>QQOI01000028.1:0-600000 GCA_009729435.1 Phytophthora fragariae
AGAAATGATAGCCAAGAGAGAGAGAGAGATAAGAGATAATCAGAGTTTGTTTTGCCTTCCAGAGCCCAAGTGGACTTCGTGTCTATTTGCCATTGACCCTGGAGAGTATATTCGCCGAGGACGACGACGCCATATTTCTGCTACCCAAAGGAGAATCCAAAGGAAGGTCCGGGAGCCGCGTACACCAACGGACGTCCAAGGTCGTGCAACCGCACAAGGAACTCTCACCTACACGCTTCAAATCAAATTGGGTACCCAAAAAGGCTGCTTTCGGGTTGGTCTACCCATTTCATATCTCTAAATTGCCTGTGGACACTCGAAAGAGGACCCTTGCATTCCATATTCCATCTGTAGTTTCAGGAGGTTGTAGCAATCACCCCCTGAGATCCGAGTTAGATTGCTTGTTTTAGGACTGTATTTGTGGTTTCCCTCGTTTATTCGAGGGTGGTGCGCGTTGGGCAACCCGGATTTCTCTGTATCCGGGTTGTAACCTGAAGTTGACAGACTGCATATTGTATATACGAACTCTGTATTGTTGTTGGTTATTTTAAGAGTGGTTGTTTGGGGAAAGGTCTTTGCTCGTAAGCTTGCCTCCATTCGGGGTCTCCCAGTTAAGCAGAACTTGGAAGTTCTCTGTATTCTTGTATCTAATTGATTGATACATTTCCGGTTGAAAGACGGTCCGCCGAATTAATCGACACCTATAGGGATTGCACAAGGTCACACGCCGACTCGAGTCATTCTAATGTGTGTTTCGAGTTAACCGGGGCTGGTCCATTCTGGAATACCAGTCTTTTAACCCCGGACGCGCTATACATCCTGGACGATAAAAGCGTTCACCCGCTTCGTCTCACTCGTAGCTATCCGACCCATTTCTGGGACCGGGTTCCGAACCCCGTCATTACACTTTGGGGATTTTCGCCACGTAGAGCATCCAGCCCACCCAACTATCACACAGCCCTTTTTATGGGTGCGGGTTGGCAGGGCGGCCACTCCTATGGGGGTGGTTGCTCGTCCACGTGCGCTGTCAGTCAGACGGACGAGAAATGAGTGCGCTCGCAGCCCAAGTCAGCGGTAGGGCAACCTTTACTGTTCTGACAGCAAAGACGATTGGAGCCGATACGTTCTGCAGCGCGCCCGCGTACTGCTCCACTGTCACGTTGACCGTGAAGGGGCCGAGGACGTCCAGCTGCGTCGTCCGTGTTAAAGTAGAAAGATGCTAGCTTTGGTTCAATGTACTTTATTATCCGTTACTTCTCTATCTAGTGTTACTAGTGCTCAGTCCGAAGCAAAAGAGGAAGTGAGGAGCTCGTCCTCGCTTCCGAGTCCGGTTAAAGCGACCTTAAGCTGAGACATTTCTGTGCTTAAAGCGACTTTAACCTCTTATTCCGACTTTAACAATTCATACCACTGTCAGTACCGGTACTACTGGTAGCTTTGTAGTAGTCACCCGGTAAAGTCGCTGCGACAGCTAAAGTTAAAGTCGCAAAGCCGGTTACGCGAGTTAAAGCCGCTACAATAACTATTAAAGTCGCCGTAAGAGCTAAAGTCGCTATAGTTATTATTTTTAAAGTCCCATGAAGTTAAGGTCGCCGACGCGTTTTGCGCTAGAGCTAAAGTCGCTCCAGGGAGTTAGCGTCGCCGACGCGGTTTGCGCTAGAGCTAAAGTCGCTATAAGTTTTATTTATTAAAGTCGTCAGGGAGTTAAAGTCGCCAAGTCGCTATAGTTATTATAGTAGTTTCTATTAAAGTCGCCTTCAAAGTCACTATATGTTTTTTTATTAAAGTCACCAGGAAGTTAAAGTCGCCAGGAAGTTAAAGTTTAAAGTCGCCCTAGTAAGTGACTTTGCCTCGTTACTACTTTGAGTAACTATGGCCTAGTTACTTAAAGTAGTAACGCGGTAAGGTCACTTCCGCTCTGATAAAGCATCACACGTATCCTAGCACTATGATGTTAAAGTCGCTGTGGAACCTAGCTTCACAGCATCCATCAACATAGCATTAATGCACACAGCTAGAGTCGATTCCTTAATGCATTTTGCGTAAAGTGTTTTTGCACTAACGACACTAAGAACCCAACAGCCAAGCGTTCCAAACACAAGATTAACATTGTATATTCACTTGTATGAAAAACTCCAACTACATGGTAAACACAGGCCCCTGCGTCTCGCTCCACTTCCCATGGAATATGATCTAGCGAGTGTAGTGATCGGCCCCCGCGCAGGTAAGCAATATCGTCACGGGGGGCGGTGCAGGTCAAAGTTTAAATTGAGCTTTATCAGACGAATAACAAAGCCGTGCTATGCCCGGAACAGCTCTGGATTTCTCTCAGCTAAGCTGAGAGCACAACCGGTTGTGAAGGACGTTGAAGTTGGGTGCGTACACGTTGAACTACGGAACCGATTTTCCTCTTCTGGTAGAAATGTAGACTCGTATCTAACCGTCATTTTCACTTGCCCTAATTATCGCGAGCGCTTCGCTACGAGACTTCGCACACCGGAATGTACGCACGCCACGTGCGTACACAGTCTACGTTTCTACTATAAAATAAGTATACGCTCATGCCTCCCGATGAGGTTAATGTGTACGACCTTTCTTTTTTTAGAACAAGTCCGACCTTAACCTAAGCGAGATACCGAATTAGCCCCCCTGCTTCGCAAAAGTATCCACACCAGCCAACCAGCGCGCTGCATTCGTGCCCCGTAGGCAAAAAGCTGATATTTGGGTGGTGTACACAGGATCTTAGAAATCGTTAGAAACGTCGTGTAGCGCATTGATGATAGCGAGACGGTCGCGCCGCGCTGATCCTCTGGCCGGGAACCTTCGGCGGGGGCGTGCTCAAGGACAAGGGCGACAACGCGGCTTCGAGGGCTCAAGTGGGACAACATCTACTTGAAAGGCCTAACCAACTTGGAGAATATCGATTGGCCCGGACAGCCACGTGCAGTGGTGCCCGGTGTCCGACACGACGTAATCTGTGTGCGTGCTCACGGCCGACATCGCGCAGCTGGACGACGAGAGCATCGACAACATCTCGCTCGAGTTGAGCAACCAGAGGAGTTCTCGCACGCCTGGTTCAAGCTCGTGTTGCGCGACCCGGGCCCCGGGCCCCGTGGCTCGCTGCCGCGGCAACGGCGTGCCACCCGCGCAGCCGTCCGGAACCCGATTCCTCCGACGCCTGCCATTCTGCTGGACTACGACACCGTGCGTTTGGACATCTATGACTAAGTCGGTGGACGACTTGACGAGCGACTCAAGCAGCGACGGCACGCTGTACAAATGCGCGCTGTTCGTATCCGCGGCGTGGCAGTGCGCGTTGTCATGGACTACGGTGGCAGCTGCAATGGCGCCAAGGTCCGCTTCTCACCGCAGAAGGACTGGCCGGTGAACGCCAGCGTAGCCAAGACCATCTCCGCGCAAGCGCAACTGATCTTCCGCATCCCGAGGGCGATCTCGAGTGGAACGTGCTAGCCGATAAAGCACACCTCGAACATCCAGCGCGAATAGGTCAGCGATTTTCGCAATCTTCTGCAACCGCTTCGGTGAAAACCGTTTCAAGTCTCCTCGAAGGAAATCCCGGATTTCCGACAAATAGTCATTTCGATCCTGGTGTGCACGAATGCGCCTCCAGCATTCCGCCTGGAATTCCAGGGGGGCCAGAGGTGGGGTGTCATCCGGGGTACTTCGCGTTTGTCCTCGGGTCAGCACAGCTAATACTCATGCAGTGAAAGGAAGTGGCACTGATTCGGGACCAGGTCCAGTGTCCCGCCCGGGATCCTTGCTGGGTGATTCATCCGAGATACCCACAGGTTCAACCGAGCGCACTTCAGCATTTTCCTCCGGTGACTTCATTATCTGTTCCGGGATCTTCGACACGACTCTCAGATGTTTCTTTTCCTCCTCATCCTGGACGACCCAATCTTTTCCTGAGACTAGCGTTTTGGACGTCAGATAGTCTGCAGCCTGGTTGAAATCTCGTTTCACATGTACCAAACGGACCAGCTTGAATTTCTCCTTCATCACTTGGCATTCGGCTAACCTTCGCTGCAAGTTGGGTTGGCTACAATTGATCAGACCCTGGACTTGTTGAATGACGATTCGAGAGTCCCCCACAGCTACGAGATCCTGGATGTTGTGTTCCAAGGCCATTCCCAATCCTTTGAGTAGTCCATAATATTCCGCATCGTTCACCGTCACTCCATTCAGGATGAAGCCTCGGGCATCCAAGATGGTCCATTCAGGCAACTGCCACAATATACAGCCACAACTGCCTTGTTTCGTGGATGTCTTAGCCGCACCGTCGAAACTTAGGACCACTCCGAAATAGTCGGCCGCCAGCATTTCCACACTCAGTACTGGTGGCGCCCGAATGCGCCCCTTGGCCGGAATCAAGTTTTCAGCCACTTCATCCAAGTGTTCCCTGGGTGTGATACCTGCACCCAGGATAGCTGCCAGTCCGTCTTCATCACGTTGTACTTTCCGGATGTCTAAGTCGTAATGCGAGAGGGCAACGCCCCAGGGCACTGTCCTGCCATCCACAGTTTTCGACTTGATTACCCACTTGAGGACGGAGTAACGAGTGTACACGATCAAAGGGCAGCCTTCAACCAGAGTCTTGAACGTCTGGAGCACCCGGATGACGGCCAAAACTTCCTTTTCTGCGATGTGATACCGGAGTTCCGCATCGTGAAGGACCCGCCCCGTGAATCGCATAGGCTGAATGACACCATCATATTCTTGCCCAAGAACCGCACAAGCGGCCCACTGGTTGGCATGTGGGATGATGATGAACGGTTTCGAGCGGTCTGGGTGCCGGAGCATTGGCGTGGACACGATCTTCTGCTTCAGGATGGCGAATGCTTCCTTCGCCCGGAGTAAGTCTCGGCCAGCTCGGACTTGATCGTCCGTCAGCTCATACAACACTGCGGCGACCATCGGAAAATCCTCGATGAATTTGTGGTAATAGTTCAGGCTCCCAAGGAAGGACTGAACTCCTTTTAGGGTCTTCGGGAATGGTAGATCCTGGATGCCTTTCACGATTTTCGGAGTGGCCCTGATTCCTTCAGCCCCAATCTCGTGGGATAGATAAGGGATCGTCCTCTTCCCGAATTCGCTTTTGGGCAAGCTGACCGAAATGTTCCAATACCGCAGACGATACAACAACGCGTCCAAATCGTCACACAGCTGGTCCCAAGTCTCGGCACCATGAGCAATGTCATCAATATAAGAACTACGCCCCAGCACTGGTCCTATCCGGGATGGCATTGGGATGTTCCGCTTGAAAACCGTCATCTGCTCTGTCAATACTGGCAAATGGTTATCCGGATGAGTGACGTCAGGGTCCAACTTAGTACGGTCTGATTTTCTCGAATCTCCCGAGTCCAAACCGAGATAATCCAAGACCTCCTGGTCCACCAGTGCCTCCTCTTCAGGTGGTAATCGAACAAAACCCCATAGACAGTTATTGATCACGTGCTGATAAATCAGTGGCGCATTTTTCAACCCGAATGGCATTCGTACCCACTGGAAATGTCCAAACGGACAAACGAAAGCCGATATGAGCTTAGCGCGTTCGGTCATTCGGATTGCCCAGAAGCCACTAGCCATGTCGAGACTCATGAACCACATCGCACTTTCAAAGCCGACTAACAAATCGTCGATCAGAGGTAGCGGGTAATTCGAGAGCCGAATGAAACCGTTGACTATTCGGTAATCAATGCACATCCGGATGTCAATGCCATTCTTCTTGAGGACAATCACAATCGGGGATGCCCAAGGAGATTCGGAATTTTCAACCAATTTGGTCTCTAAGAGCTTCTTGAGCATACCATACACCTTGATCATGATATGTGGTGCGATTGAGCGGGGTCGCTGCGCCACAGGGTGCGCGTCTCCCACATCCAAATCCCACACTACACCTCGAGCTGGCGCAGGGGCCGCATTCCCATCACCCAGGAAGATCGTTCGATGTCGTTCCAGGATGCCTCTGAGCCTGCGATCCTGGGTGTCCGTGCTAAAACCGGGTTCCCCCACATCTGCCTTGGTAATGTCACACTCGGGACTGAGGTCCAGTAAATCGGGTAGTAATGCTAACTCGTCTTTCAATTGTGCCATGGGTTCGCTTCCTTCATGAAGATACACGGCCGGTTCCAGATCTAGTTTTTCTGAATTCACCCGCATACATCGGGCGTACTCAAATTCGAGCTTCTCGACAGGTGTGCCCGTTGCAATCACAGACGGCATCTCGGGATCTTCTTCCTTCCGGGCTGGTTCCTCCTGAAGTATACTCTCTTCAGCTACTCCTCCCGAGACTTGGTCTTCTTCATCTGTCTTATTCTGGGTGGGGTCTAGCCGTTGTGATCGCTCCAACCTTTCGCCTCCGAAATTACTTACTGGTGAACTCGAACTTGCTTTGTCACATTCGGAAGTGCCATCTTCTAGTCCTCCCAAGACATCACGTCCAGGTACCTGCTTCTCATCCGTGGCTGGTTCCGAGTAGTCAAAACCTACTCCCGGCGTGGACATCGGCTTATCCTGCAACTGTACCATGCGAACTGCTTCGGTGTCCGACCGCGGTCGCATCAGCAACTTAGTCGGCCACTGGTAACTTCGTGTCTGTACTGCAGGCGGTTCTTCATCCTGAAGCATCTGCTCATAGCGTCTCGCTCGCAACCTCACTTGGGCGGACAACGTGCTTTCAAAAATCAACTGATGCCACTCCTGGTAACGCCGTAATCCAGGTCGTACAAAACGTCCCGCCGTCGGGAAGTGTCCGTACTCGACAATCCGGGCTACTGGCGTCCGAGCGTCAATCCAGAGGTCTCGATCCGAAATGTTCACAACTTTTACTGCCGTGGCCCAAGTCTGGGGACCGTAAAGCACCTGTGTTACCCATTTGTCACCTCGTCCTGCCCAAACCACATCAGTTTCTGGGTTGCTCTGTCCGTATCGGATACGCACAGTAGCACTCTCCCCGGAACGCAGGTGTAGTCCAGTCGGGGCTTTGATCGGGAGATCCAAGCCTTGGCGACGCTGTACAACTTCTCCGTACATGAGAATAGACTCTTCACCCGGGAGAATGACCAGACCTTCGCGAATACAAAGGCGTACTCCGGCGCTGAACATGAAATCCATCCCGAGCAACACGTCCACGTCCTCCCCGATGTTTGTGACCGACAAATCCAAAACATACACCACTCTGTGTCCCAACGTGACCTTCACCTGGGTACTCGAGCTGATGTAGGTCGGAACGCCCCCTAATCCCGACAACTTGATTTGCCGATGTGAGCTTAGTGTAAGTTGGAGCCTACGCGCAAGGTTCAAACTTATCATACTCACTGTGGCTCCGGTGTCCAATAGGATTGACGTCCTGAAATCACTCACTGCACCATGAACTCTTGCAACTTGCCGTTTCTCGTCCTCTGGATCATGGTCAGCCCACCATCCATACCTCTCGCCTGGGGACAGCCGGAATTCGACTGGTCCTTCTGGCTCTGGTGCTGACGACAATCTCGGATAATCCAAAACTCTCGCTCGGATGGCATATGTCCGTTGTCAATCAGGGATGTCATACATTGTTGGTTATCGTGGTTCTTGGTCCGCAATTCGGGGCCGACATAAGCTAAGACACACAATTCTGAGGGTTTCTTCTGCCCGACGCGTACCGAATCCTCATTCGGCGGGCTTAGTGGTTTAACTGCTGCCCCTCAGAATCGGCTTCACCATTCGGGGTGGCACCATCTAGGATGGCGTCCCGGACGTGGCTTGGCAGGTCGCTTAGGGCCCCTTGGCGCACCAGCTTCTTGATCTCTTGGAAAGCTTTCCAGTCTTCACATCGTCCTTCGTGGAATTGTTCACACTTCTTGCACGGTCGCGTTTCACACATTCGGGCGGGATGCCCACGTCGATGACAGCGGTCACAAATCATGCTGCTCCAACACTTCTCGGTGCGATGGCCCCACCGGCCACAGTCTTCGCAATACTCGTTTCGATCCGGGTTGACCCGAGGTGGGTAACTCGGATGGGGTGGGGATCCAGACTGCCGTGGCGCTGGTGCTCCTGGATTAAGGGGGGGGCTCTTTGTGGCCATCCCACACGCTTCATCACGCGAAAAAGTTCGTGAATGAGCTCTTCCTTGGTTAACACGACGTCTGCACGTGAATTCGAAACACCGCCATCTAGGTCTTCCTGTGTGAAACTGCTCCCGGATGCTCCAGAGCGGGGTTCGGGTGAATCCTCGGACATCTCATGTTCTTCCGAATCCAATTCGGCATCGCCTTGAGCCACAAAGGCGCGATCTCTGCGCTTGGGTTTGAAACGGTCTCGGACTACATTGTCAGCCCGAAAATCACGCGTCTGTTGCACTCTAGGTGGTGGGCTGTCCTCCTGGCAGAGTTCCTCGCGTTGCTTCAGGATATACTCCAGATCGGCCACCTTCTTGAAACGATGACTCTGAAGGGTTTCCTTGAGGGACTCATCCGAGAGGTTCCTCACGAACTGCCGCAGATGTTGCTAGCGTTTCTTGCTAGACTTCCGGAAATACACACCAGCTATTTCTGCGGCGAGATTCAGGCGGTACAGGAACGCCAAAGCCTTCTCTCCCTTTCGTTGCGCCATGGTGTAGTAACGCTCAGCCTCAGACAGTTTCGACTTGCAGTACTCACGCTTGAATAACTTAGACAGCCGAGTCCAATCTTGGCGGCTGCGTCTGGAGAGTTGACCCCTCCAATTTCGGACTGCCGGAGGCATCTTGAGCTTGAGCTCATACACCTTAGTCCGATCCGACCAACCACCTTGAACAGTCAAATTCAGGAAACGCTCCCACCAGCGTCGTCGTGCCGGCAGCGGGGCATCTTCGTCAAAGTCTTCCAACGTGCTCGAACTCACGTACGGCCTGAACGTTAGTGTAGTGCCTCCCAAAGTCGCAGCTGTTGTTGCTTGCGGGGGACCACCGCCGCTGGAACTGTCGGAGTCATCGTCACTCGAACCACTATCGCTTGATCCGGAGCTTGAGCTGTCGTCTGAAGGATCTCCTCCTCGTCGGCCTGAATGCTTCTTGTCTGAGGTCCGGCGAGAGGAGGGTTTCCTTGATCCTGATCGCGTAGGTTCCGTGGACTTTGATCCAGACTTCTGAGCCGTCGTTCGGGATGCGTTGGTAGTGGCAACTTTGGAAGTCGTTTCTGTTTTCGCATACTTGGTCTCAGTCATCGGCTGTAAGGTTGCACGCAGTTGAGCTGCTGTAAGATCGCTAATTGGCTTGTCCAGCCTCTCATCTCCCTTTCCCATGCTTACGCTACTGGATTCCAGGTACATAGCTGTGCGGACTGGCTCTGTTCTGGGCAATGTTGCCGAATCAGTGCTGGAGGTCGCTTGAGTACCTTGAACCTGAGGGGAGGTGGTAGGAATGTTGCGAGAGCGAGTTCGCTGAACGTTCTGGAGGGCCCTGATGGTGGCTTGATCCAGATTGCGTGCTTCTTCCATTTCGCGCATCCTTTGCTGGACGATATCCATCTGCGAAGTCAACTGCCGCTGGAAATCTGCAGCCCAAGCAGCTTTTTCAGCTTCGACCTCGGACCGCTGTTGCTGCCAACGTCGGTCAAGCTCCGCTTGTGCCACTTCCTGCGCGCGTCGCACTGCCTCAACCTGGATGGCTTCAACATTTACTGGAGCATCTGGAATAGGGGCTGCATCTCTTTCCGAAAGCACTTGTGGTGTAGGAACCCGGGGAGCTTCTTCTTCTTTGACTATGGGCTGTGCAGCTTTCGCCTGCATTGCTTGAACCGCTTGCTGGATCAATTGAGCCTGTCGACCTTCGGCTGCTTCTTGTCTGAGCTCCATCCGGGATAACGCTTCCTGGGTAGACCTCATCGTAGACAGCGCGATTTCCGAGGGGCCCGATCTCGTCGAACGACCGGATTGTCCCGAGCGTCTTGTCCATTCCGACTTCACAGACCGACTTGGAGACCTTTTCGACTTGGAACCATGCTTGGACGACCGGCTTTCCCGCCTGGAACTTCGACGTCTTCTTCGAATTTCTACATCTGAGCTCGAGTCACTGGGGGACTCGCTAGAACTAGTCTTCCGACATCGGGGTTTCACATGGGACTTCTTCGAGCGTAGGTCACTCCGGATGCTGACATGTTCAGACTCGGACATCGCGACATCGTCTTGGTCCACCAGGACCAGCGGAGGTGTGAGTGTGGTGTCCGAGATTTGGACGCCTACATCTCCACCTCCTCGAGCCACACCGCCTTGAGCCATCATCACTACTCCAGACAGTCCGGCGTATCGCATGTGGTTTGACGCTTCGGCCCCTCCGAATGACCACATCGAGGATGAGGATGATGATACCCTCCCCGACGATCGTGATCCAGAGATGTTGCTGAAGTTAGACTCATCCGTGCCTGCCACTGTGGTTCCAAATATGCTGGACTCCCGATCCGGGGTGCGTCTCGACGAGGTGCTCTGAGCAACGGACATCGGACCACTTAGGTCATCGACATCCTGGATCGTCCGCACCGATGCCGGGTACGACAAATGTGAGCTCAAAGATGGAATCGACGACGGTCGTGGCGGACCAAACTGTGAGCGCTTGGGCTCCGGCTTGTCGATGGCTGAGCTTGCTGGGCTGCGAACCTTACGGATGCCTGCCGCCTTCATTCGGAGGAGACATTCACGTCCGAGCAGCCCGGATTCATACTCCAGTATCGTCACATCTCCTTCTTCGGACTTGATCTCATTGTTCAAAGCCTGAAGACTCAGGGCGGGCACAATTCGGGTGACGACATCCGAAATAACGCCTCGCCACTCGAGGAACTCCACTGCTAGCAATTGCTGCAAGTCTTCAACAACCGTACGCACCAGGCTCGGATCCACCCGGGAGGCGCGCGCCTGGAACCACTCAGGGACCAGGTTGCGGAACCTGAATCCCATCTCAAAGAATAATGTCTGAGTGAGTGCGGCGCATTCTCGCGGTGATAACGTGCTTGGAGGTACTGTGATCGCGGTGACGTCAGTCACGACGGCTGTTGGGTGCCAGCCGGACAAGATTCCATTCAGAAATCCAGGCTTCATCCGAGCTGGCCATGGCAGTCCGAGATGCAATATACTCAGATGTCATCATCACGGCTGCCCACCAATTTTGAAAATCCGGAGGCGGCGATGGCCATGAGTACTCAATCGTCGGTGACGCCACAAATTCAGTTGTCACTCGTTCCCAGCGGCGGACTTGGTCTGCCACGTACGTTTTCACCTGAGTGACCGTGGGTTCGTCGTGTCGAGCTGGCTCCTCTGGCAGCACTTCTTCTGTCAGGTCGATGACCATCCGGGAAGCTTGCGAAGTCGTCGATTCGGGTGATAGTTCCTGGACCTCCGTCGGGACGTACGGCATAGGTTCCTCTTGGACGGCCGGCAACGGACATTCTTCCTTACATGTGAGCCGTGAAGATTCTTCTTCCAGCGTCACCACATCTTGGACCGGCGGGGACGATTCCGAAGTCTCATCCGCAGCCGGTGGCTCAACCTTCACGGCGTCTCCCACTGACGCCTGGGTGGGTGCATCCGGGATGGACGCACCCTGGGACTCCGAGTTCGGGTCCCTCTCCGAGTCTTCCGGTGGCGCTTCGTTCACACCTTCTCGGGTGCCGGTATCCGGGGAAGCTTGGTGCGCATCCTGAACTGATGAGGATCTACCAGAAGCGGGACCTCATCCAGAAGGCGTATGAGTGTCCGACGATGACGCAACAAGAACTGGGTGCGTGGGCCAAGGTGGCGTTCAAGCTCAAGCGGGCGCCCGCCCAAACGACAATCTCAGACATCTTGCGGAAGGCGCCCGCTATCCTGAGCGAGGCGTACGGCGACGGCAAGTGTCGCAAGCCGCTCGAAGTGACGTCGTTGGCGCTCGAGGAGAAGTTGTGGGCGTGGATCCAGGCTGTTGAGGCCCAGAACGTGTGCCTCTCGCGGGAGCTGATCAAGATGAAGGCGCAGGACCTGCAGAAGGAACTGTGCGACGCGTGGGAGTTGAACTTCTCTGACGGATGGCTCAGTGGGTTTCAGCGCCGTCATGCCCTACGTTACCGCAAGCGTCATGGCGAGGCCGCATCGGCCGACACTGCGGCTGTTTATCTAGGTAGATAGCAGCTGCAGGACCTAACCGACCAATACGCCCCCACATTGTATTCAACATGGATGAAACGGGCCTTTGCTACGCCATGGCGCCGGCCCTTTCCATCTGCACAAGAAGCGCCCGCGGAGTGAAGAAGACGAAGACACGGATAACCATTGCGCTCACGGCTAATGCCGACGGCTCCGACGCCCTACCTCCGCTCTTTTTGGGGCTGTCCAAGCAGCCGTACTGCTTCAAGAAGCGTTCAGCGTCTCAGCTCGGCTTCGAGTACAAGGCAAATCAAAAAGCGTGGATGACGGGTCAAGTATTCCGTGAATGGCTGCTCAATCTCGACCGTGACACGCGAGCGGCGGGAAGGATCATCTTGCTGCTAGTCGACAATGCCTCCTCGCATAGTTTAGGTGAGATTGTATGCACTAACGTTCGTCTAGAGTTTCTGCCGCCAAACACGACTGCTTTTCTGCAGCCAATGGATGCGGGAATAATTGCCGATGTCAAACGTGCGTATCGTAGAAAGCAGCTACGGTGGGTATATGAGAAGATTAAGCGTGCCGAGCAGATTAAGAAGGGTGACGTCTACAAAGTCGACCAGCTACAAGCCATGAAGTGGAGCAAAGAAATCTGACAGGAGCTGCAGGGCAAGGCTACAATTGAAAATTGTTTTCGCCACACCGGTATTGTCTTCAACGGAGTAGACGAGCGTAGCAAGAAAGAAACTAGCTACTCGCAGGATGTAGAGGTAGAGGAAATTATTTTGCGCACTGCAGACTTGCACCTCTAAGCTCTATAAAGCAATTGCAAATCCCATGATGTGGTCGGACCATGGTACTGGAAGTGGTAGAATTTGCTGTACCAGCGTAGTTTTAACACTTCACAGGGTACTAATATATACAGGTCTTACCGTATTTAACTTTGGCAATGTCAGGTTCGATTTCGACAGGGTATTAAATCAGTCAATAATCGTACGTCAGTGCGATCCCGCCTAGGACTCTGGATAAAATCCAGAGAACACACACACTTGATGGTGACCCTAGTAGATGTTTAGGATAGCAGACACATTGAAAACAGATGCAGAGCTCCCTTTCAATACCGTATAGATTTCTTCAAGCGCGTCAACAAGTACCAAAGTGAGGGTTTACGCCGATCCATATGCGTTGCAGAGGTACATGGGAGTAAACTGCAGCTTCGAGGCGACGATTTCTCCGACAACGCGTACTTGTCTTTGCAAGAATAGCTGGACTGGTTGTGACAAAGAACTGTAGTATCATGGACAACAATACAGCAGCCCTCCGTTGTTCCCTAATTTCAGAGCTCCTTCGTGCGAACGCGACTTTGCTGAAAAAAATAGCCCAGAAATGGTGTACCGGTACAAGTACATATGGACCATATTATATGGCACATCACCGAGGTTGGCATGTATCATGCACTATACATGTCTGAGGGTGATAATGGTGCATGTCAACCTCGGTGATGATGAGAAAATATGAAAAACATACAAAAATGCTGACGCGCACCTTATCTAAAGGGTTAGGTCGACCATATTAGAAGGCGGTAGTGAGCATTCCAGCGAACGGACCCGTTGCCCTGTACAGTAGTTAGTTTTTCTAATGCGGGGTCCGGGGGTGCAACCCCCAGTATTACCCCATATAGAAGGACGCCAATTATTGGGTGTTTTGCACGCGTTCACGGTGATGAGGTAAGATTACTATATGATTACGCTTCATAGCACTATTGGTACCGCATAATCGTAGTCCTAAGCGTCGTTTACTACTAAGGGTCACTAACTATTTGACCAATGGCACTCGATGAAAAAAACATATGCCAACTCCTAGTTTTAAGCCATGGGTCTGCTAAATCGCCACTTCGGAAGAGACGCCAAGCAGTTCACATGACTCGGCCCTGCATCAGTGGAAGTGGTAGGAAGCGACGGACGTACGAGCGAGTCCCGGTCGATTATTCACACAAGCGCAAAATAATTGACCACATCGAGAAAGGAAACGACCTTGATAAAACGATTTCTTTCTTCTATGGAGACGTGGCAGGCAAACGAAAGCGCGCCAAAAAGAAGCAGATAAACAAGTGGCTGAAGCCAGCGGATCATATTCGCGCTGTATGTGATAGTGGTCGAGGGAGCCACCTAAACATTCGAGAACTTGGTCAGGGCACCGTACTTCCGGCAGCGGCTGAAAAAGAGCTGGTTATGTGGGTAAATACCCTTCGGAAGGACGGTGCTCCTGTCTCTCGGCTTATGCTGGAACTCCAGGCGAAGAAAATAGCAGCGGAATGTGAGTTAGGTGAGAAAGTTCGGGGCATCGGATACTTGGAGTAAGCTTTTTCTACGGCGGCACAAACTCTCCCTTCGGGCACGAACCCGCCAGGGCCAAACTACCCCAGACGACGCGCAAGAAGCCCTACAAGCATTCCGTACACTCGTTAGAGCAACTATTGTTGAAAACCAGTGTGTCAATGTATATAACGCCGATCAGACAGGTACAAAGTTCTTGTAAAAAGCGTATTGGTGATGTTGATCAAAGTAGTCTGACTATATTGTAGCTGTGTTTTTCGAGTTGTTGCCTAAGCAGACAATAACGACGCGCGGGGTCAAGACCGTTTGGGTGAAATGCTCCAAGAAGGACAAAACGAGAGCCACTGCAATGCTACTAGCTGATTGGGAAGGGACCAAGGCCCCTCCTTTTTTGTTGTTCAAAAGCGCTCCTGCTAAGACAGATCCGAAAAAGGAGGCCAACAAAAACCTGCGAAATGGATTCGGCGTTACGGTGTGGAAAGAGATTCGTGCGCTACAAGAGGAGCCTAAGTGCCATATCTATGGTAACAAGGCTGCGTGGTGGAACCATGAGCTGTCCCTGACATTCCTGGGGTTCAATTTTGCCGATCGCGAAAACCCCGATGAGAACGTCCTTCTAATCTGGGATGATTTTTCTGGCCATTGGACGGCCGATGTTCTAGCGTATGCGGCTTCTCTTAACGTCATCTTGGTGAAAGTTCCCCCAAAGTACACATACGTCTGCCGGCTGGCAGACGTATCCTGGAACAAGCCGTTCAAAACCGCGTTGCGAAAGTGTTGGGTCGACAGACTTCGAAATGAACTCGTCAAGTATCGCGCAGATGAGAAGATAAGAGAGAGAAATCGAGAAGCATTGGGGCAAAAGATCATGACGGCTCGCAAAGAGCTCATTCAGGTTGAGGCGGATGAGGAAGTAGCCCGCCTGAGAGAAGTGTGATAAGGTTGACTAAAATTCTCCGCTGCAACCCATCACTCGGATGTCTGTGACCTGTCGCCCACCCCCGGATGTGAACAACACTGCTGTGGCGAGCTGTTTCCGGAACTGGTTGGCCTAGCAAGGTGCAAGCATGGTGGTCATTACCTATCACTCCCGGATCCCGGTTTCGAGGCCCGTTGCGCCCGTTGTTTGTCGCCCACGTTGAGCATTTCGGTGGGAGTCATGGGTGTTCTGGAATGCGCCGTACACGAAAGCATCTGAGTATGTCATGGCCGGTCCCAGTCTCGACACCCGATCCCAGTTTGGTTTCTCGGATTCCAGTATTACTTCTGGGATTCGGGCGGTCAAAGATGGCCCCATACCATGCCGACGGATCCCAGGATGGTGCCGAGACATACGACACTGATGAGCCGTTTGCCACAGATTCCAGAGTCGCCCGAAGAGTCCCAGTGTGTCCACCCGGATTCCCAGTGTGTGGCGTGAGCATGACACCGATGTACCGGCTATTGCAGATTCCAGAGTCACTTGGAGGGTCCCGGTGTGTTCACTCGGATCCCAGTGTGTGGTGTGGCCATGGTGTACGGGTGACGTTGGTGTGTCAGGGATGTCATTTGGGCCTCATTTGAGATCTTCGGTGAAAGCGACCCCTCGCGTGGAACGCCGTTTGGGAGCCGGTCGCGATGGGTGCAAATCAGGTCAGGCACCCAGGCGAGAGTCGATGACCTCACTTCTTCGAGCCAATGAGCGACCCGGATTTGCTCAAGTCACGGATTACGTGCCAGACATCAAGTTGAACCCACGATTCCAGCCAATCCTGGGATGGGAATGCTGGCCGCTCGTCATTCAGTTCAGTAAGTTTGTAGCTATTAGTGCGGAGGGGCGCCCTGGCGCGGTAGGCCTCCGTTTGCATGTGTAAAGATTCAATCAGAGTTCGATTTGCCCCGAAAGACGCAAGTGAGTGCCGTGGATTCGCAAAGTGCTCAAGCAGCGCAGTGATCAAGTGCCTGACAGTGTAATTCGTCCATCCAATAAAATTCAAGCCCGTTAACCAAGTTATTTCGGCTCCTGCTGTTCTGGCTTTGTTATTTCGTGTTCCTACTCACTGGTCGTCGGTCTTCGGTCTGGTCTCCGGTGGTACTTCATATTTTCGCGTCGGAGGTGACCGGCGCTGAGGTTTCGTGGAAGCGGTTCCTGGGATAGTGGTTCCCAGTACCGCTTTGGTGGTTCGTGTGGTGCAGGAAACCGGGATAGTGATTCTCGGACCTGCTGTTTCGCCGCCCAAGTCGGCGTGGTGCGCGGGAGTCCCGGGGTGCAGAAGAAGAACCCCGACCAAGGACAGGCTCTAACCCGAGTCAAAACTCTTGGCCCCTCTGGACCGAGGAGCGAGTGAAGGTCCCAGCAAGTGGAGTCCCGGGGTGCAGAAGAAGAACCCCGATCAAGGACAGACTCTAACTCGAGTCAATACTCTTGGCCCCTCTGGATCGAGGAGCGAGTGAAGGTCCCGGTAAGCGGTTCTCAGTCTGAACCGCGGCGGAAGTGAAGTGACTGAGTCGACTCGAAGCCGGAGTCGCGGAAGGTGGAGGCTGGTACGGCCTGTGTCCAAGGCCTGAGAAGAGAAGTGGACAAGAGTGTGTGTAAGAAGTCGCGTGTGATATATAACAAGAAAAACTCGGGGGCATTTCGAGTTCGGATCAACGCGTGCAGACTGGGACCTACCGAGCGAGAGTCACCTCCGCCCGGGTAGTTTCTGGGAACTTCTGGGATCAAGCAGCCGCTGGTGTGGCCGACCCGCGTCTGGGCCCACAGCGTATCCGTAGTTAAGAACCGGTCAAGGGATTTGCAAGGCGAGGCGCACACGCCCGCTTGACTCATCCGAGAGTCGAGTGATTCTGGGATCAAGGAACTGGGTACTGGGATTCTGGTGATATCTGGGATCTGGGAATCTAATTCTGGGATTCTGGGAAGGCACCTCACCACAACTGGTGCGCGTGCCTGGATCGGGAAACGACTTTGGACGGACGCTAATCGACTATGTCGACTACTGCTGACGCTGAAGTTTCCAAAACAAGTGTTGAGATGAGTGAGACGTCGCTACGGCGAGGTCTGAGAGTGGCCAACGTCCCAGCGAGGGATGTGGCCGAAGTGGCTGGGACGCCCGGGGCGACTAGGTCGATATCAAGTGTCCCAGAACCGAGTGCTGGTCCGAGTGCGGCTCGTGCAAGTGAGCAGAGTCCCAGTGTTGAGCCGGAGGCGCCACCGACGGAAGACATCGACTCACCCCCCGAATCTCCGATGAAGAGTGTTGAAGGAGAGTCAAGCGGTGGTCCGAGTGTTTCGTCTGTACACCGAGCGTTGACGGTGAAGACTGATCAGGATGCCGCTGGGATTGCGAGTGCCCAGAGACAGAGTGCCCACCCGGAGCCAACTGCTGTGGATATCCATGGTAGCCAAGTCGAGGGTGGTGCACTCAGCCTTCTGGGCAAACGTGAGTTGCAGGTGAAGGCGCATGGGATAGCTGAGACTAGGACGGGCCCGGTACGTCTCTGTTTTGCGCCTGGTGTTTTGCCTTCTGGGCATGTGGACAGTGGTCCCTGGTCGAGTACATTGTGGCCTGAGCAGCGCCGAGCCCAGCGTTTGGAAGGTGTTCCTGAGTGTGGTGAAGCTGGGAGGATATTGGCACATTTCCCTGAGATGACGGATGCTGAGATGTTTTCATATGGTCGAACTCAGCTCGAACGATGGATGAGTTTGCCTCCTGAAGTCGTCCAACCGGTTGATTTCGCGTACAATCCGAGTCATAATGGTTACGATTTGTGGGGATTCATCCGAGCGGCTGGGTTGACCGCTAGACATTTGATGTCTGTGACCCGGTCCCCTTCCGGGAGGTGGCTTAATGTGTTCCGAGCTGAGCGTCGCCGAATCCCAGTAGTGTCTGATCTCCGAGCTGTCACGATGTCTCTCAAACTGATGCCGCCAGTCGTGTGTGTGGCTGTACTCCAGACGATGCTGTGGGAAGCAGGATATGAATTCATGAACCGAGTTCCGGTGTGGCCGACTCTGTCTGAGGTAGCTTGGGTCCCAGAATCCCAGGTGCGGATGGAGATTGAGCGTATTGGACATTTCATTGGCACTGAGTTTGTATCCTGGAATGCCGCAGTCGGGTCTACTTCGTATTTCGTGCGACAAGTCACAGATCCGGTGTTGATGGCCTCAACGACTCCGAGTGGTCTCTTGGTTGGTGGAGATGGGGATGCCCTGATGGACGAGGATACTCAGTTGTTCCTAGGGCCTGAAGTGGTGATGCGACTCCAGCTTACCGGATTGAGACCTCGGAGACCAGTGTCCCTATCGAAGATGAGCCATCCCGGAAACGACCCCAGTTAATTCGATCGGAAGCCGGGAACTCGATTCCAACTTGGAATGGTTCCAGTAACACCACCGGGAGTACCCAGTTCAGAACTCGGGACCCAGTTCCGAGTGTCGTGGGTGCTAACAACGGTTCTGACGCATCCATGGAGCAGTTGAGGGCGCTCGAGAAGCTTGCCCAACAGCCCGTCGCAAAAGAGACCGATATGCGCAAGGCTGACGAAGCCAAAGCCCAGTATCTGCTACAGGTACAACGACAACTCCAGGAGTCCGAGGCTCAAACTCGGCAGGCAGAATTACGAAAGACGCATGAAGTCGATGCCGCTCAGATCCGAGCTGATTATGAGGCCGAGCTGAAACAACTCCAGGAAAAGTGTGAGCGTGAACAAGCTGCGAGTGTGCAAGCAGTGAAGAAACAAGAAGAAAAGATACGTCGCTTTCAAGTGGCTCAAGACCAACTTCATCATCTCGCACATTCCCGTTCCCAGCCAGTCACGACTCCTGTCCCAGTTGAGGTTCCAAAGATTACACCCCAAGTCCGAGATGCCAGTGATCCATTGGCTGCTCAAGTCGCACAGCTGGTTCAGATCGTCCAACAGCTGCAGAGTAATCAAGCGCACATCGCTTCGACCGAGACTGTACACCGAACTGACAACTCACAGAAGATTGCTCAGGATGGTCGCACCCTAGTCAAACCCAGATCGACAATCCCGACTAAGACTGATGGTCGTAAGAAACGGACTGATAAGTCGGGTGGGAAAGGGGATGACGGTTACGACTTAGATATTTCCAGTTCAAGTGACTCGTCACAGGATGAACTGAAACGTCAATTCAGTACCGCGTCTCAGCCTAAACAAATTGATTCTGGGACGGGGACGCGTGCGGTGGTTCAAGCAATGATACCTCACGATGCGCTGGAGAAGTTTGATGAGCGCGCTGCATTGGAGGACCGAGTAAATTGGTGGGAGCGCTTTATGTACTACGCCACCATGACTCCGTGGGACGAGACGACCCGAATAGTCCAACTGAGGATGAGATTGACCGGGGCGTTAAAGGACTGGTGTGCTCAACTTCCTGACACCACTCGCTCGGACTGGAAAAGATTTTCACATGTCTTTAAGAAAGAGTGGTGCCGATCTGTAGGCTCCCGAGCCGAGCGTTACTATAACGCTGAGATCCGAGAAGCCGAGACTCCCAGAATGTTCCTGTACCGACTCGAGTTTAAGTTTGAGTCTGCGTGCAAGATCCAAACTTATCATACTCGTCGTAGCTCCCGTATCCATCAATATCTGCAATCGGTGGTTGAATATTGCTCCATGTACCATCGCCATCGCTCGTTTGTTCCCAGTGAGAATGTGATTACTCCACCAGCCATATCGTTCTCCGGACACCAGGGCGAACTCGAGTAAGTTCTCGGATTCGGAGTCTGAGTTCGGATCACCAATCTCGGCATGGAAAGAATAAACACGTTCATCATCACTTGGAAGCATACATTCGGAGTTATTACTGCGCCTACATGGAAGGGCTGGGCCCACATATGCAAAGGCGCAGAGTGTTTGGGACTTCGGCTCGTCACGCACTGGTTCCCGGACCAGCGAGCCTAGTGGTTTAACGACATTCCGGGATCCGGGTTATCCATCAATGTCTGGACTACCTCAGGATCCAAGCCGTCTATCGAGCCTCCAGCGCGGATCAGATCCTGGACCGCTTTCAGCGCTGACCACATGTCGCACAACCCCCTACGATGAAATTCACCACACTTCGAGCACGCTTGACGCCGGCAGAACTGGGTCGGATGTCCTTCTTCATGACAGCGCCCACAAATCAGACCACTCCAGCACTTCTCAGTCGCATGACGGGGGCTCCCACATTGTTCACATTTTGCTTGGTTCTGGGATGCACCACCATAAGACTGGGTTCCAGATCTGGGTTTCCAAGCTAGCTGCTCGGCAACGCGAAAAATGTCCTCTTCCGTCACAGCGTCGAGTCGACTGGGATCCGCGAGGATTTCGGTCGACCCACTGATGGTCGGGGAGTTGTTCATGATCCCAGAACCTCTGCTCTGTGTCTGCGGACTCTCAGATTCATACTCCTTATCCGGGTTTCGCTCATCCTCAAAGTGAACATAGCGTCCCTGACTCGGACTGGATGAGATGCCATCGGCCACGAAAGCGCGCGCCTCAGCTCGGCGTTGTGGGGGCTTGAATCTCCCAAACTGCAGGTTCTGAGTCGAACGTCGTTTCTGTTGGTGATCCGGGTTGTCTCGATTCTCGTCTTCTTGTAGGGCTGCAATACGCTTCAAGGTTTCTTCGAGTTCACTGAGCGTATCGAAACGCTGGCCATGTAAAGTAGTTCTCAGCCGAGAATTTCCCAGTGCTTTGATGAAACGCCGTATGTGTGCCTCACGATCAGCTGTCGGCTTCTCATATGCGATACTTGCTCTCTTGGCAGCACGGTTGCACGCAGACTCAAACTTAAACTCAGACGAGGCTTTCAACTCCGAATAACTGGTGTTGGAGATGTTCCTACGTATGCGTCTCACCGAACCCGGATCAAGTTGACTCTGGGAGTACGTGTAGTGTATGTGATGGATGTCTTGCTTGGCAATACCGGCGGTGATGTGGAATGCCTTCTCGGAATGGACTTCATGATTGCTACAGGCGTTCGACTGTGTGCCCGTGAAGGAGTAGTGATACTCCCAGACGAGGAGTCTCTCCTGATGGTCGGAGGCCCAGAAATAGACCATGTTGGATTGGAGATCCCAGTTCGAATCCCAGATGCGACATACCTTCAACCTGGGCGTTCGGTAGTGGTCCCGGTGAAGTATGCCCAATCTGATCCTGAGAAGGTCGATGAGTGGGCTGGACATGGTAATCACTGGGTATCCCAGCTTTTATATGGAACTGGGAGGAAACCAAAAGCTGTGAAGGTTGTCAACATCTCGGATCAAGTGGCTCGGATTCCCCATAACACTGTGGTTGCGTGTTTGGTGGAGAAATGTCACCTCCCAGTCGGTGAAGGATTTGCGAGACCCAGATCCCAGAAGTACCAGGAATGGGGGAAGCTCGTCTACGAAGCTGAACCTTCTCCGGAATTCCTGAGGCGTGAGGAGGAACTTGCCCGACTAGAAGAATTGAATGGCCCACCTGCTGTGGAACGCCCGAATTACCAATGGCCTAAGAAGCTGCTTCTGAGAAAGAAATCTTCGAACCAGGAACCAACTCAACTAAGTGAAACTGGGATCAGTCTGGGCGAGGCCAGTGCCTACATGGTATTTACTAATCCTCGCTCGGAGAAACGCTGTGAGATTCACCGAGAGATCCTGGAACCGAAGCCTTTCGTGATGGCTCCGCTCTCAACGGGTAATAATTTGAGCAGGAATGACGAACCCAGATCCCCTGAGATGTCTGAAGACAGGAAAGAATCCCAGTCCGAGCGTGAACCAACCCAGCCGGTCCCATAGAATGAGAACTCGGAACCTGAAGTTGTTTCCCGGTCGGTCATTGGTGGTGGTGAACCTACTCGGATAGCGCAGAAGGAACTGGTACGAGATTTCCCAAATTCGCATGTACCTTTGCCTCATGAGCCAATGTTTCAGTTGCAAGATGAGTCAGCTCGGTGTGTGCGACGGGAGGTTGATTTCTCGGGTGATGAAGAGACATCCCAGTTAGTTTCTCCTGAGCCAAACTCGGATCCTAAAGTCAGTGTCGACACAGTGCCTGAGCCAGTATCCATATCGGAAGCGGCAGTCCTTTTTACACCCGAAGCTCGGATTTTCATGGTTACTCGAAGTCAAACTCGGACCCAAGACGTTGTAAATGCCTCTCGGAACGCCAATGAAGCCGACGACAGGGACGTCGGAGGAGGAATCTCTGGGATCCCAGAACAGCAAACTGGGAACTATTCATTTGATGCTGCGACCCCAGTTGAGTATATCACTGAGATATGGCGACGCATCTTAGCCCAGCAACAAGCTGAGCCTTGGGTGAAGAGACTCCGGGGTTTCCTGAAAGGTGATCTGGAAGAGCTATCGTCCGCAGAAGCTGAGGATGTGGCGAAGATAGCAAATCAGTTCGTTCTTGACCCACGTGGTGCACTGTATTATCTGAGTCGTCCAACACCTGGCAGACCCCGGGACGCTGCTGAGAATCTGAGATTGGTGGTTCCTGCTGGGCTCCGAGAGGACCTGCTACATCAGTGTCACGAGGACTTCCAGGGAGGCCATCAAGGAATTACCCGAACCTTCGAGCGTTTGCGCCGGGAGTATTACTGGCTCGGAATGTACGCCGATGTGGAGCGTTTCGTGAAGGAGTGTGTCGACTGTGTGACAGCCAAGGGTGCACCCCCGAATCCGGGTCCCTCACCCGAATATCCTAGCGACTCGACCTTTTGAGGTGGTGTCGATGGATTTTGTTACGCATTTGCCCAAGTCCGATCGAGGCAATGTCTCCTTGTTGCTGTTTCAGTGTGTTTTCTCTGGGTTTATAATGTGTCGACCTATGAGTTTGACTACTGCTCAAGATGTGGCTGAGGCTTACATGGAGTGTGTATTCCAGAGGTTCGGTGCTAGCCAGATGATACGACATGACCGGGATCCCAGATTCATGAGCGAAGTATTTGCTCGGTTCCGAGAGATGCTGTGGAGTCGTCAGCGAGCCACGTTAGCCTACCGCCCTCAAGCGAATGACCAACAAGAGCGATCGGTGCAAACTGTGATCAGATCAATCCGAGCTTATGTCTCAGAACCTGACCAAAGTGACTGGGATGACCAAGTTGAGAAGTTGATGTGGGCATTGAACACGTCCTTTGACGCTACCCGGCTCGACACTCCGTTTTATCTGGTGCATGGCTGGGATCCGCAAAGCACAGTTTCGGCTATGCTGGGATCACCCCCGTCTGGATTTGATAGAAGGTCGCGTATGAGTGGCGTCGCAAGGTGCAACGTCAGCATGAGTATGCTCAGGCCTGGGCAAAAGACCTGCAAGCAGAAGCCAAGTCTAAACGCTCGGAAGCTCAGACCCGGATCTGGAAAGAATTGTCAGAACGACTCAAGAAAGGTTTCGAGGTCGGGGATGTCGTTTGGCTATATCTGGGAAGGGTTCAACCTGGACTGACCAAGAAGTTTGCCCACTTGTGGCATGGCCCGTTCCGAATAACCGAAGTCACAGATGATTATCGGTGTAAGCTCAAGATCGAAGGTTCCGGGTATAAACTCTACCCCTGGGTTCATGTGAGCCGGTTGAAACCGCGTGCCCTTTTCCCGGATCAACCTACTGATGAGGTCGAAGTTGCGGAAGAGGATGAACTCAATGCGGCTTTGCTGCCCGAAGATGTCTTCGAGCCCGATGAGGACGGGACGTGTTCGAAGTGGAGACGATTCAAGACATTCGCTGGGTCAAGCGTACCCGGACTTCGAGACGAGTCCGCGAATACTTGGTCAAGTGGAAGGGCTACTCGGATTCAGAGTGGCTACCTGTGTCCCAGTTGAACTGTGGAGCTCTATTGTATGACTTCAACAAGAGTGCCAGAGCACAGTCACGGTTCCGAGCTATGCAGTCTGGAGATGACCCCCTGAGCCTACCGCTCAGTAGGGTGTCTTCGGAATTGAACTGTGTTTGTGTTTTGTGAGTATTATTTGTGTGGATGAATTACGATGGACATTTTCCAAGTCAAAACTGAGATCGAGACCGAAAACATTGCACTACCCGTATCCTGATTCAATGGTCGACGAAGAGTTCGTAGGGATGGACAATGGGCTTGTTGTATCGATTGGCTTGAGTGACCGATCTGCTTGACGTGCTGGAGCCGTCCGTAGGTGTCAACAAATCGCCTCCAATCGCAGAAGAAGCGTCTTGCGCGTGTCGGCACTCGCGCTACCCATGTTGCCGCCACCGAAGTTTGCTGACGACTTGTTGCCTCCCGTGAGAGAGTGCGCGGTGCCTCCAAAAGCCTGTGCGTCGTCCGAGGGAGCCGCTTGGTCATCACCGGTCCCTCACAGAAGTGCTGTAGATGATGAGGTGGTGCCCGAAGCGCTTAACGTCTACGCGAGTTGAATGCGGCAGCAAGCTTGCTGCAGCTCACACCGCTGGAAACGTCGTCAAAGTTACCAGCATGGATGTCGTAGAGGTGGGCGATGCGTTTGTGATCTCTCCTGACGCAGCGCTTGTTGAGGCGTCGGATGCGCTTGAGTTGATCGCACGAGTCGTCACACGCGCTCGCATCGCTGAAGAAGCGTCTCGCGAGGTGTCAGTGCTCGCTTTCCTTGTTGTCGCCGCTGGGTCTTGCTGGTGATTCGTTGCCCCCTCCCCCGCAGGGAGATGCGCAGTGTCTCTAGAAGCCTGGTCGCGGTCCGAAGGCACCGCTTGATCGCCGCCGGTGCCTTGCGGAGGTGCAAGACGCTGATCGTGGCGCTTGACATGCGCGTGAGCTTGACGTGGCGAGGCAGGGGTCTTGCGAGCAGCACGAGACTGCTGCGGGGTCTCTCATGATTTGGGGAGTGATTGGAAACCAGGGCCCAAAGTTGAGACAAAAGCTGACGAGGCTGGGACGAGACGGTCACCCACATCCTTCAGTTATTTACGCTTGGAACCAACTCGAGAAAGGTCTCTTTGGCTCAAGTGGAAATAAGGGACGGTTGTGATAAGGTTGACTAAAATTCTCCGCTGCAACCCATCACTCGGATGTCTGTGACCTGTCGCCCACCCCCGGATGTGAACAACACTGCTGTGGCGAGCTGTTTCCGGAACTGGTTGGGCTAGCAAGGTGCAAGCGTGGCGGTCATTACCTATCACTCCCGGATCCCGGTTTCGAGGCCCGTTGCGCCCGTTGTTTGTCGCCCACGTTGAGCATTTCGGTGGGAGTCATGGGTGTTCTGGAATGCGCCGTACACGAAAGCATCTGAGTATGTCATGGTCGGTCCCAGTCTCGACACCCGATCCCAGTTTGGTTTCTCGGATTCCAGTATTACTTCTGGGATTCGGGCGGTCAAAGATGACCCCATACCATGCCGACGGATCCCAGGATGGTGCCGAGACATACGACACTGATGAGCCGTTTGCCACAGATTCCAGAGTCGCCCGAAGAGTCCCAGTGTGTCCACCCGGATTCCCAGTGTGTGGCGTGAGCATGACACCGATGTACCGGCTATTGCAGATTCCAGAGTCACTTGGAGGGTCCCGGTGTGTTCACTCGGATCCCAGTGTGTGGTGTGGCCATGGTGTACGGGTGACGTTGGTGTGTCAGGGATGTCATTTGGGCCTCATTTGAGATCTTCGGTGAAAGCGACCCCTCGCGTGGAACGCCGTTTGGGAGCCGGTCGCGATGGGTGCAAATCAGGTCAGGCACCCAGGCGAGAGTCGATGACCTCACTTCTTCGAGCCAATGAGCGACCCGGATTTGCTCAAGTCACGGATTACGTGCCAGACATCAAGTTGAACCCACGATTCCAGCCAATCCTGGGATGGGAATGCTGGCCGCTCGTCATTCAGTTCAGTAAGTTTGTAGCTATTAGTGCGGAGGGGCGCCCTGGCGCGGTAGGCCTCCGTTTGCATGTGTAAAGATTCAATCAGAGTTCGATTTGCCCCGAAAGACGCAAGTGAGTGCCGTGGATTCGCAAAGTGCTCAAGCAGCGCAGTGATCAAGTGCCTGACAGTGTAATTCGTCCATCCAATAAAATTCAAGCCCGTTAACCAAGTTATTTCGGCTCCTGCTGTTCTGGCTTTGTTATTTCGTGTTCCTACTCACTGGTCGTCGGTCTTCGGTCTGGTCTCCGGTGGTACTTCATATTTTCGCGTCGGAGGTGACCGGCGCTGAGGTTTCGTGGAAGCGGTTCCTGGGATAGTGGTTCCCAGTACCGCTTTGGTGGTTCGTGTGGTGCAGGCAACCGGGATAGTGATTCTCGGACCTGCTGTTTCGCCGCCCAAGTCGGCGTGGTGCGCGGGAGTCCCGGGGTGCAGAAGAAGAACCCCGACCAAGGACAGGCTCTAACCCGAGTCAAAACTCTTGGCCCCTCTGGACCGAGGAGCGAGTGAAGGTCCCGGTAAGCGGTTCTCAGTCTGAACCGCGGCGGAAGTGAAGTGACTGAGTCGACTCGAAGCCGGAGTCGCGGAAGGTGGAGGCTGGTACGGCCTGTGTCCAAGGCCTGAGAAGAGAAGTGGACAAGAGTGTGTGTAAGAAGTCGCGTGTGATATATAACAAGAAAAACTCGGGGGCATTTCGAGTTCGGATCAACGCGTGCAGACTGGGACCTACCGAGCGAGAGTCACCTCCGCCCGGGTAGTTTCTGGGAACTTCTGGGATCAAGCAGCCGCTGGTGTGGCCGACCCGCGTCTGGGCCCACAGCGTATCCGTAGTCAAGAACCGGTCAAGGGATTTGCAAGGCGAGGCGCACACGCCCGCTCGACTCATCCGAGAGTCGAGTGATTCTGGGATCAAGGAACTGGGTACTGGGATTCTGGTGATATACTGGGATCTGGGAATCTAATTCTGGGATTCTGGGAAGGCACCTCACCACAGAAGAGTATAAAGAGGAGCCGTTTAAACTCACGGCTCCCAACCGAGTGGACATAACGCAGTGGGTTGTATCGTGCTGGAATGCACTGACTACGAAAACGATCGTCGGTGGCTTCGCCAGAGTAGACATCTTGAACGATACTCGCTCTTGTGACAATGAGCTACATAGTGATGAAATCGAGGCGACATTGTCGAGGAGTTAGAAAAATGTCGTCTAGCTGGTGATGAAATTTGCTCGGATGACGACATTTCAGATGGTAGTAGTAGCGACAGCGGAGAAGACGAGTAGGCAGTCGATAAACTCGATCTAAAATCCATGGTATTGCATCTTAAACCGATCATATTATATCCAAAATGCGTGTTGGCTCGCTTGCAGTAGAAGCTGCCCACGCCTTGAGCGTTTTCCGCCAGCACCTGCACGTAATACGCCTTGCCCGACACCAGCCCCGTGAGCAGCACCCGTCACCACCGTCCCCGCCGTCGTGCTCTCGACGGGAGACCAGAAGTCGCTCCTCTCCGAGTACTGCACCACGTAGTTCTTGACGTCGAAGCCGAACACCATGTTCAAGGCTCCGACCACCCGACAGCTGCCTGGCGCCTGCAGCATGCCTGCGCATGGGTAGCCATGGGCTGGGATCACGGGCGCCTGCCAAGTCACGCGTAGCTGCCCCGTCACGTTCGTGGCCTCCAACGTGAGCGTGTTCGGCTTGCCCGGGTTCCTCGCGTAGCTGCCCCGTCACGTTCGTGGCCTCCAACGTCAGCGTGTTCGGCTTGCCCGGGTTCATCACTGCCGGCACGAGCGAGGCCGGCGTCGACGTCTGCGGCGTGCCCTGGCCCCCGCGGTTCTTGGCAAACACTCGCACGTAGTACAGAGTCCCCGGGGTGAGGCCCGTGATGGTGTACGACCGCTGCGTTGCGTCGATCACAGTGGCGGTCGTCCCCGTCGTCAACGCCAGCGAGTCGAAGGCGGCCGCCACATCCCATTGCACCACGTAGGAAGAAATGGCGTCGCCTCCGTCGTCGCTCGGCGGCGCCCGCCGCACTGTCAGCATCGTCGCGCTCGTGATGCCCAGCAGCACTTGAGTCGGTGCTCTTTGGCGTCGTGTACGGCTCCATCTTCGCCGGCACAGACGGCTGCAGCTGGCAGAATACCCGGACGCTGGTAATAATATGGAGTAAAACTTAGTCTGTGAATTACTAAAATAACCTTCGAACATATGTGATTATCGGAAGGATGTGTAACCAGTGCAGGTCGGGTGACCCTTAGGACTACGATTATGCGGTAGTTTGATGTTTTGATTTCAAGATCAATTTGACTCGGTAATTATTTGCTCGTATGATTGATTACTCAAGTTAGCTTATACTTCGAAGTAGGATTTTCTTAAGCGAAAATCGCAACTTTCTCGTCGCAAAATTCATTAGACCATGAAGTAAGGTCATGAAATCCAGCATCTTATGAAAGATGCTGGATAGAGGAAGCATCCCGGTGAGTTGGTGACAACCACCAAAGTTGTCTATATATAGCGTGTCTGTTGCTGGCTGCGTTCGCACACCGATTCATTTGTGCAGTTTAAATTTCGGAAAAGCATTCGACTACGTAGTACGTCGCCATTGTGCTCCAACGTTCTCTGAGCGGAGAAGTTGAAACCATGTAAATTCTGCCCAAACTAGAAATGAGGCGACCATTTTGCCCCCCCAACTTACTTGAAGTACTTAGTATTTTGGGATAATTCTGGGGCGCGGTTTTTTTCATTCTTTTGGCGGCTACTTCCATTCATGGTCAAAATGATTGCTTTTCATTTTTTATTGGCTAAGTTTCATTTAGTAAGGTGTAATTGCATTTATGTCGCTGCCTCGTGAGCTCCTCGTTTGCACCGCCAATTTCGCTTCGCTCATGGCGGGCAAGGCGTCGGTAAATAGATATTAACTCCTTGTTAGGGCACCTACTCCGGCCCACGCGCCGACCATTGCAGACCTTCGCTTCGCTTCGGTTGCAAACGGTCTCTCTGAGGCCTCACTCGTATAAATACCGAAAATGAAATTAATCCATCGAGAATGTAATTGATCTGACCAGAATGCAATGTATCCGCACTGAATGGAAAGTAGCCGACGAAAGAATGAAAAGAAGTTTTTTTCCATGATTCTGAAGTACATATTGACAATAAATACCCCAGACTCGCTCCACATCGCGAATCCTATCTTGCTATCTACTTGTAGTTCTTAGTACTTAGGTAAGCGGTACATGCAGTGTTGTATCCTCTACATCGGAGTGACTGGTCCTCAGTTTGTCGACCTCACAGCTTGTCAATCTCGCAGCCTGCAGCTTCCATATTCACTCTGTAACGAGTGTGCGGCCGAGACGGCACCTAACGCAGCAGCGAGCGAAGCAGGAGACGAAGCCGAAGGGTCGGTGAACCCACCAGCGACCCCAGCGAGAGCTCGCACGACAACGACGAGTGGTAGTCACCCTTGAAGTACGGCAGAGACGGCTAAAATCTGGCAAGCAAGGGGCGAGAGCGGCGTGAAGTGTGCGCTCACAAACGATTTCGCCGGCTAACACTCAAGTGGGAGCCACGGCCAAGAAAGCAGAGTAGTAGGCAGAAGACTGACAGAGTTGGGTACATAATAAATAGGGGAAACCCGGCGCAGTGAACACGTTATCACTGGCGGCCATCTGGTGTTGTTGCACACGAACGACGCCGTGTACTCCGGCCTGTTGATACGGTGGACCGAGGACGCAGCAAGCTATACGACCAGCCTAAGTAGCCGGGCGCGAAGGCTATTACATGGTGGTCATTTTCTTGGGGCCAGGAGTGCAGACCCGAACAAGAACGAACGAGAGTAGGATGGTAATTTCACGAGCGTAGACTCCTGTGAGACACGGCAAGTCCAAGCACGGTGCAAAAGCCAAGTCGCAACGTGACGTCGAAGAGAAGAACGACGACGAGCAGAGAGCACTGGGGGAACGTATCGAAGGTGAAGATGCAGACGACGAGCTCCCACCTCCCCTGGAGCAGCAGCGACCAGCGAACCATCCAACGACGGAGGTGGCTGCAGGGAACCCAGCGCCAACAGCAGCAGAAACTGGTTACGACGTCGGAGAAGCTGAGGAGCCAGAGCAGGCGGAGGCAAGCACAAGTGGAAACGCTGCAGATCTACCAGCTTCGGCAGCTTCAGTGGCGACACTCACCACAGCAGTGCAGCAGCTCGCAATGATGGTGGCAGAGTTGAGAGCAGCTAACAGGGCAAGCAGCAGCACGTACGAAGGAGTCATCACGGTCGGCGACCAGCACCAGCCCGTAGTCACAAGACACAGCGGTGAAAGAGAAGAGACAAGTGCCCAGCCCCACGTCCCAGACAGAGAAGAGAATTTCTCACCTCAACGGACTGCAGCGATTCAGCAGCAGCATCAACGGGATGAACATGATGCTCGCGGAGATGACGATGAACGTGATTACTATGGAGATGACGATGATCGCGATGGTCATGGAGATGACAACGACCGTGGTGACCATGGTCGTGGCGCTCGTGAGGAGCACGGTGGACGGAGAAGCAATGAGCGCCAAGTCGACAGTCGAGATCATGCTGCAAGCGAACGAAGAGGCCGCGAGGGTCGAGGAAGTCACGCTCATGGCGGATCCAGTCGACGAAGTCGGAGGGGGCGTCGAGCAGGACGTCGTGCGAGTCGCAGAAGACCCCGTGATGGTTCATCACCTTCGAGCAGCAGTGATGATAACCCCAACGACGAGCCCAGGCACCATGACGACCGGTACCGTCGGCGTCGCAACGTGAGTAGTGGTGGTAGCAGTCCCAGCAGTTCATCCAGCTCGAGCAGTGAATCTGAAGGCGGACGGGGACCGAGACAACGCCGACAGCACGGACATGAGCAGCGCGATCGTGGACATGAGAGATTTCTTAAGAAGAAAAATGTGAAAGACTTGGAGCTGCCGACATTTACGCCGTCGCCGAAAGTTTCGGTGTCGACTTGGATAGACCGAGTCGACCTAGCTTTGAGAGGTGCTGCAGAATCTGGGCGCGGTAAATGGACTGATAAAGCACTCTATTTCATTGTTGGAAATAAGCTCATGGAGAACGCAGCTAAATGGTGGGTAGACATGGATCGACGGCGGTCTGATCGCAAGAGGACGTGGACCTACTTGAAGAAAGCCCTGCTCAGACGTTACGGCGAGAAGTTGGATAAGTCAGCAGCTGAGTTGCGAGTAAGCATGCGGAGGATGATGCCAGGTGAAACCCATGCAGATTTTGCGGCAGGGTTGCGAGATGTTGTTGGGCGCAATAAAGTAAGTGAACGTGTGCTGCTAGCGCAATTTTACAGATGTCTCGACAAGACTACGAAGAAACTGGTGAAGCAGGATCCCGCACCCCGGACACTGGAGGAAGCCGTAGACAAAGCGACTGAAATTGACGACCCAATGGATAACGTTGCACAGGGAATGATTAACATTGGACAGCCATGGGCCACAGCGCCGAGCCTCCTATGTAATCCCCATGAATGGAACTTTTGGACAGACTAATGTTATTCCAGGCATTAGTGGCACCGGTTTGTCTGCTGATTTTGCTTGTCATACGGATGGGACGGCAGTGACACAGCCAGAAGTACAACAGATTGCTCTATTTACCAACCCGCAGGGCATCTACAATAAACTCTCTGGAACATGGGATCCGCCACCGGGCCATGCGTGGAATGGCCGATACTGGTATGAACCGAAGAAGGTGATAAGGAAGCCAGCTGCCACGTCACCTACCAGTAGCCGAGCAGAGACTAAGAAACCAGCACTGAAGTTGAGGTCAAAACGAGAAGCAACTGGGACAGCTGATTCTGATGGAGAATTGCCGCACAAACGACTGAAGGCGGCGGTGAAGCAGACTGGCGCAGTTAATGAGAATCCCAGTGCTACTGGACGACGAGTTGTACGGAATCAACGTACAGACAGCGGTGGAACAGGTGCCGGTGGACCTGCTGGCAACAGCCGATGCTATCACTGCGGGCAATCGGGACATTGGGCTTCACAATGTACGAACGAGCCGATGTGCTACGCGTGTAACCAGTCTGGTCACTACGCGCGTGCGTGCCCGAACACGGAGGCTAAGGCGCGAAATGACGCCTATTTACAGGAGCGTGAGGAAAAACGCCGTTCAACTGAGGGAAACGAAGAACGGGCGTCGTAGCGGGGGTATGGCGTCATAGTAAGATAACGAGACCCCGGAAGAGGATGAAGAAGATTAATGATAATGATGAGAACGATCTGAGGCAGTCAACTGCTGTTATTTCGATTGCAGGTAGCCGACGCACGTAGCAGACCGGGAGAGTGCTATAGCGGCCGCCACAGCCGAAGACGTTGTTGATGATGGTGATGATGATGGGCTGGGGCGAGTCGTGACTGGTATCTCGATCCATGGCAGCACGATGTTTGGTGCAGACTGCGCGGATGCAGTGGCGGCAGTCAAAGTGAATGATGAGAATGTTGATGATGTGCGAAGGCGGCGAGCGGCTAGTACTTTGACTGTCGGTTGCACATACGGAGGTGCGCCACGGGCAAGTACCGCAGCGGCAGCTGAAGCCAACGATAATGATGATGATGATGTGCGGGAGCTGCGAACAGCGGGTTCGCTGTCGGCGACCGAACGCCATACGGTGATCACCGCGACTGTGGCTGACACCGACGATGAGACTGATGACGTTGCGTACGAACGAACACCGTATGTCGTGCCTGGGGTGCCGAAATGTATTGCAGCGCGAAACATGTAGTAGTATCCCTGTAGTTATTTGTTGCCATTTGCACTTGTAAGCTGAGAGTCCTCGTGCACGAAGCGAGCTCGACAGAGCACTCGAGCGCGCTACTGTTTATGTAAGTGATACTTCAAGTAACGAAGAGCACGTGAAGGGCACAAATTCATCGAGTGAACGGAACTGGTGATAGTGCCAGCGACCACAGGTTATGGACAGGTATTGAGTTTTTCGGTTCAATTCGATCGGCCCTATTCTGGCGTGAGCAGGACTTGGTAGTAACAGCTTTTCTTCTGATCCAACTCGCTAGTACGACGATGTAAACTACTACCTGTAATAGTAGCACTTTTCAAGACATCTGAGTTACTATAGTAGTATTACTATTACTATAGTACTACCTACCGAACAGCTTCTGTGTGGTCCACATCGGGACGCGTTCGTTCCATTTCCACGTTCGGGTTGTGCTTCATCAGCACCTGCATGTCCGCTCGATGATAAAAACGGATACAAAGCTTGCAGCAAGTCGTGAATCCAATTCACGATCCACTAGTAACTCGCTAGTAGCTCGCTACGTAGTACTATTAGATCGTTTGTGAAGTTACTAGTTACTATAGTAGTAGTAGAATCAGAATCGGCTGAAATACTAGCTACTATAGTAGGGGGTTTCAGACATCACATCTTTTGCAAAAATCCATTGAAAAAATGAGACAAACGATGAGGCGAAAAATGGTAGCCAGACTCTGAAACACTAAAAAAAAATCCTATTCCCAAGTGCAACTTTTGCTTTGACTTGCGGCATACACTGCGTCGCGAGCTAGCAGCAACAGAGCCTGTGTCGCTGCCGTACAGCGCCGCCCCACGCAGCTTCTGGCCGTGATACCCAGCTGACAAGCACTCCTATCAGGGCGAGGTAAGGCAGCAAGCTTCGCTAGACAGGCCGAGGTCAGTCTGATCGCTACTGGATCGATGCTCGCAGATAGCTGATGGCTTCGTTGACTCTTTAGGCAGGGCATTCCCAAGTACTAATCGCTGCCGCCTCACTTCACCTCGGGGAAGCTGCTTTCGTTTGAGGCTCGTTGCGCCGTGGTCTGGATGCAGAAGCATACCGAAGCATGCCCGCCACCGAGAAAAGCAAGATTGCCAGCGCGGTGTCAAGCGCGCTGTTCAAGGAAGCGCTGCTAGAAGAGCTTGATGATGACGGTGAAAGTGGAAGCTGGAGCGAGTCTGAAGACAACAGCAAGAGCGGCGACGACGAGTGGGGGCAATCTGATGCTGAAGGAGACGAAGCTTCGGAGCTAGCCGATCTCTACACCGGCCTAACGCAGACGCGCTACACGGAGCCGCGCGGAAAGCAGAATCGCTCTACCACGCATAGATACAACCTCTTTGAGCAAACACCAAAAGAGTTTCGGCAATCCGTTCGGGTAGATGCTGCAAAGTTCGACTACCTGCTGAGCCTGATAGTAGATGATCCTACCTTCTACAATAACAGCAAGAATCGCCAGACCGACATCGCGATCCAGTTAGCAGTAACGCTGGAATGGTGTGGCACGTTCGAAAACGGCAACACGTGCGGGCGAATCGCTCGCACATACGGCCTCGGTACTGGCACAGTTTCGGAGTTTGTCGATCGTGTTCGCAAATCGCTACTCCGGTACTATTCACGCTTTGTTGCGTGGCCGTCCGAAACGAAGCGAGTGACTTCTTTAGCTTTTCACCGTGAGCGCTATGGTCTTAGCGGTTGTGTTGGACGGAACCTACGTGAACTTTTCCCATAAACCACACATTGATGGCCATCTCTTCTTCACGCGCAAGAAGCGTTATGGACTCAACGTTCAAATTTTCTGCGATGAAGACCAGCGAATCTTGCATGCTTTCACGGGGTGGCCAGGGTCCTGTGGAGATGCTTTGGTCTTCTCACATTCTCAAGTCGGCAAGAACTCTGAGCGGTACTTTTCGAGCGGTGAATATTTGATTGGCGATAGTGGGTACGCTATCTCGGAGCGTCTTATCACGCCATACAAGATGCCGCGTGCTGCTCGAGTTGAAACTGCTGCGTTCAACACCATTGTTTCCAGCGCCCGATTTGTGAATGAAAACTGCATCGGGACCCTGAAGAACCGATGGTCATCGCTGTATGGTGTGCGTACGCAGATCAAGGAAGCAAAAGACTTTAAAAAAGTCAACAACCACATTTTGTTGTGTGTTCTCCTCCACAACATTACGCTGCAAATGACCAACCCCATGGACTGAAGAAGACCGTGAAGATTTTAGTGCTGCGGAAGGCGAAAGCGACGACGAAGATGCTTCCTGCCGCATCGAAGCATCCGTTACGACGCCAAACGCTGAACAACACCGGGAAAGGATTAAAAACCAGGTATTGGAGTATGATTGAGAGCTTAGTGTTGCGTCTAGCGCCAACGTCTGCATGAAAACTTACCTAAAGCAAAATAAAAGTATCCGTTCGATACTATGCGACTACTCTTGCTGCATCGCTTCGGTATTACTCGCAGTAACCGGGGTTGGGTCGGGGAAGAACGCTTTCACTATCGCTTGAACTTCACTCAGTGGCTTGCCTGATTTAAATAGCTCGAGCGCCATGTTATGTCGAGATTCCATGCGTTGGATCTCAGCTTTCTTCTCCAGCTCTTTCACGCGAGCGTGTCTTTCCAGTTGCTTTTCACGCCGCTCTTCCATAAAAGCTTCTTCTTCCACTCCATTTGCACCGTAAATTTCTGCTCGTTGAACGCCTGACGCGCCTCAGACGCTGCCGTGTAGACGCTACCGAAGTCCTTGCGTTTTGGATTTGTGGCTTTGTCAACTCCTTTCGCATCGGCCGCCGTAGCCGCCTTCGTTTTAGATGCACTCTTGCGTTGTTTTCTTGTAGTACCCGTCTTCTTACCACTAGAGGCGGTTGCTGCGCGGGCGGCTGCATTCGCAGCACTTGAAGGCTCCGTAGCACATGCCGAGCGTTCGGGACTGGCCGAAGGACTGCCTTGCAAGTTTGGATCCGCGTTCTCCTTGTCACCAGCCTCTACACCATGGCAGCTTCCTTGAGTACCGGGTGCGTCGTCTCCGTGTCCTCCGTTGTCCTTACCGCTTGGTAAATCATCATTCACAGGGAACCAATCCGCGTCGTTATACGATGGTTCACTAATTGCCGATGGCGGCGTCACGTTTGCATTTCCGCCAAACAACTTGTCGATGCGATAAAGCATGGGCCCGTTTCCTCTGCAAGGTCTGCAAGGTCCTCAAGCGTCATCCCACTTGCAACCATCTCCTCTGTCAGCCCAAACCCAGTCTGGTGATCGAGCTTTGAACGTGCTGTGCGGTAGCGCTTGAAGATAGAACTCCAGCGGCTTTGACACTGCTTTGCCTCCCACTCAATGGCCAGTTTGCGGTCGAAAAAGCAATTCTGCTGCATGTACTCGATTGTAGCCGCGTGCACAAACTCCGCCATCTTTTGAAACCCGATAATCTTTGTCATTCCAACGCTATGCGCCATTGTCTTGCTCTTCGTTGAGTCCCCAGCGATTACTTTATAGTTTTCAGGAATCTCCAGCCAACGCACCATTGCGTCAATCTGGTACGGTGTGGTGTGGTATCCAACGGTCGAGGCGTCTTCCGCTAGCTGGACGGGTTGAAGCGAAGTACGGGCCTTCTTCCCCGTTTTAGTCGGGTTCTTTGGTTGCTTGGACTGGCGCTTAGGGGGCATTTAACCTGCTCAATATCGATAAACCATCATCCGCACCAGTACCGATAACACAGCAATTGAGCACGCAGAAGCCTGTCTTACAAGCAAAGTGGTGGAACTTACCCAGTCTGAAGGCTGGATTGAGCGCTTCACGTGCTACAGGTAATCGCAGGAGCACTTGGCGTTGTTGCGCTGAACGTAGGCTAAGGATCACACAGAGGTGTTCTCATTAGAAGACAGACGAGTTCTACTTGAGCGGAGAGACGGTGAACTTACCCGTGATGTCCGACAGCAATGAGCACCTGCCCAGGCCCACGCGAACGCTTGTCGAAGGCAACGACGGTAAGACCAACACTCTGGGTGGTTTCCGCACTCTGCGTCTGCTTCCGCACTGTGATGACTTCCGCACTGTGCGCTGGGTTGAAGTTGAATGACCTACCAGGCTGGGTATACCCTTCATATAGCATTACTTCTAAGTATGCTGTGTAATAGTATCTCACCAAAGATGAGATCCTCGAACGATGAGCAGGATAAGATGAGCCCAACGCGGGTTTTTTTAGCCTCATCGTTCGCAAATGATGAGACCAAAGATCAGCCAGATTGGTGCGATGTCTGAAACCCCCTAGTAATAGTAGTAGTATTATTGTACTATTTCTTACTAGCGCGGTCAGTTACTACCACTCCCTGCTGCCAACAGTGGCCTTGGAGCCCGGCGTTGTTCTTCTCGATCTGCTTGCGCAGCTTCATCTGCTCGATCTCGTCCTCGTTGACGAAGTCTCGCCCCTTGAGATCGAGCTTCATAGAGGTCTCACTCCTCGTTCATGTGGTGCCGTCCTTGTATTGTTGATCTGCGCCTTGCAAATTTTATCCATTTATGTTGCGCGAGGGTAACAGATTAATCAAATGTTACATATACAATGGAATCGAAGAGTGTATCCCTTCTAACAGGATATGGATCTTAATCTTCTCCGGATGGATCAACATTTACCAAATAATATCATTTCCTAGCAGGATATCAAATGAGCAAGGTTATTTAAACGTAATTGTGGTCTAACCGGTATCGAAATTTTAAGGTTATTCTCTGAAATTTATTTCAGAGCAAAGACATGATCCCGCTGACCGTCCTTTTTCCATAATGTGATCTCTTGGTAATTTATGTATCTTTTTGTTGATACTATTAAGAGTCTATACTAAATGTAAGTGGTAACCCAATTGTCAGTCTACAGAAGTCAATACCCCTACTATCTTATATATTACGTGCGTGTTGCCTGTGTCGTCGCCCCCCGTAAAAGTGCGAAGTTCTGATAGACACGCGGGTTGCGCGAAGGTACAGTAGTACCATCAGGGTCTAGCAGTACATGTATTAATAGTGAGGATTTCGGTCTATTAGTGATACTAATACTAATAGCTGACTGAAAGTCAAACCGATATCACTGATACTAATAGTATAAGTGAGCCAATGGAGATATCAATATTGGTGATATTATCACTGCATCCTTTGAAAATCTTCCCTATCGCGCCAGTTAGGGGGCTTCAACTAGGGGGCCCGAGATGTACAATATCTTTACAAGCCGATAGCGCAGCGTTCAAATATCAATAACCTGGAAAATTAATCAATAAAAATACAATCGCTTTATCATGCATACCTTTATAAACGAATGAATCAGTCTATAAAACTACATGCAATGCTGCAGGCTCGTTGCACGTTCATGTCGCCTCGCTGCTCGCTGTCCAATCACCAAGTGCCACGCACGAACGCAGCTTGTATCGAGCTGCACCACAACTCGGGACGCCTCCGCCCGGACAGCGGCGTCCCCACCTGGCTGCTGAAGTTATGTCACAGATTTCGCAATATTGATATCATTACTATTAGTGGCAAAAATCCAGTGATATATGAATATCAATGTCAATATCAGTGATATTACAGTATCACTGAGGGCATCAGTCGGGCGCGATGCAGGCGGCATGTGCTGACATCGTGGAGAGGCTTGAGAGGCCACCACCCATCGTACCACCGTCACTGTACTACTGCACAGATTCATCGTAGTCGTGTGCAGTCCACTCGTGGCAGCCACAACGGCGACGATCAAGGCGAAAAAGTTGTTGCTGTTGATCATACGGAAACATAATTACGATAAAACTTCGAGTGGCCTTGTGGCAGGCGATTTGGACCCGCGTCGGGCGTAGCAGTAAGGACACCTAATTCAAGCTGTATACAGTATTTCGCGTGCAGATACTGCGGCTGCGAAGCAGACGCAGGAGATGCACAAATTCATACAAATGTAGCATTACAAGAACATTATGCTGTGCGACCAGCGATACCAGCCCAGCCCTCTATTAATAGTTAGTTTGTCAAATAATTCCCGTCTTCGGGAGCCCTGCGCCCGCGGCACATTGAGCGCCGCGCCATACCTACCCTTAAACGTTTCCTAAATTTCAGGGCTTCTTCGTGCCCCGCGCGACTTTGTATGATGTACGTAGAATTCATACCTCTGGTAGGACTCTGGATATAAAATCCAGAGAACTGTTAAAAAAAAGGTTAATGTACGATGAAATGCTAAACTACTACTAAGGCCGTGCAGTTGCCCGGAACAGCTCTGGATTTTCTGATTGTTTTGCGTCTTACTTCGAAATATACTACAACGACAGTCGTGAGGACGATGAAGGCACGCTACCTGAGGTGTGTTCATCAATGTGTATCACTCGTTCGTTCCGTCTATTTATCTCCCGTAGTATTAATAATACTAACGGAAATAGTACTCACCAGTAGTACTACTACCCTATGTTTTAGGTAGTAATATTACTACGACCGTATTGTGTGGTGATACTATGCTATCCCAGCTCAGAACTATATTACTTTTTCAAGTAATACTATTGAAGGACCCTAAACGTCGTTTGATTGGCTCTGGGTCCTTGAAAAGTATTAGTTGAAGAGTACTATAGTTCTGAGCTGGTACCGTGAAAGGTTGTCAAGAAAGTGATGTGTGTAGCGAAATCCATGTAGCGTGTGTGAGGAAAACCAGTGAATAACCTCGATAATGAAGCTAACATAATGTTTTCAAGTGAAAATATTTTCAAGTTCAGGAGTATCAATAAATTTATGCTAAGCTTTTTTCCTCGAATATATTGTTTACAAGAGTCGGCAGCAGATCTTCCTCGACATCACAAAAAGCGCAAAAAATGAGACTGACGGGCACGCTTCTGTCAAAGGAGGCTGGTGGAAGGGCAAGTACTCATCGTGGCAACTTACCGACCACGCTGGAGCAACTGCAAAATCTGATGAGGCCGGGGACGACTCAGATAGGCAATATGTCATGTAACAAGAAGGACGCTCATGTAACAAGATGGACGCGCACCTCAAACCCAAGTCCCCGAGCAGGTGGACCCGATCCCCTAGCAAGGAGGGACCATCCCTACCCAGTCAACGAGAGCAGCACCAGAGACCAGTCGCAGCTACGACGGATCTATCCATGGCATAGCCTGTCGGCGAGGACGCTGGATGGGTCTCGTTGTGCACCCTATGCCAAACACAGTCTCTTTGGAAAACTGTATTATTATAATGGTTATATTATATCCATTATTGTGATCGAGTAGTAGTCGAGCAGTACTACTAGTATTACTAATGCTATTACCCAATAATTGGTATCTCTACTAGAGAGATTCTCTAGTAGTAGTAGTATGTCTCCAATCTCGAAGCTCCGGTAGTTCCGATAATACTTGTGGCTACGGATACGTAATCGGCGGTACGCACTGCCAACTTGACGGCGTCCGAAGTGGCTACAAACGGCGGTTCTAGGGATTTTTTTTAATCCCTAGAACCGCGGTTTGAAGGATACACTTGTTACGGAAAACTTGAACCAATCGCGTTCTTTATTATGCATTATTTGTGGAAGGCGTCCAATGGACGCCTTCCACAAATAGCATAGGCACTCGCATAAATATATTTAAGACAACTTATATTTGCTTCGACGTGAAACCCGTCCGAGCAAACGAGGGGTCGCTTTACCCTGTCATTGTGCAACTGCATACATTTGGACTTGATTTAATTATAGACAACCCTGATATAGCAACCCGACCCCATATCAGGCCGACCTTTGACATATAGCGACCTCTACACAATTAATATTTAGAGATGAATTTAGAGAAACACTTTAAGCCGCTTTTAAGCTATTTGTGGAAGGCGTCCATTGCTCCATTGGACGCCTACCAAAAACATTGTAAGCGCTCGCATAAATATATTTAAGAAAACTTATATTTGCTCAGACGATTTTTACGTCTGAGTAAACGAGAGGTCACTTAGCCCTTTCATTGTGCACCTGCATAAATTTACACTTGAGTTTAGTATAGCCCACCCTTTTATAGCAACTGGACCGCATATCAGACCGACCTTTCACATATAGCGACCTCTACACAATTTATATTTAGAGACGAATTTAGAGATACACTTTAAGGCGCTTTTAAGCTAGTTTTGGTAGGCGTCCATTGGGTATATAAATGTAGTATTATACTGATTAGAAATGTTACACGTCTGGAGACTAAGAAAAACGAGGTGTCGAAAACGCCTCATTATAATACGGCAAAAAGAAACTGGCAGCATAATAGACTATATGTATTTACCAGTATCTCCAATTTATCTAATATTATCTTACCTCGCCGAATGTGGACGAGAAGTATGTTCTGTAAAATATTATAGGCTTTAAATTCCCTCGCAAAGCGCTTCATCGGCATGCAACCTGGACTTGGGCATTTTTACATTTGCCAAAAGGGTTTGGGAGACAAACGGAGTTGTAGCTCAAGTAAGCAGCGGAACACTGACCACCGAGCTCAAGAGCGCCAACGACCGCGTGGCGCAGCTAGAGCGGCAGTTTCTGGACGCCGAGGAGACCATCTGCAACCTCAAGGCCGAGAAGCTCGCGACGCTGCGAGACGTCGAGCGGCTGAGCGCTGCTGAGCGACGAGGGACTAATAATAGCAGGAAAGAAGTCACAGCAGACTCGTGCTGGAGCTGGAGACCAGGCTGGCTGAGCAGAAGCAGACCCACGCACTCGAGCAGGAGCAGCGCATGGCCGTCAGAGAAGTCGCCACCGGATCGTTTCTGTGCGGAGGATCCCGCTGGTATCGTGCCTCTACAAAATATGGTACAACATATTTTGTAAGATAAACGAATTTTGCAGCTACAAGCTGCTCCAGCAATATAGGGTTTTCACCTTCTACGGATATTATTATCGCAGACAAGTTTTTATTTTAATCTGGATGGGCTAACATACCAGCATAGATTTAATTAAAATCCGCTTCTCTGACAAAATATGGTGCATGTTGTTCCAGCAGCATTGGTTTATCATCTTCCACAGGTATTATCGTAAACAGGTTTTTTTATCTTAATCTCAACTGGATGGGTCAACATACAGTAAACGCTCCTGATTCCGGTACTAATCACAACTGATATCCTCCTCAGTATGATAAAATCGTTTTATGGAGGATTCGTATTGGCGGGAAGCCGCCAGCACCACCAATAAAGCGCGCGGAGCAGGAACAGCGTACCTACACCGCTGACCAGTCATTGTCTGGCTGGTGCCGCACTCATGTGTCCCCGCCTCACTTCTCACAACCGAACTGGAGCCGTGCAGCTCCTACAGCACGGCATGACTATAATATAATATTTTGTAATGTCATCTACTATATACGTAGCCTTCTTTAAACGTAGCAATACACGAGCCCTATAATATAATATCATATACTATAATATCGTATACTTCAGGAGTAGCATTCAATTAATTAAAACGTAGCAATACACGAACACTATAATACAATATAATATAGTATAATATAATATATTACTTATGGTATGTACGACCAGCGCTACCAGCCCAACCCTCTAGTCTGTTACACTCGCGCAACATAAATGGATAAATTTTGCTAGGCGCAGATCAACAATACAAGAACAACCTCAAGCGCGTGCACGTGGACGGCACCACACGGACGAGGAGGGAGACCTCCATGAAGCTCGATCTCAAGGAGCGAGACTTGTTCAATGAGGACGAGATTGAGCAGATAAAGCTGCGCAAGCAGATCGAGAAGAACACCGCCGGGCTCGAAGGGTGCTGTTGACAGCAGGCCTTACGCCAGAATAGGGCCGATCGAATTGAAACTCAATACCTGTCGATAACCTGTGGTCGCTGGCATTATGGCCAGGTTCCGTTCACTTTATCCTCGATGAATTTGTGCACTTCACGTGCTCTTCGTTACTTGAAGTATCACTCTTACAGAAAAAATCCAGAGCTGTTCCGGGCATAGCACGGCTTTGTTTAGTGTCGGATAGTAGTAGTGGTAATATCACTGCAAACTAACGTTAAGTCGGAATTCAGACTACTACCAAACCATGCATGACCAAGTCAACAAGTCCGTTCGGGTTTGCCTGGTACTAGTTATTAAATATTTGTGTCAGAGCACGAAGTACGTGCGGAGTTTCTTGGAGCTGCCGCTGATGGAGAGCAGCGTGTGGTACTCGACCTTGAAGCCGTGTCCGGGCGTCTCCTTGTTCATACTTGCCCACGTGCTCTCGCTGATGTGGATGCGACCGGGCACGCCGCTGCTTTCGAGGAAGTGGGCAATGCTCACGGTCTCACCAAAGAGATGGTAACGCGGGTCCTTACTACCCACGACACCTGCAAGCACGGGGCCCGAGTGCACACCAATGCGGATGTTGAGGTCGGGCACGCCGCAATTGCGCCGCAGCAACGGCAGCACCGCGAACATGTCGGTGGCGGCCGTGACCACCGCCAGCGCGTTGTTGGCGCTGACGATGGGGCAGCCGCCCACGACGAAGCACGCGTCGCCGATGATCTCGACCTTGTAGAGCACCTCGCGCTCGGCGATCGTGTCGAAGCGCGTGTACATGTCGTTGAGGAACTGCACGAGCTCCATGGCCGAGACCTTGGACGAGTAGGCCGTGAAGTTGACCATGTCGGTGAAGAGCACGGTCACGTTGTCGAAGAAGTCGGCGATGGTGGTCTGTGGGTCCTCCTTGAGCTTGTGCACGATGGTCTCCGGCAGCAAGTTGAGCAGCAGCTTGGTGATGCGGGCCTCCTCCTCCACGAGCTTCTGCTTCTGCGAGTTGAGCGTGATGTCTCGGTAGTGGTTGATGCGCTGCTTGAACTCCGAGTTGAACACGACCCACGCCTGGCCCGCGAAGAACAAGAAGATGTACAGCGCGTTGCGCAGCACGCGCAGTTGAGTGGCGTTGATCTCCCAGCCGAACCACGGCGCGACCAGCAGGTTCGCCACCACGTACAGCGTCAAGATCTCGAAGCCGTTGATCACTCGCAGCAGGAACGACACGTTCGCGAAGTAGCACTGGTACAGTGCGAGCGCGCTCATGTAGGCGTGGCCGAGCGAGTTGGTGGCGAGGCTCTCCGTGCACAGAATCACGGCCACGACCGAGATGACGAGCACGGACTCGAGCTGCTCCCAGCTCCTGAAGGTCGGCGAGAAGGTGTGCAGCAGGAACGCCAGCATGACCGGGTACATGATGCAGAAGTTGAGCAGGAAAATGAGGCGGCTTTCGTCGAACGAGCGGATCGTGGACAAGCGCACGGTCTGGTACAGCGTCAGGAAGGGCTTGGGCACCAGGAACACCGTGACGGACAACCGAAGGAAACGCAGCCAACGCATGCGGTTCTCCAGGCGGTAGCTCTCTTCGAACTCGTACGCCTCCTTCGTGAGGCTGCGAAAGCCTGTGCGGTTGCCGTGTACACGGAACAACACCTCGGTTCGGGTCAGTCCCTTGGGCAGCGTCATGATCGTGGTGCTGAACACCGTGTTTTCGTCGCTTTCGGGTTCCCCGTTCGCGTCGATGTCCTCGACGATGTCGAAGATGTTCTCCCTGAACAACGACCGACGTACTGTGGCAATTTGACTCAAGCTGTGGCCTTTGAGTGCACTCACGGTTCCTCGCCGCTGAGAGATTCGAGAAGCTGCTGCGGATGGAGGAGGCTGATCCGCTAGTGCGAGCAAGGACTGCGTGGGCGATACTGAGGGGGTGGACGCATTCTCGCTGTTCTCTTTGCCGGACTGAGGGATGGTCGGGAGCTTCGTTCCTTCGGGTAGCTGCATGATAGACGGGTTTCTAACTGTCGGAGGCGCCAGCGATAGTAAGTTGGCAATAGTCTTCTGCTTGTTTGACTGGTCCAGTGTTCCCAAGCGACTCGCTCGGCGTGGATGACGAGCGTTTGCTGTTTTCGGGGTCTCTGGCAACGGAGACGGAGCGTCCTCGGTCGGGTTCGGCTTTGGCGGAGGAGACAGTGTAGGCGCCTCGTGCTTATGCTCAGGAATGGCGTTGATGCTTGATCCAGGCATGCGAGTAGTTCGTCGGGGACGCCCTGATGTTGGGCTATTGCTACCCGACGATGCTGTTTCGGCAGCCACCTCGCTGGACCCGCCGTGTTCCCTCGACACCACCGACGCTGGAGGCACAATGTATCCGTCTTTACCTCGCAAGAAGTACGTGTTCATATCGCCTCGGCCTTTCACGAACACTTTGCCGCGCAACGCGGTGTGGAACCTGTGGTAGATGGCGTTGTGAGTCGCCTCGGTGATCTGAATTTGTCCGGGCAAGTTGGTGGTCTCCATACGCGAAGCCACGTTGACCGTGTCCCCGAAGAGCTTGAAGCGAGGGTTCCGGATCCCCACGACGCCTGCCATCAACCCGCCAGTGTTGATCCCGACGCGGATGTTGAGATTCGTGACCATGTTCCCCCATGGCTTGCGAGCGATTTTCGCGCTAACCTCCGGGATGCAGCGGATCATGTCCAGCGCTAGATTGGCGACCAGCTCGGCGTGGTTTTGAATGACATCGGGACAGCCGCCTACCACCATGTACACGTCTCCGATAGTCTCCACCTTGTGGACGTGATGTACGTCGACGAGTTTGTCGAACTTGTAGAAGAGGATGTTGACCAGCTCGACCACCTGCTGCGGCTGCAGCTTGGAGGAGAAGAGGTCGAAGTCGCACACCTCAGCGAAGAGCACGGTGGCTTCGGGGTATTCGTCCGCGATGAGCTCGCGCCCGCATTGTAGCTGCACGACGATGGACTCGGGCAACATGCTGTTGAGCAGCGCCTTGGACCGCGTCTCCTCCATTTTGAGCTGCTCTTGCTGCAGGAGAACCATGAGCTCGCTCATGTAGCTGACTCGGATGGCGAACTCTCGGGACTGACTCGGCAGCAAGATCAAGAAGAAGAACAAACACGCGTACAGCGTTTCGTTGGCGATCTCCTGCCGGCTTGAAGACGACGACGAACTCGCACTCCCCGGGACGTACGCGAGCATGACGACGACGTACGTTGCCAGGTAGGCGAGGCAGAAGATGGAGACTGGGAAGAACCGGATGGGCGTGCAGCTGTAGAGGTACATGATGACAAGACAGACCCACGAGACGCCGTAGTCGTTGGTGATATTGTTGTACACGACCGGGTAGCACGCGACCACGAAGATGCAGGTCCACGTGAGCTTGACGTCTTCGTGGTACGGGTGTTTCCTCGCTCGGAACAAGGTGAGCAGCAGCACAGGCAGCACAATGGCGAGCTTGAGCACGACGACGATCATGAACTTGGGCAGTTTGGTGTTCACGACGCCGTCGTCCGTCCCGTTGGTGCCGACGCTGTAGTCTTCCCAGAGCACGACGTAGTCGTACACGAACGTGGAGATCATGAAGCCGATGAGCGTGAGCAGTCCGCGCAGATAGAGTTTCCGCTGCGAGCCGGCGTAGTATTTGGCGAAGGACTTCTCCATCTTGAGGATCACCGCCAGTGTGTTGATGTTGATGAAGTAGAGCGTGATGTGGTGGATGGCCACCTCGTCCATGAGCTTCAGGAACAGGATGAACTCGCTCACAGCGGTCGCGCGCGACACGGAGCTCTCTCGCGACCGCTTGTCCGCCTGACTCTCGGGCGCCACCTGCGACTGCAACCGGCGAGACGTGAGTCCGGACAACGCGGCCGAGTTCATGATGCTGCCTCGAACGGTCTGGAACTTGTCCAAGCCCTGCAGGACCTTGTTGGAGATGGAGTTGCGCGTCGTCATGGGCTCCACGGCAGTTTGCTGGCGCGCCACGGCCGGAGCGGGCACCAACGACGCGTTGAGTGCGTCCATCGGCTGGATGGTGCCCAGCGATGGCATGCCTCGAGGTCGTGAGTGAATCGACAGTCCCAATGTCTTGGGGACCCAAACTTGGTGCCCTGCTCGATCAGGAATAGTGTCGTGGTGACAACGTAACGGATGCCACGTTCGACATGCACGGATTGATGTCATCTTGAGTCATCGGATACGTTGGAAGATCGCAAGGTGTCCGTTCACCTAGTTAGTTCATCATGACGCTCAAGACGGGCATGTTGGTGGGGGTCGTGGGGACGGAGGACATGGGCGTCCTCATCCAGATCCGTTCGTCCTCGAACACGTGCGTCATCAAGCTCAACAACGGAACTCTCAAGAAGAACGTGCCGTTGGAAGACGTCGAGGAGGCGAGAGATATGAGCGACACCAAGGAGAACAAGTCCCCCATTCGACTCGGCGGGGCCGCGGACTCGCCCGGGAAATCGCCTGGCAAACTCGCGTCCTTGTCGGTCGACACGAAACCAAGTACCGATCGACTGAAGCCTTTGGCGCTGGAGGTCGGGGACGCAGTCAGAGCGAGATGCAACGGAGGCAGTCGCTGGTTCCCGGGAAGAATCCTCCGGGTGAATCGAGACGGCACGTACGACGTCGAATACGCAGACGGAGACATTGAGAAGAAGGTGGCGGCGGCTGACGTTCAAGTCGCTTCAAAGCTGGACAAGACGCCGCTACCGCGGAAGAGCTCGAGCTTTGACGTTGGTGACAAGGTCAAAGCTCGATACAAGAAGGGGACCAAGTTGTTCAGCGGGGAAATCGCACGCGTGCGTTCGGATGGCACGTACGACATCAGATACGACGATGGCGACTCGGAGACTCGCGTGGCCCAAGAGATGATCGAGTTCAACACCGAGACGCGAGCTCGCACGCGTGACAGTGACGAGGAAGCTCCAGCGAGCACCAAGACGAAGAGCAGCAGCGGCTTTCGAGTGGATCAGAGCGTCAAAGCGCGCTACAAGGGAGGGAAGAAGCTGTTCCCAGGGAAGATCAAGCGCGTTCACAGCGATGGCACGTACGACATTCGGTACGAGGACGGAGACGAGGAGAAGCGAGTGAAGGCGGAGAACATTGAGGCCACGGAACGCGATGAAGAGCGAAGCCCCGCGAAAGGAGCTTCTTCAAGCCGCTCGAAAGCGCTTACGGTGGGGAAGAAGGTGAAGGCGCGGCACAAGAATGGGAAGCGTCTGTACTCTGGTAAGATCAGCCGAGTGCGCTCCGACGGCACGTACGATATCGACTACGACGATGGCGAGATCGAAACACGCGTGGAGGCCAGTCAGATCGAGGTTAGTGACAATGAAGACGACATGTTTGCGGATTCCGATGACGACAAGAAGAAAGCAGCTTCCACGAAGAAGAAAGCAGCGTGGGAAGTCGGTGATCGAGTCAAGGCGTACTACGGCAAGGGCCAACGCTTGTTCTCAGGTAAAATCGCCAAGGTTTATATGAATGGGACGTACGACATCAAGTACGACGACGGAGACTCCGAGACTCGACTGGAGGCCATCTTCATTGAGTCTGCAGAGTCGGATGCGAGAGATAAGGACAAGTCGATAAAGACCGAAGAGAGCTCGAAACCAAGCTCGAAACCCTTGACCAAGCGCTCCTTACGCGTCGGCGACGCCGTGAAGGCAAAATATAAGCGCGGGACGCGATTCTTCCCAGGGAAAATCACCCGCGCGCGGATGGACGGCACTTTTGATGTCAAGTATGAAGACGGTGACGTTGAGGAGCGAGTTGAGGTAGACTTCATCCAACGCGTTGATGACGGAGAAGATCGTGACGAAGAGGAGGAGAAACCCAAGAAGACGAAGCAAAAACCGCTAGAAGTTGGGGATATTGTCAAAGCCCCGTTCCAGAGAGGAGTTCAACTCTTTCGAGGCAAAATCTCCCGCGTACGAAGTGATGGCACCTACGATATTGTATTTGACAACGGGGACAAGGATACTCACATTCCACGTGACCTCATTCAATCGGACGAGCAAGATAGTCCTGTGGAAAAGCCCAAGAAAATGACTTTAAAAGTTGGTGATGCTGTAAAAGCTAGATACAAGAACGGCAAGAAGCTGTTTGCCGGCACCGTGACTCGAGCTCGTAGCGATGGGACGTATGATATCAAATATGACGACGGGGACGTTGAAATGTGCGTTGACATCGAGATGATTGAGGTCCCCGAGGGCAAAACACAAGACAAAAACGATAGAGAAGGCTCTCCAAAGCCTAAAAGGAGTTTAAAGGTGGGGGACAAAGTACGAGCGCGATACAACAAGGGGTCCAAGATGTTTAGTGGTGAGATTACCGCCGTACACCGTGACGGCACGTTCGATATCCGATACGAAGACGGCGACAAGGAGAAGTTCGTCGAGGCCAAAGACATCGAGGTACAAGACGAAGAACGAGAGTCTCAAGCACCAAAGAGCTCGAATACGAACACTCTGAAAGTGGGGGACACCGTCGAAGCCAACTACAAGAACGGCGTCAAATTCTTCCCTGGCAGAATCGCACGTGCCCACTCTGACGGCACGTACGACGTCACATTTGAAGACGGCGACTCGGAGCGCCGTGTGCCGAGGTCTCGCATCAAATCTAAAGCTGATGAGGGGAGCTCACCGAAGAAAAAAATGGGGTTCGCAGTCGGAGATGCTGTCAAGGCGAAGTACAAGAAGGGAACCAAGTTTTTCTCAGGCAAAATCGCCCGCGTTCGATCTGATGGCACGTACGACGTCGAATACGACGACGGGGACTCAGAAACTCGTGTCGACGCGTCTCTGATAATTGGCACCGAGTCCGAGACTTCAAAGGCGAGCGAGAACTCGCCGAAAGTCTCAAATAAAGCAAAACATTTCGAGGTTGGAGACGCGATCAAGGCGCGGTACAAGAAGGGGACAAAGCTGTTCCCAGGTAAAATCACTCGAGTGAGATCGGACGGCACGTACGACGTGAGGTACGATGATGGAGATACTGAGATGTACGTTGAGAGTTCCTTCATCCAAGGTGAGGACAAACCAAAGTCACGGGAGGAAGCAGACGACAAGAAGTCGACAGGTTTTGCGGTGGGCGACAAGGTGAACGCGAGATACAAAGGAGGGATGAAGGCGTTCCCAGGGAGGATTGTCAAGGTCAGAATGGACGGAACGTATGACGTTGAATACGATGACGGGGATACGGAGCAACGCATACAGAGCTCAGCTATCGAGTTGGTCCCTGGTACGAAGAAGCCTGAGGCAAAGGCGAGCTCGAAAAACGACGAAATCTTTGGCGATTCCGATTCGGATGTCAACAGCAAAAAGCGCAGTGAGATGAAGGGCGTGGCAATCAAAGTTGGGGACGTTGTTGAGGCAAATTTCAAGCAGAAGGGCAAGTTTCACCGCGGAAAGGTGGTGCGCGCGCGATCGGATGGCACCTTTGACATCGATTACGACGTCGGTGCTTCGGAAAGACACGTACGTCTGGATGATATCAAAAGGTTTGGTGACAACCAAGAGAAGAGCGAGGACAGTGCTCATGGTGCACAGAAGCCAAAGACAAAGCCGACTTCGAACGCTCATTCGTCTGACTCGGACCGTGAATCATCGACAAAGAAGAAGAAACATACCAAGAAATCCAAGAAACTTTCATCATCGGATTCATCGGGGTCGGATCGCGAGAAACGAGCTCCACTTGAAAAGGGGTCTCGCGTCACGTATCGAAACGCAGACGATAGAAAGTCTCGCCGCGTCGGGACGGTCCGAAAAGTCCACTACGACGGCAGCTATGACGTCAAATACCACGACGGCGACACGTCTAAGCGGATAGCTGGAAAATTGCTGGTAGCATGCTCCGATTCGGAGGATTCTGAGGACGGCTTGACAGGGAAGCGACGTCGCGCTCAAGAAGGCCCAATCTTCCGTCGACAGGAGCGTGTGTTGTCGAATTGGCGTCGATCGAGCAAACTTTCCAAGCCTCGGATGACGGACAACTGGAGCAAAGCCACAGTGCTTGAGATCAATGGCGATGGCACCTACTCGGTAAGCGCCACTATAGGAATACTTTTGGTTATCTATCCTGCTGACTACGGGGTTGATTTTGGTTCATTGTTTAGATTCGGTACAGTGACGGAGTTGTCGAAGAAGATGTGCCTTCAGAAGCGCTAAAAGCTGGTAAAAAGGATCAAGACTCTGGCTCAGACGGCAGTTCAGGTCGAAGACGAAAGCGAAAAATGAGGTGGCGGTCATTTACGATAAATATCTGCCCTGTGAATTATACGACGACTTCTGATACGTTTTTCTTACTGTCCTGTAGAACGAATGGAATCAGCACGGAGTCTCTATTCCTCCTGGAGCAGCTTGCTTTGACGGTCTGTACCTCAGTCTTGTCACCCTTGGCTTAAACTGTCTTACTGTCGTACTAACACACTTGCTAACCAGCTTTTCGAGGAGGGGATTCTGAAGAAGAAGCCAGCAGTTCAACTACTTCGGAGTGACGGTGACAGCTCCAGCTCGGAGTCGTCTTCCTCGTCTAGTACTGAAAGTGGGTCGGGCTCTTCAACGCCCAGCTCAAGGAATACTATCGACAAGGTATGAGAAACAAGCTTACAACCCGAGCGATATCCACCCTCACACTATTTTTTTTTTTTTTTGTCTGCAAGGTGCTGAAAAGGCTTTTCGACTCGGGTTCGCTACAAACCTATCGACAAATGTTCAAAGAAAATGACGTTAAGAGCTCTGGAAAAATATCCAGAAGCAGGATCATTGCGCTCGTAGAAGAGTTTATGACAGCGTCCAAGCCAGTAAAAGGTCAAGGGAACCACAGAAACGACGATGATACCAACTCGGTTGGCCACATTCTCACGGAATGGTTCGCAACGCACGATGATCTCCGAATTCACCGCCACTTTGAGTTCAAGACACTCATGCTGGCGTTCGCGTACGCTAAAAGTCGACTGGGGAAACTGCGAATGGAGCAAAGCGTAGCCACCGTCCTGGAAGGCCGATTCGCGTCATACCACGAGAGTAAGCGGCAGCTCGAGCTGTGGCAGCAGAAGCTGGGCTACCGGTTGTTTGAGACTCTCCAGCGCCATTTCCACGAGCACGCTCTGTCGACTATGATTCCGTCACGTATTCGAGTGTCCGATCTCTCGCTGATCTTCGAGCAAGTGTCACGACAGGCAGCCCCCAACAAACCGCTGGACGTGTACCTGCAGCAGCACCACCTTTTCCCCCATCAGACGCTGCTTCTGCCTGAATTTCTGTGCTGCTACTATCAGCTCTATGGCTCAGAGCATCCATCGTCTTCGCGCTGGAGTGGGGCAGTCGAGCTGCGGCCCATTGCGTTCGTTGCATCATGTTTGTTCTCAAATGGCGACGTGGTTTGTAAGCGCCATGGAGATCTCGTTCGACGTCTTTCAGTCGGGCGAACGCAAGCACAAGTTGATCTGATCTTGAGGTTTCGAGAGGGATTCGAGTCGTTGCTCAGCACTGAATCAGACAGCAGCAATCCGCATGAAGAACAGCTTCTAGAGACGTCGCAGTTGGCTGCATTTGCTGCCAAAGTGACGTCGGATCCTACGCGTTTGGAGCCTGCGATGACCACGATCCGAAAACGATCTGGCGCTGTGTCACTCGTCGAGATATTCGGGAGCTGCGGGTTTATCATCGATGAAGTGGCCTCCGCCCCCACGATCCGCAATGCCATCGACAAGATGAAGATGCGAGTGGAGTTGGCGGAGGTGCGAAGAATCATCGGCTTGGTCCGGAATATCTGCGTCAAGATTTTGCGGTTCCCCAACAACGCCGACTACTGGAGGATTCGAGCCGACAGCGCTGCCTTCCAGCAGAAGATTGGGCGGTTTGACGGTGCCGCAAGCCTCTTAGAAGCTGTGGGGTTTGTTGAACACCTGAAAACGCACTACGAGCTGAGAGGGGCTCGAAACTCGGAAGGAAAACGCGTGAGCACACTGGACAAGCCGATACTTGATACTTTACGGGAGAAATGCGTTCAACTGGATGGTGAACTCTCTCTCTTCGACGGTGTGGAAAGCATCAGCTCGATTTTGCAGCGAATCTCCCAAACGCGAGAGCGTGAGGGCGAACACTTTTCTCTCGACGAATGTCACCAAGTGTTGACGAATTTGTCCTCGACCATGGAAAATGTGCTCAAGAACCCGAAGGACTCGAGGTGCTGGCGCATTCGAGAGGCTAACAGCACGTTCCAGCGACAAATCGGGTACCTTCCTTTCGCTGAAGAACTGATGGGATCCATCGGGTTCGACCTCGTCCAAACATCACACGGCAATGCCTACACTCTCAGAGGAACTGGAATGACTGGTGGGTCTTCGAAGGCGGAGAAGACAGCGCAACCATCGGCCAGTTTGTCGAATTTCGCGTTTACAAGTGTAAGCAGTCAGATGGAGTGGTTTCTATGGCGTCGGAAGCAGGAGATCGATGGGCTTTTGGAAGACGAGATGCGATATCTGCATGACATTGTGGGGCATTTCGCTCACTCGCAGAACGCTGAGGGTCCGGTGATGACTTCGAAGACAGACACCAATGAGGCAGTTGTGAAGATGTATCCGTACGGGACAAACGCCATCGAAACCTTCAACAAGACGTCAATCCAGCGGAAGCAGCTCGAAATGATGCGGAATGTCTTCAAGACGTTGGATGTGGATCAAAAGGGGGTCTTGAATGAAGCGGATTTTTCTCGAGCGTATGGATCGTCGTCCTCTCTTCCGACTTGGGCTCGGTTCGAAGCTTTTGATATCGGGAACGATGGCAAAGTCGACTTGACGGATTTCGTGGCGGCTCTAGGTCCGCTCTTGGATCATCCGTACGAGGTACGCGGAGATAAAAGTGGTGATCTAGTGGCGTCTTCATCAGCGGATGAAGTCAATTCAACGCTCTGTGAAGTCGTGTCTTTATCCGTTGGCAACCTCCGACTAGAGACGAGTTGTGCCTCAGCTGCAGTAGCGTTGGAAGGGCTTCTGACTCATTTGTTCAGCATCATCCAGGAGCCTGGCAATCCGTTGCTGTGGTCGATAAGTGACAAGGTTCCGACGACCAGCAAGCTGCTTCGATTCTCCGCTGGACGTGAGTTGATTCGACTTGTTGGCTTTCGAGAGGCCCCAGGTGTGACTCCAAGAACCTACGAGCTTCAGCCACAGCGAGTGCGCTTTCAAACCTCCAAGACCAGCTCAGAAGTTTCAGCGTCGCTTGATTCAGCAACAATTACGAGGCTTCAAACGATCGCTGCGATGCTGGCTGGCCACTATCGCGGACTGAAGAACCCCAGCGTGAGTGACATCAGCGCTGTATCAAGAGCGATTTGTGCTTCCGAACGCTGCTCTGACGGTTGGAGCCGAGTCGTTCAGCTGGCTGTCAAGTGTCTTCAGAACATCGAAAGCCAACCCGACAACCCTCGATACCGAGAGCTCCACACAGCCACCAGCACATTTACGAAACTTGTTGGCAGTGTCCACGGCGGATCGGAGCTACTGCTGTCCATCGGCTTTCGCGAGACCGACGCTGGTACATTGGCGATTCCTAGTGACTCGCAACTTGATGAACTTAAGGCACGGCGACTCGAACTTGAGGTCGGTTTGGCCCTTTTGCACTTGAAATTGGCCGCTCCTGGGCTGGACCAAAGTTCCTGCGATCCACCAGTTCACCGGAAGCCTGTCAGTGACAAGCATAAACCGACTAGAGCGATACTAAGCCAACCCAAAGTGAAGCCCAAAGCTACCACGACTCACCATCAAACCCACAAGCAAAATACCCTGAAGAACCAAAACCGAGGACGTCCTGCAACTGCAATTGCAACTGTGGCTAGGAAAACCACATCGCACAATCATCGACCGCCGTCGGTAAGAGCATTCACTGATCCGATTGAGACGGAGATACTGTCCGGATTCCCTCTCAATGAAGAGCCAAAGTCGCGTGTCAACGGGATGAAAACTTTCAATCGCGGACGTAGGAAAACAAACACCGTGGGCCAAGATCGAGCACTCCCGAACCGGAAACAGGTGCAGTGGAGGCCACCTACCAACCCACCGCCAGCCGTATAGTAAATGCTCTTTGAAAACTGTCCATTGGGGTGTTGCTGTACTCGTGCTAACACTGTTTTTATGCTGTGTAGAGTGGCCTCACGATGGTGCTGGCAGAAAGCGCAAGCTCTGGAGCGGACGTGATCGTCGTCCAGAAAGGTCAATTCGTGCTGCGAGGCGCTTATGTTCGTGTCGGAGCGGAGATTCGAGACCTGTACGAGGAGCGTATGGTGGTGGACGTATCAAGCAACGAGGAACACGCCCCCGGATTCACCAAACTTCGACTAGGGGTGCCACTGCGCTTCTTCCATCCAGCTAAAGAGTTAGTGGCGACGATTTTGTTGCCGTCGATGGAGCTCGTGAAGCGGTTGGAGACGTCCGACACACAGGTAGGTGCGTCGTTGGTGTAGCTGAAGAGGGACAAGAAGCTCATCTGGTTGTTGTGTACGCCGCCAAGACTTTCGCTAGAGAAATCGTCCGTGCGCTCATCAAAAATGTTGTAGAATCAGCGCCAACTACGATCGAAAGCGGTGACCTGGAAGCTGAAAAGGAGCCTAAGCGCAGCAAGTTGGTGACCACGCTCGTAACTTCGTTCGAAGTGATGAACACACTGCCAGACTTGTCGTCAAACCTGGAGGTTGGGCCTTCGATGCGGTATCTGGTCACTTGGAGTGCACCAGGGGTGTCGGTTGTTAGCGATCATCTGTCCGACCGCAAGCTGGTGGCGTATTGGGAGGGGCTGGTGCTTCAAGCTGGCACTTCCAACAAGACCGTGCGCTTAGCAGACGTGAAGATGATATGCCGCTGGAATGGGCATCTGTCACTGCTTTTGTCGACAGCAGCTAACGAGCCAAGTACACGGGAGATGAGCAGCACGAAGAGTGACGGGTTTCAGATGACGTACAAGAACTTCCGCGAGTTTTTCCGACTTCCTCCATCGTTGACAAGCGACGAAGAGGAACGCGATGATCGACTCGAACTCCCGTTGGCGTATCTAAGAAAACATTTTCAGGCTTTGGCGCAGACGACGGAGCTCCGCGTTGACGGGTTTCAATCCGTTCAAGCCTTTGATCTCTTGCATCACGTCTACAAGGACGTGCAAGAGCATCCGCCAGTTGTATCGGAGGACCCACAGAGCACACAGGAGGGCTTGGAAACGATTCAAGATGCATGTCAGAAGGTAGAGCAGACTTTCGTCGACCGCCAACGCTCCGGACGAATCTCGTGGCCACAACTTGTGTACTTTGTGCGATACAACAAGCGTCTGACAACGCCCGACATTTTCCCATCGGCCAAGCCTCAGATCGTGGTGAAGGCTGGAGACGACAGGAAAGTTGCCGAAGTTGTGTCGGGAATGCACTCGTCGCGAGTATTGATCTTGTACTTCGACGGGACTGTGGAGGTTTGGAACATGACAAGCGACAACGCAACGCAGGTAAGTTCACTCCCTTGATGCAGACTGCAGACAACCATTTGATATATTTTGTATCTGTCTGCTATTGCAGAATGCCGCAGCTCAAGTTTTTTTCTCGACAAAGACGAAAGCAGGTGAAGAAAGCTCTAAAACCTTCATCGAGAGCTGGATGGAGGCGAGTCAAACAACTGAATCGGAAGACACACACGCAAAACGAGCTGCAGCTCGTATCAACCAGTTCAAACGTTCATCTGGAACGTGTGGTGCCTTGATTCGCTTCTGTGGTTGGGACTCGGTCGTGTGTGTGAACTCGTCGAATTTGCAGGAGTCTGGCAGTGGGTCTTTTCGCTTCTTCCGCATGGCTGACAGTTTTCTGAGTCCCATTCGACAAGTGAATGTGGAGCAGCTCAAAGTGGACGTCACTAGGAGCGACAACACGGAGAAGAAGGTGGGGACGGCTTCTTCCAGCGGGGTTATCAGGACATTCCAAGTGACTGTCGATGGCTCGAAGGTTGTGTTTCTGACAGGATCTGACACTGTCGTATGGGTCGCATGTGCTGGGACTGGAGCGATACTCTGCCACGCCGACTTGCAAGCATCGCAAGTGGGGAAGTTCCGAGTCTTCTTTCAAGTCATTGACAAGACTTTACCCAGTGGGGAGATACAAACTCAACTGTACGCGACAACGTCAGCTAAATCGTACCGACATGCTGGGATGTGGGTATTACCTGAAATCTCCGAGGAGATGAAGAAACCCTTTGAGAGGAACAAGGTCTTCAGTTTTGGGAAATCCAAGGCTGCAACTGTAGTGGGTCTTGCTGTAAGTGCTGATCTTCTCTTCATCGCGTCGCGAGATGGTGCGATCATTGTCTGGTCCACTGCTACGGATCAAATATCGCCCATAGCGCCGCTCATTTGTCTTCAAATTCCACTCCACCATCAAGAGCTCCAGTCGATCTACTGCCAACCATTTGGACACGAATCAATCGAACTCGGGACAAACGTGATTCAGGTTGGTGATACGGCTGCCGCAGACATCGATCGGTGGGAGGTGGACGTGTTGCAGCACTTGGATTCCGCTCCTCTGCGGTTCGCGTTGTATCTGTTCGACGACGGCGACACTATCCGTTTGCCAGTACCGGGAAGCTTTGACGTGCGGCTGGTTACACTGGACGATCCTGCGTTCGAGTACGACGTCTTCTTGACTCCAGTGAGTGGCATTGAACATAACGCAGCGATGCGAGTGACGCTACAGAAACAAAGAATTATTCGCGTGCTGTTCATCGCCCTGCGTCATTCTCGCGACGGCATTTTCGCACAAAAGTCCGTCCAAACTTTCTTCCAGGACTTTGAAAACTACGGCGTGCAGTGGAAGACTCGGGATGAAATGAAAACATTTGCGTCCTCGTACCAGGAAAATGTGCGTGTCGAGCTGCAGGCGTTCTACAGATACGGCGACAACGAGTTCACGGAGCTCACAAAACCGCAGTCGAGTAACTCGAACGAATCTACAAAGGACGCCCATCCTGTTCTTGCGGTTGGAGTGGCTTTGAAATCCCGCGTGGGAGACCAGGCAACGTTCCAGGCGTGGAAATTCGCCATGAACTGGTGCACGGATGAAATTCGCAGTGAAATTGACCCGGAAGATGGCCAACTGTCTCACACACGACGAGTGTTGGCGCTGCAGAGCTCGTATCGACTCGAAGCGGAGCGAATGGCACGAATCCGACGGGATTTTTCACTCGAAGAGCACGTGGAGGTGATGGAAACTAGACACTCTGCAATGGTGCGAGGGATAAAGGACGGCGTGCGTGATAGTATCGCACATAATGGACGGCCGGAGGTGGTAGCAGACAATCTCCTGAAAGCCGTGAATGTGTTGGCGCTGGCATCGTTCAGTGCACGGGTAGGGGTGGATCCTCTCGAGGCCTTCGTGTCTAGAATCTATCGTCAATGTATCGTGAAAATCGGAGACGAGGAGAGTGTGGAGCTGTCACGCGCAAACTTACGGCTGTTTATCAAGTTGATGCAGCTTCAAGAAGACAGGAACGTTTGCTTTGCAGCTTGGCTCAAGCGATTCCACCAAGAACTCGTCTCTGCTGAGAAACTTCCAGTTAGCCGCTCAAAGAACAGCGTTTGGAGCTGGTTAAGCCTGAAGCTGCGGCATATTGCAGCTTCCACTCAAACTACCGCAGACGTGGGCAGCCTGTTAGTGGGTCTTGGGTTGGCTGATGCGTTCAATTGCTCGAGAGACTCAAAATGTGGCTCGGATAGTGGATTTCCTTCGGCTTCATCGCTTCCGAGTCTGATGCTGCAATTGCATCGCACCGTGAATTCAACACGAGGAGAGACTTTGGCCAAACTTCCTCTGGAGTCAACGATGGAGACTCTACTCACGCCACGCACAGTGGTGGAGTTCATGGTAGAATGCACCAACTTCGCAGCTTTCTTTCATGCTAAGATGACAGATCTACAGAGTCAAGTCCAGGGGCTACTTGACAACGAGAGTCATCAAATGGCTCCAGAGGCGTCGTACGTGCTTCAGCTGCAGACTCGCAGGTGGCAACAAGAGCTCCGTGAACTAGCTCAAAGTCACAATCAGTTGAATTGTGACGGGTTTGGGAGTGAAGATATCGGTTTGGAAGCTACAGTCGAAGACCGGCAGCATCTTGAGCGATTGCTGAAGACGCCACTGCCGGCGAATCATCCACGCGTGTCTTCCATAACCCTCGAGGATCGATGCGACACGATCCGATCTCGTGATCGCTTTGTCATGAACGCCATCGGTAGACTGACAGGTGCTGGAGTGGAGTTCGTCTCATTGTCGGTTCTCTACGTGTTCATGGGGACGGAAGAGCACGCCGAGCAGGAATTCCAGCAAGAACTGACGTTTCTGCGTAAAGTGCAGCATTTGCGAGCTCGTGAGTATTTTCTGCCTGTATTTCTCGACATCCTGGACGTCCCCATTCTCCCTGCAGCCAACGCGATGATATGCGCAAGCGACACCGATGAAGTGCGTTGCGTAGTTACAGACTCACTGCGAGGGTGGCGCTCTCTGACGGAGTGCATCCAGTTGATGCGGTTGTCTCCCTTCCCGATGGAATATTGGACGCCGCTACTTTGGTGTTGGAGTCTTCGCGTCCTGATGGCTCTGCTGACAATGCAGAAGGAACGATTTGCGTTACGAAAGGGACTCGACATGGACACGATGTTGGTCTCTCCGGATGGCTGCGATCTCCGACTGAGCTCAGTAGCTGGTGGGGGATTTGTCCGCTTCGGTGAGAGGGGGGAGGACGCAAATTCACTAGAAAAAACTTTCGGTTGCTTCGTTTACGCTTTGTTGCTGTACGTTTTCAGTGATGAAGGGGTCACTGCAGACCTTGATGTGAACATTTCGCTGGTCGTTGAAGCGGATGATGAAGTTATGTTGCGGAAAATGAGAAGCCAACTCATTCGTCTCATGGCTAGCAAGAGCGTTGACAGCACCTGCGGTGATGAAAGGAATCGGATAGCAGCCTTGACGGATTTTTCCAGTATCACCCAGATTGTTGCTTGTAGAGCAGGTAAACGGGAAGGTGGGGAGCTGGGAACCCTGTGCGAACTGTCACTGTTAGCTCTGCAGCCATCAGACACCCGACCAGGTCTGGAGTCTCTGTGGGTGTACGCAGGTCGACCTGGAATCGCGGAGGAATCTCCTCAATTGAAGACACTGTCGTTGCGTATGGTAACCATTGTAAAGCTCCAAAGACCCATGCAGAAACTGCTGCGAGATGTTCGTGTGTGTTGGGAAGAATGCGATGACAGAGTTGGCAACGTATCAACGTTGCAGTGCGCGATTGAAAGCTGGACAGCGCTTCTCCACCAGATTTTCCAGCTCAAACCAAATCGCGACGACAAGAAGGACGCCCCCACCGCTCAGATATTCGTACACACGCTGACTCAAACCCTTGAGAGTTGCGTCCCCTACCAACTCTGCGCGATTGCTATGCGGACATTCACACAATGCTCTAAGCGCGGCGACAGAGAGGAGGGGCGACAAGCGATACAAATCCTACTCGGACGTTTTGCGAACGTGCTTGAATTAGTGGAGACAACCACAAACTTCGACGAGCTGAGCAGCAATTCGCTCCTGATGCGTACCGTCCAGCAAGTGCTTGAGTGTTTGGTGAGTGTAGCAAGCGGGCAAATGCCGCCAAGGCATCTGAGCGCTGATATTCCGTCACTTTCTTCACGATTTCAGCGCGACACTGCAGCAAACGCGGTGCTCTGGCGGCTAAGCGAGCGTTGTTTCAAGGACTTGCTAGCAATTGAGACGACGTCCAGCAAATATCCTGCTTTGTTGCAGTGGCTGAGCTCTCGTCGGGCGTCGTTCGGCTTTGCATCGGCACTTTGTGTGGACTATGAAGGTGCTTCTGGAGCTTTCGACACCAACAAGCCGACGTTGAATCGACAACTTGCACTGTGGTGGAGTGGCCATACCCCACGAACCCCTCGGCACACATTGAGTAGCGCAGCAGAAGATGAGATGGTGAAAGATGGCTGCACTGTCAAGGACCCAATGACTGCAGATCAGTTGCGGTGTGTCTACGAAACGAAAGAAATCGAGTTCAAGCTGACGAGTGGTGTCAGCGTGCCCAAGTTTCGGCTCGCAGCACTTCAGCAGTTCTTCGGACCAACGTTCTTCGAGCGTAAGCGTTGTTTCCCACTGGTGTTTGTCAGGCCTTTGGTGGCAAAAGTGTGGAGAGACTTGGCGTTTGATCGACTGATCTGCACGTTACTTCGTGATCGAGACGAGAAAATTGTGCTGGGCGCCTTGTCATTGCTCGAGTGCAGCACTCGAGTATTTCGGTTTGATGTGTTGCGCAGTCCTCGCCTCGCAACGTCTAAAGAAGCAGCAGAATCCACAGGCTCGCTGGCCTATTCGTGCTCAGAGTGGACTTTTGCCGTAAGTTTGTGCTCTCAAAGCGTAGCGCTCGAAGTGAAGCGCGTCCTTGATAGAACGACCCGATCATTGAAAGTCTTAGGGGAAAGCGGCACGTCCAGCGCTTCCCGAAGTCAGCACCCACTCGTCGCTATACTTTGCGTGGGGATCGCTTGGCTGGTTAATTGTCTCTATGGTGGAGACAGCACGACGCAATTCTGGGGAACGGTAGGCATCGACCAGTTTCTTGTCGCCCATTGCAAGGCCAACTCGTTGCCGTTCGTGAAGATCAAAGACTCAAACATGATGAACCAGGTCTTTCATCAAGGCCAGCGACTTCCGCAGCAAGACAGTACGAAATGGCGAGTATTCACTTCCGAGGCTGCTGAAAATCGGAGCCATCGCTCGTCTGCAGGTCGGAACTGCTCGCCTTTCCGCTTGCTGCTGGACGAGATCATCCTGGTTGGAAGCAACCGCGCTGTTGGCTTGATGCGCACGCTGCTATTATCACGGACATTCCGTGAAGAAGCGGGTGGTCTCGACATTTCATCGCCAGAGTCTGCTTTCCAACGAGATCTCCTGTCCAGCGGAGACTTCGGGAATGTAAGTCATGCGATCGATCTAGCGAGAGACATCACGCAGCTCAACGGGACCACGAACGAGCAGATCCAGCTCGTTTTGTACACCAACGCCGTGTTCTTGCTTCAAACCGCCACTGCAGCGAGGTTTCGGCTAAGTGTGTTTGCCCCTGTGTGCAGAGAGATCTGGGGCTGGATGGAGACTACATGGCGTACAATTGCCGTGCATTCATCGTCGAAAGCGGGCGGTACAGATGAAAAGGCTGTGAAACTCGCTCGAGCACAAGGCGACGTCCTAGTTGCAGGATTTTCGCTCCTTCACTCCATTGTCACTCGTCCGTCGGTCACGATCGAAGACATCGCTGAGCTTACAACTTTCGACGCTGGAGAGGACGCAGAAATGGTTAACGTTCTCCACGAAATCTTCTCGTGGATCATCAACATGCCGGGTGGCGTATCACGACGTCGAGGGAGTCCAGTGTCTGTAGTCGTGGAAGGAGCTGTGAAGCTGCTGACGAACTCTGTTCAATCGAGACGATACGACGAGGTAGCTCTGGCAATGGTGAACACTTGCGTAGACACTCGGATTCTGCTTGAGATGTTGGGGGTGGATGATGCCGTCGAATCCGAAGAAGGGAAAACCATTGTATCGATTGATGAGAAGCAGCAGCTCTGGGCGATGCTGCTCTACTTCGACAACCGCACGGTGACATCCCGAATTTTGGACTTGGACTTCTTGGATAGTGCTGTATTCTCTCGGCTGATTGGATTGAGGACAACGGCCAATTCAGATGAAGACGAGCTCAACATCCTCAATCCAAGGCTGGAGGCAGCGTTGCTGTTGGAAATACTCGTCTTGGCCGCTTCACGTCGAGGAAAAAGTGTCAATACCCGCATGCTGTTCGCCGAGGCCTGCAAACTTGTGCTACACCATGACATTGTTGCAAAAGAGGCCAGATATGTGCGCAAAGTGCACGATTCAAGTGGGAAGAGTCGAAAGCGCGTTGCCGCGTCGAAGCGGGTGATGCAGCTCGTGTGTTGCCTGTGCGTAGACTTTTCGTCTCAAAGTGCTAGTCGTGTGTTCCTCGAGCACCTCGAGTCAGTGGGCATTCCAGCGTGGGTCGTCGCGTTCCACCAAGCACAACATGGTGCAGTGAGCAACGAGCAGCAGCTTGTCACGCGTGTCGAGCTGTTCTGGGAAAACTGGCAGGGCCATAGCGCAGCGGGGACAAGGTCCGTAAATCACAACGTCGTCCTTGAGCCTTCACGCAAAACCAAAACGGAGAAAATTGTTGTTCAAACTGCACGTCGACTCCAGCGTTCGGCCTCACAAGCGACAGAGCGTCCTCCCTCACGCGTGAAAGCTGTCGGTCGTGTTGAAGCTGAAGTTCTGGACTCGGAGGTATCCGTCAAAGAGGCCGATTCCAAACCAGAATTGGCCAAACCAAGACAAACTGCAGCTCGCACCTCGACGGCTACGAAGAAGGAGCCGAGCGTTCTCCACACTCTTGTGAGCATCGATGCAGACTCAGCCCTCCGCCTTGTACGGAAGACGTCTACAGCCCCCGGGAAACGCAATCGAAAGCAGCAACGAGAGTCGATGGAAGATGAAGACGCTCTGGACTCGGACGCGTACTCCCCATTCCCCGATGGCAGTTCGACAGAGGAGGAGCCTCCACGAGCAGCGCGCAAGGCGAAAACTAGGAAAAACTCTTCACAGGAGCAGAAAGTCACGACCCGCCGAGAGTCCGAGGACAAGGAGAACAAGTTTCAAGGTGACAGCAGCCAGACTCGAGGTAGTGACGACGGCAGCTCCGACGCCAGCTCCAGTGTCTCGAGTCGAGAGCGGCCGCGTCGAAAGCCGCAGCGACCGAAAGTAGCTGCCAACCAGCAGCTCGACGCTCTGCGCGCCATCTTCCGCAAGTACGACGTGGACGGCGACGGGTTCATCAGCTTCATCGACCTGCGGCGGGCTATGGACGAGCAGACGGCGGGACAGGGCCACCGCCTCTCGGACCTGGAGATCCAGCGGTGGATCACGGACAAAGACCGAGGAGGACAAGGCGTCGTGAGCTTCGAGGACTTTGCCGACGCTTTCAAAGGCCAATTACAGAAGTAGAGACCAGTCTCGTTCCGACTTGAGTTCAAGTGCTGCTACGTTCACCCCAACACTGTAGTACCTATTATAACGTTAGTCGAGTCTTGAGACGACCACCGAGATGTTGCGGCCGTCGCCCACGCTGCACTCGCCACTCGACATTGTCCACGGAGGCAACGTCCAATGTCCGACGTCCAACGCTGTTCTCAGATGGATCGCCAAAACCCTTTTGGTCGTTCGCCAAGCGGAGCGAGCAATCAACGGAAGGCGGCGCCGTGTCGTCCTTTGCAGCGACTTGGACAGTGCTTGGGCCAAACTGCAACGCCTCGCTTGCTAGCAAGCAAAGGTGGCGGCGACTGACGTGGCGCGAGCGACATACAAAGTCCAAGTCAAAGCTGACGGTGGCGTGTCACTGTCTCGAAACCTAGCCCTATATGTATAGTTGTATACGGGTATACATCACTTCAATCAACGACAAAACATGAAAGAGCTCTTCGCACTTCGTGCGATCGAAAGCTGTGAGACGCGTCGAAGCCCAGTGGCTAGTAGCCACTGGCTAGCGTTCATCACAACGAGGCTATGCTATTGATTCGGTTGCAGTCCGGAATACATGTATCAACACAGTAGGATCCAGGACAATGTCATTTGAGGTGTGTGCCGCGCAGACCCTCAGTTTTCGCATTGGTGCATGTGCTGCATCCTCGCTTTTGGTCAAATGGGCGGTGTGTGTACGTGCAGATCGGTATGTACATGTACTAATAACAAACACAAGGGGCCGACTGGTTGGCCAATGCCGCTATGGACACGGGAAGAAGCATGATGCAAGTGACGGGAGAAGACGACGGAAACCAGCAATTACTCAGAGGAGTGAAGGACCTCATGACAGGAGATATGAAAAGATGGGAGGAGAGGAGAATGTACCGGGCGGAGGGGAGCGGAACTTGTTAGGATGCAGACGCCTAGCGGGAATGGTTATTAGAGTTCGAGCTTTCAGGAGTTCAGTAACACAATATACCTCACCTTATTATTATTATTACTTATAACAAACAGGAATAACGTGCTTGCTTACTGGATATTGTAGTCTGTGCTGAAGCAAAGCAGGGGACTCGCCCATAGAGCAAGCCTCCGGGTTTTGCGTAGCTCACAGAGAAAGCTCAAATTACGAGAGGCCTACGGCTTTCTAGAGCGTGTTCTCGATCGTACGCCGCAGTTATCACTGCCCGGATTTCAAACTAATTCAGATCACAACATCACTCAATAAGTTCCAAAAACCGACGATACGTTGATTTACGCGCCAACGCAAGTAGGGAACTCAAACGCTAAGCTTTGGGTCGCAAAGTACGTAATCCGAGATCAAATCAGATCTGGGCATGCGCCCAGGTCACCTGCAGGCTGCAGGCTGCAGCAGGTGGCTTTACCGTCTATGAAGAAAAAGACTTCGTGTTGACTGGGTGACTGGCCAATGGGCTTCCCACGCCACATCAACATCAGTTGAAAGCATCGCTAGTTGTGGCGTAGTAAACCAGTTATTCGAATCAATTCCAAGCGTTGAACTGCAAGACCGTCGAATCCGAGCTCTTTCGACGGTCGCAAGATCAATAGGCAAAGCCAGCCACACGATACTGTTAAGGTCATGTTCGCGCTGGGGGTCACCACCAGGATCGCGATATCCACGCGATGGCCCAATAATATTTTCGGAGCCGCGTCGTCTTCGCTGTCAACGCTGCATTGCGGACGCTCGCTATCTTTACCCAAGTACCGTGTACACGTTGGCGACACCCTCAAACCGCGTGTCGTTCGCCGCCAAAGTCTCCGTTGCATCGCCAGTGCATCGTTCCGACCTCGCGTCCGGATAGCAGTACCCCCTCCAAAGCGTATACCTTTTCACAACCTTCTACGCTGGCGCATAATCGAAACGGCGGCCTCGGACGCAAGCCAAGCCAAGTGTCTCCGATGAACTCCGCCGAGACGTCGCACGCCGTCGACCACGCGGACGGCAGCACGAGTCCGCTGAGCCTCAACTCGCCCACCGCCACCAACGACCCCGATGCGCCGCTACTGGCCGTGCGCGTGGAGCCCGCGGCCAAGACGCCGCTGCTGAGCGTGCACGAGGAGGCCGAGCACTTGTACCCGGCCGTGATCGAGTGGGCGCGTCCGTGCGAGTCCGTGGGCGTCACCGGCTCCTTCAACAAGTGCGTCACCTTCCTCTCCACCTTTACGCCTTGCGCTCTGTTAACGCCGTGTCTGTTGCCTGCAGTTGGGGCTCGCAGATCCTGCTCAAGCGCGTGAAGGTCGAAGACGGCGCGCCGCTCTTCCGCGTCAAGCTGTGGCTGCCCGTGGGCACGCACCTGTTCAAGTTCTGCGTGGACGGCGCGTGGCAGTACGACCCGGAGGTGACGTTCGCGCCCGACGAGTACGGCAACCTCAACAACTTCATCAAGATCGCGCCGGCGCGCGACCCGCAGACCCTCGACAAGCCGCTGCAGCGCGCCATCCGCACCATCCTGCGCGACGCCAGCGAGGGCCTCCCCGTCATGAACCCCGTGGCCAGCGAGGAGCTCATGAAGCTGCGGCTGCAGACGTCCCCCGTGCTGCGGCCGCAGCGCTCGCCCACGTCCAAGACGCCCTCGCACCACCCGCGACACGACAGTCGCTCGGACCCGACGCCGCGCTCCACGCCCGCGCCCTTGACGGCCCCGCGCCAGCCGCAGGAGACGGAGGACTCGGAGTACGGCATCGACGTGAACGAGCGCCGCATGAGCAGCCACAACTTGCTCGCCAACAAGCCGCGCTCGCGCGCCGGGACGCTCACGCGCTCCAAGAGCGAGGAGTCGCTAAGCCACGCGGCGTCCAGCAACAACCTGCTGACGGCGGACACTGTGTCCACGCCCAAGTACACCAACTACATGGACGACGTGATCGCCAACTCGGTGCTGCTGGCGGCCACGACGCAGCACTTCGGGGGAGACCTGGTGACTCACGAGCACAACATGCGCGCGCAGCTCGGCGGTCACCGCTCGGTGCTCGTGCGAGGTCCGCACACGGCGCAGACGACGCCGTCGCCGCAGCGCAGCGGTGGCAAGCTGATCATCTTCCTTGTCGGCCTGCCTGGTCGCGGCAAGACGTACATCGGCCACATCCTGGCGCGCCACTTGACGTGGATGGGACACCAGTCCCGCACGTTTAACACGGGGGAGTATCGCCGAAGACTCGTGGGCTCGAATGTGAACCACGCGTTCTGGGACCCGTTCAATGAGGAATCGTTCCAGATCCGCACCGAGCTGTCGAGGAAGTGCCTGGAGGACTCGATCGCTGCGCTGGAGAGCAACGACTGCGACTGCGTGATCTTCGACGCCACGAACGTGACGCGCAAGCGCCGACAAATGCTGGCGAACGAGGTGCACCAGCGCTACAAGTGCGAGATGATGTTCATCGAGTCGGTGTGTGATGACCCGGACCTTATCGCGTCCTCGATCAACGAGATGAAGCTGAACTCGGCGGACTACGCTGGCCAGACGATGGAGGAGGCCGCAGAAGACTACAACAACCGTATCAACCACTACCAGTCGCTGTACGAGCCTCTCGCAGCAGACCTCGAGGGCGCGCCGTTTATCAAGATCATCGATGTGGGCCGGCAGATTTTCTGCAACCAGGTGTACGGCTACCTGCAGTCGCGAATCATGTTCCTGATGGCCAACTTGAACCTGAAGCCGCGGCCGATCTGGCTGAGTCGTCACGGTGAGAGCATGTACAACACACAGAAGCGCATTGGTGGCGATGCACCTTTGAGCCCGCATGGCGTGCAGTATGCTGAGCAGCTAGACCGATTTATCGACGCGTACTACCCGACGCCTGACACAGAGCTCGCAGTATGGACTTCGACGATGCTGCGCACGGGCATGACAGTAGAACGGATCGCGGCCCGTGGCCGGTCGATCGTCAAGTGGAAACAGCTAGATGAGATCGATGCCGGTATTTGCGACGGCATGACGTACGAGCAGGTGGCCGAGGAGATGCCAGAGGAATATCTGGCGCGCAAGAACAACAAGCTGCACTACCGCTACCCGCGTGGCGAGTCGTACCAGGACGTGATCCACCGCCTCGAGCCGGTGATCACGGAGCTGATGCGTATGGACCAGCCCGTGCTGATTGTGGCGCACCAGGCTATCCTGCGTGTGCTGTACGCTTACCTCACGAACAAGTCCCCGCACGAGTGCCCGACGCTCAACATCCCGCTGCACGTCGTCATCCAGGTCACGCCCAAGGCCTACAAGTGCGAGGAGGTGTGGCACCGCCCCATGTAGAGATGAACCCCGGCAGATCAGTCCAGTTCCAACCCCAAAACCCCAACACAACCTAGCTGAAGGTATGCCATCCATCTCCATATCTTGTCTGTCTAGCGTCTGACTGGGATGACTCACTCACTGTAGCCCTGGAACGGTAGATTCTGCTGCGTGTTCTGCATAGTCTTTCATTCTCTATCGCCTGCAGGCAGACCTAGATAATACACCTCTAACCGATTGTTGTTGGTGCCCGTGGTTTGCTCGTCCAGTTTGCACTCGAGCTCGGTCTCCTCGTCCACGAACGCCAGGAACTTGTCGATACCGTCCTGGTTGCGTCGCTCCACGCCCATGAGCACGACGCACTTGGGGTTCGCCTGACACAGCAGCTCCATGGTCTGCGCCAAAGCTCGCCACGACGTGCCGTACAGCGGCTCGTAGATGCAGTCGCAAGACAGCACCACGTCCACCTCCTCGTCGGGGTATTGCGCCAGATACTCCTTCGTCTGCTGCACGCCCCAGCTCAGACTTCTCGCCACAATCGTCCCCTTATCGTCCACATCCTCACCGAGCTCTCGACCTCCAGGAAGACGGAGAACCTCCGCGTTGGCCGCCAAATTCACGTGCATGAGGCGGAGCAGCTCGTCCTGTTCCGTGAGCACCACGTGCTTGGCGCCCGCGACTCGCGCCGCCATCCCCGGCACGCCACTACAAAAAAACACCAACATCAGCACCTCCTTGTCACCAACTTCGTGACATCTACCAACAAAACTCACATTCCGGCGCCAAGTTCGATGACGCGCAGGGAGTTGGTCGGGTCCTCGAGTTGCTGGCGGTAGTCGGTCAAGAACCGCCGCGCCAGATGCACCGCGGCATCCCACAGCAGCGTTCCGGCCCACGCCGCACCGGAAAACAGCGGCGCGAGCTCATCCGCTTGCTGTCGAGGTAGTGCAGTATAGTATAGTATCATCACAACCGAGTCAGACGTGACATGGCATTATTTCAATGTGCGTGCATCCCACACGCGCGTACCATTAACAACGTCAAATTGAGCTCCTTGTCGTGCACGCGCACGCGGGTGGACGCCTCCACCTTGTCCACGTTCTCCTCGGGGAAGACCTGCACGGACATCTCCCTCATCGTCCACCCAATCCGTCGACTAAAGTTTACAGTACTGTCCGAACCCAGAAATGCCGGTTTAAAACACGTACCGTGTCTCGTCAATTAATCACAATCCATACAAACCTCAAGTCTAATCATCCGCAGCTCACCTAAATAAAACCTCGTCTCGAAACCATTTGAAGGATTTCCAACAAGTGAAAGAGAGAGAAAGAGAAGTCCCGCTACGATGACCCACTGGTGGCGACGCGACGAGCTGCGCGCGCTGCTGCAGGCGTGGGAGCAATCGTTGGCAGCCCCGCGCGACCGTGAAGCCATCGGCGACGACGAGCTGCAGCGGTTGTACGCGCGCTTCGACGAGCTGCGTCCGCGTGACGCCGACGCCATCCCGATCCGAGACGTGGAAGCGCAGCGCCAGCGCCTGGTCCGCACCTTCCTGTTCCAGCGCGCGTTCGACGCCGAGAGCACGCGCGGCGGGCGCCCCACGTGGTTCCAGCTGCCGCCGACGCAGCAGGACGCGCTCCGCCGCATGAATAGCCGCCTGGGGGAGTTGGCGGCCGTCACGCCCGACGAGTTCGAGATAATCACGCGCATCTGCGAGGAACCGGCGGCACCCCCGCAGCAGCAACAGAAGCAACAACAACAGCAATCGACGCCTATGGCGGACGAGATGCAGGCGGCGGCGGAGGCCTTGGCGGGGCTGCCCATGTTCCGTCCTACCCAGCAGCCCCGACCCACTTTGTCGCCGTCCTTGTCGCCCCCGTCGTCACCCGTTAAAAAGGGGGTGGAGGGGCAGGAGGCGGCGTCGGACTCCGACGAGTTGTCGGTGGAGACGGCGTCGGACGCGGACGAGTCGAGTGAGTACGCGCCGGCCAAGAAGAGCCGCAAGGACAGGGACATGGACGCCGACTACACCCCGCCCAAGGGCAAAGGGAAGGCCAAGGCCAAGATCTCCAAGTGGTCGAAACTCGACGAGAAGCGCCTGATCTCGGCGTGGCATGAGGTGGTGACGTTGTTGGCGGAGAACGGATTCGCCGGGTCGTTCGCGTCGCGGAACGAGGGTCTGCGGCTGAACTCGTTGATTCATCAGAGATATGTGGAGCTCTGTGACACCAACGCGGCGCGCACGAACCAGTCAACGGGGGCCAAGAAGCACGCCATCATGATGGCGTTCCGATCGCTGCGAGGGGTGCTCCGCACGCTGGCGTCGTTGAGTGAACGCCCCAACTGGTTCGGGATGACACCCGACGAGAGGATGGAGCTGCAGAAAATGCATGGACACCACCACGACCACGCGTGTTTGATCGAGAAGGATACGTATCAACAACTGGGCGAGATCGATCGGGCGCAGCGGCTTATCTCGACACCAACGGCGAATGCGCTTCGCCCTCCGACGACACTTAACCAAATTCTCGGGCGAACAAAGGAAGGTGGCGGTGGTTCAAGCAAAAAAGGTGGCAAGACGTCCGGTAAGGGAAAGCATGAGGGCGGTCCACCTCGAGGGTACGTTGTTACGCACAGATCCTCGGAGGAGTCGTCGGAGGGAGAATTGTCGGATGATGGGGCATCATCGCGAAATGGCCGAGCTGAAACCTCAAGTCGAAGCGCAAAGCCACAAGCTCTCGTCATATCAAGACACCCTCGGTCTTCGTTGAAGGAGGTGGCTCGGAGATCTAGTCGCGAAGTGAATCCTGCTGATGATATAGCAAGTACCGATGGGTCCTCTCCTCCTAAGCGCCGTCGCACAGGGTTGACCGATGCCAAGTGGGTAACCCGTCTCTTGGATGCTCAGACGCAGCGGTTCGAGGCGCTTCTCGCTGAATTCCAGGAAGAGCGGCGACAAGAGCGCCAACACAACATGGAGATCATCCTCGAGGCGCTCAAGCTGCGCAGTGCGTCCGCGCAGAAACCCGATCAGCCGTCGCAGTGCGTGGAGGCGTTGGTGGAGAAGCAGCGCCAGCACATGCTCGAGCTCTTCAACCAGCTGCAAGACGAGCGTTCGCAGGAGCGCGAGCAGGCTGGCATGCTGCTCGGGGAGTTGGGTGCACCTCGTCTCGTCAGCAGCCAGGACCAGGAGCACAAGGACGGGTGAGCGAGTAAGTGAGTTAGTATCAGCCCGTCCGTCTGCATACATGAATGGGGTAGACCCCTCTCTAGTCGTAACAGTAGTCGCCTCAATTTCGACGTTGCATTCAATGAACCCGCGCCTCCGAGGCCAGCAAACGAGATATCTCGACCACCTCAAACTTCAAAACCCTTCAAAACTCGTCGTCTAAATTTCCGATATTTAGTCTTTACATACAAACTCCAAGTGAGTCGTCCTTTTTCAGTTTTTTGGCCCCCCTAGCCAGTGGGATTTTCGGCGACCAAAGCCATCGCGAAGTCCCATCCAAGTGTCCCGCCGCTTCCGGAGTTCACCCGCTAGCACGTGACCATCATGCCCCCCTCAAGTTCTGCCGCCAGAGTCAACGCGGCATGGGGCAACGACGAGCTGGCGCAGCTGGTGCAGGCCTGGGAGGAGGTGGTGGACGACCCCAAGGACCGCCTCGTGCTGACTCCGGGGGAGCGCGCCACACTGCACGCGCGCTTCTGCGCGCTGTCCGGCTCGACCCGACGCAGTCTGTCGTCGGTCACCCGACAGCACCACCGCCTGTGTACGTCCTACCGCCTCATCGTGGACACCAACCGCCGCACGCCCGGCTGGTTCGACCTGTCGGCGGCGGAGCAGCACGAGCTGCGTCGGGTGCACAACAAGAAGGAGAAGGGCATGACCGTCGTCAGTCCGGAGCTGTTCAGCCAGTTGGACCGGGTCTGCAATGGCGGCAAAGCACCAACCGTTGGGGTCAACCCCCCGGTCAAGAAGCACAAAGGCAAAAGTCACCACAAGAAGAGCCCAAAAGGGGTGACCCCCGAACCGGAGGAGGAGGAGGAAGACGTGGATGGGGACGACATTGTGGATCCGCTACTGCAACCCAAGAACACGTGGACCGCGCGGGACTGGACGCTGTTCGTGGACGCGTGGCAAGAAGCCGCCGACGAGTTTTTGGAGCTCGGAAATGAGCCCGACGAGAAGGTCAAGCTGCCGAATTGGCTCATCCGACAGAAGTTTGTGGCCATGGGAGGGGCGCCCGACACGACCGTCGGCTCCATCACGGCCAAGAAGAGGTGTATCATCCACTCGTACAACTTCATCCGCCAGTGTGTGGCCGGCTTGGAGGCGCTCGACGGATCGGACTGGTTCGACTTGACGTTCAACGAGCGCTTCCGTCTGCAAAGGAAGCTCGTGAGCCCCAAGTCGAGTCAACGCGTGGGCTGCGAGATCGACCGAGACACGTTCAACAACATCGGCGTCATCTTGGAGAAGGAGGACATTCTGGGCGCCGTGACAGGCCGCAAGCGGAAGCGCGGCCACAAGAAGGCGCGCCAGCCGTCGGTGTCATCCGAAGCGTCTTTAGACGAGTCGTTCCCGCGGTCACCCAGTCCGTCTTCGTCTCGTGGTGATGATGACGAAATGTCGGACCCAGAGGCGATTACAAGGTATCCGCAGTACGGGGAGGAGGAGGAGTCGCCGGTGGATGAAAAGGTCGTGGAGTCCTTGCTTGAGGCGCAGAACGCGCAGTTCGAGCAGCTCATGCACGACCTGAGAGAGGAGCGGATGGAGGAGCGCAAACAGAACCAAGCGATGCTGCTGGAGATTCTGCACCAGCGGACACCGGCGGAAGACCCGAATCAGAACGTGGCGTACATGGAGTCTCTGGTGGGCAAGCAGCAAGACCAGCTCATGGGTTTATTCGCGCAGATGTACAAGGAGCGACAACAGGAGAGAGAGGACTTCCACGCGCTGCTGCGTCAACTGTGCTCCCGACCAAGAGCGTGAGGACCAGACAGACGTAGTGCTTTTCATTCGGGTTTTACTGTAGTTGTCTGCCGACTTCTAATACGTCAAAGTATCACTTTATTCCGAAGTTTTTGGATGGGACACTGCGGAGCGAACCAAGATACAGTAAGTTAGTCAACTTTCATCACCGTTGCCCCGAAAGGCATCACGGACGGAGGTGTCGATGTCGAACGTCACTAGCTGGACCGAGGCGGAGATCGACATTCTCATTCAAACGTGGAGCGAGGTGGAGGCCAAGTACCCAATGTTGCGATGTCCCCGTGGCTCCGGCACGCTTCATGCGAAGCTGTACGCGTTGTTTTCGAAGCGATGCAAATTTACTCGATCGTCGTCTGCTGTGAACCGCATGAAGTTCCACCTCCGCAGCTTCGCGCTGTTTGTGAAAAAGTTTAACGAAGAGCGTCTGAAAGATGGAGGGCGGATGTGGTTTGAGCTCAGTGCTGACGAGCGAGAGCAACACCGCCCAACGCTGCCCCCTAACATCCGCGGGTTGACGTCGAGCGTCAGTGGAAAGACCTTTGCCACACTTTTGATGATGGAGCGAGCTCAGAGATGGTTGGGGAGTACCCCTACCGACGTGGAGCAACTCGATGACGCCAAAGATGCTCGATCGGACAATAGTTCGCTTTTGTCCTTGCCCCCCTCGCCTCACCCTGAGCCACCAATATCAGTGGCAAAAGAAGAAGATGATGAGGAAGGTTTCTCCTCACCGTTCGAGTCTACGAGTCCAAGTACCGAACAACACGCGAAAGATGAAGAAAACACATTCTTTGATAGCAGTTCGAGCAGCCCGATGTCGATTTTTGACGAAGATTCATGGTCAAAATACACTATTTGCAAGACTTTATCGTCGGAGGAGAAGGAAGAGGAGCCTCAACGTCAATCCAAGCACAGAGAGTGCAACGCTCTTCTCGAAAAAATGATCAAGCTGCAAAACAATAAAATGCGTCGCGCTGTCAACAAATTGCGAGCAGGTATTGAAGGTGAAATCCTGCGCAACGCAGGGATGCTGCGCTCTATCAGCAGCAACCAGTCTGGTGGAGATGCTGAGGCAATCGGCGATGCCGCCTTCGTTTCGAAGGTGCTGGATATGCAACTACAGCAAGTGCAAGATCGCTTTGATCAGTTTGAGGAAAAGCAGACAAGCGAAGAAGTTGTCAAACGTGCGCTGCTTCAGTGAACTGAAGTATTGGGGCTACATCTAAGCCCCAACGTTGTATTTGTCGTCGGCTACCAGCAAGAGAGTAATTTGTTTTGCAGAGATTTAAGTTGGAATGCAGGCTGTTGTCTATTTTTCCTCTTTTCGTTGTCAAATTTCTTTCAGTTGTTGAGTGTTGGGACCGTGCAGCAGAAATCCTGGCATCTGCCAGTTAGGAAACAGACCACGAAGCCGCAATGAAGAACATCAACTCCTGGACCGAGCCGGAAATCGACATCCTCGTCCAAACGTGGAGCGAGGTGGAGGCCAAGTATCCTCTACTGCGTTGTCCACGTGGGATGGGCACGCTTCAAGCGAAAATCTACGCTCTGTTCTCAAAGCGCAGCTCATTTTCACGGTCGACTATCGCCGTTCAGAACGCTCAACAACATATCCGCAACTTTGTTTTGTTCGTTGACCAGTACGACAAAGATCGCCGAAGGGATGGAGGTCGTCTTTGGTACGAGCTCACTGTCAACGAACGTGAGCGGCGGCGCGGACTCGTTCCGCGCAGGGTAAGGGGGTTAGCGACAGCTCTAGGACGAGACGCATTTGCCAAGTTGCTGAAGATGGAGCGAGTTCAGAGGTGGTTGGGCGGAGGTTCAAGTGAGGGGCTCAATGAACAAGAAGCAGAAGCAAAAGCTGAGGCGGTTCCAGCTAACTCAAGTTTTCTCTCCCCGCGGCCTCAATCGCACCGACCGACACCAACAACTACGTCATTTGAAGGTGGTTTTGCTTTCTCCCCACTGTCTGGGGCCAACATGTCAAGCACCGATTACGAAACTGGAAAAATCGAGGACGATTTCCACATTCCAGAACCGCACTGCTCCGACGGCAGCACATGCAGTGTGCACTCGAAATCAGGGGACGAAGGCTCGCCGATGTCGACTGCGTCTACCGCGAGTCAAGGTGCGCCGTCAAACCCTTTTACTTTATCAAGTGCTGCAAAGAGTCGAGAGAAAGCGAAGAGGGTTCTCATCGGCCCAGAGGTTCAAAACCAACTCAAGCACCGAGACTGCAACATTCTCCTGGAAAATATGATGGAACTGAACAACACGAAGATGCGCCGAGCTGTCAGCAAGCTGCGAGCGGATATCGAAGAGGAAATCCAGCGCACCTCGGAGATGCTGCTCTCCATCATCAGGCACCAGTTCAAGGACCCCAAAAGCAGTGGCGACGTCGCTTTCGTGACAAAAGTGCTGGATATGCAAAGGCAGCAAGTGCACGATCGGTTTGACCGGTTCGAGGAGAAGAGAGCGAAAGATGAAGCTGAGTGCCGGGCGCTTGTTGGCCAGCGCTATGCGTGAAGTCCAAACGAGCACTAACCACTTCACGTACATCCATTTTGCCGTTAAATATCAACAAAAAGAAGTTTTTGTTTTTTCAACACCAAAGTCCCTTTCTCATTCTTTTTACTACAGTAGTTCTCTGTTGGGCAAGAAAGAAGCTGTGTAGGTACATTATGAGCTCCATGAAGCCGAGGAAGAAAGCTGACCGAATCGGCCCCAGCTTTCTCCATCCTGACTGGACCCAGTCGGAGATTTCTCTGATGGTTGAAATCTGGAGACAACTGGAAACTGGCGTTGCTGCCTACCGCATTAACCCGCAGGAGTTGGCGGGAGGCATCGACGAGCGAATTGCTGCTTTGCTAGCGAGGCAGATCACAACCACTCGATCGCCAGGGTCTATTGGAAATCAGCGCGCTATTTTGTACAAGGCGATTCGATTCATTAGCCGCTTCGACGAATTCCAACAGGAATCTGGGAATCGCTCGTGGTTTGACCTGACGAAGGAGGAACAAGGTCGAGTGGAGATACCTACTCGAGAACGAAAAGCCTGCATGAATCTCACGCGCCAATCGTTCAACAAGCTCATTAAGTTAAAAGCCGTCAAGAAATGGGCAAATTCGCACAATGTTGCGCTGCCGAAACCCAAAACTTTAGTGGTGAATCAAGAGACTCGTGGTCAGTCGAACTGCTACTCCTGGTCTACCGCTGACGTAAGAAATCTCGTGCGGTCCTGGAGTCTTGTTATGCAGAAATCGAATACTCTGGTCAAGGATTTCGTGACTCAAGAGTACGATCAGTCGGCAATGCTGTACACTCCATGTCACCATTCAACCAAGACAGCTTGGCAAAAAATGAAGCGCCTTGCGGCTTCGTATTTATTCATTCGAGATTTCAGCGCACAGAATGCACCAGCGCAATGGTTCACGCTCTCGAATGGAGCGCGAAATGATCGGAGCGCACTCCCGGCAGACTTCGAAGATATCCCACGAGCCATTTTTGACGAGCTTCGCGCCGTGGATGATTTCTTACAGAGTGACAAGTCTCGAAATTCCGTGGCTAAAAGTTGGGATTTCAAGGTATCCTCTCCACTACCCGACAACTGTTCGAGTTCAACGGAGAGTACGGAGGAGTACACGACAAACTGCAGTCTGTCTCCACCTTCACCAAGACCCAAGAAGTCGCCACAATTTCCCGATTCAAGTTTAACCAAAGTTGACAATAATCCGAAGCGGACGACCAGCCAGCATGAAGAATGCAACGTCTTATGTGAAGACATGGAGCAACTCCAGAAGAAGCAATTGAAACAAGGGATCACCCGGTTGCGAACGGATATTGAGCGTGACATCCGCATCAGCGCTGACATGATACGCCCTATTTTCTTTGAACATTTTGGCGATCCAGGTCAGAACGGAGACGCCACTTTCATCGCAAATGCGCTCGAAGGACAGCAACGCCGAATTCATGAACATTTTGTCAAGTTCCAGAGGGATCAATGCTCCGACTACGTGTTTGGGAATCTGTGAAGAGTTTGTGATGAACCGTGAGGGGGGGTCCCCCTTTTTGAACATTGACGTTGTACTGTAGTTATCTTCACAGCGTGCAACCGGTAGTTGACGCTAAGGATTACTAAAAAAAAAAGACTTTACTGTTGCTGCACGACACTATCGTCCGTCTGCTGGACAGAGCTCTCCGCGGTTTGTTGAGTCGAGCTTCCACCGCTCTGTTGGTTGGACCCGCTACTGCTTTGCTCCAGCTGCGAGAAATCAATCTCCTTCTGCTGCGAGGAATCGGTCGGAGTCTGTGTCTGCGGCGTGCGAGTAAGCTTAGGTGCAGAAGTTGTCCGAGTCTGCGGAGTTGGGGTGCGCTGTTGAACGGCGGTTTGCTGAGTGGGGCTTCCACTCGACTGCTGCGTAGAGCTTCCACCGCTCTGCTGGCTGGATCCACTGCTGCTTTGCTCCAGCTGCGAGAAATCAATCTCCTTTTGCTGAGAGGAATCGGTCTGCGTCTGTGTCTGCGGCGTGGGCGTGGGCGTAGAAGTAGAAGTTGCGGAGGAACCCGTCTGAGCTTGCGGAGCTGGGGTGTTCTGTGATTGCTGGGTGTTGCTTCCTTGGCCAGAGTTTTCCTCTGCAAACATGTAGACAGACGAGAGCGCTTTCGCGTACGTGTCCGACTGACTTTCCCAGTTGACGTCGAAGAGCAGGTTGCACCCGCATGCACTGCCAAGCCCCGGCATCGTAATGTATCCGGGTTCCCAGTAGAAAATACCAGCGCCCAGACCGTTCGGCAAGCCTTCCAGCACGTCCATGATGGCCATAACCCACTCACGCTGGCCTCGCGCACTAACCGCGAACTTCTCGCTCAGCGTGACTGTCGTGCAGCTCGTGGGCCAGTCCGTCTCTGCAACGTAGATTGGTTTCTTGTACGTGTTGGCCATTAGGGTGAGCGACTCTGTGAGCGCTTTGAGCGTCGCCTTGACGTTGTAGTATGGGTAGAAGGAGAACCCGAGCACATCCACGTCGTCCGTAGTCACGCCTTCAGCAAAAAGTCCCTTGAAAAACCACGACACAACCTCCGAGTCCCATCCGTTGTCCAGGTGGACCATGACCTTCGGTTGCTTCGTTCCAGCGGCCACAGCGTCGGAGACGCCCTCACGCGCAGCCTTCCAAAGCTTGGCGAAGGAACCGAAGCTCTTGCCGATTTTGCCGGTCGGGTAGAGGAATCCGTTCGTGATCTCGTTTCCAATCGACAAGATGTCGAGCTCCACTCCGCCCTTTGTGAACGCCTTGAGCGTCGAACTGACGTGTTCTCGGCACGCTGCCGCCAGCGTTTCCACCGACGAGGCATCCCAAGCTGTCGGCATCTGCTGGTCACTCGGTTGAGCCCACGTATCCGAGAAATGCATGTCGAGGAAAATCTTGTAGCCAGCTTTCGAGAAACGCTGAGCCAACGGCAGCGTGTAGTTCAAGGCGTACTCGTCCCCCGTCCAAATACTAGGAAACCATCAACAAAAGGGTCAACAAGACCATCACTTTGAACGAAAAAACGTTAGAGACGCACCGCAGTCGAACGCTGTCCATGCCGCCAGCACCGAGGATGTCTTCGATCGCTGCCTGCTTGCCCGCCGTATTGTACCAGACCGTCCCCTGTTCGTTCTCCATGACCGCAGTAGACGACAGGTCATGGCCCTTGGTCAACGCTTGCGCTCCAACAACCAGCAGCGCTGCAGCACAGAGCAACGACCTCATGCTACCAATACCAAAAGTTTGTCTGTGTGTGTTGCGTAGGGTAGAGAACTCAAATCCAATGCACTGCGGACGACTGCACGACCGGAGAGGGTCGGACGGAGATTAGAAAATGAACAGCGAACAGCGCGGCGAAGCCCTCCCATCTATGAACCTTGAGCACCGAAGGCAGTGCGCACCAAGGACAGTCCCATCCCAAGCGTTTGTTAGTTACCCTTGCAGCCGGTGCCGACACCATCAATCACATCAACTGAACTGCACCGCCCCGAGAGTAAAAAACATGCGTGTACCCTCGTCGCGGAGCTTATATCCATGGATACAGCACTTCGTACAATACAGCACTGTGCATGTATGCAAATGGCGACTCCGACATGATTCCCTGATTCCCACATTCTTCTATCAACTAGAGGCTGCTAACCTTATCATCTCAACTTTTGTTCAGGTGAACTGTATTTGGGGATTAGGTTATTGCCCATACTGAAAAGAAGATTAAATAACGGACACGTTGACTCCAGATCAACGTCACTTTTGGTCTTCCCAACATGTTCGACTGGTGATCGTCAGATATGTACACGGGTTCTCAGTAGAAAATACCCGCGTCAAATCCACCAGACAGAGCATTAAGCACGCCCATGATGGCATTCACAGGGTAAGAGGCGCTGAGCGTTACGGTCGTGCACTCCGTCGGCCAATCGGTCTCCGCAATGTGGATCGGATTCTTGAACGTGTTGGTGAATTGAGCCAACGACTACGTGAGCGCCGAGAGCGTAAGCTTACGGGTAGAATGAGAACCCGAAGATGTCCACTTCGAACCTTATTTGGGGATCAGGTCAGGAATTCATGATAAAAACACGGATACGAGATAATAACATAAGTATCAATGGGTCCATTTCACTGCTTGTGCAGTCGACTGAACGTCGGCATGTTGGCGTTCCGCGCGGCCGGTGGCGGCGACGGCATGCACCCCGCGCGAGAGTGTGGTGCAGCGAGTCTCGGTAGTGCGGTGCTGGTCCCCACCACCATTCCTGGTCCGCCGGGGCGTCGCGCGGCTCCGGGCACGTGGATCAGCGGCAGCTTGTTGGTGACATGTCCTGGTGCGGGTCCTACCGCCAGATTCGCTCGCTGGCCCAGTGCTTGCCGGCCTACTGCTGTTGCTGATGTTCGAGCTGGAGCTGGAGCTGCAGAGCGTGCTGGCGGCAATGACGACCCCCCATAGCGCTGAAGTGATGTGGTCTGGCGAGTGTTCGCACCGATCACAGCACTTCGCGTGAACGAGCGCTGGTTGCGGCTAGCTGTCGTCGTCGTTGCTGTTGCATTGAATCGGCCGCTTCCGGTAGGCCTGCTGCTGGTAGGTGGCAGTCGCTGGAAAGCCTCTTTCCGTTTGGTGAAGCCTTTCTTGATGTCGTCTAGCTTCTGAAGATGCGTGTTCGCGATGCGCTTGCCGGAGGCTGCACCAAGGATAGGCGCTCTTACTCGGGGTGGCGGGGGTAATCGCAGCTTGGGATTTCGTGCACAAGCTGCAGTTGACGATTTTGTTGCACGACCTTGCGAGGTGGAAGCCTTGCGCTGGTTCGCGGCCGCACGCTTTTTCTCGAGCCAACCCTCAATTACAACATCCTGTTTGCGAGACTGCTCTCGCGTGTCCTTCGCCTTTTCGTTCTTGAGGAAATTCCGTCGCTCACGGTCGGTCATTCGCCGAAGCTGCCGTTGTTTGCTCTCTGGGAGGCTCGTGAGGAAGGTGTCGGACTTGGATTTCGAGCGGTTCCTTGCGCCTGCGTTCTTCGTATTGAGCGCACGCTTCTTTGCATTGGTCGCCGCAGTAACTGCCTGTGCTCGACGCGAAGATGACGCTGTCGTTTTATCCCTAGCGCGCATCTTGGTAGCTCCAGTGACAGCGTACACGGTTTTTGAAGGCTCGTGGAGTCCACCAGCCGTTCTTCTCTTTGCAAAGCGGAGTCCGTTGGCCGCCGCGGGCTGCTTTGGGCCTGCTGTTCTACTCGAGGTGTTGCCATCTCGTGCGTCGTCGAGGTCATCAACCGCAAGCCCGGCATCTTCCAGGTGCCGAATGCGCTGTTCGAGTTCCATCAGTTTATCGAGACTGGTCACCACATTCGCATTGTCCAAGGCGGTCTTGCCACCTGCAGCCATCGCTGCGCGATGGTAAACACTGTTGCTATTCCCTCGATCACGCTTGTCTGGGGATGCTGCTTCCTCGTCTTGGTTCGAGCCTTGCAAGCCTTTTCGCTGCATCTTAGATCGGCTGGTAGCGTTTCCATTAGCTTGAAGCTCCCGCACCTTTTCGCGATATTGCTGACGCCGTCGCTGCGTCTCCTCTCGCTGTTCCATCGATTCCTTCAGCTTCCGGAGATGTTGAATGTGACGCTGTACATCGTCATCTAGCTTGGCTTCATCGCGTTGTCCCTTGGTCTCGAGGTTGCGGAAAAACTCCGAGTTGACCTGGAGCGGCTTGAGCTGTTCCTCCTCTATAATTTGTTGCGCTCGCTGAGCACGCTCCTCTCGCTCGTCCTGCGTGAGCGCGCTCGCGAACTGCGTGTCTTCCTGTTTAATCTTGTTGGTCTTGATGATTGCGGCCTTGAGTGCTGCTTCGTTCGCGAGCTTGTGCCAGTTCAGCAACTTCATCTCTTGCTGCAGCTCCTCCGCTTGTGAGATTGAGACAGCACTCGTTGCTCTCGTTTTCAGTTTCCTGCTCGTGCTCACAGCTCCACTGCCCCCAGTACGAGCCACCTTCGAGGCTTTTCCATTGTCGGACCCAGCGACTTCCAACCGCTCGTCGTACTGACCGTCGTTGTTGGACTGGTAGTCATTGAGCTCACGCACCCAGCCTGTGTAGTCAGCGGCTACCGCCATCTCGGTAGTTGCGAGGAGAGCACGACGATTAAGAACAGCGTTAGACCGAGATGCACTGGATGATCAGTTCAATGTTCAATCATGGAAAGCAGGTAGGATAAGGGCACCATCTTCGCTGTTTTTAGCCGCACAGTATCGCCGAGAGCGAGCACAAATAGCGCCCCAATCACGCTGGCGGATGTCTGCCTCAAAGACTGGACTTGCCTCCTTCTTGGGGAGGGATGTTCTCGCTGGGACGGGTCAAACCTCGTTTCTACTTCATCCGACAGTTAACTAGGAAAGGGACGTGCAAGTTTTCAAGATTGGTGACTCGTTAGGGGGGGGGTATGAGCTTGGTATTTAGTGTCTGGTACAACATGCTACCGGTAGTGACCCACCACTGCAAGTTCGCGCAACAAGTATTCATACACGACACAGTCCTTACACGGCCACTGTTTGGTTCAGTACAGCAAGGCATCGCTTGGAGCCGTCACGCTCACCACACCATCGAGATCAGTCGAGCCATTGCGGGGTCGCTCCAGCCCAGCGCCCAGCAACTCGTGCATCAACGAGCGCGCCTCAGCGCCATTTTGACTGCAGAGCTCCTCTGCGTTGCGAAGCGCCGACATGAAGCGGTTGTTCTGCTGGCTCACGACTAGTTCCATGTGCTTGACGAGGCCCGGCGCCCGTCGATCGAGTTGCAACGCTCGGATGCAATTTTGAGTGCGTTCAGCTTCTTGCTCCAGCACCGTTTGCAACCGACGAAGACCTTGCTGCGCTTCCTTGTTGAGCTTCTCCAGAGCCGACACGATTGTTTGGTTTGCGTTAGCACAAATCTCCACCTTGGCCGGCTCCAGATCAACTGGCTGCTGCTCGCTCTCATCCGCTTTGGCACTCAGCACTAAACACGCCGCATCGTTGATGGTTGGAAGAGCAGTCAGTGCCTGCTGCATTTCATCCTCGCTCTCAGAGTCGTCGTCTTCCAGTAGTAGACGATCAAGCGCGTTGTCGGAAGTAGCAGGCACATTCGTCCCGGTCCCAATGTTCGTCGGGCACAACAGTGCCAACGACACCAGGTTGGAGGGCACGAGACCATCACGAAGCGGTGCTGAGATGGCTTTGGGCGACAGAGGAACGACGGCTTCAGGCGTCAGCTTTGGCTCGTACTTCGCCAATCCGTCGTACTTTAAATTCAACGCGGCTTGCTCCATCGCAGCAAACACTTCCTGCTCCAGCGCCTCGAAGTTGTCCGGTATTTCGTCCCACATTATCTGTGAGTCTTGTTCGTCGTCATCCAGCTCGAACCATCCTGGCTGGTGCTGCGCGTTGAACGCACTGATGAATTGCCACGAGACTACAAGCGCGCAGAGTTTTCTCCATGACGCGATGGACGATCGACCGGGGCACACGAGACGCCTGCACGATCGACTGCTGTAGTCGATCTCCATGAACTCCGCCAGGGTTAAGCTTTCGCGCCGCAGAAAGAGACCCCACTGCGTAGCCAGCAGCACTTCATCCTGCGATGACCAGCGCGGTTGACGCTCAATGCGAACTTGCGCTCGTGGCTTGTCACTCTTGGTGAATCTTCTCTTATGCTTCAAGACTCTGCCGACTTGACCTTCGGTCGGCAGAATGACGTTCTTGAATACCGTGAACGCCTCGGGTGTGAACGTCGTGACCTGTCGTTTCCACTCGAGCGGGATGTCGACCTTGAGTTGCTCTTCACTGGACAGCTCGGACCACGGACGCCGACCTTGAGCTCTCTCTCTGCAGTCGAAATCGCACACGAACCTGACGAAGTGGACCATCCGATTGCGTTGAGTGTCCACTGCAGCAGGAGAGCGGCGAAGTTGTCCCGTCCGAATGCACCGGCCATTGTATCGGTCGAAGATGGCCTTGCTCAGCCGCTCACCGGTCAGCGTCTTGGAGCCGGGGGTGGTGCACAATGCAGCCCATTCCTCGACCAACATGGTCACCTCCGTCGTGGTCCATCGCACCTTCAAGGCCACTTTGCACTCCATCTTGGCTTCTCAAAATGGGCGATAGCGCCGCCGGAGGATGTATGTTCTCGCTGGGACGGGCCAAACGTCATGAGCCTCGTCGCAATGCCTTTCTACTTCATCCGACAGTTAACTAGGAGAGGGACGTGCAAGTTCTCAACGTTGGTGACTCGTTAGCTTTGAATTTGGTGTCGTCGCCGGCGTTTGACTACCGTGCGTGGTGTTTAAACACTGGCCGGCGATCAGAAGCCCGCTACACTGCAGCCTTCAGTGCGTGTACATGTACATGCAGTTCATCGTGTGGTGACGGAGCAGGAGTCATTCTCTGGTATCGTTGCTGTGAAATTCAACTTGGTCGTCATATTCGATACCTTCAGAGTCGCCGATCCTAGTCGCTCCTGTGCCCCGACGCTTTGCACCAAGGACTTCAACCAAGCAGAAACACGAGGAGACTACCGAAAAGCGTCGATGGCACACGTTGAAGACAGCCTGTCTTGGATAGGATGCGCTAGTGGCACTTGGTGCTTCACCATCAGACCAGATCCGGTGGAAAAGTTTTCCAGGAAAACTACATGTACAACCAGTAACCAGCTCTCGGTGGGCCACCGGGTGGGCCTTCTCGTCTCCTCTACGAGCAGTGCCTCGAGCTGCTCGCAGAGAGCTCATTCTCCATTTCCCAGTCTCCCTCCCAAGTCTCTCAAGTATCGGAACTACCGACGCCATGTTCCTCAAGACCGCGGTGCTCCTTGTCGGGGCTCTAGTCGCGAGCGTCTTGTGTCCCACCAATGCAGCGCTGACCAAGGGCCACGATCTGTCTTCTGTCGCGCTCATGGAGTCGTCCCAAGGCGCTAAATGGCTCTCCGCCGCTGGAAAGACGACAACAATCGAGACGATTCTCGGTGCCGGCGGCATGAACGCCGTGCGACTCCGGTACGTTACGTCAACCACTTTCTCGGTCTCCAATGCCGACCTAACTAACTAACTTACTACCTTGTGCACAGCCTTTGGACCTCCGGCCAGTACGACTTGAGCTACACGCTGGCAATGGCCCAGCGGTTCTCCAAGGCGGGTTACAAGATCTACCTGGACCTGCACTTCTCCGACACGTGGGCGGACCCCACTGCACAGGCCACGCCGACATCCTTCGACGCTACCCGGTGACCACTCTGGCTGCCAGTGTGCGCTCCTACGTGTCGTCCACGCTCAAGTCGTTCACTGCCGGGGGCGTGACGCTCGACATCGTGTCGCTGGGCAACGAGATCACCTACGGCTTTATGTGGCCGACGGGCAAAATCTCCTCCGGAAACTACGCCAACTTCGCTACACTGTGGAAGGCGGCGCGTCTGGGCGTGACCGACGCTGTGGCGGCCGGCACGACCAAACCGAAAGTCATGATCCACCTGGACAACGGCTGGAAGTACGCGACCATGTCGAGCTTATTCGTCTTCGACTGTTAAAAAGCAGACAATGAATTGCATTGAGTTTTGCTGTTGAGCTTTTCCCACACATGCAGATCGCAGGAACGTTTCGAAGCATACGGTACGCGATGATGTGATTTGATTTGACAATGGATCGTAAACATACCGGATACCTGTACAGTACCGATTCGGGAGGAAGTGCTGGTACACCGGTACATGTAGGTCAGTCCTGACCTCAGGAATGATGAGGGTCGACGTCATTTGGCATCTTCGACTCGAGGATGCCAAATGAAGTTGCAGAGCTTCCTCGTGGTTTATCATAAACCTTATGGTCATCAGCACGCGCCTCGCAGCAGCAGCACGGCCGCCGTGGCACGCCGTGCTGCTTCAACTTGAAGATCTCGCCTGAAGGCAACGCTGCAAAGCGTCCAGGCTGAAGTATCGGATACGACTGGCGAATGATGATGGTGACAGGTTTGACCTGCATGCAGCACGCAACCAAGCGATCTGGTTACACGTCGTCCACGTCTACGTCTACAGCAGCGTTGCGTTCAAACACCGCGAAATGCGGCGCTGCAGATAATGTACCGGCAGGATGGGCTGCGAAGTTCAAGTAACGTTTGGAATGTGTATTGAGGTACTACTTGCCCTTGTACTCGGACCTCCGATCAGCCCAAGTAAACAACTCTACAGTAGAGTTGTTTACATGTACTTGCAGCCGCTGCACCGTTTTAAACACCAGTCCGCGGCGCATCCTCGAGGGCCGTTGATAAGCTCATTCGCCATTTTCAAGTCTCGGTCACACTTCGCAGCCCACACCCAAGAGACGACAAGCAGCATGTTCCTCAAGACGGCGCTTCTCTTCGCCGGTGCCTGCGTTGCAGGTGTGCTCAACACCGCCACCGCAGCTCTGGCCAATGGCCACGATCTGTCCTCCGTCTCCATCATGGAGACCGCTGAAGGTGCCAAATGGATCTCGACCTCTGGCAACATCACCACCATCGAGACCATCTTCAGCGAAGGTGGCATGGATGCTGTGCGTCTCCGGTACGTCGATCTTCGGTATCATTTCAACGCGATAAAATATACTACTGTAGTACTACTAGTACGTAGTAAAACATGAACTGATACATGTATTCGGTGGATCTACTACTACGTACTGTAGTACTGTAGTACTGCATAGTACTACAGTACTTCGTACTACGTAGTACTAGTAGTACATAGCTGAGTTGCTCGAGCACAACTACTACTATAGTAGTACTTTACAGTGAGATACTAGTAGTAATAATATTAATGCCGCTACGGAAGCTAACCTGGAATTGTTTAAGGGCTTGATGCTTGTTGCGGACAGTGGGTAATTTTGGCAACCATGTAGTACTAGTAGTGTTTTAACCAAAAAATATTTAAACTGAAGTATAAAATTAACCTGCAGGAACAATCGCAACGAGTGGGGTATTTCAGGCAGCGCCCAGGACCTTGTGCGGTAAGTCCATGCGTGATGGTCATTGTCCAGTCTGCCACAACTTTGAAACACGCAGTGCCATCGTCGGGTCAGCAATGGAAGCACACCATCGAAAGAGTCACCATGACCTGACAGCTGCTCGCCAAACAAGCTCCGAAGGGGATCAAGCCTCTGATCAGACTGAACAAGTGAATCACCGCCGAATGTCTTTCGATCAAGCGTCTGACAATGGACTAGGGCATTTGAGTGAACTCATGAGTACCATCTACTCTCCATCCAACAACCCACCAACACGTCGTACTTCGGCAAATGCTCAAGTTCAGCCTGCCAGCTCATTCTCACGTAAAGCCTCGCTAAAAGCCAAACTCGGTCGTGTCCGGTCCTCCATTCGAGTCGTCTACTTTAAGGAAAGTTTTTACGAAGTCTACGGTACACTGGGACTGGTCATGCTTCTAGCATTTACTCTGTCGTTCCTGGCAATGGTGTACTTGACGGTCGTGCAAATCATGCCCAATTGGATGGCCAATTTTATGATGGGCACGGCTACGCTTGACAACGGCGAGTTCTTGTTGATGTCCAAGCCATCGCAAGCTATCGTCGTGACGTCTGCGTTGATGTTGTCGATGTTTGCGTGCTTGTACCTCTGGTTGATCGTCTTCATGCTCTCATACAATAGCGAGACCACAGTCAACAACCTTGCCCGGACCCCAGATCCAAAATCGCTATCGTATCGTGTGATGCAAAAGTTTCTGCCCCTTTTGAAGCGCATCCAAGCCCAAACGAAACGTGCATCGAGCAACACAGCAGCCGCGGTTGTGAGTACACCGCGAAACAGCTCGCAAACCTCGTCTTTCGGATCTCGAATATCGTCATTCGGGTCTCAAACCTCGTCATTTGGCTCACGTACGGCCAGCAGACTGATTTCCGACTTCACTAGCATCGAGGGAACTTATCATCGCTACTATGTACGCGGGTTAAAATGTAGACGAAGTTGGGTGCGAATACTTACGCTTCATTTATGTTGGTAGGACGCCGTGTTGGATTTCCCGAAGCTGATTTTCCAAACCATGAGTCTCTCGGGCTATTTGAGCAAGGGGTTTCCATTGCCGATCATTTTCTTTTACGTGCTGCCGCTAGGGTTCAACTGGCTCATCTCGTTTTACAGATTCCAGCGGAATAAACCCGATCCGATGCTAGTTGTTGCTCGTGTGTTTTATCTGTGAGTAGCTTTCGTATTGGTGCTTGATACCGGTAGCATCTCATGCCTATTCTATTTGATGCTACAGATTTGACCTCTTCTTTGCAGTATTCGCCCCCATCGTGATGCTGCTCTACTCGTACTACAACTTCAACATGGATCGGGCGAACTTCGCCACCAGAGAGGAGACATTGACCCCAGGCAGCTTCGACCGTATTGCGCGGTTGTTCGCTGACCCAATTCAGGTCCAAATGGCCAAAACGAGCCTCGCGAATTTGCAGATCACAGGGGGAGAATACATCCTGGTCAAGTGTTTCTTGAACCTTTTGGGAATATACAAGTGGAAGAAGGTAATTGCGCACCTTATCCTCGCAAACCGCTCTCGTCGAGAAGAAAAAGGAGGTGCAAAGGCCCACGCTCACCCACACTCGAGGGTACACACCATCGTTGGCGGTATCGTTTTCATCTTCTGCGGTGTGGGTATTGCCATATACACAGCGCTTGCTTTATCAACGAGCATCACGAACTGCTCCCCATACTACCATTGCCCCGTGTATTCGTACCGATGGGAGTGGGGCCAGAAATCGACGTGTCCCTGCATCGTCTTCATCGATCGCGAACTGGCGCCGAAAACATACAACGAGTGGATTAATGCCCCCAACGTGACAGATCCTCTGAGTGCACTTGCATCGAATGGGTATTTACAAACTGTTCAAATCATCAACCGAGCATTACCCGAGCTTCCTGAGGCGCTTCGTCAGTGTAAAACGCTAAAGGACCTGTACGTTATCGCTATCCGATGATGTTAGTAGTGGTCGGGATCTAAAACTATGCTCCTATTCTTGCAGTATCCTCATCTACACCAAGACGCGGAGGTTTCCCGAATGGACCAAGGAGTTACACACTTACAGTACCTGTACGTGTCTTAATCTCTTTTTTTCTACAACAAACTGTATTAACACCAACTTTCTCCAACATACCTCTTCATTAGGCACGTCGAAAACGATTTTCAGCATTCAAGTCTGCAGTATCTGCCGCCAGATATTTTCACCGAAATGCACAGCCTACGATTCGTTCGCACGGGTGGGGCGTCAGGTTTGACTGAATACCCGTCGCTGAAGGGCCTTCACAGCTTGTCGACACTCGTAATGTCCATTGTTCGAGGCCTCAAACAACTGCCCAACCTCGACGATCTCTCCGGTCTCACCACCTTGTACATCGCCGACGCCATCCACGTGCACAGCCTCCCGTCGCTCACCGGCCTCACGAGTCTCAAGAACTTCGCTATCTTCCGGCGCAACGAAATCTGCTGCAACGGGTGGGCCACGGGCTACTGCGACCTCACCAACTTCCAGTGTCTGCCTCGGCCGAACGAGCCGACGGTACAGTGCGTGAGTGACCGTATGCCAGCTGAAGACCTGGCGGTAGTGGAGCGCATCGATGGGTTTCTATGCGGAACGAACATCACGCAGGACTTGGAGGCGCCGGAGCCGTCCCTGGAATCCACGGATGGAGTGTGCCAAGGTGTGCTGTACCGAGAGTGCTACCTGAACGGCACTCGGGGCATCTGCTACAATGGCCGGATGCAGGTGGTGCACTGCGACGTGTTCGGGGAGTACGAGAAGATGCGTCGGCTTCAAATTACCAGAGGAGTGGGGGACAAGTGCGACCCCGACGTGGAGGCGTGGCTGGGCTGCCCCAACTCCACCGCTCACGATGAGTGACTTGACGTTGAAGTTAAAATGGCTACATTACATTCCCCTAGTTTTCATGATCAAGTTCACGCATTGGCTGAAAATGCCAACAAAATGCTCACTCATTGGATAAAACGATCTGTTAAACAGCGCGGGGTAGGGTAAAGGAATACGTGAATATTACGATCGGGGAGACCATCATTCCTGCTGCTATCGGAGCTCTTCGCCCACACATTTCCAGACTCCAGTGCAATGCTCCGCGTGCTCGGCCAGCGTCTCCTCCCAGCGCGCGCAGCGTGCGTTGGCGCCCCACGCCTCTTCCACGCGTCTGCCGCCGCGTTGCACGGCGACATGTCCAAGTTCGCAGCCAACCCGACGTACGGTCGCTCCTACAGTAATTCCACTAACGATAAGGGAGGACTTACTCACTGGTGTGTGTATCACAATTCAGGGTGCACCTCAAGTTCAGGCTGCGCGACGACTCCATCAAGGAGGTGGAGGCCAAGACGGGCATGTCGATCCTGGACGTGGCCCACGCCAACGACATCGACCTGGAGGGCGCGTGCGAGTCGTCCATGGCCTGCTCCACGTGCCACGTGATCCTGGACGACCCCGTGTTCGAGCAGCTGGACGAGGCCTGCGAGGACGAGGAGGACATGCTGGACATGGCCTTCGGGCTCACAGACACGTCCAGACTAGGCTGCCAGGTGATCGTGGACGAGGGCTTCGAGGGCACGACCGTGACGCTGCCCAAGGCCACGCGCAACTTCTACGTCGACGGCCACGTCCCCAAGCCGCACTAAGTAAGGTCTGCTCATGTTATTGGCGTGGAAAGACGGATGGATGATGCACTGCGCATTTATTTAGATTCAAGGGGCGGGAGCGACCTGCTTCGTCATCCCCGCGGTGCTACGCGCATTGTGTTTGCTACACGCCACATAAATAAAAGGATACTGCGACTAGCTAACTACGTTCGTTGTCTACTTCCAGGGGGTGGGTCGGTTGCAGACATTCCAGTTTCATCGGGGGCCCCCGTAGCACCGGCGACTTTCACTTCCAGTTCCGCCTCCAGTTCGGCTTCGAACGTGAACGCTGTGTGGTTCTTTGGTGGAGAGGCGCTGCCCATGGGCATGACCGAGGAGAGAGCGGAGCCGCCTGGTGTTGACACTGCGCTGGAAGTCGAACTCATCGTACCAGCGGGATTGGGAGTCGTCCCGAGTCCGGCCGTATTGCAGACATACTCGACGGCTGCGTGTACGCAGTAGACGTAGTAAGACTCCTCGCCGTTCGCGTTATCGGCAGTAATGGCAAAGTTCTCCAGAAGATGCAGTTGCGCGTGGATGGTAGGCAGGCGGCAGTGCACCAAGACGTATGCCAACAACGGGAAGAACGTTTCCACCGAGAACTGAGTAGTGCCTAGCACAAGCGCCGCCTCGTGGTGAAGAATCACGACTCCATGCATGAGCTTGTCCAGCAGGTCACAGGGCACGACACTTTCCATGCTGTTGAAAGCCTCGATCGCGCGAACGAGGAAAACTCGCCGTTGACTTGGACTGTTGCTGCCACTACCATGCGACCGAACGCGATAACTGGGCAATTTGGAGCGGATCTTGGCAACCAGATCGGGTGCCACACCCAGGTTTTCCATTGGCAGGCCACTCAAGTCCGCACACTTCTTCCGCCACAACTTGTCCTTCCTTTGGCAATCACGGGTCGCTCGCTGATTGAAGCAGAGCACAGCAATGCGCGGGAACACCGTGCGCTGGACGAACACGTGCAGACTCTTGCTGACGTCTGACGGTACATCGAACTCACGGCGAACACGAACCGTCAACCGCTCAAGAAAGTCGAGAATCTGCTCTGGCGGCGGATCCTTAGTCCATGAGGCATGCTTTTGGTTTCCATTGCCCCCTGCCTGTGACCCTGTTCGTGAGCGTAGACCACCACTCTCGTTTTCCTCCAGTTCTTCGTAGCTCACAGCCGCAACATCCTTCGAGAGCTGTAACACCCATTGGCATATACGCGAGTTCTTGGACGAGAAGATGAGGTTTTCAAAGTGCGCCTGAGCAATCTCCCACCAATCTGGCTGACACATCAGCTCATTAAAGTCTGAGTAAAACTCCTCACCCGCAAGGACATCCAGAATCTTTTCCACCTGAAGTTCCTGTAGACCTCCTGAGCTGGGTGCAGACGACGCTGCTGATGGTGGGGCCGACACCGCGCCAACAGAGCTTGACGCCGATTCCTCCCGAGCATTACGCTGCACCAATCTATACCAGCTCACAGCCTCCAGCAGCTTGGACAACATCACGCTCTTCACATGAGGCTTCTCAAAACAATCATTTCCGTTGTGGAGTTTCGCCTGGGCCAGCGCACGTCTCCGCTGTGCCGCACTTTTAGATAGCAGCGCGTGTTGCTGGTGAAGCACGCTGTACTTAATGTCGTTCGCCAGCATGGCCTCAGCCGCTTCGAACGAGTCGAGCTGCCGCTCCGTCAACTCGAGATCTGGGTTGTGTGCAGTTACGATTTGCAAGATGCCACGCACGTGACGGCGGTGGCGCTGCAACTGGTTCAACGCGCGGTGGGAGACAGCGACGCCCAGCTTCTCCGTCAAGAAAGTTAATCCATCAGCTTGCGACGCTTCCCCTGTCCGCGCTCCACACAGTAAACTCCACATGACATTGGCAGATCCAGCCGGTGGCTTCACCGTCGTCTTCTTGGTCACGCGTCGTGCTTGGTTCAACCTCTCGTGCTCCTCCGCTATCCGCTCGTTCATGTCCCGCAAGCTCTCCAGTAGTTTCGCACGTAACCTGCTCGACGTCGGCGGCGAGTGCGGGCGGTCCAAGCTGTCCAGATCAGACGACGACGCTGCGGGGCTAAGCCCCAGCTCTCCTCCGCTCTGTGGGTTCTCCAGCATGGAGCTGGCCCCACTTGGAAAGTGGTGGTCCGGCGGAACTGGCACCAGTCCCCCACCGAGACTCATGGTCCGTCGCATCCTGTTCCACTGGGCGAAGCCGGAGCCACCGCACGCGTTGCTGCTGCTGTTGTTGTTGTCTGCACTCACCCCCATGGTCGCGTGGCGGTCGTATAGCGGGCTGTCAGCGCCCAGCTCTAGGCCCTCGCCACCGGCAGCCTCCTCACTGGTGTCGGTGGTGCAGGAATAGGCGAAGGAGCCGAACGGACGGCGCGTCCGACTGGTGACTGTGACGGCGGCGAGTTGTCGGCCCTCGTCCTCGTCGCCACTGGCCGCTTTGGCGTCCGCGTAACCGCAGCAGCTCTCGGCCAGCGTCGTAGTGGCCGACGCGTTCATGGGCGAGCACATGACCTCGTAGAAGGAGCTGGCGCGCGCGCGCCGCGCGTGGCCGTAGAAGCACTCGATCACGGGGTGCGTGGCCCAGTCGGGCGCGATCCACACGGCCGGCGCGCCGACGTCCTCCAGCTCCTTGGAGCGCAGTCTCCGCCGCGGCGACTTGACGGGCGACCAGCTTGCGGACATGGCGCGTGTCTTCCGCCGACGCGCTGCGGCCTGCTGCTGCTGCACCTGAACGTGCACGTCGTCCAGCGAGCGCATGGCGGCGTCCTCCTCTACGCAGCTAATGGACTTGTGGGTCTTATCTGCAGCGGCAGAGCGCGGTCGGGGCTAGTGACCAGTCGCGACTGGGCCGGAAAGATCGCCGCTGAAAATTCGCGTGTCGCGTGGAGGCCTCGGCGTCTGCAGGCGCGAGGCGCGCGGTGTGGGGCTTCAAGCAGCCGACGCAGGAGAGAGCAGACCGGGCCCTCGGTAGACGAACAGCTCCGCGGGCTTTGGCTCACCTGTTGATAAGAGCGCCAGACGACAGGGAAGGGGGAATAAGAGATGGCTACATATCTTGGCAAGTTGCGCGAAAGCAACGTAAGGAGTTCGCAGTTGCGGGGATGTTGCTGCAAGGCGAGCTGAATACGAGGATGGACTGTATTGGAGGCTGCCACGCACGTACAGGGTTCAGACTCTCTGCCTCGTTCTGGCGTTGGGGGCTGCAGCAGGAAGACTGCGATGACCAGCGGCAATACTTGTATTATACATGTAGTGCCGCCGTCACCGATGCAGCGCCGCCTTCGAGCTTGTGTCTGCTCGTGCCTACTCTTTGTTAGCGGGCGTGCAGAGCCCGCGCGATTGGTGTCTGAATCACACGACGTGATGGGATGCGGTGGGCCACCGAGGTGCGCAGCCAGCAGACGCCCGATGCGCCCCACGCCCTGCACCAGTGCAATCTATGAGCAAAATCTATTATATTAATAGCTGCAATATTGGACTGCGTTTGGTAGTGCGGGGCGGTGGTGGCTAATGCAAGTGACAACAACGTGTGCCAGTCAGCGGAGCCCGTGCTCACTCAAAAGGTCCTTTCCACTGGGTCACCGGGGAGTACCACTATTCATTAGCTTACGGAGACTATATGGTCATATCTTGAGATAATCCAAAGCTATACAGCTGTATTCGTAATATCTCGCAAACTTGACCATACAAACACCAAGTGTTGACGCAGCCGAGCTGCAATTGTGGTCATTACTGCCGCGGCAGGGGGGCACCCACACCAACTTGTTGTAAGGTTGCGCACTCGAGGAAGGCGAGAACTCAGGCAGGCAGGCAGCGACCGGGGCCGCCGAGACAAGAGCTGCACGCAGCCAGCGGCGCTACACAGACCACCATGAGCGACATGCGGCTGTTCATCTACCGCAACGAGGCCGGCTCCGAGGGCAAGGTAGGGGGAGGCAGCGATGGATGCTCGATCACACTGTGTAAGGGGGCTAATGTCTGTCTGGGTGCTGCACGGCAGGTGATGAACCTCAAGTCCAAGGACAGCATCGCGCGGCTCAAGAAGGTGGCGAGCAAGAAGCTGGGCGTCCGCGCCAAGAGGCTCTTCCTGGCCAGCGGCGCCGAGATCTCGGACGTGGACGAGCTGCAGAACAACGACACGCTCTACGTCTCGCAGGGCGAGGCCTTCTACAAGTCTCTCGGTACGGCTGATGTCACTGTGCTACTGAAGAAGCTAGTGGGACTGACGGCGCATGGGGTCTTTTTACTGCTCTCGGGACAGGACCTGCCAACGGACAGGAGACGTTCCACATGTCCGTGCTGGGCTCGGGTGGTGTGGGCAAAAGTGCACTCACGCTGCGCTTCGTGCGCGACTACTTCGTTAAGGACTGGGACCCCACCATCGAGGACGCCTACAGGAAAGCCATCACAGTGGACGAGGGACTGTGCATGCTCGAGATTCTGGATACCGCAGGACAGGATGTGCGTCAACCAGCGCTGCAATGCCATAGTGCGACGTTGATAGCTAACATGCTGTGTGCTGTGGTTGCTGCAGGACTTTGAGTCGCTGCGAGGTCAGTGGATGATGGACAAGGATGGCTACGTTTTTGTGTATAGTATGGACTCGCGGATCTCGCTTCACGTACGTGCTGGCGGCAACCTGTTGAAGCATTTGCATTGCTGTTCATGTGACTGACTCATGGCGCTTTGCGTTTTGCAGGAATTGCAACCGTTCTTCGACCTGCACCTCCAGATCAACGAGAGCCGCCGCCCCCTGCCGCCGATTATCCTCGTGGCCAACAAGAAGGACGTGGTGGACCGCGACCCAAGCAAGTGCCAAGTGAGCACGGAGGAAGGCCGGCGGATAGCACACTCGTACAACGCACGCTACATAGAGACGAGTGCGTTGACAGGAGCGAACGTGACGGCAGTATTCGAGACGTTCGTGCGCGAGGTGCGTCGGAAGAAGGTGCCCAAGCCCAAAAAGAGCTCGTGTTTGATTCTGTAGCGGCTCGGAGAGTGCAAGACGGTCGCCAACATGTGCATCGGGCATGACCGACCGGCGGTGGTGGACGAAGCGACAGCAGGACTCCCGAGGTGCCAGTATAGACACTACTAGTAGTAAATAGACAGTAGCAGGACGACCACAGCGTCAACTGGAGCGGGCGGGTGGCAATTGCATTGCATTGCATTGCAAAGTAGCAGCGAAGGCACGGCCGGCATCAAGCGGTGCACGCCAATGTGAATTTTCATTTTTGACTTCCCCAACATATCCTCATCATCTGTACCACGATCCCGGTACAGTTCAATTGTACCACTATTATGGTACGTCCATATGTTCAAAATTCAAAAACCCGCGCAATACGGTAATTGCGGCTCATTATTGCGAGGAAAGGCGAGCGAGCGACATTCTGCAGTATGGGCGACGCCGTGCTGCGCGTGCGCGGGCAGCTGCAGAGCCTGGCGCGCGAGAACTGGTCGGCGCTGGAGACGCAGCACGTGAACAACGTGTCGCGACTGCGGGACGATCTGGCGCAGATCGCGCGCGCGCTGGGGGTGAAGGCGCGCTTCGAGCACTCGGAGTCCGTCGCTCCGGAGCCTTTTCCCAGGTAAATTACGTGCCTGTGGGAGGCGTTAGCGGGTGAATAATACAGAGGAGACTTACGCGCGACTGTGTGCGTCGTGTAGGAGCCTGGAAGACGCGTTTGAGGTGAAGGCGCCCGCGCGGAAGAAGCAGCGGACGGAGCAGCCGCCGAAGCCGCGCGCGCAGCCGAAAAGCGACGCGCGGCTGTCCATGAGGCTGCGCACAAGGTCGGAGAGCGTGGACGTGGTGGAGAAGAGGACGCGCAAGAGAGGCCGCCCGTCCGACGTGCTGCTGAGGGACCCCGGCAAGCTCACGGTGTTGGAGCTGCGGGCGGAGCTGAAGACGAGGGGAATGCGCACCGGCGGCCGCAAGGCGGAGCTGTTCGACCGGCTGCTGGACGCGCTGGAGGAGGAGCAGCAGGAGGACAGTGCACACTTGAGGAAGGTCGTGGAGGCGGATGAGAAGGAGGACAAGCAGCCAGTGGTGATTGTGATTGATGACGACGGCGACGACGACGAGATCGTGCGGGAAAGTGTGGGCTCGAACACGTCGCCGCACAGCCGTGAGGTGAGTCAGGCGACGTCGTCGCAGGTTGTGGAGGGAAATGAGAAGGAGGACGATGCAGAGGTGGCAGCTCCTGTGGACGGTGAAGAGCTGCAGAGTTTGTCTCCACTTGATGGAGAAGGCGATGGAGAGGAATTGCAGGCTGGAAGCGCGCCACAGACAGAGGAGACGCCTTCCACAAGGCTGGATGTAGCAGGAGCAGCACCTGAAGCAGAGTCAGGCGATGAGAGAGTGGGGCCATTGTCTACTGAGAAGAACAGCGGCAACACTAGCCACAGCTCGAAACGTGCTGTGGAGTTTGCTGTGCGTGGTGCTGCAGAGGAGTTGATTACCCACGACGATCTTCAACTTACGCGAAAGTCGATGCAAGCTGGTGGAAAGAGTGAGCTCGCGAGTCCGCTAGTTTGGAAGCGGAAGTCAATTCTGCGAAAGGCTTCGTCGCTGGCACCGAGTACTCGCGGAACTACTCGGAAAGTCAGCTTCGCTCCGACTGATAAGGTGGATGTGATCGTTGAAAGCTCACAGACCGATTCTACGCAGCCTGATCCCAGCCCAGAAAAGACGCCACAGACACCGCAAGACGCGAGCAAATCTGCTGGATTCGAATCAACTCCGGGACCTGAAGCGAAGCCTGCATCCGTCACCACGCCGGTGACCCCATCATTATCCTTGCTTTCTCCCGCCAAGGCAGTACCGGAGTATGAGACTGAGGAGCAGCGCAAGAAGCGAGAGTTTGAAGAGAGTGTCGCGCGCGAGGCTCTGAAGCTTCGAGCAGCTGCCAAACTGTCCGCGCAGAAACGTCTTGAAGAAGCCAAAGCAAGCAAAGCATTCTGGGCCAAGCGCGACCAACTCAAGGCCAAGCTGAGCGCATCGTCGGCTGGAGACAAGAAGGCACATGCTACCCCTGTATCATCATCCTCGGAGAGGCCTGTTGTCGATCACGTTTCGCCACCTACTTCCGAGTCCTCAGCTACCACTCGAGAACGCGACTCCACACCTTCAATTGCGAGGTGTTCAGACTCCTTCGGCTTCGAAGGAGGGGATGCAACTTCCTCACTCAGTGGCGACGACAGTGCTGGACGTGGAAGAAGCTAAGGATTACGATTTTATGCGATCTATGGCCCGCCACCATGAAGTGGAAAGTATCTCAGATGTGTCATCAGCCCTCGACAGCTTATTACAGGAACCGAAGGCTCCACGATCGACCTTTTCAGTGGTTGAAGAACAGCACCAAATCGAGCGCTCCCTGCCTCATCGGTTGGCAGATAAGCCAGCAGCGAAATCTATGCCAGCTACTACAAGCAAGACAAAAGAACCGATAGCCAGACCAACAACGCGTGCGGATGTTGAGCAATTGGAACAGAAATCGCATAGGCCGGTACACGAACCATCCCCCCTGTCTTCCAAAGCGTTGCACGAAGCCGCAAAGACGCTGGACTCATCGAAGATGCAAGCTGTTGAGGCATTGGCAAACCGGAACAGGTCGGACTCTTTATCTTCGACGGTATCATCAATTCCCGAACCATCAGTTGTGGAGAATGCATTGAAATCTGGCACTTTGGCAACTGCCACTGGTGCTCGAAGACCTATCGCGAACTTGGTCAGTGGGTTGCATTCTTTCACGACGTTACTCGAGAAGGATACTAGTTCTCAGGACAGCAACACTGGCCGCAGCGCTCCCGTTGTGAATGCGCTCAAGTTGGCTGAGAGATCACGCATACTTGAGGAACAGAAGCAACTCGAGAAGGAGAAGCGGAAGGCGCTTTTGAAAAAGAAGCTGGAAGAGCACAGGAAGACCGCAGCACTGAAGGAAAAGGCTGAAAGGGACGCTGAGGCGAAACGAGAACAAGAGCGCTTGAATGAGCGCAAGAAGCGTGAGGCCGAGCTAGCGAGAAAGCGCCAGCAAAGAGTGAAGGAAATGCGTGCAGGCCTGGAGAAGAAGCGAGCTATGCTTGCAGCTGAAAAGAAGGCCGGCCACGCGACGAATGCGACGATGGCGTCTAAAGTTTCGTCTACGGCGTTGTCGCAACAAAAATCTCGCGGTCTTGCGAGTGCATCTGGATCTTCCCAGCCTACTGCAAAACCAGCAGCGAGGCCACTGCAAAAACCCGTTTCAAAGCCTGTGCCCAAGCCAGTCTCGAAGCCTGTGCCGGTATCAAATCCAGCCCCACAACCCACATCAAAGCCCGCGCCCAGGCCTACGCTGATGTCTCCCCAACCTGCGAAGCACGCGCCAAAACGTCATTCGCCCGAGATCGTTAACTATGAGATGTCGGACAATGCGGAGTCGTCGGATGGTGAAAGTAGCGACTCCGACTCGGAACGTCACGGAAAGAAAAAGGTGCCGCGATGGGCCCAGAAAGATCACCTCAACAAGATTCTGAGCGCGCAATTCGGCAGGAACGCTATAGACCCATCGCCCGCGATTTTCCAGGACTTCGTGGACACGTGCAATTTGGAGGCAATCTTTGAGACGACTGACATCCGCAAGAAAAAGAGGTTCGCAAGGCGGACAAGTAGCGGCAACTGGTTAGCAGATCGTCCGACGGCGCGAGACAGAGCGCTGTACCAACGTGACATGGGTTATGACCGGTGAGCTCGACAAGTGCAGGTAGGAGTGGAGGGAGAGTATGTGCTGTGCGTGGTGGCATCTGTACTTTGGTGAAGTTATTATAATAATATTGACGAGTTGCCACAGTTTACTCAAGGTACAAGGAGAAGCAGGAATTGCTTCTGCATAGGATGGAGTCACTTTCGTTCATGCTGCTTTTAGGGTCGATACACTTCGCGAGCTGCCGAGAGCTGGTCGCTTTTGCTCCGCCTTGGAGGGGAAGGCGGCGTCCACAGCTTTTCGAATGGCTGTTGTGTCTCCTTTGAAGTTGGCGCTGCGAGTGAAGAACTCGGCACTTGAAGCGAAGCTGCTCGATCGCCGAGGTCGGGTGTGCATGGATGAAAAGAGACAACTCGAAGCTACGGTGGACGAGGTACTGCTAAATCCATCGAATGACGCGCTCGGCGCAGGTAGGTTGTCCATGGCGGTCGATGCAAAAATCTTGAAATCGCCGGAAGCGTAGATGCGCAAGATGGTTTCCTCCTGCGCCAGCAAGTCCATGACGTGGTCTGCGAGGTTCTCCAACGTGACTTCCATCTTTGCAGCGGCAGCAGCGGTACGAGCTCGAGTGTCGAGCGCCACAATGCATCCGAGAGCTGGACCAGCTGACTCACGAACATCAAAAAGTGGGGACGCTCCGAAAAACTGAAACGTGGTGGGATCAACGGACGAAGAAGAGGGAGACGGACTGTTGGGATCAGGGACGGTGAAGGCGTTTTGACTGCTAATTGCCCGGCTGCAGATGGAGAGGAACGTGGGATCGTGCAGAACGCGCGATCGGAGCCCCTTGTGTGCAATGACCCAAAGGTGCTGATCCTGCACGAGAACGATAGCTCCGCCAACACAGTCGAGATAATCCACGAGCAGGGAGCACACTGAGTGAAGCTTCTGGTTGCGGTACTGGCTGACAACCACATCGAAGTCGCGCGCGCTTTGGGGCGGGGAAGCAGTCGGAGTTATCGACCAGGAGAACGAGCACGGCGAGGCTGGCGTAGGTGACTGTGTGCAGTCGCTCATTGCCATGGTCGCAAGCGAATCGGCTGATCGACTCAAGTGGAGCCTGGAGCTTTGCAAGTCTCCGTTGTAAGGCCAGCTGATATCGCCGACGAGCGCATGCTTGCTCGTGTTTTTCTGCACGCAGCGAGCACAAGTGTACGCCAAGTCCACGCCTTGTTCCGGGACGTCCACCAAACAGAATCCAAGACACCGACGACAGCAAATATCCCCACACTGTGAACAACAACTCAGTGAGCACCCCGCGTTTGGAAGCAGACAGTGAATCGAGTGTCAACCAACTTACAGCTCGGCAGTGGTGCTTCCAGCGCAGCAGCCCGAACTTCTTCGCGCAGATTCCGCAGCGCGGCACCTTGTCGTCCTCCTTCCACGACGAGACCGGGACACCGGGGACGACCTTGGGACCTGAGCAAGCGGACTGCGCGCAATTGTACAGCACCGGGAACGAGAGCGGCAGACTATCGGCCATTTTGCTGTGGATCCGTCGGCGTTCTCGATTTCGCAGGGCAAATTGAGAAGTGGCAAGGCAGGTGGCGGGGTCGTTGCAACGGGCTCACCATTGTTGCGTGGAGACTTGAATGGAGGCTTCTAAAATCGGCTGAACTACTCAACGGCCCAGCACCCGTTGGTAAGGTTCCCTCCGCTCGCCGGACCGTTTCGAGTATCACCGCGTGGCGCCTGCATCAAGTTCAGCACAACCTCGCACCAGTGCCAACCTGCTATCCCCTGGTAGATAAGACTGGGCGGGCATGTCATGGGGGTCAGCGGGAGGAACGCGCGAGGAAGGACGGCGGCATAACGGCTACGAATTTTTATCCAGGCGCGCGTTGCGGTGCGTCCAGAGCTCGCCCGGAGATAGCCGCCTCTTCCGTGACTCAAACCAGTTGCAGGCTTGCTGGTTCGCCCTCCCAGCATCGTGCAAATGCCCCCGTCGACTTATTTTCAGCGCCTTGCAGAATACATCGACGCGCGCACAGCAGAACGCTGACACCGAAAGTCTGCTACATCAGCGCCATGACGGCTATCACGTTTGATACGAGCGACAGCGACAAAGACCCCACTTCAACGCTGGTGTTGCTCGGTGAGGAGGAGTTCGTGCTGCGAGCGTCGCGCACCCGAGTGGTGTTCGAAAACTATAATCGTGACGGAGAGGCAAGTGCAACGACAAACGCTGCTGCTTCGAGACTTTCCTGTCTGACGCCACGTTGTCTGTGTCAACATAACATTACCAGGCGAGTGGTGATCAGTCGATCACGCTGAACCTCGACAACGGACACGCACAGCACGCCGACAGTCCAGTGGAGGCTGACAACACCAGCGTCCCTATCATTCTCTCTCCCCCTTCAACTGCACGATTTGAGTTAGCCCTGAACGATTCAACATCGTCGTCACCTTCGCTCAAGGCCGTGTTAAGTCGTGGGTCTCCACTGACCTGCACCGTCAGGTTTAAACGTCCCAGGGTGGATGAGAGCGACTACGCTTGGGACAATTTCCAGGATCGGTTTGTGGTTCATACAAGGCTGAGCAAGCTTGTCATTCACCTCGAAGCCTGGAAGAACGGGGTGGCATCATTCTCGCGTGACCAAGAAAGTAGTTTACTGTTTCCAGCCTCGCTGCCGGAAGTGAAAGCCCCACCGCTAAAGCTATTCGGTGCACTAGAGCGAAACGCCGTACGCCAGGGTGCATCTTCTCCATGCCTAACTGAAATCACCAAGACTTCGTTGGTATCGGAGCAAAATAACGTGGCATCCAACGCGGAAGTCCTTCGAAGTCCACGAACCGAGGCGTTGCCCTATCTATCGCGCCCTGGATCACGTGAACGACAGTCAAGTCCCTCACTTTCGTCACGAGTAAACCCAGCAATATCGCCACCAGTAAATGATGGTTCATCAGCCCGTCCTGAAGTGACTGCAGTTCAGTCGCAGCGTGAGGCTCGTGAGGTGATTATGAAGCTGCGGCGCCGACGAACGCTTCAAAGCAAAGCAAGTTCGTCTACATCTGCCACGGAGCCCGACTCGTTCCCGGAAACTGTAGCCCTCGATGCTAACACGAAAGCTGATCTTGAGGAGTTTAACAATCTGGTAATCGCTGCTAGGGATCACATCACGAAGGAGACTGCAAAGGCGAAGAACGAGCTGGCGTATTACCAGCAGCTCCTTCCAGTGCCACCACCTCGCAGTTCAACGCCAGAAACACCATCACCAGTTGCTCAGAAAACAAGAAAAAACCGTCAGATGTCTGCAGCAACTAGACGGCCGTCCAAGTTGCCATCCCTTGTGCGGCCTTCCTCCAATGTAGCAATTGTTTCCGCTTCAACCGCAAATGATACCATGTGCTCGATAACCAACCAAGAATTGTCACCACTTGAACAAGTACCGCAACGTCGAAGCTGTTCTGCTCGCCAGCGAATTCGGAGAACGACGAAGCCTCAATCGCTATCAGCATTGCTAGATGACGTGCAAGTCTTACAGCCGCAGAAAGAGGTTAGCAACTTGCCAACTACCACAACACGTCGGAAGAGTATAAACAACCAGCTGCAACAGGAGCAAGTAGACGAGTTGAGCGATTTCGACGACCCCGATCCAGAAGTGGACGATGCCCCAGTTCTCCCCGATGATCTCAGTGGTGTTGCCACCTTGGAGGCCGACGAATTACTCTGATCAGCATTCAGAAGGCTCGCCAAGTTCGCTACATTTTCGAATAAGTTTCACTATCTGGGGGCAAACTTGAGTACTCCGCCAAGTAACTCGTGAGCTCGAAACGAACACAAAGACTCACAGCTTCGATATGCCGTAAAACATTCATTGTTGAGCTGTAATTTACAAGTGAAAGTTTTAAGTTCTTAAAGGGAAAGTAAGTTTTGTTTGTTGTTCACCGTTCGGTGGTAAACTACCTCAACTTTCAACTTCCGCGGTACGTCGAGTATCCGAAGGGGTTGATGAGCAGCGGCACGTGGTAGTGCTGGGTCGGGTCCTTCACGATGAAGGCGATGGTCACCTCTGGGTAGAAGAACTCGGAGACCCCGTTGCGCTCAAAGTACTCTTGGGTGTAGAACACCATCCGGTACGAGCCCGCTTCGAAGGTCGCAGCTTCCGGCACCAAGTGGGAGGCGACGCGTCCGTCGGCGTTGGTTCGCCCCTCGTTGACTCGAAGCCACTGGCCGCTCGGCTCCAGACGCTGCAGCTCCACGCGCACGTTGGCGGCTGGACGCCCCAGCGAAGTGTCGAGGATGTGCGACGTCACGGGCGACTTGTAGCTCATTGCGGAGGGCGAGAGGTGGCGGCGGACTGCGTCGACACGGCGGGAGGCGGTCGACATAGAGAGAGAGAGAGGGAGATTCAGTGAATGCGAATATCTGTAGCCATCTACATCTGATGACGGAATATTTGGAGTGCATTACAGACTTTCGTCAATGTATTACGGACTTTTGCTTTTGTATTATGGACTTTTGTCGCGACGACGATGGAGGTTTCCAAATCCAATTCATTACGTCGGTCATTCGCTTCACGGAAGCAAGCTGCCGAGCTCTGAGCTCCTCCTGCCCCTTTCAAGCGGCAACATTTCTTGATGGGGCTTGGCGAACTCCTTCCTACTCCAAATCTCCACCACGCACCGGAAAGGCCAGATCTGCACATGCTTGAATCCAGCCCCGGTGATTCAAGCGGTAAAGTTCTTCCCACGACGAAGCTGAAGTGCTCCGCCGTGTTCTCCTCGAGCCCCATCTTCTTGTTCGTAGCAGCGTTGATAGTGAACTTACCAGGAACATCCTACCGGTGAAGCACACAAAAGTAGAAAAACATTCGAGCCCAAGGTAATGAAGCATTTGAGAATCGAAAGTACCATAGCAAAACAGCCTAACGTTATTGTCGCCTTCTAACAAAGAAAAATGCTCTGTCAGTAGAACAGGAAATATGGCGCCTGGATTGAAATTCGTTGTCATGAACGATGTCGCAGACTTCCGTCCTTAGTGGTGACCGTAGACGAACGGACTGACGCCCTTCTTCTGGTCCAGGTTGGCGAACGCGTGGTTCACGTCGCGGTGGTTGGCCTCGTCCGCGCGCACGCACTTGACCACGTCGTACACGGACGCGTCCTCCGGCAGCTTGTAGTACGTCTGCGCGATGAGCGGCGCCTTGCGCTCCTTCCAGGCGTCCAGGTGGCCGTCCTCGATGTCCTGCAGCAGACACGAGTACGTCTTGACGGCCTCCTCCTCGAGGTACCCCACGAAGCGGTGGCACGTCTTGGGCGAGACCAAGTAGGTGAGGAAGAAGCCGTTGAAAAAGACGCCCTGCGCGCCCACCACGAGCGCGCGGAACAAGTAGCCGGGCTGCTTGATGTTCATGAAGATGAGCAGGTGCATGCGCTCGTTCTCGGCCTCCTCCAGCAGCGTGTGGATCCAGCCGTAGTCGCGCGTGAGCAGGCGCAGCGAGCGCAGGTGGCGCAGCATGCCGCCCACCATGCCGGGCACGCCCGCCACGGACTCGAGGAACACGCACCGGTTGAGCCAGTCCGTCTCGGTCATGGCGCCGCCGGGGCCGCGGTACCCGGAGATGACGTCGAAACCCGTGCGGAGCGCCTTGACGGCCAAGTAGGCGACGCGTTCGTGCATCTTGACAATGGGGTGGTGCGTCTGCTCCATGGTGGCGATCTTGTCGAGGTCGTAGACGGCGTGGTTGATGGGGTTCTCCCAGATCGGCTCGCCATTCTCGCTAGTTGGTATGCGAGACTGTGTGAAGTGAGCCTTGTAGGCAGGCTCGTTGGTGACGTTCGTCGGTTCAAGATGAGTTGCCTTCTCCACGGCGGTGGTCACCCCTGCCTGGGTCGTGGGTGCGATTGTCGAGGCGAACCGGTAGGTGGTGGATGGAGTCATGATCGAGTCGAACCGCTGACGCTTGAGCAAGCCCATGGCCTGGCGACTGTAGAGTTGAGTCATGGCTGATCGCTCCATGAACTTGGCGGCGGTGGAGTAGTGCATGGTGCTGGCGAGCTTGAGCGCGGACGCTTGAGGGCGAGTTGGTAGTTGTTTGCTCGAGACTTGGAAGCCAAATTGAAGAATGAACAATACTCAGCGAGCAGTGCGAGACTTCACGCAGCACTCTCCAGCCTCTTGTCCCGCAAGGAACACTCACTCGACAATTGCCTTTGAAGTAGGCGACCGCCTGACTTTCGTTTGGCTTGCTCGTACGTTACCCATCACCGTCGGAATCTCACGATCGACATGTGAGATCCTGTTGAATCGTGTTGTCAGACGCCTGACTTTCACTGAAAGTCAGGCGTCTGACACCTGAAAGTTTCACTGAAAGTCAGGCGTCTGACACCTGAAAGTTTCAGGTCCTCGATAATGCAGTTCCAGGGCTCGCTGTATTCCATGGCAGAGCCAGGGAATTATGTTTTCCACTTCAAATATGTATTTCCGGTATATCGGTACTTACCGGTACTTACCGGTACAGGGGCAATAACAACGAGCCGCTCACCGCAGACCAACCGATGAACGCGTGGCGTTGGTTCCCCTCACTTTGGAATTTACACCAACACGCAAGCAAGCAAGAAGGGTTTTTTCTTCTCCACACGCACCTACGACATGATCACCCGCGGAACCACCGATCAAGCCTCGCCCAGCTCCCCGTCATCCAGAGCCGACTCGGCTCCTACGGATAGGGACCCCCCTCCGGCTGCTGCTGCCGTCGCGCCTCCGGACGTAGTGGACGTCACGGGCACTGGTGAGCCGTGGACGACGGCGCCTGCGAGGCGCACGACCGAGGCCGCGCCGCTGCGCACCAGCAAACGGGCGACACCGAAGGCGGTCCCTGGTGAAGCTCCGGCCGACGCCAGCAAGGCGAGGAAGAAGGTGGCGAAGCGCGCCACGATGGCGTCGAGCTCCGGGCTACCAAGGAAGACTGCAGGCGACGGCGACGGCGACGATGACTCCGGCTCCGACCTGGAGGACAAGCCCCCCCCGCTCCTCCTGCCAAGCGGCCGAGATAGGCGACGGCCTCAGCGAAGGCTAAGCCAGCCAAAGCGGCCGCCGCCGCGAAGCGTCTGTCAGCTCCACCCAGGTCGGACGGCGGGTTCGACCTTCACGAGTTCATGGCGTCGTTCTCACCCGGCACCACCCGTGAGGACATCGCTGCGCCCGAGGAAAGAGCTGCGCCCGAGGAGACTCCCATGGCCCAGGTCAGCACGAGTAGCGAAGGCGTCGCAACCCAGCATGATCCAGCTGTCGGTGATCAAGTGCAAGCACTACAAGCCGAGGTTGAAAGGCTGCGTGCGCTGGTGGCGGGGCAGCGCCTTGCTCAGATACCACTGGGCTCCATCCCATTCCTGCACGCGAACCCGTCGGCTCCCACTGCCCCGAACATCAAGGGCGAGCTGCCTCCCGCGGAGGTGCGCTACCTTACCACGGCTAGCTTTCCGGAGGGAGCGAAACGTGCGAAGGGCGACTACAACCCTCCGCAAGCCCATCTTCTGGCTGCAAGTCGCATGTTCCGTGCTTTTGGCACGGAGACAGGTAAGCCCCTGTCTGCAATGTCGTTCGTGTTATGGCTTCGGGAGCTGGAGGCGCCAAGTCGAAATCGGCGCGCGAGCGGGAAATTTTCCGCGAAAGCGTCTGTTTTCCTCATCTCCCAGCTTCGCCCGACGCCAATTCATCCAGTCTGCTGGGCAGTCGAAAGGACAGTACTTTGACCTTACGGTCCGGGTCGGCCATACAGCCACCCACAGCTATACAGCTACTTTCGACTATACAGTCACCCACGGCCATACAGCCAGTGCCTGCCATACAGCCGGTACATTCACATAACCATATACGTAAAGTGACTAGATCACACGATGCTCCGTATGCATTATTTCGCGTGAGCGAGTTGAGCGCTGCAACACAACCAGTCTCATCCATGTCACCGGGATCGGTGTGCCAGCTCCCGCGCCGCGGAGTCAAGTTCCCGTCTGCAGAAGAAGAAGACACGAGAACTACGCCGCGGCCAAGCCACCTGCGCCCGGTCGTCAGCGTCACCACCGCTGCAATGATGCACTCGAATGCCCGTGCAAGAAGTGATCTGGTGTGCGCAACTCGCAGAGCCTCTCTGGCTCGGTCTATGATGAAATTGGGCATTACGCTACCACCGGACAATTACCCGCTGTCGCAACCGGGAGAGGCAGGGCCCGAGTTTCTGCTGGATACTCCGCTACGGAAAGCACTGTCAGAGTATCCACGGCGGTCGGGTGCTTCGCTACAAACTTTTGTCGAAATGGTGCGCGGGCAGACGGCTAACGACTACCGACCAAACAAGAACCTGGTGCCAGCCGTGCTGAACAAAGTATGCAAGGGCTACGAACGCCTGGAAGAGCTCCAGCAGATTGTTCACGGCGGTGTTCAAGTCCGGTTAAGCAAGACGCCTCCGCAACAGGTCAAGCGCCCTCCAAACCACGGGTCGGCGAGAGACCGCCTTAATGTGCTCCACAAGAACATCCGCAAGGAGCAAGACGCAGGGCGATGCCTCGTGCTCGACACAGATCTTCTAGAGCAATGGCCCGAGATTATTATCAGTCCTTTCGGAGTGGTTGACAAGGGCGGCGAGGATGCAAGCGTTACGGGTCGGACGATTCACGATCTGTCATACCCCGAAGGCACATCCATCAACGACTGTACGGACCAGGACAGCATCATTAAGCCGGATTACACATACTGCGAGGCAGTGGCAACCGAGATCCTGAAGTCCAAGCGCGCCCACCCGAATGCTCGGGTATGTGTCATGGCTGGTGACGTCGCCTCTGCGTTCCGCAACATCAGCATCCACAGCAACAGCGTGTACCTTTTCGCTGGGCACATCGAGGAGGACGACATCATCGTGATCGAGCTCGCCGCACCATTTGGCTGGACCGGGTCACCGGGTTTCTACGAGATTGCCGGTGGAGCCGTCGCGTACGTGCATGGGTCTCACACCACGGACGAGTTCCCGGATGGTATGTTCAATTACCACTGGGTTGACGACCACATCAATGTGGCTGCGGACGCTGGTACAGCCTGCGATGACGCAACCGGGCGCTACGGTACGCCATGGTGGCGGTCATGGGTGCCGACGCCATTAGTGCTAAGAAGTTCACCGACTGGAACACACGACAATGCGTACTGGTCCTCGTGTTCGATTCTGAGGCGGAAACGGTATCTACGCCAATGGAGAAGATACTCAAGGCTCGGGGAATTGTGGCGGTCGCTTTCGCAGCTTCGTCGCTCTCAAGGAAGGCCTATCGTTCGCTGATGGGAAGCCTCCGGCACGTGGCAACATGCATCCGTGCTGCAAGGCCGTTTCTCCAGCGTCTGCGCCAGCGCGAGAGTCATCTACACCGGTTTGAGCGCGTCCCGGTTACACCTGACATGCAGCAGGACCTGTTGTGGTGGTGGCGCGTGCTCCACCCCCCCACTTGAACGGAGTGTCGCTGGAATACTTCAACGCGCTCCCGGCGCCGGATATTACAGTTGAAATGGATGCGTCAGACTACGGGCTCTGTGCGTTGGATGTGTCCTCGCAGGCGGCCCTCACGTACCGGTTCACGGCCGACGAACGCGAGCTGATTGCCGCATTCAAGGAGGGCGCGCCGAACGGATTCGATATCAACTTCCGCGAGTTGCTTTCCTGCGCTTGCGCGGTCCATGCGTGGGGACGCCGTTGGGGCTGCAGCGTTGCTCGCAATGGTCGTCCACGTCACGTCCTGTTTCGCATTGACAACACCTCTGCCGTCGCTTGGCAAAACAAGCTCGCCTCGCGGAACCCACGCGCTCAAGTTATTATACGGCTCCTTAGCTGGTGGGAAATCTCGTTCCAGCTCCGGTTTTCGGCATCTCACGTGGCTGGTACTGACAACGAACTCGCAGACGCCGGCTCCCGACTCGCCGCTAACCCATCTTATGCGGCCAAATTCTCATCACTAACCCCCGGCTGGTCGCAGGTATCCCCGACAGTGGATATTCAAGGTCTGGCCGACATTTGGCTGCGTATCTCCAAGCGCACTCCGTTGCCGACTCCACGTTCGATCAATACAGGCGAGCTCTGACCAAGTGGACGACCTGGACGACCCGTCACGGTATTCCCCCTACGCTTGCCGGCAAGCCTCTCGCTGTCCAAGTACAACACATCTCGGATTTTATTCTCCACGGCTTCCAGTATGGCTTCGGGTCCGGAGGGCCCATTCGCAGCGACTCAATCATGGCGGTCCTCCTCGGCGCTCGGCACTTCTTCGCGGCATCCGGCCATGACTTCCCAATTGCACACCCGCACATTCGTATGCTGCTCAAGGGAATCAGCCGCCTCCACTCGCCACCGCGACGAAAAGCCCCAGTGTCGATCGGCCTCCTCGAGGTATGCTTCCGCAGCCTCGCGATGACTGAACCCTTTGAGCAAGCCCTATGGGGGGTCATGTGCTTGGCGTTCTTTTTCCTACTCAGGCGATCGGAAATCGTGGCAATTGCCGGAGGCTCCTTCAAGTGGTTTGCCGTTCGAGCTCAAGACATCGCAGTTCTAGACGAGGAAGGTCGACCAACATTGGCTCCGTCGAAGGCTCAATCGGTGTGTATGCGGTTGATTGGTTCCAAGACAAACCAAGACGGCTCCCCCACAACACGAATGCTGTCGCGTTCTGGGCACCCATTTCTGTGTCCCGTGTTTGGCGCCCTGATCCTTCTCCAAGTCCGCAAGAACCTGCCCGCCGACATACCGGCTGCAGTGTACCTGGACCGCCGCGGAAAACCGGCCTGCGTGGGAACGGCCGACGTGGCAGAAGCTATCAAGCGGGCGGCTGCCAGCACAGGTCAAGATCCGCGATGTTTCAGCTCGCACTCTCTACGGGCCGGCGGGGCAACTCACATGTACCGAGCTGGCACGGATGCCCTCACAATCCAGTTTCACGGCCGTTGGGTATCCGATGCGTTCAAGACCTACACCAGGCTATGCAAGGAGTCGGTGGCTACTCTGGCGGAAAGCATGGTCGCAGGTCCACGGGGTGATTCGACGTTGCATTAGTGGGGGCTTACAGCATGACCATTTGGGGGCACCGCTCTCCTCGTCCCTTATTGGACTGAGCTGATGGTCATTGCATAAGCTCCCATTAATTAAAACTTCGATTAACCCCCAATGTAGTGAAAATTGAAGTCGCTCGGATTCTAGAACCCAGACACCACCACTATCCATGGATATAGCTGTCCCAAGATGACCGACCACCTACGCTAACGATGCTTGTGGTCTTGGTTGTCTACGTGGTGCCTGACCACCAGGCGGCCTCGCCGTGGATAAGGTGCGCAGAGATATGTCTCCGATCGCTGCTCCAATCGTTTCGTCGGACAGCAGAAAACGATCTTTTCATCCATGGGCGATCAACTGGAGCTGGTGCGCGAGCGGTGGAATGCGTTCGCGGTGCGGTTCACCGACACTGCGAACAAGCGCATGACGCTGCAGTGCTCGCAGCATCTGCACTCGCACATGCAGGTCGACCGCGCGCAAAACGTGCTGGAGGTGGCGGCGGGCGCTGGCTTGGGTTCTCTGGACATCATCCAGTATCTGGTGGACGGCCACTCCAAGCTCCCCCGTGAGACCAAGCGGACGTTCACAGTCACGGACTTGTCCCCCGTGGTGGTCGGATTGGCTCAGAAGAACTTGTGCGGCGTGGGCTTAGCGAACGTTGAGATCAAGTGCCAGGAAGCAGGGATCCCGAAAATACAATATATATGAACTTATGACGATCAAGGAAAATAAATAGCGTTTGACCTGCTTCTCAGCGAAGAAATAAATAACTGAATAATAAATCACGCAACAATAAAAAACTCCCACGTCAAGCCTAGCTTGTATTCAGAGTTACCTACTGGAGGCAAGAATCCACAGTAGCCACGTTAGCAGCAATATATAACTATCACCCTGTACACTAAATGTAAAATTCACGTTTTCTGGAAATTTAACGTTAACTATTTTGCATTGAAACGCTTATGAGTGAAAGAAGCTTAAATAGGCTTCTTTATGTAAAGTAGGGTCTAGAATCCTTGCCTAAAACGACCCCAATCATAGACACGTTCAAGCTCTAATATCTTTAGGAAGCACATTAAATTCAACAATCAAGGCACCACCCTTCAGAAAAATCAACCTACAATATCATCAAGGGACTACCCTTCAGAAAATCAACTTACAATATTGTCATACCAGTTTCAATTTTTGGATATATAAAACTGAGTTGATCCTGATATAAGAAATGTTAAAGTATAATAACAACATATCCTACGATAACCAACCAACCAACAACAACGATGAACGCCGATCTATTCCCCATCTTACCTACTGAGGAAGAAGCCAACATTAACCTATTCCCGCACGAAGAAGCTAATTTCGTAAGTCCAGAACCAGGCTTCTTTATGGAAGTTGACGACTTCTTTGTGGAAGAAGAAGAGTATGAAGAAACACCTCAAGAAAGAATCTATCAGTATTCGTACCTATTTACGAAACAAAATCTTTTCGGTTATGTTGGATATTTAGGCGATGAGTACGATGAAGGTGATGAAGATGATGAAGAGTTTGTAGAATTTACGGACATGTTCGACAAGTCTTATTTAGTTCACCCAGTCAAGAGCATTTTCAATGATGTAAAAGATAAGATTATGGGGTTCGAACATCGCAAATACTTTATTCAAAATGTTAAAGAAGAACTAATCGCAACCGTGATGCATCCTTGCCGCATCCAAAATCAAATGAATCAGTTCGATGATATCGAAGAATTCTTCACAGCTATGGGATGCTAATTAGACGATCCATCAGCTAGATTTTTTGTCGCCACTACCTATAAATATAAATCTAAGTTGATCCTGATATAATAAATATAAAAGTATAATAACAACATATCATACGATCAACCAGCATTTACATCATGGCGTATTACTCCGGATATGAATACTGTGGAAATTCGTTATATGCATATAAGGAAAGTCCATACATGAAGGAGATCATACGCTGCGAATGTGGTTGGAAGATTCAACGAAGAAACAGTGAAATACATAAACAGACTCAACATCATCAGCACTGGAAGGGTGATCCCGAAACGTTTAATAATACCGTTGAGGTTTGTGCGTGTGGTCAGAGTTTTAAACTCAGTGATAAATGCGATCACTTGAATGGTAACGAGCATAAAGAAAGGTTAAAAGCCACAATAATTTGTGAATGTGGTGCTAAGATAAAAAGAGCAAATGAAAAGGATCATAAACAGACAAAATTGCATGTAGATTATGTGAAAACACCTAATAAAGTAGTTCAATGTACGTGTGGTCTCACATTTAAACTCAAACACAAGATACAGCACTATGGTAGTGATGAACATAGAAATCGAATGTATGGAGTGTATACATGTGGTTGTGGATTGAAGTTGAATATATCCGGAAATCGAAACGGAACGATATCCATTCACAATAAAACTAAAAAGCACCAAATTTGGCAAGCAGAACAGTTAACAAATCATTTTTTTGGCTGGATTAAAATTAATTAATTAATTAATTTCATTTCTGATTCACAATAATTCATAATATATAACACAATCATTGGTATTTAATACAATAATTATTAAAATGGTTTACGTCCGCGAAAATTATGAGCTCAGCAAAGAAGCAATTAGAGCCGCTCAAAAGCGATACTACCAGAAGAACAGAGAGGAACGTCTCGCGAAACAGAACGCGTATAACGCTTTACACAAGGAAAAATTCAGTAAACGAGGTAAAGAGTATTATCAACGAACGAAACAAGAAAGCAAGAAACAAAGACGAAAAACGCAGGGTGAATTGAGGTTTCAGACATTGTAGACACTGAAATCACAAAAGAAACGAAAAAGTAAAAATAATTAATTTTTTGTTTTTTGTTTTTATGTTTATTCATATATAAAACGTACTATTTTGAGAATTAAAATATTATTAAATATTGTACAGCGGATATACAACGAACATGTTTGGATACGAGATCGAAGGACTCAGACGACTAGGAATTCAATTCAAGAGATGATCCGGTAACGCGCGAGTTAAGGTTCGCGGAAGAACGGGTCGAATGGTTTACATTGGAGACTTAGGCAAAAAGAGTAACAGAGAATTAGTTGCAAAACAGTACAACGTATCGATGAAACATCTTGAAAATCATATATCTGCCAATTTTAAAGAGGATCCCATTTATCGCTTTTCGAGTGATGGTCGTAAGATTAGTCACGGTGAGTCTCATCTATATGAGCATATTTCGGCTGGTGAATTTTATGATAGACTGGAGCAGATCCTATATTCGCAGAAGAGAGCGTTCAAATTTAACGTTGCACTTGGTTATCGCTTGCAGTCGAAGACCGATCCAAACGATCGACCGTATTGGCATCCACGAATTGGTAATACTTCCGTTTTCGACATGCCGTTCGCGGTTAGTAAAAAAGAAGATATAGCGCGAGCTATTAGTGAAATCAGGACCTTGGAGCTTGCAGACAAGCTAAAATACCCATCGAGCCACTACCAGCTAGAGGAAATAACAGCTTTTAAAGTATTCATTTACTTCCGCAATCATCGACTAGGCGATAGCGATGCATTGATTCCTGATATCATTAATAAAAATCAACACGTACTCAACTTTCCAAAAACTAACAACAAATGCGTTTTCTTTTGCGTGGCATACCATCAAAGTACAAATGCTAAAAATATATATAGACGTATTCACTCTGACGTAAAGGATGTATTTATTAAGTATTGTAAATTCAAAGGCATTGATTACACAACCAAGCTATACAAGAACTTTAGGCCAATTGATCTAATGCAGTGTGATGATATCGAAGAATGTTTTAAAGTTGGTATTAACGTTTTAGCGATAGATACTGAAACCTGAAATGTTGATATCACGCGTGAAGCAAGCGAAGGCTACGACAGCATTATTAACATCCTTTCACACGAGAATCACGCAATGTATATCAAGGATCTTGACATGTTTGAAAAGAAATTCCATTGTCCGAAGTGTGAAATGATATTTAAAACAGCTGATGAACGTAATTAATCACAAGAGAAATCGCTGTAATGAACTCTACATCACCAGCTTCGTTAAGGAGCCTACGATGTACATACCGCAAGAAAATCCAGTCAAGAAGATCATTAGAAAGTATCGAAGTCATGCATACAAGGATGATATTGATTACATTTCTGATCATTTCATTGTGTACGACTTTGAATCTGTTTTGAAACCTGTTAATGAAAAATATGGTGCAAACACAGAATTAGTGAATGTCCACATTCCTATTTCAGTTAGTACTGGAACCAGCTATAGCAGCAAAGCAATTTGTATAATAGATGAATCGCCTGCAAATCTCATCAAACAAATGATCGAGCATTTTGAGATCGCTGTGAAGAAAATCCAGAGATACAATATCACGAAATTTTGTTATGAATTTGAAGAGACGATTGCAATTCAAAAAGGTGAAAAATATCTTGAAGAACTTCAAAAGGAGATCGCGGAGGAGCCTGACTATCTTGATTTAGAGGATTATATCTTAAATTACGGCGATTTCGAGGAGGAATATAAAATCGAGGTTGGTGAAGGGGATAATAAGAAAAGTAAAGATGGAGACATCATAAAACTTAGAAAGCAACTGATGCAAATCCCTATTCTTGGTTTCAACAGCGGCGGATATGACATTAATTTAAACAAGCATGAGCTGTTTGCAGCTCTCAATACTAGAATCCAGAACGTTATTAAAAATCCTTCTTATATGTGTATTTCAACAAAGAACTTTAAGATGTTGGATATTATGAATTACTGTTCGGCTGGAACATCGCTTGATAGTTATCTATCTACATTTCTCGGTGGATGCAAGTGTGATGATAAAATTCAATGCACCTGCGGATTAACAAAAGGTCACTTCCCATATGAGTATCTAACCAGTTTTGAAGTCTTAAACGAGACTAAGCTACCGCCTCAATCAGCATTTGATAGCAAAATGATGAAAACAAAGATCGATGATGATGATTATAAACGTTTACAATTTGTTTGGGAACGATACAACATGCAAACCATACGCGATCTATGGATTTGGTATAATAATCAGGATGTACTACCATTTTGCAAAGCTATCCAGAAACAGAAAGAATTCTTTATGAAGTTTAATCTCGATATGTTTGCCGATGGTGTTTCTCTTCCAGGATTGTCAGAGAAAATCATGTATCAAAATGCATTCCAGAACTCGAAAAATAAGCCTCGAATCGCTGCACCTGGCTTTGATTTTCCTATGAACCGTTTCAATGGGTATCGTGATCAAGATCTGAAAGCAGATCGTGAGTTTGACATGACGTATGGAAGAGTCAATACAGTAATGCACAATCAGAAATATCTCTGTGCGTTATGCTATTCACCTCTTACTGCTGATACCGCATCTGTTGATCGTATAAGTAATGATATTGGGCACACGAATGACAATTTTATGGTTACCTGCATTTCGTGTAATGTAGCGCGTAAAAACATGAGCATCAGTGCTTTCCGTCAGCAAAAGCTTCTCGAGTATAATTCAGATAAGTTGGTTTATTCAATAGATGAAGAAGAAAAAGACATTTACGACAAGATGAAAAATAACATTGTCGGTGGTCCTTCAATTATATTTAATCGATACGCTAAACGTAAAGTGACGGATATTCGAGGTGGTAAGAAGTGCATGAAGATTATCGGCTATGACGCAAATGCTTTGTATCTTTGGGCACTAGGTAGTGAGATGCCTTGCGGACAATTAACCACTATCGAGCCTTATCCAGAAATAATCGATGATATCATGAATGATAAGATATTTGGCTTTCTTGAATGTGATATCATAACACCTGAACACCTCAAGGATTACTTCTTTGAAATGACAGCTATATCCACAAAAACGTTGAAATTGATCCAGACGATGAGAACGTTGTCGGTTCTCATATGTTTGAGTACAATCAGAAGCGCAAGAAGCAATTCAGAGAAGATAAATCTACTAATTTTGCCGCAAAGGCTCGTAAGCTTATTGGTAGCTATTTCGGTGAAAAGATTCTCATCTACACGCCTCTTCTCAAATGGTATCTAAGTCACGGAATTGAAATCAAAAACATGTATAGTTTTATCAAATGCAATGGACATCGTGTATTCAAAAACTTCATGGATCAGGTTTCAGATGCTCGTCGTGCAGGTAAAAAAGATAAGACTAAGAAAATGATTGGTGATATGATGAAACTGGTAGGTAATAGCGCTTTCGGTCGAAGTGGTATGGACATGACGAAACACAATAACGTAAAATACGTTCACTCGGATGAAGCAGCTTTCAAGAGAAAGGAACACTTTACTTTCCATGATTTGGAAGACCTCGGGGGTGCTTGGGAGATGACTATGAAGAAAAGAACTATAAGGGCGAAAAACCCGATTCATCTTAGTATTGCGATCTATCAGCTTGCAAAACTTCGAATGTTACAATTTTACTATGATTGTATTGATTATTACATTGGTCGAAGTGATTTCCAGTATCAGGAGATGGATACCGATAGCGCATACATCGCATTCAGCAGTGATAAACCATTTGAAGAGTGTATCAAACTCACTTAGCTGAAGAATTTAAGAGACGAAAATACGAATGGTTCCCTCGAGATTATGATGAGAAGCTGTGCGCGTATGATCAGACTACACCAGGTTTATTTAAGAAGGAATGGCAAGGCGATGCTATCGTTGCTATATCGTCGAAAAATTACAACTGCTATATGCCTGACGAGGAATATAAGTTAGACAAAGACAAATGGATCGTTAACGAAAATGACGAGGATAAGGTCAGATATTTCAAATTATCTGCTAAAGGTGTTCAAAAAAGGAAAAACATTGATCAACTAATACCAGAAAATTTTGAAACAGTTATTCGCGATCAAATAACACTCAAAGCCGTAAACAGTGGGTTTCGCATTTGTAAGAAGAATAAGGCAATTATCACCTACAGACAAAGCAAAACGTGTTTGAATTATCATTATAACAAGCGACAAGTGCTCTCGGATGGTATATCGACTGCTCCACTACCAATCTAAGTACGCGCATCTAGTTTCGTGCGTCTATATTCACATTATTTCATAATAATGGGAGGTTTTTTGGCTCATTTATTTGTCGTATACTATAGAGACAAATGGAGACCTTACTATCAAAGCTATATCATGATCCGAAAACCGGTTACATAGGCGTTCAAGCACTCTATCAAAAAGAGCAGGAGATCGAACCTATAATAACTCTGAAGAGTGTTTAAGAATGGTATGCTAATCAAACCGATATTCAGCGTTTTCAAGAACAGAAGCGTAGCTTTGATGACTTCAAAATCACTTCTCATTACCCAAATGCTTGGCAAGCGGATTTAGCATTTTTCAAAAGTAAAGTCATACTGACGGCAGTCAATATCAATAGTCGAATTGGGTTTGCTCATATTCTAAAGAATAAACAGTGGAGTAGCGTATCGAAAGGTATTAAATTGCTTGAAAAGCAGAAAGTCGATATCTTGACAACCGATAACGGCTCCGAATTCATGAATGCTCAAGCTCAAGCATATTTTAAAAGTAAGTCAATCACACATTACAATAACGAAGCCGGAGATCACAACACGATGGGTAAAATCGAGCGCTTCAACAGAACGTTGAAATCGGGCTTAACTAAGACTGACAAATCGCTTACGGTTAAGCTACTTAGCGATGTTGTATTCAATTACAACAACACGACTCACCGTTCGATCGGAATGACTCCTAACCAAGCCAAAGGCACAGTCATCGAAAGTGAATTAGAGTACAACCGCGAGAATATGGATAAACTTGAAACTAAGTTAGAGATTGGGAGTAGCGTTCTATATCGACTAAAAAAGAAACAATTTGGGAAAGAAGACGCGCGATGGAGTAAAGCTATTTACGAGATCGTAGGTATCGATGGTTATCGAGTTCAAATTCGCTCCGAGAATGGTCATACCTCTATAAGTCGCCTAACGATATCAAAACTACTAAAGATAAACCGACAGACGCACCCATCGAAAACAATCAGATTTATGAAGCTGAGCTAATATTGGAGCACAAAAAATGAAAAACGGCAAAGTGAAGTACCTTGTGAAATGGAAGGGTTATGAAGAACCCACCTGGGAACCATTCTCAAATCTTCGACTGATTAATAAAAATGAGCAGAGTACACTCGAAAAGGAATACTGGAGAACACAAAAAAATAACATGTAGAATATTATTCACGTGATATCTGTATGAATGGACGCTTAAAATCGAGCTTAGGCGACACCTTTCTTAACTTTGGCCTGAATATTGTTTCTTCAACTCGCTTACGTTTCGGTGGGATCTTAGAACTATCTTCTAGTAGCGTTGAGTTGTCATAGACATAACCATCATCAAAAAGGTCATAGTCAATGAACTCTAGGTTCGCATCCATATTGACTATATATGTATCGTTATTTCTCACAGAAATTCAAAATATATTGTAGATATAAGCTAATCTCTGTATATAGTATATACAGAGATTAGCTTATATCAAGTATGACTTGTAAAAAATGTATAGAACTCGCTTCACTGCGTAGAAAGCTATGGGTGATCCAGGAGGTAAGTCGAATCAAATTCATGTTAACGAATCTTGATCCCGTTGCATCATATAGAAGAACGATAACTAACAGAAAATACGCACGAGAACACGAAGATATATTTCGTATCCCATTTCATCATATAAAGAAACGATATCTATGTCTTTTAAATGTAAGAAATCGTATCTGTCATTCATACGCGCCTTCATATCAACATGACTCGGTCATGCCAAGCTACTGGTGAATTATCACTACTTAATTTCAATCAGTCAATATAGAAGTATGTTCCCTTCATTCACAAGTCTAGCTCAACGAGAGAAAAAAGGCCAGGAGTTACTTGAGCGAACTCAACGACGACTACGACAGGCTAAAATCAAACGAGTTATGTATTCAGAAGCACAATGGGCTACAGATGCTGATAAGACAATCTCCTTAAATAGCAGCAAGGTAGATAGCTCCACACAAACAACAAATGCAAACCCAGTTTCAGTTTAAATGCGGTTCTTTTTTTCGATATTTGAATATACAAGTATGTTTCCTTCATTTACAAGTCTAGCTCAGCGAGAGCAAAAACGTCAAGAGCTACTAGAACGAGCTCAACGGCGTGTGAAACAGGCCAATGAAAAACGTGAAATGTATTCAGCTACACAATGGGCTACTGATTCTGATAAAGTCATCCCCCTTGGGAAGAAACCCACTCAGGATTCGAATGTCCAGGCTGGAGATGGTGATTTAAGTAACGCTTCTGTAGCGACTTCGAAACAGTTGTTGAAACGACCCCTCAGTCATCTGATACTTCCACAAGTGAGCCAGCGACAGTTGCCTCAACTGGGGACGATAAAAGATCGCAGGTCGACCCTCTAACGGAAAAATCTCAGGAAGTACCTGAAGTTATTCCTGATCCGGTAGCTAAAGGAAAAGAGGAAGACGTTTCTAATTCAGGAATTTCTGACGTATTCATTGCTAAGAAATGGATTGCAAATCTTTACAGATCCAATACGAATTGGATTGCGCTGAAATTTAAACCAATCAAAACGAACGATACAGTAGATATGAAGCGATACATCGGAGAAAACGGAAAATTGTTCAGGGTCAAAACAAACAATAGATCTAATTCTAAATACATCGATTGGGTTAAAACCGCCGAAGCTCTAATGCATCTTCGCTCTGATGGCGAGTCAAATAGTATTGATGAAGTCAGCTTGATGCGGGCGGAGGATGCTAACGCCCCATATCAGAATATCACTGGTAATAAGCGACGTGAAGAGATGCCTTCCGATAGTTTGACAAATAAAATTCAAGTACGTCCCACCTGGTTTCACGATGCAGCATCATCAACAGAGATAGATGAGGATCGATCGAAATCTAAGCTTCTGTTCATGTTAAAATCTTATGGCAAAAAACTGATCGGATCCAATATTTCAATCAGACCAGTTCTAAAGGATGGAGAGATTCTAAGTAATCACGCTGTGATTATCGACTCCAAGGGTGATCTCAACGTTCGAAACCAAGAAACTAAACGAAATAAGCGCTCACGTCTTGCTGATATCTCGTGGTTATCGACACTGTCTTTATTTAGTAAGACCGTTAAATCAAGAGGATTGACATTTGAGTTTGAGCCATCGCCAGACACAATATTAGATACAGATCCAAACCGATTTAAATCAACTCAAGGAATTTGGTACAAAGGCAGGTTGGCCGGTCCAGACGTTGAAACGGATTTATCTGTCCCAGATGCTGAAGCGAAGTCAATTATCACGGATTATTTCGTTGAAGAAGCTAAAAATCTTGAAATATTCCCCATTCATTTGATTCCGATCGTAAGCGGGAAACCCAACGATAAATACTATTTCAGTGTGGTTAATGACAATCTCAAGGTTAGAAATAAAAACATTAAGAAGCATCCATTGCTATCCGGTGAAGCTCATACAAAAATTTTCAAGCGCATACTATGGACCGCTACTTTTGATCTATTAATTAGCTACATTGGGGAGATGGAAACGTTTCTACATTCTTCGAAAAAACTTGATAAGGCAACAACTGAACCATTGGCCAATTCTATTAATTTATTTGGATATATGCTAACTGCTCACGGGGTAAAGATCAGAAGCCAGACAATCGACGATATTGATCCTGATGCATTTGCCGATCAAGGTTATGCAAAATATAACTTCAAACATCTTCCGAGAGGCAGTAGTCTCAAGGGTCGTGGACTACGTGGGGCTGGTATGCGACCTCTGGATGGTGTTAAGCGTAAAACCAATCAGACCTACAACTTGAGTGATATTCAGGGTATGGCAACTCCTTCATCTTATATATACCAGAAGCTTGGATCAAAGTTCATTCGTTTACCCGATCTCGATAAGCGAACCCTGACGATCGTTCAACCGAATCGGAAGAAAGTCGGACCTATGCGTGAAATCAGTGATAGCCTACAAGACATGATTAAGGATCTGGTATTCAGAAACGATATCAGTCAAGGTAAGTATGATATGCTCGCTGTCGATGATAAAAAGCTCTTTAAGGAAATTCTCAAAATGACCCATTTACAGTACAATTTTGATCAGCACTTGGAGGACCCGTTAGATAGTCTAAGAGCTGAATATGACAAGCTCAAAGGCGAAATCGAACTAGGAAATGATAATCCAAGTATTTTAAAGCAATTGAAAGTCATCACAGTTGATATGTACTCAAATAAGCTAATTTCTGATAATGAATTTAAACAGGTTATCACTCGTCTACTATAATCATGTTCTTCTTCAACCCGAGAATGATTTCCAGCTCCGGTGGGAGCTATGGTGACAATAGCGATCTTAACGTTGCTGAGCTGAAATCCATCATGAAAAACTTAATAATCAGTGAGCGACCTCAGCGAACACAAGCGGCGGTATGGGCTACCGATCTCGATAAGTCCCTCAAGAAAGTTGATGCTTCAACACAGACTGAAGGCGGTCGTGTTTGGGCTTACCAGCCGAAAAAAGAGACCAAAACGGTGAAAACGTTTGCTATCTAGCAAAGAAAACTTTCCGAGCATTGATTTTTTTATCGCCTGTGAGATTTCTATGTAAACTTACCTTTCAGTCCAAAGAAACGTTTTCGAGAACCAGTCAGCTGAATATGTTTTTTTATTATCAATAGGTCCATGGCGCTTATAGTAACTATCCCTTCATGTCTTATCATTGTGATTATAGTAACTATATGCTTTCAAGTTCGTGTTATCGGGATACTGGTCATAAGGAGTACCATCCCGCTTAATAGCACCAAAAGATACAACCCGGCCATCATCAAACACAGCATCATACTTCTTGTTTCTTTTAGTTGAAATGCGAAACGTAAATTTGTTCATGTTTATGTTAGGTTAGAGAGAACTGCATTCAATTTTAATTTCAGCTCATCTATTTCCTTTTGCTGCCGAAGGACAAGCTTGTGGAGCAAGCAAGCCATTTTGCTATATTCGATACGGTATGATATTCCGTCCACGTCAATCTCGGGGTCCTCAACTTCTAATCCATCGTTTTTATGGAACGTAATACAATGCGGGAGTCCTGCCTTGAGTAAGTCCTGAGCACGGTATCCCAGCTGAAGCGGTACCGAATCATCATCGGTTTTGTATCTAAATAGCAAAGGCTCTATGTTTAACATTTTATCACAAACATCATCTCCCAACCTAGTAAAATCCTTCTTCAAACGCTGATCACTCCAGCAGTACACCCCCGTACTAGCCACCAGCGCCCCGCTGCAGCAAATACCCACGGCAACGCTTGAGATAGGCCCCACCGTACTCGCCAATCCACCTGATGTTCTGAAGTATGTAACACCTGAGCCGCCGCCATCAATGGTGACAGTGGCTGTAGTGGTACAGTGTAATCCGTAGAGGGGAGCCGTAATACCAATACCCACTCGCCCAGCTGAGGTGATCGTCATTCTAGTAGAGTTATTGGTCATCACCCTGAAGTCATTTGCGCTAACGGTACCCATAACGACTGATGTTGTGGAAGTAGAAGCAGCTCGATTATCCATCTGAAACGCAAAAAGCAGTTCAGAAGTGACGTTGACATTGCTCATGCATAGGGGCATATTCCATGTTGTAGTTCCATCGTTAAACGAGTTATTACTGCGGATGAACATATTGCCGTTGCACGTGATCCGAGCAGTACCATAGCTTGCGTTAGTGTACGGGGTATCAGTATGGACTAACAGTTTGTCGATATTATCAGGAGCAGTTGAACCAGATCCACTAACAAGGTACAAGCACCCCTTCGGTGGGTTTGCGGTACCACCTAATGCATTGATACAGAACGCGTCGGTGGTAGTTGCTAAGGTATGACAATATGGGTATCCGCTCTTGTAGTTGCGTGAAAATCCGAAATCTAGCACATGCTTGATTGTTTGGCTTGACCAAGCACTTGAGGCTGCTTGTTTCCAGTCCAATTGAAATAACGCTTGACTAGTAGCAGATGCTCCATTCTGTGATATGGCGGTCGCATTATCACTACATACCAAATTCAAAACAGGATATACAACATTTGAACTTATAGTAGAGCAGGTTGAGTCGATCACTAGACCAGCAGAGTCCGAGGCTCGGGATAGATTGACTGACTGCGTGTTAAGGGTCGATCCCCAGAATCGGATATTGCTATTCGTTAGCGACTGGGACCCTGTGGTTCCTAAACCAAGCGTGATACCACTCGCGGCTAGGTTCGAAGATATCGTAGAAGAAACTCCAACCTATATTGAGCCAGAGCACTGGATTGAACCATATACGTCGAGCTCACACGAGGGAATAGTTTGCTTTATTCCAACGAAGCCATTATTGGACACGACGAGCGTTGTGATGTTATTTACACCTAAGCCGATGTAATTATTGTTTAGATTCGCCGAGTTGTAATAAAATCCAATGCTACCAGACATATCAGCTGCTGTGCTTTTACCGATATTCAAATAGCAGTAATTGTTATTAAGATTCGGCATGAGAATCTTACCAAGCGAGCCATTGCTTCCACTAGCTGACGACGAAAGGGTAGTTAATGTCCCCGTTAAGTTCGTTGCTGATAGAGAGTTGATTCCAGTGATGTTGCTACTCGAATCGAGAACTAGAGCTTTAGATGGAGCTGCTGTACCTGGCGTGATGCTTAGAGTATAGGCTGGCGCTGACACTATGCGTGAACCACCAACAGTTAGGCTACTACAGCTCAGCGCACCAATACCACTGATATCACCTCCTGTTCCTGGTACAAGAGCTACACCCGGTGAAGCTGTCCCCTGTGTGATACCGGTAATGTAGGTTAGTCGATAGTCATTCTTACTCAGATAAAGCGTCTGGCCGTAAGTATACGTTAGAAATCCACTAGCATCCAGTGAGAGGTAAAATGCTGGGTTATAAACGGGAGAATTGAATATTGGTTGAGGATAACTAAATCCGCTCATGTTTGTTTTGTCTCGAGCTATATAGATTCAGCTATTTTCGTACACAATCATGAGTGGTATCCCCGATTATGGTGGTTCTCTCCCAAAACAGTATCAAGATGCTAAAAACCCAATCATTAAGGATTTAGATATTCCAGCGTTGTATCGTATGATAATGCTCGCACCGAGCGGAAGCGGTAAAACGAATATGGCTTTTCATATTATTAAGCATTCACCTAACGTATACGCCTATCTACATGTGATATGTCGCAATCCGAACCAACCTCTCTATGATTATCTCAGAGATAAATTAGATGGTTTCATATCGTTTTATGGTCCAGATAGTGCGCCTAGCGTAGATCAGATTCGCAGAACGCCTCTATCTTCGAAGAAGCCCGAACTCGTCATTTTTGATGACATCACTTCTGACAAGCACATTCTTGAAAAGTTAGTCTCTACTTACTAAATTCGATGTCGGCATTATAAGCTGTTATCGATTCTACTCGCACATTCTTTCTGCTCACTACCAAAGCTTATTCGTCTCAATAGTGAGCTCTGTGTTATCCTAAAAGCAAACTCAAAGCGAGATTTAAAAATAATTCTTAAAGACTTCAACCTACCTGGTATAACCGAGGAAATGATCTTTAGAGCATATAACCGATGCACTTCTCATATTGGTCAAGCATTGGTAATCGACGGTATCAGAGGGGAGATGAGACGAAACTTTGATAAGGTGTTGGATAAGGAAGAGCTCATGTGATGAGCTGTCGCTCAGAGGAACGGCAGCACCGACAGTCTGAGACTGCGACCCCACCGAAGATGATTAGCTAAATAAAAATCGGTGTAAAGTATTAGTTATCAGATATACGGCAAAATAATAATATCATCAAAATGTCAAGTTTTGTAAAGCTCGATAGCACTAATTTAGTCCAAGATAACTATAACTCAACTTGGAAATATTCGTTTCCCGGATCTGCAGCCAATTTCAATGGCACTGTTTGCGCTATTCAATCAATCACGATGTACAACAGCGAGTACAACATCGATGCCATGCAGTTTCAGAACACTTCATTTAAAGTAGAAGTACCAACAGCTGCAACGACATCTACCATCAGTCTTAACCTCCAAGATGGTATCTATCAGTATGATGATATCAATCGTAGTATCCAGAGTGCTCTAGTTAATGCTGGTGCATATCTGATTGATGCATCGGGTAATAATGTGTTCTACATTAAAATGAGTGAAAATAGCGTCTATTATGCATGCCAGGTTGATTTCTCTCCAACTCCGACGAGTCTTCCTGTCGGTTATACACGACCTGCTACTGGCATCTACTCTACCGGCGGTACTGGTTTGCCTACGACGAGCCGCGTTCCTCGCCTCATTATTGATAACGTTGAATTCGGGAAGGTAGTTGGCTTGACAGCGGGAACATATCCATCGACATCTGCAACCGTTGCTAGCGCTCAGCTCTCAAATATTATTCCTCAAATTCACCCTACCAGTTCGTATATCGTCCGATGTGATTTAATCAAAAACGATTATGTAGCATCAGGCGATATTATCAGCGCATTTGATAGAGGCGATGCCGCGATAGGAAAGCTGATATCTTACAAACCGAGTCAATACGCGTAGATGAACACTCACAATGGATCGCGATCAACAATCACCATTAGTATCTACAATCGAAATGATAAAAAAGTAATCTTCCGTGATACTTCAGTCTCAATAATGCTCCTACTCAGACAAAAAAAATAAGTTATGCTTTTTTTCTCTTACAATGTGAAAGATCCTCCGGACTTGCGCCTCGCTCTGAGCGCAGCCATCTTCGCCTTCATCTCAGGCGATCCTTTAGCTAATTTCTTACCCTTAGGTTTGGCTACTCCAACACCGTAACGTCGGCGAACCTCGCCTCGGACTGACTTTATTAGATTCTCGTGTTCAGGTTTGGTAGCCTTACTAAGCAGGAACTTTTCACCAGCATCAACTGCATCGGTGATGAGACCCTTGCGCTTAGCATAACCGAGAGCATTCTTCGCTGCCTTCTTGACGTCAGCCATTGATACTCTTCCGCCTTCTTTCTCGACATCACTATCAGAATCATAAATATCAATACCAGTGAGAGACTTGATGGCAGCTCTTGCCGGAATCGCAGCGGTTGGTTGGCCAGCATAGGTTGCTAAAGCTGGAACAGCTGCATCCACTGCCTTGCTCAGCACTCCGCTGTCTTTAGCACATTTAAAAGCTGATTTGATACCTCCCTACACTTTGGACCATATAGAGCCGGCTTGAGCCTTCTTGTAACCCTTTTTGACCTCGTGTCGCGTGATGTCAAGTCTCACGTCTCGTCCAGCCTTGCGGGCCTTAAGCGCCTTCTCATATGAAGCCGGGTGTAGATGAATGAGAGAACCGCTACCCTTCAGCTCATTGGATGTGAGACTGATCTTACCAGTCTTGAAAGCCTTAGCCAGCTTTCGTGCGGGGATGTCACTGGAGATCGTTAATTCGCGATACATGATTGTAATCTATATCTTCTGAATTAAATATTATTCAAGAATAGTCAAATTAAGATCTTTCATATTTTTGAATACATCTGGCTTGTTATACTGCTTCGAATAGAGCCATAATATACAAAATGGCCCGCAGTAGTCGCCATACGTACCTTGTACTTGCTTTGTACTATACTTTTTAATACCATACTTGGTCAATGGCCCCTCTCCCATACTGTCAAAATATTCATCATTATACACTGCCGTCCAGTGTCCTACATCACGATTAGGCGGTCGAAGCAGTATCAGGAACGATCCTTTCTTTGGAAGTGGCTTCGTTATTTCATTTGACTCAAATATGTCGTCTAGCTTGATATTTAATTTATCAGCGAGCTCAATCAAATCATGATCACTCGTAATTGGCTTGATTAGGTCAGTCATAATAATTAATTTATTGAAAGTATATAAAAGACCATATAGAATCAACTATGAGCGAGACACAACTATCCGATCAATATTTATACCAAAGCTCTCTTAAGAGCGACCCGGAGATCAAGGTATCTTCTGGCAAGCGTGTACCCTTTGTTATCGATCTAAATCAGGGTTCGTACCAGAATGGTGTTATTACCATTGATGCTACGGCTCAGCTGAATGGATCTGAAGGATTTGCATGCCTTCGCGATGCTTACCTTATGTTACCATACAAGGTTTCGATGAAAAATGGTGGAACTGCACAAACTTTACCTGCTAATCGTCTATGTTCCACTTTGAAATGTGGTAATTGGAATGTAATTGATTCGATGTCGCTAGAACTAAATGGCAAGACTATCGTCAGTATGGCTGACTACAAACTATTCTGGAACAATATTCGTGCTCAAACCGGCTATAGTACTCAATACGTCGAGAAGCATGGTTCTGAAGCTTTCCTATACCCCGATGCCGGCCAGTCTGTATCGTACAGCTCGGGAACGAACTCAACTAACGGTGACGGTTATTCGAACAATGCCGCGTTTTCCTCCTCATTTTCAGCCTCTGCGCCTCCTGGCGGAGCCACTATCCCTAACGACGGGTTTGTAAAGCGTCTATTGTCTAACCCTCCAAATGCCGGTGCTGATTTTACCAGTTATTGGCCATCTGTAGGTGGTGCTAGTGCTTCGACTACAATTGCAAATCAGACTTCGCGTGGAGCATTCGTTGCTGGTGCGTCAACGGCTAACGCCATTATGGGCACGTGGAATTACATGCTCAAGATTAAGCTAACGAATCATCACCCCTTCTTCAAGGAGCTAGATCTCATGGCTAATCCTCAGATCCGTCTACGTTTCCGTCTCAATCAAGGTACCGCTGCCGTCGCTGTTGATTCAGGAAAGGGAATGTCGCTGACTTCTACTACTCATGCAAGCGGTAATACTTGTCCTGTCATGATTGCCGCCTCGTCCAGTGGTAATCCGATGGCTGGTGTTCTTGCTGCCTCTGCCGGTTTCAGTATCGCGTGGGGTGCTATCGTTAATGCCCTTGATCCAACGATTGATGGAATATATATGCCTTTCACGTCGACTCGTCTTTACGTTCCGTTTGTGCACCTTGAGAACCCGCAAGCTATCATTAGCAAGCCTGTTAAAAAGGTGCGCTTCAATGATTGTTATGCACAATTCTTTAGTCAACGCGCTGGTATTGGTAAACAATCGAATCAGCTGAACGTTGCATTCGATTTGCAACTATCGGCTTCGGTGAAGAATGCGAAGTATGTTATTCTCCTGCCGTTTGCTGAGCAGACGACTAACTTTGCTAGTGCAGCTGTACAAGAATACCAATCGCCCTTTGACACGGCCCCGTGGACGCTTCAACCTGGTTCGTCGATTAGAAACTTTAATGTCCGCATTGGTTCGACGCAAGCATTCGATATTAGCCACGACTATGATTTCCATCACTTCACGAATGAAATTGCTAAGATCGGTGCCATCAATGGTGATCTAACACCTGAACTCGTGAATGGTCTTCTTGACTATCAAACTTGGTCGTTAACTAACCGCGTTCTAATCGCTGATGTTAGTCGTCTAACCGATAAGGATGCCCCGCAAGCTATTCAAGTAAGCGGTGTTAATGCAGGGTGCCAGGGAACAAATATGTTGATTCTCGTAGTTAGCGAGCAGGAGCTTACTTTTGATAAACTAACCGGCGAAATTTTAGATTTCACCACAGCTTAGTTTCTCAGTGTTTAGATGTTGAAATATGCAACAACAAAAATATGACACAATTATTGGTTATCAGCTATCCATTGAAGATGAACTTTTGATTTCCGATCATGGTGCGATTTACCAGCTCTGGGATATAAAGTACCACATCCGCATTCAACTATTGCGTATCTTCGTGCTTTTTTTGCATCGCTACGTTGCGTTGCTTCTTCTTCACGTTGTTTGTCGATTTTTTTCTTTTCCTCGTCTGTTGCAATACCATAACGATGGCGTTCTGTCTGTTCATGACGCGCTTTGTGTCCACGTGTATATGTTTCACCGCAATCACATTCAACAACTTCGCGGTTATGAACTCTATTGTAATCAGCATTGTATTTTAGTTTTTGTTCATGTTTATCAACTTCAGATCTCCATGCCGCTTGCTTATTTACACATGCAGTAGAATCGATTACAAGTTGCTCGAATTGAAGTAAATTTCTACGAGTTTCAATGTCATGCTCGCTAACCAGATGAATACTAAAATTGTTTAGTCCATGTTCTCGAAAATGGTGATAAATCATTGCAGCACATCGGGTATTACCTTCAATCCAACGCTTGTATGCCGCAGAATGCCTCCTCCATCATTGTTCAAGAGTCAAAGTGGTACTCCCCACGTAAACGATGGATTCGTCCGCGTTGGTGATCTTATAGATATATCCCTTCATTATTATATACCAATATTTTATACATCAAGATCACCATCAAAATAGTCATACTAGATAATTAATTTAAAAAAATAGATGTTGTGTCTACCCTGTATATAGATACCATGTCAACAACGATTACATTCGGCAAGTATAAGAATTCTTATATTGAAGAAATCTTCGCTAAGGATCCCGGCTATTGTCGGTGCCCGCGCGCTACCGCGCACGGATCTTAAACCCAGGACCAAGCACGGTCACCTCTGGCTCGGCTTAGGGTTCTGTCACCGCTCTCGGGGTTTTCGGGGGTGAGGCTGGGGTGTATTTCCTGTCGGCCACTCCGATTTTGGTGATTTGCAGTGCGATGACACCCGTCCTGACTACGTGATGAATTTTGGAAAGTACAAAGGAAGAAAGTTAAAAACTGTTCATCAACTTGATCCTGAGTATACCGATTGGTTACGTAATAACAACTTTGTTAAAGAGAAGTGTTCGCGCCTTGTAGCTGAATTAGCTGAACTTCATTAAACCGTGGATATTTTTTTATCTTTTTTTTTAAATGACCAAAAAAAATCTAGCTGATGGGTCGTCTAATTAGCATCCCATAGCTGTGAAGAATTCTTCGATATCATCGAATTGATTCATTTTATTTTGAATGCGGCAAGGATGCATCACGGTTGCAATGAGTTCTTCGGCGATTTGCGATCGGAATAGTCGCTTATGTAGTTGCTCGTTGATAAGTTTTCTATTGGAGTATGCATAGTGCGGTCTAAAACCAAAGACACCCTGCCATACATTTTCATCATTGAAGAAGTACATTTCTCCATAGGCTCTAAAGATTTCATCATAGATCATGTATCGCGCAAAATTATCCTCATTACAACGAAACCGGTACGCATCTTCATCGGTGTCTTCTTCCTGTGGAAAAGAGTAAAAGTTGGCATCTTCCTCGCTGGGAAGAATAATATGAGTGTCCTCGTCTTCATGCGGAAAGAAGTCAACGTTGGCATCTTCCTCGCTAGGCAGAATTACATGATTGTCCTCTTCTTCTTCCACAAAGAAGTCGTCAACTTCCATAAAGAAGCCTGGTTCTGGACTTACGAAATTAGCTTCTTCGTGCGGGAATAGGTTAATGTTGGCTTCTTCCTCAGTAGGTAAGATGGGGAATAGTTCGGCGTTCATCGTTGTTGTTGGTTGGTTGGTTGGTTATCGTAGGATATGTTGTTATTATACTTTAACATTTCTTATATCAGGATCAACTCAGTTTTATATATCCACAAATTGAAACTGGTATGACAATATTGTAAGTTGATTTTCTGAAGTGTAGTCCCTTGATGATATTGTAGGTTGATTTTTCTGAAGGGTGGTGCCTTGATTGTTGAATTTAATGTGCTTCCTAAAGATATTAGAGCTTGAACGTGTCTATGATTGGGGTCGTTTTAGGCAAGGATTCTAGACCCTACTTTACATAAAGAAGCCTATTTAAGCTTCTTTCACTCATAAGCGTTTCAATGCAAAATAGTTAACGTTAAATTTCCAGAAAACGTGAATTTTACATTTAGTGTACAGGGTGATAGTTATATATTGCTGCTCACGTTCCAGTACGAGCTGTTCATCCTCAAAAACAGGATCGTTTCGAGGGCCAACGGCGAAAGTCGGTGGCGCTCGTGGTGCAGCACAGACCTTGCCGAACTGAAAAGGCGCTTGACCACGTTAGACGTAGGTGGTATTGCGTCCAGCAGGGCGAAGGTGCTGGGTGCGGCTTCGGTCTTCCTGCGCTTCAGGATCCTCTCCGCGAAGCTTGCGACCTCCTCTCCGGCGGGCGGAGTAGCCGCAGCTGTCCCTCGCCGAAACGGCATTAGGACCGCCTTCTCAGCAGCAGACAGTCCTCTCACCTTCCCGCCCAGCACCTTCACCACCGCGGACTCGAACTTGGGCGAGTGTACGATAGGGGCGTCCGGAGCTAGCATTAAATACAAAAAGCCATATAATTAGCAAATTAATCCCAAAGCCTTTAAAATAAAGTTTTCTTACCGAGATAGCTCCGAAATGATGGTTGCACCTCCAGCAGGCCATCAAGCAGATCACGAGCGTCGAGTAGAGTTAGACCGTCGCTTTGAAGCTTCTTGGAGACCGATTCCACGTCGTGCAGCTCGTGAAGAGCTTGCGCAGGCTGCGGTGCGTGGCTCGAGCAGGGATGAGGTCTTCGAGGTCCTCATCGTCCTAGGCAAGGTGCTCGTAGAGTCGGAAATAGCGCGCGAGCATTGCGAACGTCGACGACCATCGCGTGTCTTGGCGGAGGATTGGCTGGAGAGAGGTTTTTTGGCTGCAAAAATAGTAACGACAGATTAGTAATAGTAAATAATAGCAGCAAAGTAATATGGAAAATAGTAGTCGTACCGAAGCTTAGCGGCTTGCTTGAGCGTGCGCAACTTACGCATAAGCGCTTGAACTTGTCCAAGTGCGTCCTCATGGGGGGCGAGATGCTCGCGCACTGCGAGATTGAGACGGTGGTTTGCACAGCCAACAAGCGGCACCCCCATGAGGTTAGCCAGCCGTTTGTTGACGGCTCAATTGTCGCCAACCAGAAACAGCACGTCAGCCAGAGACCGTCCAAAAAATGGCAAAAACCGCGCGATGGCCGCTGCGTGGCCGTCCGCGTTCAAAGCATCATCCGGCTCGTCGATAATCGGGGCCATGGAGAGGAGCGGAAAACGAGGGCCGTCCAGGGACTCGTAGCAGGCATACACCGCCAGGAAATGCTCCGTCCCATGGGTCCAGCCGTCGATGATGAGACCAAAGGCCATCGGCATCTCCTCGCCGATGTCCTTCTCAACGGCCTTCACGACGCTCTCCATGTCCCCATAGAGCGTCTCGACACATATTGGCGGCAAGTTGGTAAACCTGCAGTTAACACAGTAAAACACATGTAAGCAAAACAAACACGCAACAGAATGTAGCAACAATATCGTACCTGCGGGTCTCTTCTGACTCGCAAAAAGCAAACGGAAGATTGCACATGACAATCCAGCGCATCCACCCAAACCGGTTGGTCGCCTTCTGGCTCACCCATGGAACGAGTGTTCCGGTTGCCGCGGCACTCGCATCGCGCATCGCGCCCTCGTAGTTAGGGTGGCTGTCTCGGACGTGCGACACCAAGTTGGTGTAGCCCGACCGAGGCGTGCGCTTGCGATGCTTGCCGCAAGACTTGCAGACTTGGTAGCCTGTCGATTCTCCTTGCTCGTCAAGGGCCGGCGAAAAGAAGAACCGAGCGACTTGCTTGTTGGAGAAAGGCCGGGGGGCTGGGTTCGGGGCTAACACACGCATGGCGGGGAAGGCTGCGGGGGCTTGAGCGTCGTGAAGGAGTTGGAGAAAGTTTGGAAGTGACTGTCTTGAAGAGAAGTACTGCTCGCTGTGACCTGAGTGCAGCAGATGATGTGGTTGGCTTGCAGTGGCTGCGTAAATTTGTTGGCTGTCAGGGACTCACAAAATATTATATTACTTTTCTTTTGATATCAAAATAAAATGTGAGCGGCTAGTATTATTTTGATGAAATATATTTTTTCATAGCAAAATATTAATATATTGTTTTGAATATTTATTTTTCGGGATCCCTGCCAGGAAGTCAATGGTACGGACGCTAACGCACATTAACTTAACGCTTCTATACTGACTGTGCATTTGCAGGCCAAGAGCTGGTTGACGTGGCCACGGTCTCATTGGACCGCTTCATTGCCAGCCTCTGCATCCAGCTCGCTCCTCCCCGGACGCGATCCTCCGTGAGGCCAACCGCGTGTTGACCTCCGACGGGATCGCGGGGTTCACCATTTGGGGGTCGCCCGACCGCAGCGGGAACTTCACCATTGCGTCCGCGGCTAACAAGAAGATGGGACTCGAGGAGAACGCGGGAGAGCACTCCAACTTCGCCATGGGCAAGGACCTCCCTGCGCTGTGCCAGCGGTACGCAGCCGCCGGGTTCACGCGCGTGCAGATCTGGCCGTTCCAGTGCGTGGTGGAGCTCTGGAGCGGCGAGGAGTTTGCCAAGTTCCTTGAGGACACGCACCCAATGGAGGACGAGGTGCTGCGAGCCAAGCGCCGCGCGGTCGTCACTCGCATGGCCGACGAGTGGCTCGCGAAGGGCACTCCCATCGGACTGGAGACCTACATCATCCTCGCGCGGAAGTAACTTAGGCGAAGAAGTTCCAGAGCTTGGCGCTGGAAGTCTGGGATCTGTAACTTTTGCTTCAACATGGTTCGAGTTGGGTAACACGGTTTGCAAGCGAAGTGGATGTCAGTCTATCCAAGGTGGATTCCTTCCTGGCGACACGCGTCATCGGCGAGCAAGCATTCGTTACCCCAGTTTGGTGGATGCACTTAGCAAACGGCGTCGCTGTGCCGCATTGTTGACATGAACGGATTGGCTATAGGGATCGGCAGGAGCAAACGTCCTGATTGCGTTGCCAGTGAACAACATGCATGACTCGCTACAGTATTCCGTCGTTGCGACTCGTGCCCTGCCATGTCTCAGTCTCAATCATGTGCAGTTGTGCCGCAACTCGGGTCGGACTGCACACCGCGAGCAATGTCGCCGACATTACATTGTCGGCGCACCGTAGCCCCACGTTTCAAACCTAGAGATGAGCAGCGCTTATTAATTAGTAGTAAACGCAACCGTACGCGCGGTTGACGTGACTGCAGCTCTTGCCAGCGCAGTGCCTCTTCTCCTCCCATTACCGCAGTGGAACAGATTAATCACTGCAATGGCGGAGAACCTTGGCCCAGCTCCTATACTGCATGAGGAGGACTTCGCGCAAGCTTGTGAATCCATGGACACGCCGCCACACACTGTCGAAGCAGTCGGCCCCTCCGTCTAACTCGCCTTGCCACCCCAACGTGGTTGAAGCAGGTGTCTGATTGCATCGCTGAACACCCAAGTCGCACCTTCGGGGCCATGGACACGCAGCCACAAGTCTGCTTGGTGAAATTCGGTGGTACCCTACAACGCGAGGTTGAAGTTGTACCGCCAGATTTTTTCACCTTCGTCTACCGTACTACCAGCGTAGCTTCAGACCGACTCGCTTCAGATGCTAGAGGCTTTCAGTTCATTGTCCAATTCGACAGACAAGTCTCAAGTGATTAACAACCAACAAGCTATCTGCTCTTTCGGCGGAGCACCCACTCCACATGCACTACACCACAACTGCCAAGATGCTGGAGCGTTCCATCACGCAGCAACACTTCCGCCGCCAGACTCAGAGTTTGTTCAAGCGTCAGAGATCGCCTACTTCCCTTGCGCCAACTTTGACGAGTCGATTCGCGTCGACCGTCGCAATCCACCCGCCCACGTTACAAGCGTCCTCCACCACGCAACCGACCAACGTCACCAACGAGCCCGCCTACAAGGCTCACTTCAAGCAATCGCCCTCGCGTCACCCTCTCGGACCAACTACCGAGAATGGCGAGCCGATCTGGGAGAACCCCATCAACCACGCCGTCTACGACCTCGACAAGATCGCCACCATGGAGCAGACGCACCACCCCATTGTCAAGATGCACGAACGCGTCGCCTACTTGGCCGTCAAGGCGCTCCGCACGGGTTTCGACGTCATCTCCGGGTACCGCGGCCCCGGCGGCGCCATGACCGAGACGGACTGGCTCAACCGGTGCGTGTTCCTCGAGTCCGTGGCGGGCGTGCCCGGCATGGTGGGCGGCATGCTGCGCCACCTGCGCTCGCTGCGCCTGCTCACGCGCGACTACGGCTGGATCCACACGCTGCTGGAGGAGGCCGAGAACGAGCGCATGCACCTGCTCATCTTCATGAACATCAAGCAGCCCGGCTACTTGTTCCGCGCGCTCGTGGTGGGCGCGCAGGGCGTCTTTTCAACGGCTTCTTCCTCACCTACTTGGTCTCGCCCAAGACGTGCCACCGCTTCGTGGGGTACCTCGAGGAGGAGGCCGTCAAGACGTACTCGTGTCTGCTGCAGGACATCGAGGACGGCCACCTGGACGCCTGGAAGGAGCGCAAGGCGCCGCTCATCGCGCAGACGTACTACAAGCTGCCGGAGGACGCGTCCGTGTACGACGTGGTCAAGTGCGTGCGCGCGGACGAGGCCAACCACCGCGACGTGAACCACGCGTTCGCCAACCTGGACCAGAACAAGGGCGTTAGTCCGTTCGTCTACAGCCACCACTAAGAACTCTGAAGTTCAGACTGAAGCACATGATGCCTTGTCACAGGTTTGGTCTAACAACGATGCCAAAACCGAAGTACTTTGGGTTAACGTCTCTATATACTGATTGAAGAAGAGTGTCTCTGCATCATATTCCGGTTTTGGCACTGATAATCCACTTCAACTTGCATGTGAGGTGAGCGTGCGTTGCGACGGCCATGGGTGGACAGACTGCCCGTCGTCTCCCAACCTTCTCTCTCGAAGGACTGCCAGCTCCAGTTCTGAATCCGCCTTTCAATATCAAGAGCCAAACACAGATGCTGACAATGCAGCCGATGCTTCGCCGTCAAGCTCTATGGGCGGCGAAGTCCCAGCACTCGCTGTTCCCAGCGATCCGAGCTTCGATGGACTTCTTCTCCACTGGCGCCGTCTCCACTACGCCGACGACAAACGATGCAGAAAAGGAGAAGAGCACCGAACCCGTCGACGCCTTCAGCGAACCTGCGTACAAGGCGCATTTCCTCGAGTCCAAGGACGTCCACCCGCTTCACCCGACGGCCAAGAACGTCGAGCCTATGTGGGACAACCCGATCAACCAGGCGGTGTACGACCTAGACAAGATCTCCGACGTGCAGCAGACGCACCACCCTGTAGTCACCATGAGCGAACGAGCGGCTTACTACGCTATCAAGACGCTGCGTGTGGGCTTTGACAAGGTCTCCGGGTATCGGGGTCCTGGTGGCGCCATGACCGAGAGAGATTGGCTTCACCGCTGCCTCTTTCTCGAGTCCGTCGCTGGTGTCCCCGGAATGGTGGGCGGGATGTTGCGGCACTTGCGTTCACTACGCCGCATGAAGCGGGACTACGGTTGGATCCACACACTACTCGAAGAAGCTGAGAACGAGCGCATGCACTTGCTGATCTTCATGAACCTGAAGCAGCCAGGCTGGTTCTTCCGGACCCTCGTGGTGGGGGCGCAAGGGGTCTTTTTCAACGGCTTCTTCCTTACGTATCTGGTGTCGCCAAAGACTTGCCACCGCTTTGTCGGGTATCTCGAAGAAGAGGCCGTGAAGACTTACACCTGCCTGCTGCAGGACATTGAAGATGGCCACCTAGATGTGTGGAAGCAGAAGAAGGCTCCACTCATTGCCCAAACGTACTACAAGCTGCCTCCGGGGGCCAACATCTACGACATGATCAAGTGCATCCGCGCGGACGAGTGCAACCACCGTGATGTGAACCACACGTTCGCCGATCTGGACCAGAACAAGGGAATCAGCCCATTCGTTTCCAACCACCACTAAAAGCTGTGTCGACGCATGTGCCCGCAGCTTCTGAGACTGGAAGAAGCTGAAGGATTTTTTTTATATGCAGTTTAAAAAAAGCGTAGATGAGGGCTAACTCTATCTAAAGACATACATCATTTCAATGACGTTGTGAAATTTACATTGAAAAATCGATAGAGATCTGCCAAGTGATTGTACAATGCTGAGATTATAATTGTACTTACGATTTCATTGGCTACCAAGAAAGTTAATTCTCAAAATTTAATTTTGACAAATAACGTTCTTATTCAATTCAATACAATAACATACAATTTTGTGACTTGTACATGTAATTGTTCATACCAGTTTTTCAATGATTTTTTTGCAATTTAGTTTGTCATCTCAACACTTGCTGGAGCGCGTGTAAACCTCGTCCCTTGAGCGGCAGCATTCAATAATGCCCAATTCCTGAAGATTTGCAGCCATTTTCAAAACGGTTCTATAACGGCCATTCACCTCCACGCACGCCTCTTTCTGGTCGCGGCCGTTTAAACGTGCAATAAGGACTCGAATCCTTCACTTTCAATTGTGCCCTGAGCGTGCGGTGCCACTTTCGAGTTTTAACGCTTTGCTCGACAAGCATGGCAGACACCACCCCAGCTTCACCCAGCACCGCCACGTCCTATGAGACTCTGACCAGCGGCAATGCCAAGCCCAAAGACATCGCTCTGCCCATGGTCAACACGTTGACTATGACCAAGAACCCCTGCATTATAAGCTGGAAGAACCTCTCGTACACGGTCGAGACGAAGAAGACGGAGCGATGTCCCAGTGGCAAGAAAACCATCCTCACCAACGTCAGCGGACGTTGTGCCCCCGGTGAACTCACCGCCGTCATGGGGCCCTCCGGATGTGGCAAAACCACGCTGCTCGACATCCTCGCAGACCGCATCAGTTCGGGTACCATCGAGGGCGATATCTCGCTCAACGGGGAATCCCGCAACGTGAAAACGTTCCGTGCAGTGTCGAGTTACGTGGCCCAGGAAGACTCGCTGCTAGGCTCGTTCACAGTGCTGGAGACGCTGGAGATGGCGGCCAAGCTGAGCTTACCCAACTCCGTGACCCACGACGACATCGTCGAGCGGGTCCAGTCCGTCATCGACGAGATGGGACTCAGAGTCTGTGAGCACACGCTGATCGGCGACATGTTCCGCAAGGGCATTTCCGGAGGCCAGAAGCGCCGACTGAGCATCGCCATTGAGTTGCTGTCGGAGCCGTCGATCCTGTTGCTGGATGAACCGACGTCGGGACTCGACTCCGCGTCGACGCACAACGTGATGCAGTTCGTGTCTAAACTCTGCAAGGAGAACAAGACGGTCATCTGCACCATCCACCAGCCTTCATCGCTGGTGTACGAGATGTTCACGAATGTCGTGATCCTCACTGCTGGTGAGACGGTCTACTTCGGCCCACGTGAGCACATTCTCGACCACTTCTCTGCAGCAGGCTACTCGTGTCCGATGTACATGAACCCAGCCGAGTACTTCATCAGTCTCGTGAACTCGGACTTCGAAGGCCACGCCGACATCAAGCACCTCGTCACCAGTTTTAGCAGCAGCGAGATCGCTACCAACATCGTGCAGAAGATTGACGTGGATGCCGCAAGTGTAGACAACGCGGCGCCGGTTATCCCCGTCAAGCCTTCAGCGGTTCGTCAGTTCTTCGTTCTTATGCAGCGCAACTCGCTCAATAACGTCCGCAATCCAGGCATCTACTGGGTGCGGTTGGCCATGTACACGATGTTGTCCTTCATGGTTGGCACCATGTATCTCTCCACCAACGACGCTATCTCCGAGGAAGACATCATCCCGCTGCTCTTCTACGTGCAAGCGTTCCTGGTCTTCATGTCGGTGGCTGTGCTGCCATTCTTCATCGAGCAGCGAGCGGTGTTCCTGCGTGAGCGTGCGAACAGCGGCCTCAACGTCTTCAGCTTTGCGCTCTCCAACTTCATCGCGACACTACCGGGAATCTTCGTAATCGCGCTCGTGTCGACTCTGCTGGTCGTGTTGCTAGCGGGCCTCCACGGGTTCTGGTACTTCCTACTCAACCTGTTCCTGGCGCTGGTAGTGGCGGAGTCGTTGATGCACGTCATCGGAGCTGCCATCCCGCACTACATCATCGGCATCGCCCTGGGCGCCGGCATCTACGGCATGTTCATGTTGTGCGAGGGTTTCATGGTGCCGAAGGGGACTATCCCGGACTACTGGATCTGGGCGTACTACATCGCCTTCCACACGTACTCGTTCCAATCGTTCGTGTACGAGCACTTCGTCCACGTCAACACCCCCACGGCCAAGGCCATCCTGGAGCGACTGAACCTGGAGGACGTCGACACGCCACATAACATGATCATTCTCGCCTGCTACGCAATTGGGCTGGAGCTCATCTTCACCTTCATCCTCTACAAATTCCACACCGGCCGTCGGTAAAGTAATACGCACACCATGACGAGCTCGATGCTGCTGTAACCATATATAATACATAAGCATCTGAACATGCAAGCAAAGATCCCCATTCAGACGATTTGAGTCATCGATACACTGCATTCGGTCCGTCACGCGTGCATCAATCGCACTTGGGCGGAAACGCTTTCTTATCGTTAGACGTTGGATGTCGTAACTTTCAGTAGGAGAGGTGAACGGCACTCTCGCGTGAACAGAATTGAAGGAATCAACTATTCCAGGACTCAACTCTAGGTGATGATACCGGTAGTCTTATCCGAAGCTTGATCTTGTCACGATTTTCATTATTTATCTAGCAGTGCAAGGAGCAGATCACGACTTCACTCCAAGCAAACCGACCGAGAGACTAAATGGAGGGCGATGCTGGAGTTGTGGTGCCTTCTGCCGACTCCATCCAAGTTGGGCTAACGACCAACCCGTGCACTTTGAGCTGGAGCGATCTTTGCTACACCGTCGACACAAAAAAGAAGACGCTGAAGCACCCTGACGGGAAGAAGACCATCCTCACCAATGTCACTGGCCGATGTGCCCCTGGCGAGCTCACCGCCGTCATGGGGCCCTCTGGGTCAGGGAAAACGACGCTGCTCGACATCCTCGCCGACCGCATCAGCTCCGGTACCATTCGAGGTGACATCGCTCTCAACGGGGAGACTCGAAACCTCACGACATTCCGAGCCGTGTCAAGCTACGTGGCCCAGGAAGACTCGCTGCTAGGTACGTTTACAGTGCTGGAGACGCTGGAGATGGCAGCCAAGCTGAGCTTACCGAACTCCGTCACACATCGCGAAGTAGTTGAGCGAGTGCAAACTGTGATCGACGAGATGGGACTGAGAGTCTGTGAGCACACAATGGTGGGGGACATTTTCCGGAAGGGCATCTCCGGTGGCCAGAAGCGCCGACTGAGCATCGCCATCGAGTTGCTGTCAGAGCCATCGATCTTGCTGCTAGATGAACCAACGTCGGGACTCGACTCCGCGTCGACCTACAACGTCATGAAGTTCGTGTCGAGACTCTGCAAGGAGAACATGACGGTCATCTGCACCATCCACCAGCCTTCATCGCTCGTGTACAACATGTTCACGAACGTCGTGATCCTCACTGCTGGTCAGACAGTCTACTTCGGTCCTCGAGTTGATATGCTACCGCATTTCGCGTCGTTGGGCTACGTGTGTCCCGAACACGAGGACCCAGCCGAGCACTACATCAGTATTGCCAACACGGACTTCGAATGCCATGGCGATATCCCTCTTCTAGTGTCTGGCTATGCTGCCAGCTCTGTAGCTGCTCGCATCCGAGATGCCATTCAAATTGATTCAACGAGCTTGCACACGTCCAGAGCCATCGAACGCGTACCGAATTCCCCTATGCGGCAATTGATCGTCCTACTGCAACGCAACTCGCTCGATAACATCCGCAACCCCGGCATCTTCTGGGTCCGTCTTGTCATGTACACGGCGCTGTCGTTCATGATGGGGACGATGTTCCTCTCGACCAACAAGCGCATCATGCCTCGAGATGTGGTGTATCTCCTGACCTACGTCAACTGCTTCCTGGTCTTCATGTCCATTGCGGTGCTGCCCTTTTTCATCGAGCAACGCGCTGTGTTCCTCAGAGAACGTACCAACAGCAACCTGAACGTGTTGAGCTACGTGGTGGCCAACTTCTTAAGCGCGTTACCTGGTATCTTCCTTATCGCGTTGAGCTCGACGCTGCTCGTAGGATACCTAGCGGACCTCAACTCGTACGGCATGCTCCTGCTGATCGTGTTCCTGTCTCTGGTGGTGGCCGAGAGCTTGATGCACCTCGTAGCGGCCTGTGTATCGCACTTTATCATCGGCATGGCCATTGGCGCCGCCCTCTTCGGTTGGTTCATCCTGTGCATGGGTTTGTTCGTGCCGCGTCCGGCGATTCCGGACTACTGGATCTGGGGTCACTACCTCGGTTTCCTGTCCTACGTCTTCGAGGCGCTGATGCACAATCAGTTCCAGCATGACACTTCAGAGGAAGCGCAGAGGCTGTTAACCAAGTTTGGCATGCAGGATGCTGACATCGGTCGTGACCTCGCGGTCGTGGCAGCTAATGCGGTAGCTTTTGAGATTCTTTTCACTTGCGTCTTGTACAAGTTCCACACAGGACGACGGTGACGGTGAAGCTCGAATGCATTTTAGCCTATTTCTTTAGTTCTTGTGTCGAGAGATCGCTCGCCCGAATTCCTTGATGTATTATTCAGTATTTCCAGGCCTGATTTCTGACGCAAGATTAAATCAAAAAAATTGAACCTTGTCCAAGGTCGTATTTTCCGTTTTCAGAGTTTTCGCTAGAGCTCTTCGGTAAGAAGATATCATCACATCGTTATGAAGTCGATCTAATTGAATTAACGCGTAAATGCCGAGTTTTCTCCTGGATCGGGCTGCACGTGCAAGTTTGCTTGCCTCCATGGGCACCCAAATACACGTACACGTAGAAGGGGTTTGGACTTGGTGAAATTGGCTGCACAAGCAAGAGATCAACAGCGCATTCCACAGTTATATAAGAACGCTTTCCACAATGGCGGAATCCCGAGCTACCTGTAGTTCTTTCTTTTTAGTTCAGTATCATCGATTTTCCTTTCTGCAGTTGAACGGGATGTCTGCCAATACAGTATCATATTGCATTATGGACATTGTATTGCGCTATTTTTTCGAACTGAGAGAAGAGCGCCCGCGCGAGTGATCTGAAATAGGCGTCCTTATTCGTCCATTTATAAAAAAACAATATTTATAAGAAAAAGAAAATACGACTTTCCATATTATTGTAAAACCCATAATAATTGAAATCAAAAATAGTTGGCATACATGGACATTAGAGGTCTTTAGAGGAACCCACACACTTATCCTGGTGGTTTCACCCAGATGGTGAACCGTGTGGGTTGCACAGCTATTTTAGATGAACTATAAATTTGTGTGTGCGTTTTCACACATGGCCACTCGAGAATTATCAGCGGCAGCAAGATGGGCGTGTTTCGCTTCAATGATGACAGCGATAAAGAGCTAATGCGAGAGGTCATTGCTGCGAAGCCGTTTAGCGCTCAGTACGGTCATGGGAGTAGCTGTAGCTAATGGGCTAGTCTCCGTTGCCGAACCGAAAGACAGCAAATGAAGACTTTCATTCCTCTGTCAAGGTAGATTTAAGAGACCGTAAAATGTAACCCACACACCCGTAAAAAGTAGCCAGATTAGTGGGGATTCGCAGACTCACACGGTGGGTTTTGCCATATGTTTCGGACCTCCAAACCGACAAATTGGGGTTTGTGGATACTTAGTACAGTACAATTATGGGTAATAAACTGGACCGATTCCCGTGGACTTTTTTCCTACATATTTCGTGTCTAAAAAATCGTGTACAGATCTCGTACAGCCCGCAGGCCACTTGCTGTCTAAATGTATAGATTCGGTACAGATCCGATGAGCCACTTTGAAGTTGAAGTGACCCTCACCCACGCACGTCAATTGCACTCTCTGGCAAGCCCCACCACTCAGCAGCGACCATGGCACCTGCAAGCAAGCGCGGCGGGCCCACAGGGCCGCGAGGCTACAGAGATTCAGATATATGGTGCTGCTAGCTTGTGATAAACGAGAGAATGAAGGTCGCAGGAAAACGGTCCCACCGTTAGGAGTAGGAAGTTGATAAGAAAGACGAGGAAGCCCCGTCGCAACAGACAGATAAGCAATGAAAGCGATCAGTCTTGAACTTGACTTCGAAGGTTAGAGCAAATTGAAATTTCAATTGTGCCACAAGTCTTCAAAGATGGAGAAAGCAGCTGAACCTCCTCGACCTGTGCGGTTCAAGTCGCAAGGGAGATACAAGGGGGTCAAGGAAGTAAAGCCATTTGTTCGGGGCAACTGGAAGGAATGGTTGCAGTTCCAGCAGCAAGTTAACCAGCTGTACATCTTCTTGGGAATGAACACATCACAAGAGTCGTCGGAAGGATTACAGGAAGTGCTGGGTCAACTCCTGGTGGGGCGCGATCTCGATTTGTTTTATGGGCAAGTGCAACGAGAGAGACGAGCTGGAGCAACAGTAGCGACGGCGATACGGAGAGCCATGGATATGCTAACGGACCGGTATTGCCCTTTGGGAACGCGAGATAAGTTGCATGAAGAGATTAAGGGGCTGCGTAAGTCGCGAAATTCGACAGTGGAGCAATATTTCGCGCAATTCGAGGCGCTGGTGCAACTGGAGTATTGGGTACGAGACGACGATGGGTCACGGTTGAGCACGACGGATCAGTGCAAGTTCTTCAGCAGAGGGATGCCACGGTCATGGCAGATGCAAGTCTGGCCACAGCAAGCAAGTTGGACAGATCTGGAGGAACTACGCACCAGATATATGCAGTGTGAAGCGGTGGAGCAACAGCCGGAAATTGGGATGAGAGGAAGCCCGGGAAAGGCAAGGTGATGGCGGGTAAGGACAAGAAGCAGGGTCGTAGAGATAAGCAAGGAGATCAAAAAAAGGATCCAGAAGTTGACACCCAGAAGCGAAAACGGAAAACTCGGAACGGTTGTGGGTTTTGTCGAGCAAGAGGGGATGCCTGGAAAAACCGTGATGATCAAGAATGCTTTCGGAACCCCGCATCACCAAGGTATAGACCACGACCTAAACCCAGCCACGAAGAAGGAAAACCCGAGGCTCGAAGTGGGCGACCCCCATGGGGTAAGGCGGCAACAGCGGCGGCAGCCAGTACTCGACGGAGAGATGAAGTGGATCCGCTGTCGTACTGGGATCCTCCAGAAGAAAGAGGTGATCAAATGGCAGCAGTCGAGCATGACAAACCTGAGGAACATAAGGGGGGCCCAGTTATGTTGACATCTGTGACTTTGAAACATCCCTTTGGTAAGAAGACCTTTGTTGCACTGCTGGACACGGGGAGTACACGGTCTGTGGTGGCGAAAGAGGTGGTGTCCTGGTTTACGCCCCAACAGAGAAGTGGTGATCAGTACCGGAATGTCAATGGCGAATTGCAGCAATCTTTGGGTACGATTGAGCTCCCGTTTGTGTTGACGGACTTCTCGGACAAGCAGTGTTGTGTTCATGAATTCATGGTAGGAGAAAAGATGATACCCCTTATTCTAGGGACAGATTTCATCATGCGGCAAGAAATGGGGATTGACTTTGGTACCGAGACAATTACATGGGATGGCATCCAGATACCGATTGAAGACAAACCAGCACCGGAGAAGAGGGTTGTCTTTGCAGTGGAGGATGGAGAAAGCCGGACGATGCGTATATTGGACGTAACAGGGAAGGAGTTACAGTTGGAGGCGTTGGTTCCTAAGGAACATTTGTCGGGAGATGAAAAGCAGCGACTAAGGACATTGCTGGAATCGTTTCGGTTTGTATTTTTGGGGAAGATTGGGACATTGAAGATGCCACCCTACAAGATACCTGTAAACCTGGCTGCCGATCTAGTGCACAGAAGCCGTATCCAATCCCCCTCATTTTTCAAGGTCCTACAATGCGAGAAGTGGAACGATTGGTGAAGCTAGGAGTGTTGGAGCCTGACAAAGATTCGCCTTGGGCTGCACCCGCATTTATCATTCCAAAGAAGGACGGGTCCATTCGATTTCTTTCCGACTTTAGGCGGCTCAATTTATGCTTAGAGCGGAGCTACTATCCCTTGCCGAAGATTCAGGATTTGATTCGAGAGCTCCCGGAGCCGGCGTTTGTGTCATCATTGGATTTGGTGATGGGGTATTATAGTCGTGTGATAGCAGAAGAGAGTCGAGCATACACGGCAATAGTACTTCCGTGGGGCAAGTACCGATACTGCAGACTGCCGATGGGTATTAGTACAGCACCTGATGAGTTTCATGCAGTTATGCAACGGCTACTGGGGGATCTTCCCTATGTTCGAGTGTATCTGGACGATGTGCTAGTTTTCTCTGCCACGTTTAAAGAACACTTGCAGCATTTGCGCGTGGTATTACAACGGCTTCAGGAGGCCGGAGTCGTGGTCCACGCAACAAAGAGCAAATTCTGCATGAAGGAAGTGGAGTATCTGGGATTCAAAATTAGCACAAAAGGGAAACAGCCGGTACCGAAGAAGGTTGAAGCCATTGCAAAAATTGCACGACCTCGCACGATTCGTGATCTTCGCCGCTTCCTTGGGATGATAAACTATTACAAGGATATGTGGCGTGGGCGATCGGAAATATTGGCGCCGCTGACGGCATTAACTTCTAACAAGCGGTCATTTCAGTGGGGGGCAGTGCAACAACAAGCTTATGAGCGCGCGAAGGCAATGATATCAGAGGAGATTTCGCTACGGTACCCAGACTACAATCATGTATTTGATATTGCAACAACAAGCTTATGAGCGCGCGAAGGCAATGATATCAGAGGAGATTTCGCTACGGTACCCAGACTACAATCATGTATTTGATATTTACACCGATGCGACGCAGTATCAACTCGGTGGAGTGCTCATGCAGAAAGGAAGACCCTTGGCATTCTAGTCCCGAAAATGTAATCAAGCGCAGCAGCAGTACACAACCAACAAGAAAGAGCTGCTCAGCATAATGGAAATGCTGCGAGAATTCAGATCGATTCTGTGGGGCCGTCGGCTACGGATATTTACTGATCATAAAAACTCTATCGCAGCCACATTCAATAATGACCAAATGCTACGCTGGCGCCTCGAGATAGAGGAATACGGACCAGAAATGATATATGTCCGAGGACAGGACAATGTGGTAGCTGACGCCATGTCGCGATTGCCTGTGGAGGAAACGGCTGGGAGTGCCAGTGCGGCAACCCGAGTCCAAACAGAAACAAACCCATTGTTCCCGCTTTCGCTCGGTGAAATCGCAGAAACGCAACAGCAAACAGGCCTCCAAGAAGGAACGGCAGCTGAATGGCGTGCGATTGGCAGCACAAGAGTGCTTGTCAGCAAAGCTAATGGGAAGATTATACTACCAAGTAGTTTAATTGCCAGAGTGCTTGAGACGTATCACCAATGGCTAGTCCACCCAGGAGAAACAGTGATGTACGAATCCATTCGGGCCGTATTCACCTGGGCTGGAATGACAACCGCCATCCGAGAGTGGGTACGCAGCTGTGCACAGTGCGCACGAAGCAAGAATTATCCGGCCAGGTATGGCAAATTGCCAGTAAAGGATACAAAAATTCGGCCGTGGAGGGAGATTGCTGTTGATTGTATTGGACCTCTGGGAGAGCAACAATGGCGAGCGATTACAATAATCGACACATGCACACGATTGATGGAAATTGCAGCCATGGACGACGGCACAAGTGCTGAAGCCGCTCGAATCGTTGACCAGCAATGGTTTAATCGATACCCTCGACCTGAAAGATGTATCTTTGACCAAGTCCAGAGTTCCGAGGAGAATTTCGGGAGCTTCTTTCTAGCTACGGAGTAGAATCGATTCCAACTACGGTGAAAAACCCACAAACAAATGGGGTGGTGGAAAGAGTGCATCGAACCCTGAACGACAAACTAAGAACAGAGGATATTACGAGCAAAGGAGACTGGGAAAATTGCCTGTCGGCAGTAATGTTTGCCGTTCGAGCGCAGCATAACACGGCCACCGGACTATCCCCAAGTCAAGCTTCATTTGGCCGAGATATGCTTTTTGATTTACCGGCAGCGGTCAATTGGCAACGACAGCAAGAACGACAAAATCGGCAAGTAATGCGGGCAAATGAAAGGGAAAATACATCGCGGCATGAACATGAGTTTCAACCTGGAGACATGATCATGGTGGCTCGGAATGACCCCAGAGCATCCAAGCTGCAGCAACCTTTTGAAGGGCCTTATCGGATCGAGAGCGTGAGAAGCAATGACATCTTGGTGATTGATAAAAAAAGCTATCACGAGAGTATACACATGCGGCGGGCGAAACCTTTCCAGACGACCACAATGGGGGAAGATGTGATAAACGAGAGAATGAAGGTCGCAGGAAAACGGTCCCACCGTTAGGAGTAGGAAGTTGATAAGAAAGACGAGGAAGCCCCGTCGAAACAGACAGATAAGCAATGAAAGCGATCAGTCTTGAACTTGACTTCGAAGGTTAGAGCAAGCTATGAACCACGTGTCTCGAACGAATGGGATCGGGCCCGCCATTTTTACAGTGATAACCACTACTGAGCGTCTTGCGGCAGTCGAGGGCCGTGACATTGTCACGGCCTTCGACTGCGTAATTATTATTAATGTACGTTCTCATACCGGTGTCACCGAGTGGAAAGACTCGCTGCCCCGTCACCCGTGTTCTAGCGGTGGAAATTAGATAGCACAACGTGAGTGTGGAGGACGAGGCCAGCTTCAACGCAGGTCATTTCCTGGCAGGAGACAGCAACAGTCTGATGAGGGCATATTTACAAGGAGCTCGAGCTCCGTGGCAAGTCCGCTCTCATCTGACTGCTTCTGTCTCGCTGACACCGCTTGCGGATGGCCTCGCCTTGCGCCGGCATTGCGGCTGCAGCGCTTGTAGACTCGTCGACGAACTCGTCTTCGTCGTCTGTGTGATCTATCATCCGCATTACGCTTGAGAGCGTCATTCAGTGAGCAAGTGGGAGATCTTCCCCAATCTAGCTATCGATCTATACATCTAGAAATCTGTCGGAGGGGGGGGTACCCTCCGACAGAAGTGAAATCTGTCGGGTCGACAGCGGACTCGAGTTGTCTAGAAGTGGCCGTTTTATGGGAATCTGTACGAAATCTGTACAAAATGGCCGCGACAGATCCTGCGGGAATCGGTCCACTAATAGTGGTATATAGTGGACCACTATATACCTAATATAATGCCTCTCCCGAAAACTGTCTCTGGATTTTGTGTCCACGCGAGCGTTATAGATTTGTAAAATATTATCGAAGCTATTTTCAGGTTTCACTCCCAGCAAGCACCTTTCGACTGTCGCGTCGCCGGAATTAGATGTTCACACCCTTGACTCGACTTCCAACACTTCCGTGTTTGCCATCGTGGACTACCTCGAAATGGGATTGGCCTCCATACTGGGGAAGATTGCCGATTTCTGGGAAGCTACGCAGGTGGAGCTTCATGGCGTTTACTCCGTCGAGCGTGTTCGGGAAGTCATTCTGTACAGCCAACGAACCAGCATGCTTCGAGCATGTGTCGTCATGGCGATCATGCCATGGCCGTGCGTCGTTATCACACTTCTCGCGGACGTGATGCCTTTGGGTCCGCCGTCTCCGGGGACTAACTCTACCTATCCATTCATCGTCCGCACACTTTTCGTCTATTGGGTCTCTACTGTCACCATCAGTCTGCAATTCAGACACAGCGTCCCAAGTGTCGGTCTCTCAAACGCGCGTGTACTGGCGAATGCTGCCTTTACAGCAGTTCTTTCGGTTGGCGTGTTGTATGCGCTCAGTATCATCATCGGGTTCCCATTACCTTTCACGTTTATTGCAATCTCTCCAGCCTGGGTGACGTTTATGCTGATACCACTTGCCTTGTTTATCAGAAAAGCACGTTCGGATCCGGAAACGTGGCTTCAACTTGTCGATACGTTGAAAACTTGGGTTGGCCAGGAAAGTTTGGTGCTAATTTGCCCAACGTATTTCTACATTTTCACAATTGTCCCTGCCGATGCTAAGACCCCATTCGCAATGTTGTTGCCGATTATCAAGATCTTCATGCGCAATGTGATGGCACGCACCTTGTTGCACTTGAACGACGAGATCCCTGAAGTTGTCTTGATGAACGTGGAGGTGTTCAACTCGCTCTTCATGTCCTACTGCATGCAGAATTCGCCCTCGATATGGACAACTCTGGGACTTATCGCGATCGATGGCGCTCAAATGTTGGCGTCGATGCATGATGTGGGTGTTGTGATCCAGCGCTTACAAATTCTGAAAGAACTTGTCGATGCGGAGCATGCTCAACTCGCCCTTGATAACTCAATGGGGACAGAGGTAATGGGACTGCGCAGGAAGACGATACTTTCTTATACTGTAGACATATTGGATCGATATCAATCCCTGCAAAAATCAGTCCCAGACACCACGAAACCCGTAGTATTACCAAAAGTAGTGAGCCATGAGGTCAAGCCGAAGCCAAAACAGGTGCCCAAGCACATCCTTTGTTCGCCCAGACTGGCCTCCCGGTCGAAACTTATGAGCAGCTTCAGTTTGAGTCGTAAAATTTTCGCAAGTGCTAAAGCAAATAGCGCGGAGGGGCAAAGTTGATGTCACCCAGCTCGAATTGGAGTACACGATGAAGGTCCGAAAACTGCTCTACATCACCGAGTTCATGGTGTTGATCAACTACGTGGAAGTCATCGTCCCGATCATCTCCTGTAAGTCCTCGATATGTTTTGTTCTACTCTGATGTTCTGACTCGTGCACCCCATTTACAGCGGCGAATTTAATCGTGATGTATCATCTTCCAAACAGCATTTACTACACTCAAATCACCAGCATGACTGAGCAACACTTGTGGAACACAATCGGGAACGTCATGCTCTACGGCCTCTTGCAGCTTGCGTCACTGGTCCTTCTCTTCGTGGTACTGTGGCGAAAGCTGCACTTTTCTGGGGTTCATCAGTTGGCATTCGTGCTTGAAAAACAGGGAGAGCAAATCTTCTGGGTTTTCTATAACGTGGAGGCTTCGCTGCAACATTACGGTAAGAGTCCGGAATGGATATTCACTCTGTTTACCAAACCTTACGAATTCTGGCTGTTGCCGTGTTGCTACAGGATCGGACTACACGTTCAAGTTTGCATGGCTTCATAGCAGTTCTTCATGACGGAAGCGCTCCAATTGTTCCGCAGACTGGATTTAGAACCCGGTGTTAGAGTCGCCGGGCCCATCGTACATGTAGAGGAATATAAAACTCAAACTCTCAGGAAATAAGATCTTCTAATATGAGATCTATACATCATCTAGAACTATAGTACGGAAAACTATTGGCTTTCATATAAGCACCGATACAGTTGACCAAGATTTACCGTTGTTGAGATCCTGAAGACGCGGAAACTCAAGTGATCTATTTCAAGTGAGAATGCAACTTCATGACTGGGGCAACATTCAGTAGGAAGGCGGAGCGTCTGTCCGTCTGTCGTTTCTTACACTTAAAATTTAGTTTTTCACCACTGTTCGCAACGCAGCTCCAGCCCCACGACGTCCTCGTTCTTGCCTTCGTGTGTTCGCTCGAAATGACGTCGACGTCGATTTTGAGGAAAATTGTCCATTTCTGGGAAGCCACGCAGGTGGAACTTCAGGGGTTCTGCTCTGTCGAGCGTGTCCGAGAATTTATCCAGTACAGCCAACAAACCAGCATGTTTCGAGCACTTGCGGTGTTGGCCTTCATGCCGTGGCCCTGTGTGGTTATCACAATTCTCGTTGACCTCATCCCATTGCATCCGCCGACTGAAGGACCCAATGCAAACCACCTCTTCATGGTTCGGACCTTCCTTGCGTTCTGGATACTAACTATCGCCATCAGTCTACAGTTCCGACACAGCATTCCGAGCGTTGGACTCTCAAACGTCCGCATAATGGTGAACGCTGTTTTTACTGCAGTCCTCTCCACGAGTGTTTTGTATGCACTTTCACTCGTGATCGGATTCCCATTACCTTTTGGAATTCTTACAGTGTCGCCAGCCTGGGTGACGTTCATGCTGGTACCCCTTGCCTCGTTCGTGAGAAAAGCACGTTCAGATCCAGCGGTGTGGCTTCAGATTATCAACACGTTGAAAACTTGGGTTGGCCAGGAAAGTTTGGTGCTAATTTGCCCAACGTATTTCTACATTTTCACAATTGTCCCTGCCGATGCTAAGACCCCATTCGCAATGTTGTTGCCGATTATCAAGATCTTCATGCGCAATGTGATGGCACGCACCTTGTTGCACTTGAACGACGAGATCCCTGAAGTTGTCTTGATGAACGTGGAGGTGTTCAACTCGCTCTTCATGTCCTACTGCATGCAGAATTCGCCCTCGATATGGACAACTCTGGGACTTATCGCGATCGATGGCGCTCAAATGTTGGCGTCGATGCATGATGTGAGTGACGTTATTCAGCGCTTACGAGTTTTGAAAGAGCGCGTGAACACAGAGCATGCTCGTCTGTCTATCGATGATCCAACTGGTATAGAGGCACCAGGACTGCGCAGGAAGACGATACTTGTGTACACCGAAGATATACTGGATAGATATCAATCGACACCGACGGCTTCGACTACCACAGTTCCTACAATGGCAACCGAAGGTTCTAGTCAGTCTTCATTGCCTAAAGCGGTGCACCGGGATGCCAAGGTCAAACCGAAAACTGCAAGAGGGTGCCCAAGCACATCCTTTATTCGCCTACCGGTCTCGTTCGATCGAAGCTGGTGAAGCGCTTCAGTTTGAGTCGGAAAGTTTTCTTGACTCGTGACGCAGACGACGTTGAAGGTACAGTAGACGTCACTCAGCTGGAACTGGAGTACGCCGTGAAGGTTCGTAAGCTGCTGTACATCACCGAGTTCGTCTTGTTAATCAACTACGTGGAAGTCATTGTCCCGGTAATATTCGGTACGTTCACCCAGAGCTTCTCCTTACTAAGTTGGCTAACCCCCCCTTGCTACTGTACATGAGCATCTGTCGGCAACAGCCGAAGAGCGGGTTTTCGGAGCGCGAGGAATGGGGTCCACATCAAGAACACCGCCCGGATGGGAGTAAGGCGCCTGCACCAACCACCGCCTGCGGTCACTTACAACCAACGAGTCCGAACGACGTCCGCCGCTACACTCGGTCTCAATCGCATCGAAGAAGTAGTCATTCTTCATTTTACTTAGCCGAAGATAAGTCTCCAAAGCAACCCAACTGCCAGCCGCTTCTATCGTGATGGTCTCACCTCCTCGACACGTTCTACTGATGCCAGAAGACATTCAAGCTTCAGCGGTAGTACCCACACCTGCGTATGGCACGGTTACTGCAATGTCGGGTATGACTGCGTCGGTGAGGCTGCAAGCGCCACCACACTTAAACGTAGAAGTTGCGGCTTCAACAATTCGCCTGCGCCAAGTACTCCCTGACGAATATGGCACAGGAGCCCCAGGGGAATGGCTGCACAAGGCGGCTATCGGCGTCAGTGACGGTCTGTACGTTACGGGCCAAGTCATCGCGTACAACGGCAGCCAAGTCACTCTTCGCACTTTACGGGGCGAATTTCACTGTCGTACCGCAGACCTGGTGGAAGTGTCGCCAGTGCTGTGCTTCCTGACCGGCAAACAGCAGCCTCGAACTGCGGACACGACGGTAGAAGAGCTGGTCGAGCAAAACACGGGTATTCTAGATCGGCTTCTAGGCACAACCCAACGCGGCTCCCGTTCGATTCCACGAGTGCTGGCGGGCTACATGCCGGCTCGTCAGCAGCCCCAACCCACTGATACAATTGAGTGGATCAACGCGTTGAACGGGGTCGAAACTACAGTGGGGGTGCGCCACGCTGTTGATTATGTTCATTTCATCGACGGCAACCGCCGACTCACGGGTAGTGTACGTGACACCATCGGGGATTGGTTTGACGCTGACCCACGTTTTGCCGGGGACCAGACCGAATCGCCGACCAACGACGACGTAACGGACCAAGCGGACTTGGAGGAACTCCTCGCTTCTATTGGAGGTGAAGTGGCACACACGCTCACACCGCTGACTCCCCGACCGGCGCCTCCAGCCTCCACAAACGCTAGTGGCGCACAGGACAATCACGCGAAGACCCTCGCCGCAGTTGCAGATGACCCCGAGCTGATCCAGTTCTACCTGCGCCTAAGCCAAAGTGTGGCGGGGAAACGTTCTGCTCCCTCTGAAGAGCCACGCGAGACTCAACGTCGCCGAATTCATTCTGCGTCAGACCTCCTCGATATCTCAGAACCGACCGAGCGGCGATCAAAGCATGCATTCGTACCGACCCGCACGCAGCAACTGATAAACGGGCTGATTTCCGCGCCGGACTACGCAGGTAAGGACCCCTCCGCTGTTGTTGACATCATGATTTCATCCCGGTCCACCAAGCTTGAACCGCATCCGGCCATCATCGCCCGGGTGTACGACATCCAGTTTGGCGCACGAGGACTTTCTATCATGCACTTTTGGAGATTCGATTTCGCAGCCCGAAGGGCATGGTATGCAAACGGATCTGTGAACCTCAGTAACTTTTCTGCCTCTGTCGCTATGCCAAAAGCGCGCAAGCCTCAGTCACTGGACGATATTTCAAATGCGCTCACCGTGCTACACGTCTTCGCCGAAGAGTTCTTCGACCAGCACACCTGCCGGCTGGTCAGCAGTGCGCGCGAATTCGTTGAAGAACTACGAAGCTTCTGCAAGTGGAGCCCCCAGGATGTCGGTACACTTACTTTCTGGTTTGATCGTCTATTCGAAGACTATCGCACAGTGACCGAGTCGGATGCTCGACACAGTACGTCGCTTCGTACGGAAATCCGACAAAGGCTCTCCCTGCAAGACCCCGACCTGCAAAGTGTACTCTACATTATCCAGTCAGAGCGACTGGCCTCCCTGGCACCAACTAGAGCGGCTAGAACCCAGTCACCGATCCGTGGGAACGGCCCTCGGCGGGTGGAGGCATCACGACTGACTCGGAAAACACCGCAGGAAGTCCTGGATGCCCTGCCGAGACAAGGCCGCCTCTCCGTTTGTATGAAGCACCTCTCGGCGCGGGGCTGCGTGTCGAAGAGCGACGACCGGTGCGCGTTTCCTAATCACGCGCATTTTCTTCCTGATGAGCTCGCACCAGTCGTGCGTAACTACATCACCACACAGCTCGGCGGGCTACGCGATGAGCTACGGCAATGAAGGCGAGCAGTGATTAATGTTCCCCGTTGTGTTGTTCCAGTGTCGTTTCAATTTCCGCGCCATCCTACCCACGCCGCGTCCAAATTGCTCAACCAATCCGCCTCATACCTGACTTCGAGCCCGATCAGAGCACATTCGACCGTCCGAGTGGCCCAAGCCCAGGTCATCCGCCTGAGCCCGCGTGACAGCTCTGTCCGAGTCACACATGATACGGTCCAACGGATACAGCTACTGCTGCGCCGCCGACTGCACGAGCACGAGCTCACCCGCTGCAGTCGGCTCGTTTCCGCCTTCCGTCAAGCTGGAATCCGGCCACCACAGTGCATCCTGTCCCCAGCAACTACCGTTCTACTTCCTGCTATCCTCGACCATGACCTTTAACACGCGCTGTCGACGCTGGTGGAGAAGACCTCTCGGTCGCTTGCCTCGACGATAGCCCTGTGGCGAAACGAAACTGCAGCAGACCCACGTCCGAACAAAGCACTCGATCCTATTTGGTTGGATATCCTTCTGCACGGGTATATGCATCGACGAACCGTGGTAGACGTCGCCACTGGTGGTGTGCATCATCAGTTCAGTTCTCCTCGGGATCCCGACGACGAACCAGCTCGAAACCATACCAGTGCACGGTCCTACGACAAGGCATTAGTGCGCAGTCTGGCCGAAGGTCAGGCATCGGGGACATATCTCGTGATCAATCTACCAGCAGCCCTGAGCTGGTCGGAGCTCCGATTCAGTCCCTTTGGCTGCGTTCCGAAGAAGAACACTGACCCACAGGAAGAAGCTCGATTGATTCATGACCTGTCCTACCCGGGCGAGATGTCGACAAATGCCAGCTCCACGCCTACCGATCTACCAGACCTGGCCTTCGAGTCCGTGCGTCGAATTGCTCAAAGAATTGAAGATCTGACTCGTCGATACCCTCTTCGACCTGTCAAAATGCTGAAAGGTGATGTCAAGACTGCCTTCCGCCTCATCCCAGTGGCTACCAGCTTGGCAGCTCATTTTGCTGGGTCGTGTGGCGACCTGGCCATTATTGACATGGCTCTGCCGTTTGGTTGGACAGGATCGCCTGCCCATTACGGTGCCTTCGGTGGGGCGATCTCGTTCTTGGTTGCCCGCGAGAGTCCGAGCTCTCTAGACCCGTCTAAGTGTGCTGACGAGCCTTTCTTCTCGTTTGTGTGGGTGGATGACCACATTCTTCTTGAAGTTGATCGCGATAACAGGCTCATACTGGCTGACTCTGCTCTTCGATTGAGCATGATCGCCACACCTGGTCCGAACTCCATCAACGAGAAGAAGTTTTCTTCATGGTCGGCACAGCTCGACGTCTTAGGACTAGCGTGGGACACGCAACGTCGGACAGTATCGATGCCACCGGACAAAACACAGAAAGCGCTTAACCGAATCGCAGAGGCGCTATCTCGTCCAAGCGTATCGCGCCACCAGATTGAACAGCTTCTGGGGTCGTTGCGGTACATGGGTCTCTGTTGCCGATCCACCCGTGCTTTCATCCAGCGCCTACATCAGTTGTGGCGTCGGTCTTCCCGATTCCAAAAGTTTCGACTCCCAGTGCACGTTCGACAGGACCTCTGCTGGATTGAAGCTCTACTTCAGACCGGTGCAGCGATTAGAGTGGCTACGAGCATCATGGCGGGGACGCTAGAACCGGAGGTTCACTTATTCATGGATGCTAGCAACGATGGTCTCTCGGTACTCTATCCTGCGGTTCGGGAGTATTTTCAAGTGCAGTTCGACGACGAAGAACGCCTCGCTATCCGGTCAGCAGCATCGCGCGGAGAGTCATGGTTCAGCATCAACGTACGCGAAGCGTTCAGCACTGTCCTCGCGGTGTTATTAGGGGGGTCCAATGGCACTGTCTCCGACGATCCAGTGATCAGCCAGTGCACGTGCGGTGTTGGACAGACAACACCTCAGCCGTAGTCTGGATCTCGAATCACAGCAGTATCAACACCGTCGGCCAAGAGCTCACAAGGGTTCTACCCTGCGCAGAATTGACGTTCAACCTCCACGTTACTACCAAGCACCTTCAAGGGTCATCGAACTTCCTGGCCGATCTTGGATCTCGGGCGTGGACCGGAACAGCTCTCCAGACATGGACTGACCGTATGCGTTTATGGTGCCAACAGGATATTCCGACCAAGTTCCGCAAGATTTACAAGCAAAGATTGCCTTCCTCCAGTGGTGCTCACTCGCCGATACATCTCGCCAGCGTTACCTAACTACGTGGAGACAATGGTGCCACTTCTGCTCCCGACGCGGCTTCGACCGCTGGCTCCAGCTCGACAACCCTGCCCAGCAATCCGTACAACTTACTATGTTCGCAGTTGAGTGCTGGCAAGGACGCGGCGATCCTACGCATCAACGAGTTGACACCATACGGGCTAAACTCAGCCACGTCCGATGGTGTCATCGACTTCACGTCGGATTTCGACCAACGCTGCAACCGCACCACGAACTCGTCCTCCAAGGCATGCGCCGGCTCAGCTCCCCCCGTCGAGAACGTGCCGCTGTCTCCATCGCAATGCTTCGACGGATCACCGATTCAGCCAACCTGTCCGTCCCCCAGCACCGCGTCCTTTGTGAGGCTGCGGTGCTGGGCTTCTTCTTTTGTCTGAGAGGGGCAGAGTATCTATGCTCAAGGGGCAAGCGACATGCATACAGCTTGCAAGTAGGTGACGTTATCGTGCGGGACAGCAACGGTGCGACTTCGAGCAGCTTCACAAGGGCGACGTCGGTACAAATTACCCTGAGAGGAAGCAAGACCGACCAAGCCGGACATTCGACCAAGAGAACCCTGCTCAAGAGCGGGCTGGCACCGGTTTGCCCCGTCTTCGCTGCTCTACTGCTACAGCGGAACGCATGTCTACTCAAGCTATCACCTGATTCCCCCCTGTGCTCAATCGGTCGTCAACGAATGCTGTCGGCAGATACAATGACGAAGGTCCTCCGACTCGCGGCTAAACAAGTTGGCGAGGATGCCGAGCGAATTTCGACTCACTCACTCAGAACGGGAGGTGCTTCAGCGCTGCATGCTGCTGGAGTTGACGCCGACACAATCCGGATGCACGGGAGGTGGGCGTCGGACGCTTACCAGGCGTACCTTCGCGAGGCACCGGCAACGAGCCTTCAACTCGCCAAGCGCATGGGTCACGTGACAAGCAAGCCCAATTGACTCGATCCTCCACGTGGGGCAGCACGAGCTCAAACGCTCGAGCGATCGAGCCAAACCAAAATCTCAGCTTGCTATCTTCATCCCCAACCATGACACAGTGCTGAAGAAAATGGGCATCTGTCGGCAACAGCCGAAGAGCGGGTTTTCGGAGCGCGAGGAATGGGGTCCACATCAAGAACACCGCCCGGATGGGAGTAAGGCGCCTGCACCAACCACCGCCTGCGGTCACTTACAACCAACGAGTCCGAACGACGTCCGCCGCTACACTCGGTCTCAATCGCATCGTAGAAGTAGTCATTCTTCATTTTACTTAGCCGAAGATACCCACCACGCCACACCCGTAGCACGAGCTCAAACGCTCAAGCGATCGAGCCAAAACCAAAATCTCAGCTTGCTATCTTCATCCCCAACCATGACACAGTGCTGAAGAAAATGTCAATTTGCAGCGGCGAATTTAATTGTGATGTATCATCTTCCAAACAGCGTTTACTACTCCCAAATCACCAGCATGGATGATCAGCACCTGTGGAATACTATCGTGAACGTCATGCTGTATGCATTCCTGCAGCTCGTATCGCTGGCTTTCCTCTTCGCGTTACTATGGCAGAAGCTGCACGTTTCTGCGGTGCGTCAGTTGTCGTTCGTGCTTGAAAAACAGGGAGAGCAAGTGCAGACGAAACTCGTCTTCTGGGTTTTCTATAACGTGCAGGCTTCGCTGCAGCATTACGGTAAAAATGGTCAACGGATTTGCGCAATAGTAACCAAACCTTACGAATTCTGGGTGTTGCCGTGTTGCTACAGCATCTGACTACACGTTTAAGTTCGCGTGGCTCCACAAGGCGCCGGAATAAGTAGCTTTATAGTCTTGATACCGCTTGCGTACATGTAAATTGACGCTCATCTTCCGACTTTATTATGAAGCAGTATAATAAGGTAATCAATAATACAGGTCATGAACGACTTTGGTCACGCCGTTTGATCACATGACCAAAATCGTCTGGTCACACCTAGAAACACATAGCAAGCTATCGAACAACAGCAAAGTTTGAAAGTGAAAGATCGATTATCTAATGTTTATTTATGATCAAACTCAAACTTGTAAGGCACTTGTCCGTTCTTGCGGTCCAAGCAGCGCAAAGCCTACGACTAATTCGCTACCTCTGTCTTCTCCTTTTCTTCGTAGTCGAACAATGTATCGTACAATAATCCGAGGTCATCGTCCGACAGTTGCATATCTTGTTCTTCTTCTTCTCCTCCAGCACTATCGTTGGCGTCGTCGCTGGTGTGTACATACAGACGGAAGATGGCCACGAACTTCGAATATGAGAGCCGCCTCGAAGTCGCAAAACAACATTCACGGGGTCTGGTTTATTTTTGAACGGCTAACTCAATGCATTGAAGAATTTGTAGATAGCCGTCGTTGGTTTTGTTCGTTGTCAGTCAAGGTGAACATTAGTGGCACGAATAGTCATGAGGGTTACGATCCGGTAGAATTGCCTTGGGGCACAGCGAAAGGTACCGTCGATGAACAAGTGAATGCATGGATAGCGAAGTATTGGGATGCGACCACCCGACAAGTCGTTCCCGGCTTGCCTTGCTTGGCCTTTATGTCCTCGTGCCAAAACGCTAAGGTATCGTTAGGTTGCTCCTCCTATATGAACGACACATTTGAGACTCACTCCGTGATAATAGGTGTGGTCTTCAGTGCATGCAGCAGTCGCTTACAACCACGTCAACGTCATGGAAGCGCTGCTAACTCTTGGCGTGAGCATGAACGAGGTCGACTCGTGTTTCGGCTACACACCGCTACATGTAGCCGCTTCCGTTGACAACGTTGAGGTGCTTCGGACACTTAATGATTCTAAACAAGCCGAGTTTTGAAAGAAAGCGAAGAATGTGAGTGCTTTTGCATGTTCATTCTCGTTAGGTCAATGCTAATTACGCCCACATGTAGTTGAACTGCAAGAACCCGACAACTTCGTTCTTCACCTTTAACAGCATCGGAGATTCCAGTACAGATAGAATGCTGGAACCATTTGCAGCTGCTTTAGCATTGTCCACACGAGTTAGAACTTGGTTTCGGCTGAGTCCACGAGCTACCACGTCTGCCCTTGAGAAGAACTTCTCGTAAGCCATCGACCAAACCGTCTTAGTCGACATGTCGTGTTCAGTGAGGTCACCTACGTATTTTTTTCATGGCATCTCCCACATTCGCACAATATGCGGCGTCATCAACCCGATCATCACTTTGTGCGCCGGACCGACATGTGTGTGTGGTCATGTTAGCAACATCATAGGCCATCGTAGCAGCGTAGAACACGAGGATCCCCGAACACAGTCTTCGTTTCCGATAGAAACTGCACCTATAGGTAATTTTGATAGCGGTGGAATTGGCTCGCGTGTACGCATATCCATCGAAGTACACTTTAGTCCTTCCACTTCGTTTTGTAGGCGAAGTGCTACTGCGCTGTTAGTTAGGGATGTGGTACTGAATTCAGTTGAGGTTACGACAAGGTGGCGTTCAAATGCGGCGACATGAGTAGCTCGGTGAAGTTGCGGGCGGGGACAAGTCTTTGACCTTCACAAGTATCTATGCTGTGGGAGGTTTCGGGTCGTATAGGCGTTGAGGTTGATACGCCCGTCACAATGGGCCGTACCGATGTATTGGAGACCACAGGGGGCAGTCTCCGGTTTTCTTCGGGTTCGAGGTCTGTGGCTGGAAATGCAGATGCAGAAACCTCGGCAAAACATTCTGGACCACCTATTGTTGAGCCAACGGAACTTGTGTGTATTTCCGCCGGATGATCCAACATCCTCACTTGTATTCTGGCGCGCGAGAGCCGAGCGTGTCGTAGGACGGGAGACCAAGTTTGTTGCTTTTTTATTTGTCGTAGGGAAGCTGTACGCTGATGTCTGACGATACTGCGTGCTGGTAGGCTCGGCTACTGTTTCGGAAGTGCTCGCAATCGTTGGGCCGCTGATAATGATTCTACTCATAGCAAACATAACTTTCCTTCCGCGCAACCGACACAAAAATACATGAGCTCACATACAAAGACAACAGCAGGAGCGACGCAGCCAGCTATATCAAAACACACATGACCAACGTAATTAGGTCACAGGGTGGGTACGTGACCAAGCATGTAGATCACGTGACCAAAGTGATGTTTTGGACTGTGACCAAAGTCGTTCATGACCTGTAATATATCCTACTGTATAATAATGCCTAAACGACGAGATCTCCGAAATTGTCACGGGCTTTTCAGCTTGCTCACCTTGGTTTATCGAACGAGAAAAAAAACAGAGTTGAACTCACTGCGAATCAGCTCAATTTCTTCTTGTGAAACCATACTTAACTTTATAGCTGTCTTACCAGGATGGAAACTCTTAAATCCCAAGCAATTTTCTTAGTATACACGCGGTGTACATTTTCGTCATGAATGACGTGTCAAAATTAGAAGTAGTTTTTTTAAATTGGACTCGGCTTGGTGTCATTCCCCATTCGGCGTTTCTGAAATGAAGGCCACACACGTGATCAGGAAATTGATCGAGCTTTGGGAAGCGACGCAGGTGGAGCTCCATGGGTTTTACTCGGTTGCCCGTGTCCGAGAACTTATTGAGTACAGCCAACGCGTGGGCAGCTTTCGCGCTCTTGTGGTGTTGGGGATAATCCCGTGGCCTTGTGTTATCATCACGGTTCTCGTCGACATGATTCCGTTGCGCCCGTCGTCCGAAGGTCTTGAAGCTAACCAACCACCTCTTCATTGTGCGCACATTCCTCTCGTTTTGGGTCGCTACCATGGTCATCAACCTGCAGTTCAAGCACAGCGTTCCGACCGCCCCACTCCCGAGACTAATAGTTGTTATATACAGCGCGTTAACGGCTATCCTCACGACGAGTGTCGTCTACGCGCTTTCAATGCTGATTGGTTTCCCATTACCATTCGGAATCATCACAGTCTCACCGGCCTGGGTGACATTTATGCTGCTGCCTCTCGCATCGTTCCTGAGAAAGGCTCGTGGAGACCCTCATGTGTGGCTTCAGATTGTCAATACACTGAAAACCTGGATCTGTCAGGAAAGTCTGGTGGTCATCTACCCGACATATTTCTACATCTACGCGACGCTACCTGCCAACGCCAAGACTCCCGTTGCGATGCTTCTTCCGATTATCAAGATTTTTTTACGCAATGTGATGTCACGTACAGTGGTGCACTTGAAAGATGAAATTCCAGAAGTGGTGCTTATGAATGTTGAAGTATTCAACTCGTTGTTCATGTCGTATTGTATGCAGAATACGCCCTCGATATGGACAACACTCGGTCTCATTGCGATCGATGGCGCTCAAATGATGGCGTCGCTGCACGATGTTGGAGTCGTTATCCAGCACTTAGGGAAGTTGGAGGCCCTAGTGAATTCAGAACGTTCTCAACAGGGGTTCAGCCACACAATGCGCACGCAGGCGAAGGAATTCGATAGCAAGTCCATCCTCGTCTACACAGAAGAGATACTAGATCGATACCAATCCATGTCGACAAATGAAATTGGCGTGGCTTCAGTGGAAAACGCTACTGCCGAGACTTCGAAAGTGGTTCAGCTTAATGTTAACGCGAAGGGAAAGAGCTCCAAGGGAGTACCTAAGCACATCGTTTACTCGCCTCGAACCCAAGTACGACCAAAACTCAAGGCGACACCAAGTTTGCGCAAAATTTTCGCATCTACAGAAGGTGGGGGTCGAATGGACATCTCGGAACTCGAGCAGGAGTACGCGGAAAACGTTCGGAAGGCGCTGTACATCACGGAGTTCATGCTCTTGATCAACTACGTGGAAGTTATCGTCCCGATCATATTCTGTAAGTTGATTTTTTTGTTCAACGCTATCTAACTTTGATCTGACCGATTTCCTCGTGTACGTTGCCTATCTAGCGGCGAACCTTGTAGTGATGTATCACCTGCCAAATCGAGTTTACTACTCCCAAATCAACAGTATGGACGACGAAAAGCTGCGCCAAACACTTGGAAACGTCATGCTGTACTGCTTTCTGCAAGTCGTCTCGCTGGTGGTCCTGTTTGTAGTTCTATGGCAGAAACTGCGGGTTTCTGGTCTCCGTCAACTGGCATTTGTACTAGAGAAGCAAGGGGAACAGGTGCAGACGAAGCTTGTGTTGTGGGTTTTCTACAATGTTCAAGCCACATTGGAGCACTTCGGTAAGAAACCCTGTCGTCCGCCCATCCTACAGCAAGTTAACTTGTCATTCTAACGAAATGTTTTGAGTTGTGTAGCATCGGACTACACATTCAAGTTTGCCTGGCTGCACAGCACGCCTGCATGACTGTATAATTTCTGCCCCGCAGCGGCTCCACACTGCTACAACTTGCTCTAAAACACAACAAGACTAGTTTTCTTCACCGAAATTCACATCACCTGTCTATTGTGCACCAAAAACACCTCCTTCCGAGGTAAGACCGGTCGTATACGTCCATATAGACATGTATCCAGTAGCTGGTGTTACAGTTGGTCGGAAGTTTGACAGAATACCAAAACAACTTTTCTTTTTCGGTCGCTTCAACGAGACGGACCATTGAGCCCATAAAGGCAGACAACAGCCACAACATTTTTGTCATTCTGATCAGCGCTGTGTTCATCGTGAACCACGAGCTTGTCGATGGGACTTTTCACTTGGGTTGGAAGGATCGCCGATTTTTGGGAGGCTGCCCAGGTCGAGCTCCATGGATGTTACTCTGCCGAGCGCGTCCGTGACTACACTGCCTACAATCAACGGACCAGCATGTTTCGAGCACTCGCGGTGCTGCTAATCATGCCGTGGTCGTGTGTTATCGTCACGCTTGTCATTGACATGATACCGCTGCGTCCGCCGGCTGAAGGACCAGACGCGAACTACTTATTCTTCGTTCGCACATTCATCTCGTTCTGGGTCTCAACTATCGCCATCAGTCTGCAATTCCGCCACTGTGTTTCAAGCGCTTCATTCTCAACCGCCCACATACTGGCCAGTGCTATCTTCACAACAGCTCCTACGACAAGTGTGTACTACGGACTATCGCATGTTATCGGCTTCCCACTACCGTTCGGAATTCTACTCGTATCACCAGCGTGAGTAGCATTCATGCTGATACCACTCGTCCCGTTCCTCAGAAAAGCATATTACCAGCCTGCAGTACGGACTCAGATAGTCAACACCCTCAAGTCATGGGTTTCCCAAGAAAGTCTCGTGCTTATTTACCCGACGTTCTTCTACGTATTTACAACTCTCCCCACGAACGCCAAGACGCCGTTCGCGATGCTCCTTCCGATCATGAAAATCCTCATGCGCAACGTCATGTCACGCACCGTGGTCCACCTGAGCGACGAGATCCCCGAAATCGTATTGATGAACGTGGAGGTGTTCAACTCGCTCTTCATGTCCTACTGCAGCAGAACTCGCCTTCGATATGGACAACGCTCGGTCTTATTCTGGTTGACGGGACCCAAATGATCGCGTCGATGCACGACGTCGAGAAGGTTATCAAGCGCATGCAGATTGTCAAGGAACAGGTTACCACGGAGCGAGCGAGGCGTATCATGGAGAATCCTACGATCGATCAGATTCAGGAGCTGCGCAGAAAGACAATTTTGGGGTACGCTCAAGACATCTTGGAGCGCCACAGTCCCACACAAACTACCCAAGTCGTCGTCGCCTCTCCGAGAACGACTGGATTATCTCCAACCACCGTACTGCCTTTGGACGCGACGACGAAGACTATGCCGGTACACAAAGAGCTTGGAAGTTCGTCCAGCTCTCGATCCAAACTCATGGGAAGTTTCAGTATGGGTAAAGTGTTCACGATGCCGAGACCTAACACTAAAGATGCCGCGAACGTGACAAGACTCGAGCTGGATTATACCGTCAATGTCCGAAAAGTGCTGTACATCACGGAGTTCGTCATCTTGCTGAACTACGTCGAGGTGATCGTCCCCATCATTTTCAGTAAGTACTACTACCTAAGCACCCCAATCCTTCGTGTTGAGGTTGAGGATAGCTAACTCGGTTTGTCACTTGGTTTCATTGTGTCTAGCGGCGAATCTGATCGTGAATTATCACCTTCCAAATCGCGTCTTCTACACCCAAATTGCCAACATGGACGGCGAAAAGCTGCGCCAAACAATTGGGAACGTCATGCTGTACTGCTTCCTACAGATTGTGTCGCTAGTCGTCCTGTTCTACGTCCTGTGGCACAGACTTCGACTTTCAGGACTCCGTCAATTAGCATTCGTGCTTGAGAAGCAAGGGGAACAAGTGCAGACGAAGCTCGAGCTCTGGGTTTTCTACAATGTGCAAGCCACTCTACAACATTATGGTAAGTGTTGCTGCCAGTTGCGTCAATCCACTCGTTCTGATTAATATGTTTTGTTGCGCGATTGGACACTAAGGGTCAGACTACTCCTTCAAGTTCCCTTGGCTGCACAACCCGACAGCATGATGGAATAATGCACGATCAATTCTAATGCTCGCAGTGGCCATTTACATATTCTCACATGAAGTAAAAAATAAGTTTTGACAAGAACATTTTCGTTTTGTTCACAAAACAAAAAGTTGCTGATCAATCAAAGTACGAATCTCGATTTATGAAGAAATGTTGATTTCATCTGAAGAATTTTTTCGTTTTCATTGGATCAAAGTTTTGATCGAGCGGCTGTGTCTGCAATATTTTCTTGAATTTAACGAGTTGTATATTGTCGAAAACCTCGCGTGTAAAGCAATCGCTTTAGTGTGTTACGCTTTCTACGAGTATGCCTCCGTTTGAAACTTTTGATGCCCGGTTATGGCCGAAATTCGATTCAACAGCATTCACATACAGAATGTTCTTACACGTACGCTTATCAGGTTCCGTCTTTTGATCTTGGCTGGTCGAGATCAAGGCTCAGAGCGCTCGACGAATATAAAAAAGAGGGAAGAGGTGTCACGTTTCAGAATTTCTAAGATTGACGCAGCGATATATTTCGGCGTAAATTACTTACCGATTTGTGATCCAATTCCACTCGGTGACGCCAACCCATACTTAAATCCATAATTGTAAATAAAAACACACTTCGCGTCGCCGGAATTAGACGTTCGGGATGTGTCCACTTTTGACTCGACATCTCCCAACACTTTCATTTTTGCCACCTTGGACTATCTCGAAATGGGAATGGCCTCCATGCTGGGGAAGATTGCCAATTGCTGGGAAGCTGCGCAAGTGGAGCTTCAGGGCGTTTACTCCGTCGAGCGTGTTCGGGAAGTCATTCAGTACAGCCAACGAACCAGCAAGTTCGAGCATGTGTCGTCATGGCGATCATGCCGTGGCCGTGCGTTATTATCACACTTCTCGCGGACGTGATGACTTTGGGCCCGCCGTCTCCAGGGACTAACTCTACGTATCAGTTCATCATCCGCACACGTTTCATCTATTGGATCTCAACTATCGCCATCAGTCTGCAATTCAGACACAGCGTCCCAAGTGTCGGTCTCTCAAACGCGCGTGTACTGACGAATGCTGCGTTTACAGCAGTTCTTTCAGTCGGCGTGCTGTATGCGTTAACGATCATCATCGGTCTCCCTTTGCCGTTCACGTTTATTGCAGTCTCTCCAGCCTGGGTGACGTTTATGGCGTTTCCTCTTGTGTCGATCATCAGAAAAGTACGTTCAGATCCAGAAACGTGGCTTCAACTTGTCAATACACTGAAAACGTGGATCGGTCAAGAAAGTATGGTACTCATTTACCCGACGTTCTTCTACGTATTTACAACTCTCCCCACGAACGCCAAGACGCCGTTCGCGATGCTCCTTCCGATCATGAAAATCCTCATGCGCAACGTCATGTCACGCACCGTGGTCCACCTGAGCGACGAGATCCCCGAAATCGTATTGATGAACGTGGAGGTGTTCAACTCGCTCTTCATGTCCTACTGCATGCAGAACTCGCCTTCGATATGGACAACGCTCGGTCTTATTCTGGTTGACGGGACCCAAATGATCGCGTCGATGCACGACGTCGAGAAGGTTATCAAGCGCATGCAGATTGTCAAGGAACAGGTTACCACGGAGCGAGCGAGGCGTATCATGGAGAATCCTACGATCGATCAGATTCAGGAGCTGCGCAGAAAGACAATTTTGGGGTACGCTCAAGACATCTTGGAGCGCCACAGTCCCACACAAACTACCCAAGTCGTCGTCGCCTCTCCGAGAACGACTGGATTATCTCCAACCACCGTACTGCCTTTGGACGCGACGACGAAGACTATGCCGGTACACAAAGAGCTTGGAAGTTCGTCCAGCTCTCGATCCAAACTCATGGGAAGTTTCAGTATGGGTAAAGTGTTCACGATGCCGAGACCTAACACTAAAGATGCCGCGAACGTGACAAGACTCGAGCTGGATTATACCGTCAATGTCCGAAAAGTGCTGTACATCACGGAGTTCGTCATCTTGCTGAACTACGTCGAGGTGATCGTCCCCATCATTTTCAGTAAGTACTACTACCTAAGCACCCCAATCCTTCGTGTTGAGGTTGAGGATAGCTAACTCGGTTTGTCACTTGGTTTCATTGTGTCTAGCGGCGAATCTGATCGTGAATTATCACCTTCCAAATCGCGTCTTCTACACCCAAATTGCCAACATGGACGGCGAAAAGCTGCGCCAAACAATTGGGAACGTCATGCTGTACTGCTTCCTACAGATTGTGTCGCTAGTCGTCCTGTTCTACGTCCTGTGGCACAGACTTCGACTTTCAGGACTCCGTCAATTAGCATTCGTGCTTGAGAAGCAAGGGGAACAAGTGCAGACGAAGCTCGAGCTCTGGGTTTTCTACAATGTGCAAGCCACTCTACAACATTATGGTAAGTGTTGCTGCCAGTTGCGTCAATCCACTCGTTCTGATTAATATGTTTTGTTGCGCGATTGGACACTAAGGGTCAGACTACTCCTTCAAGTTCCCTTGGCTGCACAACCCGACAGCATGATGGAATAATGCACGATCAATTCTAATGCTCGCAGTGGCCATTTACATATTCTCACATGAAGTAAAAAATAAGTTTTGACAAGAACATTTTCGTTTTGTTCACAAAACAAAAAGTTGCTGATCAATCAAAGTACGAATCTCGATTTATGAAGAAATGTTGATTTCATCTGAAGAATTTTTTCGTTTTCATTGGATCAAAGTTTTGATCGAGCGGCTGTGTCTGCAATATTTTCTTGAATTTAACGAGTTGTATATTGTCGAAAACCTCGCGTGTAAAGCAATCGCTTTAGTGTGTTACGCTTTCTACGAGTATGCCTCCGTTTGAAACTTTTGATGCCCGGTTATGGCCGAAATTCGATTCAACAGCATTCACATACAGAATGTTCTTACACGTACGCTTATCAGGTTCCGTCTTTTGATCTTGGCTGGTCGAGATCAAGGCTCAGAGCGCTCGACGAATATAAAAAAGAGGGAAGAGGTGTCACGTTTCAGAATTTCTAAGATTGACGCAGCGATATATTTCGGCGTAAATTACTTACCGATTTGTGATCCAATTCCACTCGGTGACGCCAACCCATACTTAAATCCATAATTGTAAATAAAAACACACTTCGCGTCGCCGGAATTAGACGTTCGGGATGTGTCCACTTTTGACTCGACATCTCCCAACACTTTCATTTTTGCCACCTTGGACTATCTCGAAATGGGAATGGCCTCCATGCTGGGGAAGATTGCCAATTGCTGGGAAGCTGCGCAAGTGGAGCTTCAGGGCGTTTACTCCGTCGAGCGTGTTCGGGAAGTCATTCAGTACAGCCAACGAACCAGCAAGTTTCGAGCATGTGTCGTCATGGCGATCATGCCGTGGCCGTGCGTTATTATCACACTTCTCGCGGACGTGATGACTTTGGGCCCGCCGTCTCCAGGGACTAACTCTACGTATCAGTTCATCATCCGCACACGTTTCATCTATTGGATCTCAACTATCGCCATCAGTCTGCAATTCAGACACAGCGTCCCAAGTGTCGGTCTCTCAAACGCGCGTGTACTGACGAATGCTGCGTTTACAGCAGTTCTTTCAGTCGGCGTGCTGTATGCGTTAACGATCATCATCGGTCTCCCTTTGCCGTTCACGTTTATTGCAGTCTCTCCAGCCTGGGTGACGTTTATGGCGTTTCCTCTTGTGTCGATCATCAGAAAAGTACGTTCAGATCCAGAAACGTGGCTTCAACTTGTCAATACACTGAAAACGTGGATCGGTCAAGAAAGTATGGTACTCATTTACCCGACGTTCTTCTACGTATTTACAACTCTCCCCACGAACGCCAAGACGCCGTTCGCGATGCTCCTTCCGATCATGAAAATCCTCATGCGCAACGTCATGTCACGCACCGTGGTCCACCTGAGCGACGAGATCCCCGAAATCGTATTGATGAACGTGGAGGTGTTCAACTCGCTCTTCATGTCCTACTGCATGCAGAACTCGCCTTCGATATGGACAACGCTCGGTCTTATTCTGGTTGACGGGACCCAAATGATCGCGTCGATGCACGACGTCGAGAAGGTTATCAAGCGCATGCAGATTGTCAAGGAACAGGTTACCACGGAGCGAGCGAGGCGTATCATGGAGAATCCTACGATCGATCAGATTCAGGAGCTGCGCAGAAAGACAATTTTGGGGTACGCTCAAGACATCTTGGAACGCCACAGTCCCACACAAACTACCCAAGTCGTCGTCGCCTCTCCGAGAACGACTGGATTATCTCCAACCACCGTACTGCCTTTGGACGCGACGACGAAGACTATGCCGGTACACAAAGAGCTTGGAAGTTCGTCCAGCTCTCGATCCAAACTCATGGGAAGTTTCAGTATGGGTAAAGTGTTCACGATGCCGAGACCTAACACTAAAGATGCCGCGAACGTGACAAGACTCGAGCTGGATTATACCGTCAATGTCCGAAAAGTGCTGTACATCACGGAGTTCGTCATCTTGCTGAACTACGTCGAGGTGATCGTCCCCATCATTTTCAGTAAGTACTACTACCTAAGCACCCCAATCCTTCGTGTTGAGGTTGAGGATAGCTAACTCGGTTTGTCACTTGGTTTCATTGTGTCTAGCGGCGAATCTGATCGTGAATTATCACCTTCCAAATCGCGTCTTCTACACCCAAATTGCCAACATGGACGGCGAAAAGCTGCGCCAAACAATTGGGAACGTCATGCTGTACTGCTTCCTACAGATTGTGTCGCTAGTCGTCCTGTTCTACGTCCTGTGGCACAGACTTCGACTTTCAGGACTCCGTCAATTAGCATTCGTGCTTGAGAAGCAAGGGGAACAAGTGCAGACGAAGCTCGAGCTCTGGGTTTTCTACAATGTGCAAGCCACTCTACAACATTATGGTAAGTGTTGCTGCCAGTTGCGTCAATCCACTCGTTCTGATTAATATGTTTTGTTGCGCGATTGGACACTAAGGGTCAGACTACTCCTTCAAGTTCCCTTGGCTGCACAACCCGACAGCATGATGGAATAATGCACGATCAATTCTAATGCTCGCAGTGGCCATTTACATATTCTCACATGAAGTAAAAAATAAGTTTTGACAAGAACATTTTCGTTTTGTTCACAAAACAAAAAGTTGCTGATCAATCAAAGTACGAATCTCGATTTATGAAGAAATGTTGATTTCATCTGAAGAATTTTTTTCGTTTTCATTGGATCAAAGTTTTGATCGAGCGGCTGTGTCTGCAATATTTTCTTGAATTTAACGAGTTGTATATTGTCGAAAACCTCGCGTGTAAAGCAATCGCTTTAGTGTGTTACGCTTTCTACGAGTATGCCTCCGTTTGAAACTTTTGATGCCCGGTTATGGCCGAAATTCGATTCAACAGCATTCACATACAGAATGTTCTTACACGTACGCTTATCAGGTTCCGTCTTTTGATCTTGGCTGGTCGAGATCAAGGCTCAGAGCGCTCGACGAATATAAAAAAGAGGGAAGAGGTGTCACGTTTCAGAATTTCTAAGATTGACGCAGCGATATATTTCGGCGTAAATTACTTACCGATTTGTGATCCAATTCCACTCGGTGACGCCAACCCATACTTAAATCCATAATTGTAAATAAAAACACACTTCGCGTCGCCGGAATTAGACGTTCGGGATGTGTCCACTTTTGACTCGACATCTCCCAACACTTTCATTTTTGCCACCTTGGACTATCTCGAAATGGGAATGGCCTCCATGCTGGGGAAGATTGCCAATTGCTGGGAAGCTGCGCAAGTGGAGCTTCAGGGCGTTTACTCCGTCGAGCGTGTTCGGGAAGTCATTCAGTACAGCCAACGAACCAGCAAGTTTCGAGCATGTGTCGTCATGGCGATCATGCCGTGGCCGTGCGTTATTATCACACTTCTCGCGGACGTGATGACTTTGGGCCCGCCGTCTCCAGGGACTAACTCTACGTATCAGTTCATCATCCGCACACGTTTCATCTATTGGATCTCAACTATCGCCATCAGTCTGCAATTCAGACACAGCGTCCCAAGTGTCGGTCTCTCAAACGCGCGTGTACTGACGAATGCTGCGTTTACAGCAGTTCTTTCAGTCGGCGTGCTGTATGCGTTAACGATCATCATCGGTCTCCCTTTGCCGTTCACGTTTATTGCAGTCTCTCCAGCCTGGGTGACGTTTATGGCGTTTCCTCTTGTGTCGATCATCAGAAAAGTACGTTCAGATCCAGAAACGTGGCTTCAACTTGTCAATACACTGAAAACGTGGATCGGTCAAGAAAGTATGGTACTCATTTACCCGACGTTCTTCTACGTATTTACAACTCTCCCCACGAACGCCAAGACGCCGTTCGCGATGCTCCTTCCGATCATGAAAATCCTCATGCGCAACGTCATGTCACGCACCGTGGTCCACCTGAGCGACGAGATCCCCGAAATCGTATTGATGAACGTGGAGGTGTTCAACTCGCTCTTCATGTCCTACTGCATGCAGAACTCGCCTTCGATATGGACAACGCTCGGTCTTATTCTGGTTGACGGGACCCAAATGATCGCGTCGATGCACGACGTCGAGAAGGTTATCAAGCGCATGCAGATTGTCAAGGAACAGGTTACCACGGAGCGAGCGAGGCGTATCATGGAGAATCCTACGATCGATCAGATTCAGGAGCTGCGCAGAAAGACAATTTTGGGGTACGCTCAAGACATCTTGGAACGCCACAGTCCCACACAAACTACCCAAGTCGTCGTCGCCTCTCCGAGAACGACTGGATTATCTCCAACCACCGTACTGCCTTTGGACGCGACGACGAAGACTATGCCGGTACACAAAGAGCTTGGAAGTTCGTCCAGCTCTCGATCCAAACTCATGGGAAGTTTCAGTATGGGTAAAGTGTTCACGATGCCGAGACCTAACACTAAAGATGCCGCGAACGTGACAAGACTCGAGCTGGATTATACCGTCAATGTCCGAAAAGTGCTGTACATCACGGAGTTCGTCATCTTGCTGAACTACGTCGAGGTGATCGTCCCCATCATTTTCAGTAAGTACTACTACCTAAGCACCCCAATCCTTCGTGTTGAGGTTGAGGATAGCTAACTCGGTTTGTCACTTGGTTTCATTGTGTCTAGCGGCGAATCTGATCGTGAATTATCACCTTCCAAATCGCGTCTTCTACACCCAAATTGCCAACATGGACGGCGAAAAGCTGCGCCAAACAATTGGGAACGTCATGCTGTACTGCTTCCTACAGATTGTGTCGCTAGTCGTCCTGTTCTACGTCCTGTGGCACAGACTTCGACTTTCAGGACTCCGTCAATTAGCATTCGTGCTTGAGAAGCAAGGGGAACAAGTGCAGACGAAGCTCGAGCTCTGGGTTTTCTACAATGTGCAAGCCACTCTACAACATTATGGTAAGTGTTGCTGCCAGTTGCGTCAATCCACTCGTTCTGATTAATATGTTTTGTTGCGCGATTGGACACTAAGGGTCAGACTACTCCTTCAAGTTCCCTTGGCTGCACAACCCGACAGCATGATGGAATAATGCACGATCAATTCTAATGCTCGCAGTGGCCATTTACATATTCTCACATGAAGTAAAAAATAAGTTTTGACAAGAACATTTTCGTTTTGTTCACAAAACAAAAAGTTGCTGATCAATCAAAGTACGAATCTCGATTTATGAAGAAATGTTGATTTCATCTGAAGAATTTTTTTCGTTTTCATTGGATCAAAGTTTTGATCGAGCGGCTGTGTCTGCAATATTTTCTTGAATTTAACGAGTTGTATATTGTCGAAAACCTCGCGTGTAAAGCAATCGCTTTAGTGTGTTACGCTTTCTACGAGTATGCCTCCGTTTGAAACTTTTGATGCCCGGTTATGGCCGAAATTCGATTCAACAGCATTCACATACAGAATGTTCTTACACGTACGCTTATCAGGTTCCGTCTTTTGATCTTGGCTGGTCGAGATCAAGGCTCAGAGCGCTCGACGAATATAAAAAAGAGGGAAGAGGTGTCACGTTTCAGAATTTCTAAGATTGACGCAGCGATATATTTCGGCGTAAATTACTTACCGATTTGTGATCCAATTCCACTCGGTGACGCCAACCCATACTTAAATCCATAATTGTAAATAAAAACACACTTCGCGTCGCCGGAATTAGACGTTCGGGATGTGTCCACTTTTGACTCGACATCTCCCAACACTTTCATTTTTGCCACCTTGGACTATCTCGAAATGGGAATGGCCTCCATGCTGGGGAAGATTGCCAATTGCTGGGAAGCTGCGCAAGTGGAGCTTCAGGGCGTTTACTCCGTCGAGCGTGTTCGGGAAGTCATTCAGTACAGCCAACGAACCAGCAAGTTCGAGCATGTGTCGTCATGGCGATCATGCCGTGGCCGTGCGTTATTATCACACTTCTCGCGGACGTGATGACTTTGGGCCCGCCGTCTCCAGGGACTAACTCTACGTATCAGTTCATCATCCGCACACGTTTCATCTATTGGATCTCAACTATCGCCATCAGTCTGCAATTCAGACACAGCGTCCCAAGTGTCGGTCTCTCAAACGCGCGTGTACTGACGAATGCTGCGTTTACAGCAGTTCTTTCAGTCGGCGTGCTGTATGCGTTAACGATCATCATCGGTCTCCCTTTGCCGTTCACGTTTATTGCAGTCTCTCCAGCCTGGGTGACGTTTATGGCGTTTCCTCTTGTGTCGATCATCAGAAAAGTACGTTCAGATCCAGAAACGTGGCTTCAACTTGTCAATACACTGAAAACGTGGATCGGTCAAGAAAGTATGGTACTCATTTACCCGACGTTCTTCTACGTATTTACAACTCTCCCCACGAACGCCAAGACGCCGTTCGCGATGCTCCTTCCGATCATGAAAATCCTCATGCGCAACGTCATGTCACGCACCGTGGTCCACCTGAGCGACGAGATCCCCCGAAATCGTATTGATGAACGTGGAGGTGTTCAACTCGCTCTTCATGTCCTACTGCATGCAGAACTCGCCTTCGATATGGACAACGCTCGGTCTTATTCTGGTTGACGGGACCCAAATGATCGCGTCGATGCACGACGTCGAGAAGGTTATCAAGCGCATGCAGATTGTCAAGGAACAGGTTACCACGGAGCGAGCGAGGCGTATCATGGAGAATCCTACGATCGATCAGATTCAGGAGCTGCGCAGAAAGACAATTTTGGGGTACGCTCAAGACATCTTGGAGCGCCACAGTCCCACACAAACTACCCAAGTCGTCGTCGCCTCTCCGAGAACGACTGGATTATCTCCAACCACCGTACTGCCTTTGGACGCGACGACGAAGACTATGCCGGTACACAAAGAGCTTGGAAGTTCGTCCAGCTCTCGATCCAAACTCATGGGAAGTTTCAGTATGGGTAAAGTGTTCACGATGCCGAGACCTAACACTAAAGATGCCGCGAACGTGACAAGACTCGAGCTGGATTATACCGTCAATGTCCGAAAAGTGCTGTACATCACGGAGTTCGTCATCTTGCTGAACTACGTCGAGGTGATCGTCCCCATCATTTTCAGTAAGTACTACTACCTAAGCACCCCAGTACTTTGTGCGGAGGTTGAGGATAGCTAACTCGGTTTGTCACTTGGTTTCATTGTGTCTAGCGGCGAATCTGATCGTGATGTATCACCTTCCAAATCGCGTCTTCTACACCCAAATCGCCAACATGGACGACGAAAAGCTGCGCCAAACAATTGGGAACGTCATGCTGTACTGCTTCCTACAGATTGTGTCGCTAGTCGTCCTGTTCTATGTCCTGTGGCACAGACTTCGACTTTCAGGACTCCGTCAATTAGCATTCGTGCTTGAGAAGCAAGGGGAACAAGTGCAGACGAAGCTCGTGTTCTGGGTTTTCTACAATGTGCAAGCGACTCTACAACACTATGGTAAGTGCTGATGGCAGTCGTGTCAACCCACTCGTTCTGATTGATATGTTTTGTTTCGATTGGACACTAAGGCTCAGACTACTCCTTCAAGTTCCCTTGGCTACACCACCCGACAGCATGATGGAATAATGTACGATGGATGCTTATGAGATTGAACCTTGCAGTAGCTATTAACGAAGCAGAAGCAACGATTCGACAGTCCTTCGCATTCTGTTGAACGGTTTCCCACGACAAAATTGTCCACAGTAACTTGTGGTAGTCTCACACGAAGTATAAAATTAGTTTATAACTCAAGTAAAAAATAGTGACCACCGATCTCTCAGAACGTGTTCCCTTCGTCCCTCGCCACTTCGCCTGTGGAATCGTTCCGAATGGGATTTTGGAATGGCATTGCTAGACTCACTGATTTCTGGGAGGCAGCTCAGGTGGAACTCCACGGCTTCTATTCGGTCAAGCGCGTCCGTGACTACGTCGACTACAGCAGACGAACTAGCGTTTTCCGAGCATTTTTCGTGGCGGCGGTCATGCCATGGCCGTGTGTTATTATCACCATTCTTGTCGACTTGATCCCGTTGCGGTCACCGGCTGAGGGTCTCCACGCCAACTACGAGTTTGTCGTCCGAGTTTTTCTCTCCTTTTTGGTCGCAAGTGTCGCCGTGAATTTGCAATTTCGACATAGTATGCCGAGTGCTCCGCTGTCAAACCAACGCGTTGTTGTTACCAGCGCCATCACTGCTGCTCAAACTACTGGCGTGCTCTTCGGACTATCTCGAGCTGTGGGGTTTCCATTACCCTTTGGGATTATCACAGTCTCCCCCGCGTGGGTCGCTTTCCTTTTGATTCCTCTCGCTTCATTCCTGAGAAAAGCTCGTGCGGATCCAGAACAATGGCCACTTGTGCTGAATTCTCTGAAAGTTTGGGTATGTCAAGAAACTCTCGTGGTGATCTACCCCACGTACTTCTACATCTTCACTACGATGCCCCAAAACGCGAAAACTCCGTTTGCTATGCTTCTCCCCATCATCAAAATGGTGCTGCGGAACATCATGTCACGCACTGTAGTCCACTTGAACGACGAGATCCCGGAGGTGGTCCTCATGAAAGTCGAGGTCTTCAACTCGCTGTTCATGTCGTATTGTATGCAGAACACGCCGTCATTATGGACCACACTGGGTCTTTATTGCCATTGATGGTGCTCAAATGGTTGCGTCGATGCACGACGTCGGAAAATTTATCAAGCGCATGCAGATCGTGAAAGACCGTGTGAACGCCGAGCACATTCGACAGATTCTCGCTAGTTCCGCACTTGGGAAGATGCCAGAATTGCGCCGAAGCACCATCTTAGGGTACGCGGAGGAGATTTTGGACCGCCACTGCTCGCAGCAGATAGCAGAAATTAACACGGCTTCTCCTAAAATCGAGGGTCCATCCTCGACCGAAGTGCTGCCATTCAATGCGGTGCTCCAACCAAGCAAGGAAATGCTCAGAAAACTTGGGAAATCACCGAGTGTACTTTTGGGGCCAATGGCAAGCGGAAGTGTCAGTGTGCACAAGGTTTTTCCTTCTTCCGATGTAGATGTAAACGTCACGAATCTCGAGCTGCAATACGCGCTGAATGTTCGGAAGGTGTTATACATCACGGAGTTTGTCATCTTAATCAACTACGTCGAAGTCATCGTGCCCATCATATTCTGTAAGTCGCCCTGATTGGACTCGTTGGAAGTTTTTTTTCCTGCACTCACCAGTGTTTTCTACTGACCTTACTGCGCAGCGGCGAATCTGATCGTGATGTATCACCTGCCTAATCGAGTTTACTACTCCCAAATCGACAGCATGAGCGACGAAAAGCTACGACAAACAATCGGGAACGTGATGCTGTACTGCTTTCTGCAGCTCGTGTCGCTGGTTATTTTGTTTTTCGTGATATGGCGCCGACTGCAGATCTCAGGGCTCCGCCAATTGGCGTTTGTGCTAGAGAAGCAAGCGGAACAAGTGCAGACGAAGCTCGTGTTGTGGGTTTTCTACAACGTGCAAGCAACACTACAACACTTCGGTAAGCATTGCTATTATTCTATCGTCTGCCAATTCTAGCTGACCTTGTAGTGATGCAGCATCCGACTACACATTCAAGTTTGCGTGGCTACACAGCTCTACAACGTGATCTGTGACAGATCAATAGTGAATTAGCTTTGTTAGATGCAGATTTTGTAAACCGAAATGTCGGCTAAAGTCTCGTTTCCTTATCCACATCCATAGATAGCTGAGAATGGTGACAAATGCAAATATATATATATGCGTGCCCCCTTCCAACTGGAGATCTTGGTCTGACACGTCGCTCACAACTCGTTTAACTCCTCTCATCGCAATGTTATCCTTGCCATCACGAGTGTCACCAACGTTGAGCTCGTGTTACGAGCAATACCCACTCTCCGCTCGCTCCAACGACCATCAATCGATCGAAAACAGCACCCCCACTGCTGCCAAACCCGTGCTGGCAAACAGAAATCCGTGCATATTGAGCTGGAAGAGCTTATCCTACTCGGTCAATACCAAAACGAAGACTCCCAAGTGTCCAGACGGCAAGAAAAATATTCTGTTCGAGGTCACCGGACGATGTGCGCCAGGAGAGTTGACGGCCATTATGGGGCCGTCCGGGTCCGGCAAGACCACACTGCTCGACATCTTGGCCGATCGCATCTGCTCGGGCACGATCAAAGGTGATATCCTGATAAATGGAGCGACAAGGAACACGAACATATTTCGGGCAGTGTCGAGTTACGTAGCGCAAGAAGATTCGCTTCTGGGCTCATTCACAGTGTTGGAGACGCTGGTGATGGCGGCAAGGCTGACGATGCCGAGTAGTGTGCCGGGTCTCACTGTAACCAAGCGCGTCCAGAGCATTATTGATGAGATGGGCCTTCGAGTGTGTGAGAACACGATGGTGGGCGATGTTTTCCACAAAGGAATCTCGGGAGGCCAGAAACGCCGCCTTAGTATCGGGATTGAGATGCTGTCGGACCCGTCGATTATTCTACTGGACGAGCCGACGTCGGGATGAGCTTGATCACGTTGAATGTCGAAGCCGAGTCAGACTTGACTCGGCTTCGACATTCAACGTGATCAAGCTCATCTCACGCCTGAGTAAGGAAGGGAGGACGGTCGTCGGTACAATCCATCAGCCATCGTCACTCGTATACGAAATGTTCACGAATGTGGTGATCCTCACAGCCGGCCAGACCGTCTACTTCGGTCCCCGCACGAAAATTATCAGCCATTTCGCATCTTTAGGCTACAACTGCCGTCAACATCAAGACCCAGCCGAGTACTTCATCGATCTCGCGAACACGGATTTCGAAGGTCACGGCGACATCGTCCAGCTTATCAACGGATACGCTTCCAGCGCGGTCGCCGTTCGCATTCTCAATGCCATTCATGCCGACGCCACGGGCAACCACGCTATCAAATCCATGTTGCTCACCACCCCGTCCCCACTCCAGCAATTCCTGGTGCTGCTGCATCGAAACTTGCTGAACAACGTCCGCAACCCTGGAATCTACTGGGTCCGTCTGGTGACCTACACGACGCTGTCTTCCATGGTCGGAACCATGTACCTGTCCTCGAATCCGAAGATCGTGGCAACAGACATCGTGATGCTCATCACGTACGTCAACATCTACCTCGTCTTCCTGTCCATCGCCGTGCTGCCCTTTTTCATCGAGCAGCGCGCTGTGTTTCTGCGGGAACGGACCAACAGCGGCCTCAATGTGGGCAGCTACGTGCTGGCCAACTTCCTCGGTGCAATACCGGGCATCTTCCTCATCGCACTGAGCTCTACACTTCTCGTTGGGTGTTTGGCCGGGCTCAACTCGTACGGCGTGTTCCTCCTCGTGGTGTTTCTCTCGCTTGTGGCGGCCGAGAACCTCATGCACCTCATTTCAGCTGTTGTACCGGAATTTATCATTGGAATGGCCTTGGGCGCTGCGATTTTCGGATGGTTCATTCTGGTCATGGGCTTGTTCGTGCCGGCCCACGCCATGCCGGTATACTGGCGCTGGTCGCATCATCTGGGATTTCTGTCCTACAGCTTCGAGGCGCTAATTTTCAACCAATTCGGCGACGATTCGACCCCCGCGGGTCTGGCCGTGCGGGCCAAATACATCCCGGACACAGTGCACATTGGCCGCGACGTGGCCGTGCTGGCGGGCAACGCGGTGGCCTTCGAGCTGCTCTTCGGCTTGATCCTGTACAAGTTCCACACTGGTCGGCGATAGTTGAAGTGCGTGACCATCACTCTGCTCTGTTGTGATTCGTCCAAAGTCGTTTCCACCAATCACATCGCTCCATTGTCAAATTCAAACACAAAAATAAAAATACCGCGAAGGACTTCGCTTCCCTCCAAAATTCAATTTGGCCCGGGCCACTCTGTATAAAGTACACATTATACTGCCCATGGCGTCCGTGTCGGGGCGTCGGCCGAGCGTGGACCAGGTCGAGGCGCAGGCGCTCGAGGCCGCCGCGGGGCTGCGCTCCGCCGGCGCCAAGCTCGTGTGCATCGACTTCGACGCCACGTTCGTGGCCGTGCACACGGGCGGCCGCTGGACCCGCTCGGCCGCCGAGCTGCGCGCGCACGTGCGGCGCTTCTTCCTGCTGCTGGTGCCGCTGCTGTGTGAGGCCGACGTGAGCGTGGCCATCGTGACCTTCAGCCCGCAGGTGGCGCTCATCCGCGACGTGCTGCGTCTGAGCTTCGCCGCGTCGGTGGCCGAGCAGCTCGTGGTGCGGGGCGACGACCGGTCGTGGTCGCTGGCGCACGCGCAGACGACGGACTTCGCGCCGCTGTGGCAGACGGACGGCCGCCACTTGGACCGCAAGTTCAAGCTGCCGTTCATGATCTCGGCCGCGCTCGAGGTGCAGGGCCGACGCGGGGCCGTCGTCCGCAACCGGGACACGGTGCTCGTGGACGACGACGCCGTCAACATCCGCGTGGCCAACGACAGCGGCGTCGTGGGCGTCTACTTCGACCCCAAGCAGCAGGACGTCGAGCAGTTCTGCAGGAGCATCAGGAAGCTGCAGGCCCCAGAGCAAGAGGTGGAGCCCGAGCCGGCACCGACGCCGTTGAGGACGCCTAGTAGGAAGCAACGGTCAGGAGCGGGCGGGGTCAAGTTGGTGGCCAAGGAGCACAAGTTCCTGGCCGCGGGCAGTGGCGGGGGCAGCAGAGCCAGAAGGCGGCTGGGTATTGCGCCCGGCAGTGGAGGTGCACGCACCTCGACCTTCAACATGTGCACGCCGTCGCCGGTGATGAAGTTGAAGTGCAGTGTGGACATGGGACGGCCGAGGTCCAAGCGCGCGTCGAGGATTCTGAGGAACTACCGGAAAGAGATGGAGGCGGCGTTGCCCGTGGTGGCCGAGGCGGCGACGTCCACGTTTTCAGTCGCGGAGGTGCCGACGACACCAACCAAACAACCAGCTCTCTTGCGTGAGACTCGAGAACCGCAGACGTCTCCTGTTGTATAGAAGATGTAGACAACGCAAAATGCACGAGGATTGTAGATAGACGAACAAGTAACGTTAGGTATGTAGTGAGCGCCTGGCCTTCCGAAAATGACGTTGCAGTAACATTTTGGGGCACCGGCAGAATAAATTATTCCGCGGATCGCCATGAAATGCAAAAAAGAATTATTCAGTATATTGCAACAATTTTAAGTACCAGTACAAGATGGCAACCTGTAATTGTAGTTAATAGTGCAAACCTGTCAAATTACGCAGCCTTCGAGACCGTCGCAGTTGCCCCCCAGAAGCACCTGTTCACCTTGAGAAACAACATCATCTCCAAACGAATGGGGGGATGCGGTGGCGGTGAAGCGAGAGAATATGACGTGCCCTGCTAAAAAGCCGCTCGACGGTATTCGAGGTAGGGGACACCATGGTAGACCTGGACAGCAACGCGCTGCTTCTTGCGCGCGCGCAAGGCGCTAAATGAAGCTCAGAAACCAAAGTAGAGATCGATATACACAAAATCGCGCTCACTACAAAAAGTGTAATCGCGTAAAAACACTGTTTATATCTGTAAAAATATATTGTAAAAAATGGGGTCGTAAGTTATTCCACTTTTTCAGGCTGGGCGCAAAATAAATTATTCCGTACTAATATTTCCGTATATTTGCAATACAATCTTTTATTCGGAAAGCCTGGTGAGCGCTGAGGAGCGTATTCAAGAGCGGTGGGCTGTGTGAGAACGATGATAAACCTACCAGCAAAAGATACTACTTCGAAGTACACTGTAGTAATTCGGTCGATTCTGAATCCACTATTACTACAGTGACCAACTCAAGCAAGACGAGGGTGTTTCTTGTGACGTATTGGGAAGTTTCACAACGGTAACATTGTGTTCTGGAATACCTCACATTAGCGTTCGGCAGCGACGGCAGGAATCCAAGCGCAAGCATCACTTTGCGAAAGCGTTCTCTCCAGGCTCAGCGCTCATTCAACTTGACTAAAGCCTAGTATTGCTGTCACTGCAGCAGATATGCCCGATGTCCACATTCCAGTTTCTCCGAGCGCCGACGTCGTGTACAGCGCCCTTGATAGCGAGCCCAACATCCCAACGCTCACCGCAGAGAAAAGGACGAGAAATCCGTGCACTCTAAGCTGGAGCAACCTCACCTACACTGTCGATGTCAAGAAATCGACCAAGCACCCTGAAGGCAAGAAAGCTATCCTGACTAACATCACCGGTCGATGCGCACCTGGAGAGCTCACAGCAGTCATGGGACCCTCCGGTTCTGGTAAGACGACGCTGCTCGACATCCTCGCCGATCGCATCAGCTCCGGTACTATCGAGGGCAGCATCTCGCTCAACGGCGAGAAGCGTAACGCGAAGACTTTTCGAGCTGTGTCGAGCTACGTCGCGCAGGAGGACTCGCTGATGGGGTCATTCACAGTGTCAGAGACGCTCGAGATGGCGGCGAGACTGAGTCTACCAAGCATCATCACGCGCGCGACCATCGTGAGACGCGTGCAGACGGTGATCGACGAGATGGGACTGCGCGTATGCGAGCACACGCTGGTGGGAGATATCTTCCGCAAGGGATTATCGGGCGGCCAGAAGCGTCGACTGAGCATTGCCATTGAGCTGCTTTCGGAGCCTTCGATCTTGTTGCTGGATGAACCAACGTCGGGTCTGGACTCAGCCTCGACGCACAACGTCATGGAATTCGTGTCGAAATTATGCCGTGAAAACAAGACGGTCATCTGCACCATTCACCAGCCTTCGTCGCTCGTGTACGACATGTTCACGAACATTGTCATCATGACTGCCGGCAAGACGGTCTACTTCGGGCCGCGCGAGCTGATTATCGACCAGTTCTCAGGAGCGGGGTACACTTGTCCGATGTATATGAATCCGGCCGAGTACTTCCTCAGTCTCGTCAATTCCGACTTCGCAGGCCACGCCAACATCAATAACCTCGTGCAGCGTTACGCGAGCAGTACAACCGCAGCGACCATTCTGCAGAACATCGAGGCCGACACTGCTGGAGTTCACACCGCTGCACCGGTCGTCCCAATGAAACCTTCTGCTCTCCGCCAATTCTTCGTGCTTATGGAGCGCAACTTGATCAACAACGTCCGCAACCCAGGCATCTACTGGGTCCGACTCGCCATGTACCTGATGCTGTCCTTCATGGTGGGCACCATGTATCTCTCCACCAACAGCGACATCTCCGAGCAGGATATGGTGCCCTTGCTCTTCTACGTGCAAGCGTTCCTCGTCTTCATGTCGGTGGCTGTGCTGCCCTTCTTCATCGAGCAGCGAGCTGTCTTCATGCGCGAGCGCGCCAACAGTGGCCTCAACGTGTTCAGCTACGTGGTCGCCAACTTCATCGCGATATTGCCCGGTATTTTCTTGATCGCAGCAGTCTCCACATTCCTGGTCGTGCTGCTCTCGGGTCTCCACGGCTTCTGGTACTTCCTGCTAAACCTGTTCCTGTCACTGGTGGTGGCCGAGTCGTTGATGCACGTCATCGGAGCTGCCGTGCCGCACTACATCATCGGCATCGCATTGGGCGCAGGCATCTTCGGCATGTTCATGCTGTGCGAAGGCTTCATGGTGCCTCGACACGCCATCCCGGATTACTGGCTCTGGGCCTACTACGTCGCCTTCCACTCGTACTCGTTCCAGTCGTTCGTGTACGAGCACTTCGTCCACGTCGACACCCCCACAGCCAGAGCCATCCTGGAGCGTCTGGACCTCACGGACGTCGACACGCCATGGAACATGCTCATCCTCGTGTGCTACGCCATCGGCCTGGAGATCGTCTTCACCTTCATCCTCTACAAGTTCCACACGGGGCGTCGGTAGAGAAGTTAGTGTACAAGTAAACACAAGACACATTTAGACTACCGGTAAGTAGCATAGGCTAGGAGACCGGCCAGTTATAGATTCTCTCATTGATAGCATTGGTGGTGGTTTTAGTGGCATCTCGGTTCCTATCCTCATAATCCCCCCTATCTGCATGAAGATGTTGGTGTGATTTCTGTGGGTTTATAGTCATGAGAGGAGGCGTCTGTCTGGGGGTGTTTAGTGCTTGCCCGTCTTCCAGTTGGGGCAGCGGTCCTCCTCCTTCACGCCTGCAGACAGAAACAGCGTGTGAGCGAGTGGTTGGCTATGGCTAAAGTATCTTTTGGGGTTGGAGACGCACCCGTGAGCGCGGCGTCGATGTGCTGGCCGCAGCCCTTCCACGTGGCCTTCTGGCAGGTGGGGCACTCCACTTTCATGCACATTGCGATGGACTTGGTTCGGTGACTTGAGCTCCAGGCGGCGGATTGGCGACTGAGCGGTCAGTCGTTCCGCCGGCTGGAGTCCAGCCTGGACCCATGCCTGACCTAGCTGCATAAATGAGTACATATCGATTAAGACAGGTCCTGCATAAACGTATACCAACTTCAACATAGACTGTTGCGGATACCGGTACGGCCTGATGTTGCTGCTTGAGGTGCTTGTGCTTGGCCAACTTTAGCGGCGAACGTTGGGCGGAGAGCAACGCGAAACTCCCAGGACGATGTCTTCGATGCTATTCTGACGCAATGCGCTCCCAATCTTAGCTGCAGATTGGCCGAGTCATGGTGCTCACTTGTGAACTAGCAACGTTAGGAGCTTCTTCCTCTTCCTTTTTTTTCCTTTTCCTGCCAAGATGATGTCTGGACGTCTGCTGCGGTCGAGCTCGACGGTCCGTGCGCACTTCGGCTTCGCTCCGCACCAGTTGTCCGGTGTGCTGCAGGCTCGCACGGACAAACCCGTTTTCTTCGTCAAGGTGCACAGCCTCCCCATCTTGCCCAGCCACATGGTCTGGCGCGTGTTCGCCACGGCTCCAGCCACCGCGACGGGCAAGCTTTCACCCTCCTCGCCGGCGACAGTAGAGCTACCCGAAGTCAAGTGGACGGCAGCACCTCTTCCCGAAATCAAGGACGTGACCGAAGAGCCTGCCTCTCTCAAGCACTTCACGCAGTCGTCAAGCAAGCACGCTCTCGCTCCAATCGGAAGCACTGCGATCGCCGGCCCCAACGATGGACCTACGTGGAAGAATCCCATTCCTCACCCGGTCTACAACCTCGAGGCCATTGACGAAATCCCGCAGACACACCACCAGCCGAGGAAGATCCACGAATACGTGGCTCTACTCGGTGTCAAGACCCTCCGTCTCGGCTTCGACCTCCTCTCGGGGTATCGCGGACCTGGTGGCTCCATGACGGTGCAGGACTGGCTCAACCGATGCCTCTTCCTCGAAACCGTGGCCGGCGTACCGGGGATGGTGGCGGGGATGGCTCGTCATCTACGCTCACTGCGTTCGCTCAAACGGGACTACGGATGGATCCACACGCTGCTGGAGGAAGCCGAGAACGAGCGCATGCACCTGCTGATCTTCATGAACATGAAGCAACCTGGGTGGGGCTTCCGCATGATGGTGCTGGCTGTGCAGGGGTTTTTCTTCCCAGCCTTCTTCCTGGCCTACCTCGTTTCCCCCAAGACGTGTCATCGCTTCGTGGGGTTTCTAGAGGGGAAGCAGTCAAGACGTACACGAACTTGCTCGAGGACATGGAGCACGGCCACCTCGACGAATGGTGCACCACGACTGCACCTCTCATTGGTCGAAGCTACTACAATCTCCCAGACGACGCCAAGGTGTACGACATGATCAAGTGCATCCGCGCGGATGAGGCGAACCACCGCGACGTGAACCACACGTTCGCGGGTCTGGACCAGAAGCGTGGCGTCAACCCGTTCGTCGGTCAGCACTAGGGTGTCGGTGTCATTGCTGACTGCAGCACCACAATACTTAGTACTAGTGGTATCAAGAACCTACGCAGTTCTAACTATTGAATAAATCAAATACTCGCGCACCCCGCAGTCTCTGAGCTGTTTTGTTTGCTTCAGCTCAGGTGGATCAAAGTGCGATAGCTGTTCGAACGTAGATCAGTCTCATGCGTGCGTGCGTTCTGGGCAACAGCTTCCTGCCTATTGTTTATAGTCCTGGGACGTGCTGGTCGGTTGTTCGTCCACTTCAGTGGAAACGGGATCACGCGGTCCCCTCGCGAGCTGATGCTAATACGCATTTGGGTTTTAAGTGGTGATCTCTCATTGCCGAATTTGCCGGGCCCAGAGCCAAGAACCAAGCCCCCCACCCCGTCGAAATGTGCATGAAAATCGAGTGCCCCACTTGCCACAAGGCCACGTGGCGAGGTTGCGGCAACCACATCGACACCGCCGTCAACGGTGCGTCAAGTGTTTTCTCACTCCTTACTCGTGAAGGTCGACACATTTTAAACTTTAACGTTGGTGCTGGGTTTGCTTTTGCTGCAGGCGTCAAGGAAGAGGACCGTTGTCCCCACTGGCAGACCGGCAAGCACTAAGATCAACCACTGTACTGTAGCTGACATCGGAGACCCTCTGTAACATGAACAATACAAAGTCCAAGTGCTTCTTCATAAGTTGCGGCTCCTGTCGCTGACTTTTCCGCAACGTTAGGTCAGGTCAGGCACAATGCGGTCAGGCAGGGGACTTGCTCGCACGAAACCGGGGCAGCAACTCATTCCCGAACTCGCCACCTCGACCCCAAAGCTCCGTCGACAAGCATCCAGCATCCAGTATGTGCATGAAGACCGAGTGCCCGACCTGCCACAAGCCCACGTGGAGAGGCTGCGGAATGCACATTGAGAGTGCGCTCAACGGTGCGTCCAACGATGGTCAACAGCTCCGATGCACACAATACCGGTACATGTAAGCTGAAAGCTTTGTGCTCTCTGATCTTTTCAGGCGTGAAGGAGGAGGACCGCTGCCCCAACTGGAAGACCGGCAAGCACTACCTGCCCGGCCAGGAGCCGCAAGGCTGGTGCACCGTGCAATAGTTCAGTGCATAGAGTAGGATCGAACCTCTACGACAAAATATCAACCGCCATGTCTTGCTGGAATAACGTTGAGGTTTGTATTAGACCTGCATACTACACTACTACTTAGTACTTGAGAGCCGTCATGACGGAGTTGGCAGCTGCCGCGACGATGCAGAGGCTGCCGGCCATCCAGAAGCCCATGCGTGCGCGCGGCATGACCATCGAGTAGACGGCCGTGTGGCCGACGCGGGCCGTGGTGTAGGCCAGCATGAGCGTCTGGGTGGTGTTGGGGCTGACGCCCACGGCGATGGCGCTCCAGAAGACCACGAAGGCGAGCGGCATGGACTCGAGGTCGTTCTGGATGATGCGTTTCCAGCGCATCTCGTCCTCGACGGCGGCCTTGACGGCCTTCTCGTCCATGTCGACCTTGATGCCCATGTAGCACACGAGCTTCTTGTCCTCGGGCATGCGCGTGTTGGCGGCGAAGGCCTTGCGCCCCTGGATCATGGTGGAGGCCAGGAACTTGACGTACAGCAGCGACGCGCAGAGAGCGAAGACCTTGACATCGGAGTTGGGGCCCAGCATTGTGAAGACGTGGAGTTGTCGCTGAGAGAGAGTAAATTCAGGAATGGGGCGACCAGCAACGCGTGCCTGCTCGACGAAGATGGCTACACGTCTGACGCTCCGACTTGAGGGGTGATAGACATGGCTACATTCAATGCCTGACCTACTTCCAGATCCAGTGATGAGCAAATCTGACACCGAGCTGGTCTTCCGGCCTGATCGTTCCATGTCAGGCACTGCCTGCCAGGCTTTTATGCTTATCTAACTTATGATAAGTTATCTTACATGTACGCCTGACCCGCATGGACGTTGGAGCCGTTTCTTGCTTGCGTGGGTGGAGCTCGAGTTGTCTGTTCGTTCCAAGGCCATGGGGTGGAGCTACGGTAATGATGATGCCAGAAACTCATGGAGATGCTGGCCGAATGTGATCTATCAAACGGTGGATTAATACGTCACGGTGGACTCGACTCGACTCGACTATGGATACCTTGTTCGCCGTCTAAGACTCTTTAGGCCAGCACCGCCATGGCGATATTCGCCGCAGCCGTGAGGATGCAGGCGGTGCCCGACATCCAGCACGCCATGCGGCTGCGCGCCGTTCCCGACGCGTAGGCGATCGTGTGTCCGACGCGGGCCGCTGTGTACACCACCATGAGCGTCTTGGTCAGGTCCGCGCTCACGCCGTTGTGGATGGCGCCCCAGAAGATCAGGAAGGCCATCGGGATCGACTCCAGGTCGTTCTGCACGATGCGCCGCCAGCGCTGCTCGTTGTCCCGCGCCACCTTGAGCGCCTTGTCGTCCAGGTCGGACGACATCCCCATGGCGCACACCAACTGCTTGTCCTCAGCCATGCGCGTGTTGGCCGCGAAGGACTTGCGCGCCTGGATCATGGACGTCGCCAGAAACTTGACGTAGAGCGCAGAGGCGGTCAGGCCGAAGACGTTGACGTCGGAGATGGTGCCGAGCATTTTATGACGCGGATGAAGATGACTCGACTTGGCACGAGGGGGATCGATTGGGGAATGGAGCTGGGGCTGCGCAGCAGAGCGACGTGACCACCGAGCGCTGTCGCCCGACAGTGCAGAGCTGGGCCGTTATCCACGCCTGATCATGTGCCTGACCTTGGCTCGCGACAGTGATCAACTTCGGTGCCGCCGTGCCATGGATATCCCGGACTGCTATTTCATCGCATCAATCTCAAGTAACAATGGTGATTGTTGAAGCTGTTGTCCAAGCTGACAGGACGAGGACGAGGACTTCGACCAGATCGAGATCGAGATCAAGACCAAGACATTTTGAGCAAGTTGAAGTTCAAGAGGTGCAGACCACGTGAGCGCGCAGAAGATCGCGTTGAAGCCGAAGGGCGCAGTGCAGGGGAGATGACCAGGACAGTGAACGGTGGACTACCCAAGAAGAAGGAGAGGCGACATGGCGGCGTAATTGACGGCTGAGGTTCGACGGGAACAGTCGCCGGAGAAGCGAAGCTACCGGGGACAAGCGAATCTGCCTGCCAGAGTCGAAGTTGCCAAGGAGAAGGGAAGCTGACTGAGTAGGAGCGGAAGACTGCAGCTGAAATAGATTGCCTGAGCGGCAAGATTGAGCAGAGCTGTAGAAAGAATACAGCAGAGTTACGTGAGCGGCTCACTTGCCGATCTTGTGCAGATACTACAGCTGGTTATACGACCAAAGCAGAGTAGCAGAAGCGCGCAGGAGGCCGGCCAATAGCGGAAGGCCGCTATTACTCATTTGAAAAACGGATATCCAAGGTTGAGTATTTCTTAAATCATAAAGGTGCAGAGTGCTCGAGTCTAGTCTGTCAATGCAGCTAGGACACTAGCCACGGCGCCAACGACGATGCAGGCCACGCCGACAATCCAAAACAGCATGCGAGCGCGAGGTAAACTCTGGGAGTAGACGATCGTGTGTCCGATGCGGGCCGTAGTGTAGACCAGCAACAGTGTTCGGGTCAAGTCGGTGCTCACTCCAACGCTGATGGCGCTCCAGAAGACGACGTAGGCCATGGGCATGGACTCGAGGTCGTTCCACGGATGACCCGCTTCCAGCGCATCTCCTCCTCCACAGCCGCCCGGACGCGGTAGTTTGTGGGGTCTGCGAATCCTTGTTTGGGCGCGTTCTTGGCTTGCGGCAGCTTGTTGTCTTCTGACATGCGCGTGCCGGCAGCGAATGCCTTGCGACCCTGGATCATGGTGCAAACGAGGAACTTGATGTAGAGCACCGCGGCGCTCAGAGCGAAGGCCTTGACGTCGGTAAGCATAGTTTCTAGGAGGGGGTGGGGACGGTGGAGTGTAGTTTAGCAAATTCAGGACTGGCGAGCTGTCGGTGGTGGTTTCTCCCTGCTTAGAGACACCAGGTCCGTTACGAGTTTGATGCAATGCTTGTCTGGTTGGGATGGTCGTTTCTAGGAGCAACGATGCGCGCGTGGGGAGGAACAGCTCACGAGAAGTGGCTCAACGGGCGCCTCGTTCTCACTCAGGCACTATTCTTGACACGCGTCTGACCTGCATGGAACCGTTTCCGGCTGCTACCAAGCAACAACGTGGTGATCTCATGCGTTTTCTCTTCAACAAGGCATCCACAATTTTCCATCCATGCTGACGGACGACGAGGTGCGCTTCGTTCAAGCTGGGTACCCGAATCTGTGCTGCAAGGCAGGGCTGAAGCAAAGAGCTAAGGTGCAGCCGGACGAATGTGATCTATCAAACGTTGGACTCGACTACCTACTTAAGTACCTGAAGTAGTGTTTATCTTGTACTGTTCGAGCATCTTAGGCGATATTCGCCGCGGCCGTGAGGATGCAGGAAGCTGCTGCCTGATCAGTATTTCTTGGTGGAGTCCATCTTCAGCGGAGCCGTCGTTGTCGATCGCTCCACACTTTCAGCCCTGCATTAAAAGAGGAACGTCAATGAAACCATGATCAGTTCACATTGATCCAGACCACTTCGAAGTACGTTGATTTAGAAATAAGGTTGTAGTGTGTTCTACCACTCGATAAGCTATGTCAATGCAGCTAGGATGCTAGCCACGGCTCCAATGACGATACAGACCATGCCCACTATCCAAAACACCATGCGAGCGTGAGGTAGACTCAGAGAGTAGACAGCAGTGTGTCCGAAACGAGCAATCGTATAGAGCAGCAGCAGTGTCGTCGTCAGGCTGGCGCTCACTCCGACGCTGATGGCGCTCCAGAAGACGATAAACGCCATGGGCATGGACTCGACGTCGTTCTGGATGATCCGCTTCCAGCGCATCTCCTCCTCCACAGCCGCCCGGACGCGGTCGTCTGTGAGGTCTGCGAATCCTTGTTTTGGCGCGTTCTTGGCTTGCGGCAGCTTGTTGTCTTCCGCGGAATAATATTAATTCCTGTTGTTCAGATACTGAACGCCTGTTGCAATTCCTCACTACTGAATTCCTGTTGTGTGCAGTGGAATACCTGTTGCGAACTTAAGGCAACAGAAACTAAATACTGAAAAGCAGCGACATATCATTCAGAGCATCAAGTATGCTTATCTGTTACTGAAGCAACAGAAGAGAGAAACACACGTGATAGTGAATTCAAATGCAGCATGTATTGCAATAAAGCCATGACATCCATGGGAATCTGCGTCTAGTCGACTTCCATATCATGCGCTCGACATATCGCGTGCACCAGTTCTTCAGCTTTGTACTGCACGCTTCCTCCATCTACGAATGTAGCAGTCCAAATGTAGACACCTTCATGGGGGCACAGATGAATGCCCGCAACCTGCCCCACTCTGCGGTCTACGATAATATCTCCCCCGTCGTCGATCTCGAACTCCTGCATTACAGGCCATTTCATAGGCCTCCCAGGTGACTTTGTAAAAATGCTCAGGAGGCGGTCAATATCGTATGCATCAGAAACAACGTCACGCTGCAGACTCCCTGCGAGCGTCCGAGGTCGTCCACGCTGCCCGCGCATCGGGATTGAAGCCATGGCTCGATCAATGTTTATTTTCCCTAGGAGATGCAGCGCAGCAATGATATGCGAGCAAACCCACCCTGAATGTTTGAATTGCTTGCATGTACAGCTCAACGCTTGGCGAACTGACCGGATCTACATTAAAACAAAATGTAAGCAGTTTACAAAACAGAATAATAAACTCCGAAGCGCAGTACCTCTTCTAGGTGCCATTTTGATCGGTGTGGGAGCTCTTCCATTTCGCGTACGACCCTATCATTCAAAACGACCTGATGAAGTGATAGAAACGTGAATTGAAGATCTTGTATCGGTTCTGCGGCTCCAAGGCTGCCACGCAGAGACTTTTGAAACCTACCACACCACGACACACCCGATAAATATTTCGAGAAAGCTCATGCAACCTCGATTAAAGCTGTTGGACCCTACCTTTCGGCTCTTTCGGCAGACACGAGAGACCCGGCAAGATTCCGCGGTTGCACCATAGCCTTCGTGCTGTTAAAAAAATGCGAGCCGGGCGTCCGGACGCTCTCGCATTAACAATGCGGTGATTCTGAGTCTCGATCAAGAATGTTTTCGCCTTTACGACTGCATCAACAGGAAGCGGGCCTGCATTGATTAAAAACATATCAGGGTTAGTGTGACTGCGCAGAGGTGTTACATAAACTAAGAAGCGGCATACCTTCAGCATAATGAGCTTGGGGGCCTGCCGACAGGTTCGTGGCATCGTACAGTAAAACTCGGGGCAACACCGAGTTTAAAATGGAGATTGTCGGTGCCTTCTTGTAGTCTGTAACAATTACCTTTATAACTCGATGGTGGCTCTCGATGGGTTGTTGGGTTGGTAAAAATCCGGGGACTGACGAACTTCCAACACTCCATCGCTCCCACCGAGGCGTCAAGTACACTGTTTGTAGCCACTTAGCAATTTCTTGCTCGCCCTCCGCATTCCATGCTGCAACGATTCGTTTTGCGAGAGCCCGAAACTGACGGAGAGAGCGTGATGCATGCAACAAGCGCAGATGTGGCTGGACAAATTCCTTCACGAAGTCTTTTCTGTTGGTCAGTTTTGTCTGGTTGCGTGCCTGCCTGAGCAAATGCTCCCAGCACGTGAGAACTTCTACGGCTGGCCACACAATGGCTAGCGCAGACGCAATGGCATCCGAGTGGTCAATGCTAGCACTACGCACCGAGACGTCTACACCGTAAAAAAGCGAGGCGTACTTGACCAATGCGGCGAACATTCTCTGGTACGCGTACGTGCACTCCGTTCTTACGAACATGTATAACCAAGGGCGAAATCGCTGCACAAAGCCCGAGCTGGACGTCTTAACCGAGATCCCACCACAGTCGACCAAGGTCCACCCTCCAAAGTGCAGGCGATAAGTACCATCTGTCGACATCACTAAGTCAGGGCCTTGATCCTGAACTGCTTGACGAACATTACTAAATAGCGCTCGTGTGGTCACAATAATACCCATTGATTCAATCTCCTTTCCGCCGTCGGTAGATGTATGCTCAAATTCGAGTATTATCATCGCATTCATGTCCGCCATATTTGATTCATCAGCGGTGCGAAACGTCTCAGCATCTTGACACATTTTCCGGGCCGCCCAATTCTGCAAAGTCACGAACTTGTTAATCTCCCAGCCGCCGGCAGCCTTTTTCTTTAGGTACGCCTTGCGGTTCTCCATCTTTTTAACGACAGGTACATGGGCAAGCATCTGCGGCTCTCGCATGTATTTAAACAACAGCATATTCCGCACACGACCTGCAGCCATCCCCAGTTTCAGCAACGCGTCAATCTCTGGCTTCAGCACCAATGAAATACCGCGTTCAGGTATTTGGATTTTCGCCCCGCAGTGCCTGCCACGCTCAAGAAGTTGGTAGCGAAAAGTGGTTCCATCTCCTCGATGCGTCGAAAGTTTGAGGCGATGACCACATCCAACATGGGAACGGCACTGATATACCTTTCCAAGACAAATGGGGACAAGTACCTAGTCTGATAAGTGTAGACGAAGCTGTTGAACCCACGCAGTGCTTGTTCAGCTTGACTCAACGAGTCAAAGAATCCAATACTGGTGTATGTAGGCTTAGATGTCGGAACAAAGTCACTAGGCTGTGAAACCTCTCCTGAATCACTGCCAAAGTCCAATGAGCTCTCGCTGTCGCGACCGCTCCCTGCTTCCACTGCTGTGCTTGTCACGTTCTCATCGCTAGAAGATGGTTCGTTCGAAATGGTTGCGTTAGTCTCTACGTTGCTGTCCTTAACGTACTCGAGTACCACCGTGGCGTCGCTGTCGTTGCCGGAGACGTCTGCGTCTGCTTCCATGGGAGCAAGCCACCACAACGAAGAGTGTCTCTCGCTTATAGTCTTTCTGGTTCTGCGTAGCGCGAAACCAACCGCCAGCTCTAGAGTGAAACCAACACCACCAAAAAGTATCAACTGTATATAGGCACCTTGATTCAGAGTTCAGACACTTGAACGTCTGTTGTCGACTTTCAGCACTGACAATCTGTTGTGATAGGCCTTCAAATCACGACAACAGGTTTTCTCGTCGGGCGACAGAAGTTCAGCAGTAATGATCGGCAACAGGCGTTCAGTATCTGAACAACAGATTTTAATTAGCACCCGTCTTCCGCCATGCGCGTGCCGGCAGCGAAGGCCATGCGACCCTGGATCATGGTGCAGACGAGGAACTTGGTGTAGAGCACCGCGGCGCTCAGAGCGAAGGCCTTGACGTCGGTGATCTCGTGTGTCATGGTGGCGAGTCGAGGAGCTTCGAAGCAGACGCAGCTTGGTGGTCGAGGACGCAGAATCGACAATGGCAAGAGCTGGTGGGTCCTGCCTTCTGTTGAGGTTGGTACTGCCGCGACGAAAGAGACGTCAACGAAGCGTGCGTGTCGTGTCACCTGAATCGCGGACTATCTCTGCTGCGTTGCAACACCCCAGCCTGTTTTCGAGAAGATTTTGCCGTCATCGAGACTTCCCGTTTTCCCTCGCAGTCGAGCCTTTCATTCCGACATGGTTGACATGTTGAAGCTTTGATGGCGGGTCAGACAAGCAAGCGCCCGATTGACGACCGGGCATGATCTTCTGTAGGGGACAGTGTCGAGCACTGAAGCCGACATAGAGCGCTGCCAATCTGCACCGGTGAGCTTTATGATAGAGTTTATCGTGTGTGTATGCAGCAGCTTGCATAGAGCCCCCACCAGATGCAGCCTTGCCTTCTCTTCAGCGCCATTTGCTATCCAGGCAAGGTGCGCTTTCAAAACCTGCAATCATCCGCGTCATCCTCTCAACCGGAAAATACGGTACCTATCGTCTCAGGACATGCCACCCGAGGCGTCTCAAAGCGATAAAAGTTGAGCTTTCAAAACTTTTAGAGCGGGGTGATTCGTGTGTTGGGCACAACGCCTACCAACACATTTTCAGTGACGTGGAGTCCGAAAAATGGAGCCCTGAAACCTTATCTTACCGGTATCCTGCCCGAGCGTAGCGGTTACGGCGTAACCATGCCGGTATCCTGCCCGAGCGTAGCGGTTACGACGTAATGGCGTAACCATGCCGTAACCATGCCCACCGTAACCAGTGCGAGTCGCACGAAGCAACTCTCATGGCGGACAACCGAGGCAGCTCGCGCCGATCATCACGTCGTGGACCCCAGCGCCCCAAGACTCCTCAACGCAACGTGACCGGTAACTCCAAGTCCAAACCTACATCGTCACGCAATCGGAACCGGTCAACCCCTCGTGGTCGCCCTGTTATCGTTCCTCAAAGTCGCGTAACCTCTCTGCCATCCGACCTGTGGACTCTGCTGCTGCCGTTCCTGACATGGCGAGACACCGACGCAATGCTCTGCGTGTGCTGCGAGTGGAGGAAAGTGGTGTCGGAGGCCAAGAAGTCGTTCCCCGAGTGGCGGTCGACAGTTCTGGGCCCATCAGCCAATGGCTCCGAAAGTCTGGAGCTGCTGAGAGCCAACCACTTGAAATGGGCGGACACCCGCTTCGCGCCCGACTTGGTGCTTCTCTCAGCTGCTAGTCAGGACTGCAGTCCGTGGCATAGTGGTGGCTATTGGGAGGAAGCCATTGCAGCTATTGAGGGAGCCAAGTTGCTGCCTCCGAGGTGTAAAATCGTCGGACTGTTCACTATGAACTCGGTTTTGGGACGACCAGAGGAGGACGAAGACGTGGAGGAGGATCCTACCGGTAGCAGCGCCGTGACCTTGTCGATATCCATTGCTCACTTACCCGAGACGACGCTGGAGATGGCGGAGTTCGACAGGAAGGACCTCCGACGGTATCACCACGAGCTGGAGAACCCCTTCACTTCGCTGGAGGAGCGAGACACGCCGTCGTTTCTAATGTTTGGAGTGAACGACCAGAGCGCTCGTCATCTGGTGCCAGCGGTTGAGCAATGGCATCCTGGAGCTGCGGTCGTCGGCGCTGTGTCGCCACTCGTTGACAGGTGCGTTCCTCTTGCTACGTACAGCGGAGGCGTCGAAGCACGAAAGCCACGGAAGAACCGAGGCGCAAAACAGCAAGCAGCTCGACGGCCGCGTCCACCGGGTCAGGTAGCGTTCCCGTCGACGATCCTGCTTCGACTACAGGGTAAAGTGGGCGTGAAGGCGTTTTCCTCGAGTGGATACCACCCGATCACTCCAGTTGTTCGATGCGAGGGTGCCAGTGCCTTGGACAATTTCAGCCAGGTGATGGCGTACGATCTCGTATCAATAGTCGGACAGGATGAAGTCGAACAGCACCATATCGTGGACCTCTTGGAGCCAACTGAGAGGCTTGCTATCGACCAGGAAGACCAAACGCTCAACATCTTCTCTTGTCGAGAAATCGCACCACTTCGACATCTCTCCAACTGCTGCCGCGCCACGGAGAGCGATTTTGTACCTGTCGCAACCTCCGCGGACATCGAACGACTGGAGTTCGTGACGCCATGGTGGAATAACTTGGTGATGTCTGTGCCTGGTCTGTACTGGCAGGAAGGAACGTACGGAATCCTCGCCTCGCATCACCCGACGCGGACGTCTCAAGCATTAACGAATGTTCTTCAAAGCACGCAAGCGGGGTTGTCGTCGGCGAGCGAGCGAGCGCTGGGAGCATTCTTGGTCGCTGGAGCGCTGAACGAGGTGGAGGATGCAGTCCACGCGAAGGACGTAAGCAAGCTCGTTGTAGACACGTTTCGAGGGCTCCAGATCGGCGGGTGTATCGTGAGGATAAGTGTTGGTCCTGTCGCGCTCCCTGGAGGTCTTCAGCTGCCTGTAGGGAGGAACGTCGCCCAGGTCCAAGCACACACAACATGCGGTGCGATTTTCTACACGAAGGCGTGAACGAAACAAATCCTGGGCAAAACACAGCTCAACAGTGCTAGCTTAAAAAGAATGGAGCGCCCCTGCTCGACTACTTGACGCTCCCGTATTCAATACATATCAATCGCGCACGAGTGTTCCTTGGCACGACGCACAGCTGGCCACGCTTACGCCCGTCCAGTGCGTCCGAACAATTGACGCATCAGCTCCTCGTCCTTCGCTTTCTCGGCGTTGCGCTGCTCCTGAAGTCGATGGAAGATCTCCACCAAGGTCTGTCCCTGGCGTTCTGCAACACGCTCCAAGAAAGAACCGTTGCCGGTGTCAACCGGGAAGCTGTCTTGAATCTTCTGCAGCAGAAAAGCATGGTGCTCCTTGCGCGCATCTGCGCTGTCCTTCCGGAAGCGCTTCACGGCTGCTTCCAGTTTTCTGTTCTGTTGCTGAATGATCTCTGCGATGCACAACGTCGAGGAACTACTAGCATCGTTGTCGACGTCCCGAGCGCGTTTCCGAGACGTAGGTGCTGCTCGGACGCGCCTGGCATCGGAATCCCGGCGGACAATAGCACGCCTAGGGGAATGTGCCGCTGGAGCGTCTTCATGTTGCTGCGCAACCGGAGGAGGCCTTGCTACTACTGATGGAGCACTTGAATCGCTGGCGAATTCATCGGCTGATGATTCCGAAGACGACGAATCCGCATCCGCTTCTGACCCTGGCTCCTCCAGCGGGGTAGGGACTTCTGGAGCGATAGGATGCTTCGGAGCCGAGTGTGTTCGCTTTGTGAAGGTACAACGCTCCACAACGGCTTCAATGTCGACGTAACGCGAAGACGACGCGTCGTTCGGGGGCTTGTATGTCTTTTTCTTCGTTTCACCGCGCTTCAACCGTATTTCGGCATCGATGGTGTCAATAACGTCATAGATGTCTTTGTCGACAGTAGTCAAGCCATTGAAGCTGCGGTAGGACCTGCTCATTCTCGCCACGATGGAGTCTCTCTCGGCTGAATCAAGCTCAAACCAGGACAGCGAGTTGGTCTCGGCTGCCTTCTGGTCGTAGAAGTAGATGAATTCGTACGAGTCCAGCATGAACCGTGCCAGGCCAACAACCGCACCCAGGGAATTAGTACCGCCAAGATCCTCATAGCGACGGAAAAGCCGGTCTTTTTCTTCCTCGAACACATACCGCCGAGTCCGTCGACCCTCGAGCAATTCGCCACATGCTTCACCAAGCAGAAGGAGCTCCTCCTTGCTCCAGTTAGCAGCAATGTACTTTTCTGGTTTCTGTCCTGAGTGGCCCTTTTCATCATGTTCCTTCGCATCGGCTGCACCAGGTGAAGACCTTGGAGGTTTTCCAGCTTTGCGCTTGCCAGGCTTCTCGTACGCTACACTTGTCTTCCTATGGAGAATTCGCGCCAGCGCATCGAACATTTGCTTGTTAAGATCCATGATGGTTTTGTTCTTCCAGCCACGAATCTCAGCCAATCTCTGATCCGGTGTCATATCGAACCACGCGGCACTATCGCCTCGCTCAGCAATAAACTCCGAAATGCCTGTGAACGAAGACTTCAACGCGATCATTTTGTTTCGAACACTGTGGATAGACCGATTCCGATTGGCAGGGCCCTGTTGCATCTTCGTGAACTTGTCAAACGTCATGTCAAGGGCGGCAGTCAATTTGCCACTCTTGGAGGACCCTGATGCGTCTTCCCAGGCTTGAATCAAGTTCCACAGCTCCTTCGCAGGCCAATTGTTTCCCTTCTTTGCCACGGGTACTGTGAGTTCCTTGCTACCACGTTTCGGGTTTGTCGATACCACTGAAGACTCTGAATCGGACGACCAAAACGCCTCCGTTCTCTTTCGAGTCGACCGAGGGCGGAGAGAAATACCGTCCGACGTGCTTCTCGCTCCAGGCGATGGCAAAGTCGGAGCCGGAGCAGCCACTCCCACAAATGAGGTTTCGGTAACTAGCGCGAACATATCGGCGTCGAGGTCCGCAAACCTCAGCGGGACGTTCGTGCATTGCTGGTACGCTCGCTTCTGCACGGGGGACATTTCAAACCAGGTCGGACTGTCGGCCTCTGCGCGACTGTCATTGCATGCCTTAATGTAGGCGTACGAAGCAAGAATGTACCGCCACTGCTGCGCCATTGCTTTCAAATCTCGCCGTATCGGAGTATCTGTGTCACCTGCGCTTTGTCGACGAGCTACAAAAGCGTCATATATCAGAGACTCGCGTTCGGTGGCTGTCTGCTCCTCGTCGGAAGGAACATTCATCACATCTGCACACGCCTTAATCAAATCCGACGATTCCTCAAGAGACCACTTCGCCGTTTTCGAAACGCTGTCTGCTGCCTTGGGATCCGCAAAGTCTTTCGGGCTCTTAACCGTCTTTTCGGGTGGAGGAAGAGGCGGTCGGAGACTTCGGACCTCCGCCAGCTTTTCATCCATCGCAAGAATACGCCCCAACCCTTCATACATCTCCTTTGTCAGATCAACCGAGTTGCGGTTTTTCCAAGACCGCAGCAGTGTCATTCTCGAGCCTTCCGGGATTTCGTGGTACGACGGCTCGCCCTTGACCTTCTGTGACTCGTTAAACGAGTGGATGTGAGCGTAGGAAAACTTTAACGAGCTCCGTCGCGCAGCAAGGGCTGTGCTGTTTCGCACTGACGAGCCACCCTGCATTTCCACAAACTCACGGTACATTTCCCTGTTGAGCGACAACCGTTCAGCGGGGTCGCTATTGCACACCATTATGGCTGCTTTCTCCCACGCCTTGATCAGAATGTCGAGCTCTCTGTTCTCCCACAGATGACCGTTTGGTCCATCGGCATTTACTTTGCGCTTCTTGTTTCCCCCTCTGGCCAGTACTGCGCTGTGGGTTTCCTTCTTGTCACCTTCATCAGTCTTCGCTGCAACAGGCTTATTTGCACTAGCATCTTTTGTCGAGATACTTGGAGGCTTCGGTACCAGGGTCCTTTCCGACACAGGGTTCTGGCTTAACGTAGGGGAAGTCGCTTTCTTCGCTCCGTCAGCACCAAGAACCGTCTTCTCCACGCTGCGCTTCTGTCCAACCACTGGAGCCGCAGGTCTTTGAACGGCGATTTCTTGGCGCGGGGCAGGCGGCGGTGGAGTTGGTTTTGAACTTTGGGCCGCAGCGGCAGTAGTCTTCGCTGTGCCAACACTTGGCTTGGCAGGCGTCACGTCGCTCGCTGAAATGTCAATTATCTGCTTCACGCGAGTACTTTCAGGGCGAATTGGAGCATCAGTCTTCCCATCTGCTGTCGACGCGCTCGATCTCTCGTCTCTGTCGGCCTCCACTCGGCTCTGAACGGCCATCATCGGGATGGCCGCCTTCTCCTCTTCACTGTCGTCGACCACGCTCGGGGGTTGAGACGAGAAGACGCTGCTCGAGTCCTCGTCGTCGTCCTGCAGCAGCTTGCCGCCCTTTTGTCTTCTCGAAGGTCGCCCAGCTTTGCGTCCAGCAGCACGCGCGCTCTTGGCGCTGCCTGCTTTCGCGCGGCGCACGTCTTCGAGCGCCACGGCCCGGGCGTCCAGCGCCATGACCCTGTCCAGCTCCTTGTACATGTCCTTGGACAGGTCCAGCAGGTTGGCGTTCTTCCACGAGCGCATGACGTTCTGCCTCGTGGCCGCCGGAAGGTCCGTGAACTTGGGGTCGCCGTTCATCGCCTGCATCTGGTCGAAGGCCGCGACCCTCGAGAACGACTGCTTGAGCACCCGCCGGCGCGTGGCCAGCCCCGACAGGTTGCGCACGTTGCTGCCGCCCTGCAGGCGCTCGAACTGGCGGAACGTCTCGTGCACGATGGACATGGGCGCGTGGCCCGGGCTGTCGCACAGCGTCTGCGCGGCCGCGCCCCAGGCCTTGATGAGCTGCATCATCTCCTCGGTGGACCACGGGCTGCTCGTGGGCCGGGCCACGGGGCCGCGCTCTGCTTCCTCTTGGCCGGCGTCTTGGCCCGCGTGGGCCGCGGCTCCTGCGCGTCCTCCTTGGGGCGCGCGGCCCGCCGCGCCGGCGTCGGCGTGGGCGGCTCCTTGTCTCCGTCCTTGCTCACGATGCGCGCGAGCGCCTGGCACATGGCCGGCGTGAGCTCCACGACGCTCGAGTTCTGCTGCTTCCAGTCCCTGGCCAGCTCGAGCCGCCGCGCGGCCGGCAGCGCGAAGAACGGCGGCTGCCTGGCCGCGCGCTGCGCCGCGTCGAAGTCCCGCACGAACAGGTACGAGAACTTGAGCGCGCTGCGCTTGCTCGTGAGCGCCGCCTTGTTGCGCCGCGTCGAGCCGCCGCGCAGCGCCACGAAGTGCTTGAACACGGCGTCGTGCAGCGTCTGCGCGCCGCTGTCGCGCGGGCGCGAGGCCGCCAGCTCCCAGGCCGTCACCAGGTCGCCGAACTCCTCGAGCGTCCACGTGTTGGTGGGGCGCGCGTCCTCGCTGCTGGGCATGGCCGCCGGAGTGGAGCCCAGTCAAATGGTCGCGACGTCTTCTCTTTTCAAAGGCGGGTCTGCGCTGAGGTGACCCGGGTTAAGTATAACAGATGAGGGGGTACTGAGTATTTGAAGCGCGGGATTTGTTGATGTAAATAAACGTTTTTTTTTCTCGGGAAAGTCTGCCGATTTTCGGGTTGTTCGGATTGATACCGGTGGCGCATTGCTCGATGTGCCAGGTGCGGCGTAGGATAGTGGAAGGCGGTGGGGTGAAGGTTTTGGCGACAAAATTATGGTTGTAGTGGTTGGAGATTGCACGTAAGGTGGCTGGAGTCTTTCAGGTGCCCCATTGACGGTGGGCCATGTTCAAACCAGGTTTTGGATATGATCATCGACTAACTTGTCGCCGTAGGAGTGGCTTCAACCGTTATCCTGAACCAAACAAGTCTGCCTTACCACCACAATCGTTTATGAGGTCGCGACCCAGGCGTAACGTGCTTCCCCACAGAGCCAACCATTCCAGCAACAGCCGCGAAAACAAACATGAGAGGTAAGAAGTACCGTAGATACAGGATCACCGAGAATCTTTTATCGTTTTAGTACGTGAGTCTCGTGGTTCGCGTCGGAAGTATACATTATGTCGAGCCCGGCAGTGACTCAGCGCAAGAACGATCTTTCGGACAGGAATCCTGCCGCAGGATCACTACAGCCGTCGTGACTCACGTGAGTTCCTGTATTCTATCCTGGAGGTCGTCCAATCCTTTGCTCGCCGTTCTCTTATAGGGATGTCCGCCGTTCTTGTAGCCGTCGCGTCGTGGCGCTCGATCTTGCATAGGGGGGGCCCTAACTGAGCAATTGAGCCTTTGACGTGGCAGCTCCTCCGCAGCGTAGGCAGCCATGTCATCGTCCATCTCGCAGTTCTACATCCTGTCGACGCGCGGCGACACCATCATCTTCAGCGACTTCCGGGGGGACGTGGAGAGCAACTCGGCCGAGATTTTCTTCCGCAAGGTCAAGTTCTGGGAGAAGGGCGACGCGCCCCCGACGTTCAACGTGGACGGCGTCAACTACCTGTTCGTGAAGAAGAACGCGCTGTACTTCGTGGCCACCACGCGCTGCAACGTGAGCCCGAGCTACATCCTGGAGCTGCTCACGCGCCTGTGCCGCGTGTTCAAGGACTACTGCGGCGTGCTGAGCGAGGAGACGCTGCGCAAGAACTTCATCCTGTGCTACGAGCTGCTGGACGAGACGCTGGACTACGGCCTGGCGCAGGACACGAGCACCGAGGGGCTCAAGGTGCACGTGCACAACGAGGCCATCCTCGTGGGCGACGCCATGCTGTCCAAGCCCAAGGCCGGCTCCAAGTTCATGACGCGCAGCTCCAACATCAAGGCGGCCAGCGCCGTCAAGAAGCCCGTGGCCACGGCCGGCCAGAGCTCCAAGAAGCAGGACGAGAACGAGCTCTTCTGCGACATCCTCGAGCGCCTCAACGTGGTGTTCAGCTCGGGCGGCCAGATGCTCAACGCGTCCATCGAGGGCCGCATCCAGCTCAAGAGCTACCTCTCGGGCAACCCGGAGCTGCGGCTCGCGCTCAACGAGGACCTGGTCATCGGCAACACGGGCGCCAGGCAGTACGGACAGGTGGTGCTGGACGACTGCAACTTCCACGACTGCGTGCAGCTGGACGAGTTCGAGCGCGACCGCGTGCTCATCTTCCAGCCGCCCGACGGAGAGTTCACCGTCATCAACTACCGCATCACGGGCGACTTCCGCGCGCCCTTCCGCATCTTCCCCTTCGTGGAGGAGCTGTCCCCGACCAAGATCGAGATGGTGCTCAAGATCCGCGCCGACATGCCCGAGAACAACTACGGCGCCAACGTCATCATCCGCTTCCCCGTGCCGCAGTCGACAGTGGCCGTCTCGTGCGATATCGGCAAGAGCTCGGCGGGCCAGCTGGCCGAGTACCGCGAGAACGAGAACCAGGTGCGCTGGGCCATCAAGCGCTTCACCGGCGGCACAGAACTCACGCTGCGCGCCAAGATCACGCTGGGCCAGCCCAGCCCGCACGTGCGGCGCGAGATCGGCCCCGTGAGCATGAACTTTGAGATCCCCATGTACAATACCTCGAGTCTGCAGGTGCGCTACCTGCGCATCCCGGAGCACGCGCGCCACCCGAACTACACGTACAAGCGATGGGTGCGCTACGTGACGCAGTCCAGTTCTTACGTGTGCAGGATTTAGGCCCGGCCGGGTCGGGTTGGCGCTCGCTCGAGAGTCGAGAGAGAGAGAGAGAGAGAGAGAGAGCAGCCATTGCAGGAGAGCGGCAAGGGACGAACGCGCGGTAGGTAGGTAGCCCAGCAGCGGGATCTTAGAGACACCTTCGGCGCATGGAGCTTGGTCAGGCGACGCTCCATGCGTCCTGACCCCCTTGTCGTCGAAAGCACCCACGGAACTCAGAAAGCAGCGGGCGTCAGTCATGGAAGGCATGGCCCCAACAACCCTCATAAAGCGCCTCGAGAAAGGAATTGCCTGTTTGTGTTTTTTTTTCTTCTTCTTCTTCTTCTTCCAACCTGCTCAAGTCCACATCATCATCCATTCATCATCTATTCATGCATCTCCAACGAACAGTAGATACATCTGCCTGCCTGCCTGCTCTCTTGATTGCCTCGAGCGCTTACAACTAGCATCCAGCCCGTACGCGCGCGTTAAACTCCGCCTCCAGTCAGCCTGCTGGCGCTCTGCAGCCCTTCAAAAGAGCGAGCGGGCGCTGCGTCCGTCTACTGCTTGTTGGGGCTCTCGTCCTTGGCCTGTCCGCTGAGCTCGAGCGCCGTCTCCGTGAGGTCGCGCAGGATGTCGCAGATGCGCTTGTGGTTGAACACGCGCGTGTTGTAGCGGTCCTCGGCGATCTTGATCATCTTCTTGTTGGCGTTGTAGCGCGGGCCGGCGAGCTGCGCCACCACGTCCTTCTGCTGCTGGGTGAGCCCCTTGAAGCAGCTCATGGGCACCTCCATGACCACCTTGGTGTCGTGCGTGGTCTTGTCGTCCACGAAGAGCCGCTCGTCGAAGTCCTCGAGCGGGCAGTTGAGCGTCATCTTGACGGCCGCGCCGTCGAAGGCCGGGTGGATCTGCGTCTGCCACGACAGGTCCAGGTACGGCGTGAAGTCGGCGAAGATCTGCAGCTTCTCCACCTCGTGCTTCATGGCGTCGTCGAAGTCCGCGGGGAAGTCCTCGTCCCAGTACGCCGGGTACGCGAACTCCTCGAGGGGCGCGGCCTTCTCCACGTCCTGGCCCGAGAACTTGAACGTCTTTTTCTTGCGGAACTTGGGCGCGGCGGCGGGCGCCTTGGCGGTGGCCTCGTCGGCCGTGGCCAGGAAGCGCACGGCCGATGGCCGGCGCAGCGCGCGCGTCACTTGCTTGGCCAGCATCATACTCGTCCCTGTCAGTGTGCGGTGGGTGTGAGCGAGGAGCTCCACACGCTAACAATCCCGTGTAAAGTGATATACGTGGTTAGAGAGGTATTGTGAAGTTTTGATACGATCGGTATGGTGTGATGGATAAGTTTATGCAGGGAGTTACTACTAGTATGAAGGGTGGCGTAGAGACGTTCACTTAGAAACCTGTGATTTGTGATGAACGTTGCGTGGCACGAAGACTCGGCTGGCAGCTCGCGTGCGGTGGGCTGGCGGCGTTGTCGATGTCCTGTGCGATACAGAAGGCAGGCTATGCGGCTAGAGAGGGAGGGGGATCGACGGGGGTCCTCTGAGGGCGACTTGTATCAACTTCGACAGGAAATGGGGGAGTTTGTCGCCCCCAGTGCTAGCGTCCTCCCGTTCTCGGGGAAGTGACACCGGGATCGCGGGATCCATGATCATTTACCCACAAGGTGATGAAGGTATTCGGCCTCTTCTCCCCTGCGTCGCGTTATATACAACGCGGCGACCCTATCTATTGTTGTTCTTGCTACTGGTGGACACTTATCCTGCGGCCCAAAGTCGCGGCCGGAGGAATCAAACTCACCAACATACACGTTTTTTATCTACATGTGCTTATAACATTCGTATATTACTTGCATTTTTACTTACTGGTAATATATTTTGTTTGTTTAGCTGGAGCAGCAGGGGTCGACACTACCGCCGAGGGTGTCGGCCTCAGTATCTTTGAAGACTACGAAGCCCAGACCCAATCCGACGACCACAGCGACGAACATGAGTGTTTCGTACGTCATAACCGCCAGCATGACCCAGTAGCCCAAGCAAAGGTGTACCATGTACAGGCCTGCAAGAATCAACTTGTACGAGAACGACAGTCGACGGATGACGGTGACTTTGGACGGTGCAGGCAACACGCGACCGGGTTTCAGCACGGACGACTCGAGGCTCGTGATGTTGCCGTCGTTGGGACTGCCGACTTGCGGTGTGGAGAGCGACGTGTAGTCGGCTTTGGTGATGACGACACCGTGTTGGTGTAAGAGTCGCTTGTGAACGTGTTCGCGGAGCTCGCAAAAGCCTTCAAGTGACATGGCCAACAGCACGACACCGACGAACGCGACCGCGTACTTGATCGCGGAGGAGAGCACCCACGACTGGAACAGCAGAAGCAGACACGTTGACTCGCGACCGATTGCCAGTTGAAACCCGTTCAACATGACGGACCCCGTGGGCTTGGCAGCGGCTCCGGAGTAGCAGAAGCCACTCGATGAAGATTGGGCCTCGACGTACGCTGTGGGGTCGTCGTGCACCATTTGCGCGTGTTCTTCCGAGCACGTGTAAATCTTCTGAGCTCCTTTGGAGAGCCAGGGAACGGCGTGGGCGTAGCTGGTTATAACCTTTGCCGCACACGGGGCAAGATATGTCGGTTGCGTCCTTGTAGATTTCGTCGGCCGTGATGTCGGCTGCCACCGGCTGGCCCAGATTCGCGATCTGTATAAGTCACGAGAACATCAGAAAAGGCCAAGCAGTCGTGATTCTTGCGATAGTCAAGTACACACCGGGTTACTGCGTATCATGTTGATATGTCCCGCCATTTCGCAGGCGTAGACGTGCTGGTCTCCCAGTATAGGCGCGTTGATGTCAGCTTTTGCGTCCATATTGCAAACCGGGCACGTGGTCTTGCGAAGGTTCTGGCTGGCATCCACCATGAAAAGAGGTAGGATCACCAGCAGATACCAAAGGTGGCGGGCGCTTGCCATCGTGAAGGACGACAATGACGCAGTGGTTATGAACTGCTTTCGGTTCAGATTCAAGCAGCGACCCGAATTAGTGATCCCAATGATTACTTCGTTACACGCTTGGCACGCGCTGTTCTGTGGTTACGCTGATCTCTGTCGTCGGCGGCCACTTTTACTTGAGCGGTTCAGCAACCGCTTGGGATGGTTTTGAGTTTCTGTGGAATTATTTTACTTCACAACTTCCCTCATCATGGGCAAGTGTCTGCGTCTATGCGTCGCTATGATCGTCGCCGGAATGCTGGCGGAACTCGCAGCTCCCCATCACCACCACGATCATCGCGAAATTCAAGGGCACCGCGGTCTGGCCTCGTCAACGACGGATTATGAGTGTCCCGTGTGCGGAATGACCACGAATAATGCCTATTATGTGTCCATGACTCACGGTCAGAAGATCTACGCCTGCAGCATGGGACCACAGTCCACTTCGGAGTACAGCTTCAAGGTGAGGAATGCGGCGTATCTTGCCGCCAACATGGCCGAGTTCATTGTAAATCCAACGGAAACCGACTACACAAACTGCGAGGACGCGTGCTCGGAATGTGCTGATGGAATTAAGGACCCGGTTACCGGTTACAGGTGACGCTGTCACTACGGACAATTTCGTCTACGTCTGCTTGGACAAAGGTCAGAAACTCTACTTCGCGTCGCTTGAGAATCGGAACTCATACCTCGACAATGTCAACCGCAAGCCGCGATATTTGGTCGACGACGTGCTTTGCTCTGGAACTTCGTGTTCGGACGCCACAACCATTACGACACTGAGCCCCGCAGCTCTGAGTTTTGTATCGGAGTATTCGTCAGCAAGCGGAGGCGGCACAACATCGTCGTCGAGTAGCAGTGCCGCCATGTCCGAAATGTCGTCAGCCAGCTCGGATTTCTGCACTGGCCAGGGATCCGTCATGTTCAATGGTTTCCAGACGTCGATCAACGGGTCCTGCGTGATGCTGATCTTTCAACCGTGGGTACTAAACACCGCCGTCAAGTACGCGTTCGGCTTCATCGGGTGCTTTCTCCTCGCAGTGACCAACGAATTACTAGTGAAATCGCGAGAGGTGGCGCGGCAGAAGTTGTTGAAAGCTCGTAAGCTCCGACCGACGGATCAATGCCACAAGCTGCAGTGCAAATTGATACTCGCAGTGTTGTACGTGATCCAGATGACTGTTGCGTATTTTGCCATGCTCGTTGTGATGACGTACGAGACGGGGTTGTTCGTCGCACTTCTCGCCGGATTCGGCGCCGGGTTCATGCTGTTCAAGAGCGTCGACTTGGATATCGCCGAGGAGCCTGGCGCGTGGCGATTCACCAACCCATCTACTGTTCGACTTGAGGTCGGCGGCATGTCGTGCAAAACAAATTGCGGCAATGCTGTTGAGACAGCATTGAAGAACACGCCGGGTGTGACAGATGCAGTTGTCGAGTTCGATGAGCGTGCTGTGTACGTCTCGGGGTCGGCAGCGGTTAGCGATCTCGTAGCTGCCATTGAAGCTGTAGGATACACCGCCATTGTCAGAGGATAGAGGGGTCTTTGGTAATTGACACTGGTTACAAAAGGGATTCAGCGATAGTCCTTCAACATTTGGAGAATCATCAACATAAACGTTCGTCCCATGTGCCACCGTTTTTCAATCACTTCGACGTCGTTTGCGTGTTCAATTTGCGATGTTATTCCGCATCCTTCAATTGATCCTCACCGTGAGGACCTCACGGGAAAATCAGCTTTTGAGGATGGCAAGGACGGTAAAGAGAGAGCGAACAAGGTTTTGGCGCCAGTTCATGACCTATATGAAAACAAAGCTGCAAATGTTCCTGTTGGCAAGGAATGACATTGAGGGGAGGATCTACACGTCCTTACTACAAGGATTGGCTGAGGTGCTCGGATATGTGGAAGCCAGCAGAAGACCAAAACGAAGCGGTGGGCCTTGGACATAGCGGGTTAGGAGGGCCAAATAAAGTTACCACAACAATGTAAACCTGATCATTCTTTCAGTTCGCACTCACTATGGCGACGCGGACTGGAAAACTATGCGTTCTCGCAAGTTACGAGTCGTCTGACTGATACCAGCAAAAGTGACCAGAAGGATAGCTAACCTTCGGTAGAGCAACGACAAGAAAATAATGGCATGGACTATGTCATCACCATGTCACTTCCCAATCTGCGGCCGAGCCCGCAGACCAGAGTCCGGACAGAGACGAAGACCTCCGAGAGCCAGTAAAACTGGCCCCCTTGCCTTGGGTGGGAAGTCCCTCATACTGAGGCCAAGGTAAAAAGGGGGGAGGCCTTCTCTCCACTGCGTGCGCCGCGGGGGCAGCGCAGTGGGCAACCCGAGAGGTGAAGCCTTCCGTAAAGTTACGACCCGAGGGGAGGGGGCGTCGGCCGCCGGAGCGTGTCGACCCCCTGAACCATTGCGAATTAATTCCTGCTCTTCTTCGTCCAAGTCCAAGACGCCACCCCGTTCGCTGCGCCCAAGCCCAGTTCCATGGTAGTGAACTCCTCCGAGACCGTGATGCCCCGTTGAGATCCAGTACCGGACCGTATTTGTAGGAGCAAGCACGTCCAGACACCTCTCCGTCCAGTGATGACAAGGTTCCGCAAGCGCACGTTTTCTTCAAGACCGTCAAGGAGAGCAAGAATTTCCGTCCCATAAGGAGATGTCAGGATCAGTGTCAAGGCGCAAGCTAGATGGCGTAAACGCTCCGGTTGAGATCCGGTCGCCCGTGCCCGCCCAATGTCCCCTGTCCCAGTGCGATGCAGTGCCCCAACCAATGAGCTACCATCCGGATCGACCGTGCACGTATAACTAACCCCGGACTTGGTCAACGAGTCCACGGGACCTCTTTGGAGTGCCCCCCCGTGACGTCTGAAGTCCCAAGCCAGCAGAATGAGACAGCGAGGAGGATGCAAGCGAAGTCATGGTAGATGACAAGAATCTCTCAGCTTTCAAGCAACTAAGTTATTTGCTCGAGTAGGTAACTAGTTAAATTGAACCAGCTGACTCTCTCTCCATGTCATCACCATGTCTCATTAAGCTTTTTAGGTTGCAACATCTGCACGATCGTCGTGTTTTATATCTTTAGTGACAGTTTAGTGACATTGCACCAGCGCGACCAAGGACGCCATCAGCGTAGAGCAGCGTTAGACCTCATGGCGCCGTCGACGTGTCCGCTGCTGCTGGAGAGCCGCGCGCTCATCGACTCGCTGGGCTACGTGGACACGGAGTACAACTCGCCGCAGAGCCAGCAGCAGGTGCAGGCGCTGATCCGCGCCGAGATGGGGACGTTCGCGCCGCCCGAGGACAAATACCTGGCCTACCTGCCGCCCTACGCGCCCACCTTCGGCGGTAGAACGCGCCTACAGACCGAGTTCAAGCGCGTGGCAGCCAACGTCCCGCTGGACGCCATCGACATGAACAGGTACCAGGTGAAGGAGCCCACGGGCAAGCACGCGCAGAGTCTGGAGGCCTGGGAGCAGGCAGTCAAGCAGCTGCAGGTGGCGGTAGAACACCAGAGCAATAGGTGGGTCGGTTCTACCTTTGCTAGTTAAAGGGTAGAATGAGGTAGAATACTCAATGTATTTCTGCTCTTGCTGTACAGGGTGGTGAACCTGGAGCTGCAGCAGGGCTACGGCACCAAGCTGGCCAAGGTGCGCGCGGCCGTGCTGGACGGCGTCAACGCGCAGTACGAGCACGCGGTGAAGGAGACCAAGGCTGCGTCCGACAAGATCAACTTGGCCCGGCAGCAGGAGCAGGCGCGCAACGCCGCCAAGCTGCGCAACTACCAGAACAGGTACTACGAGCTGCTGGCCAAGAACGCGTCCATCAAGCGGGCGTGCGCGGAGCAGGAGCAGCGGGTACAGAAGAAGGTCAAGACGGAGGCGTGAGTGGGTCGATCGATGACGGGTGTGGTGCTGTGTGGGGTCTCCGTGGTGAAACAATGCAACGTGGTGGCGCGACCTGCTTCACTAGCGAACTACGACCTCTCTCTCTCATTCAACCTGTTCGTCTGTTTCTACCTTACGTCTCTTTCTCTCGATTGCAGCTCCGAGCATTTTACGTTTCTTAGGAAGAATTAAAGGCGAAACTGAAGAAGGCATGCACAGCCCCATCACACACGAGGACGAGGGGGCAACTACTGTAGAGGCAAAAACTGCGCGGCCGGATGCATATTACACAGGAAGGCAGCGACGGTGCCGAGCTCCGGGCCAGTCGCGTCCATCCACCCGTCAATCTAAACCGCAGCGGCCGTCGCACTTGAGGACGCTGTAGTCGTAGTCGTTGCGGTAGCTGGCGTCGTCGCCGTCGTCGCCGCAGCAGAACCTGAAGACATGGTGGACGCAGCCGCGGAAGTCGTCGTCGTCGTCGCAGTCGCACTTGATGCGCTGCTGGTCGTCGAGTCCACCGAGATGGTGGCGCTGCCACTGCCGGACGTCGAGGACGTCACCGTCGTGACCTTGGAGAAGCACGGGAAGGAGCCGCTGCCCTTCAGGTTCTGCAGGCCAGTGACGAAGTCCATGTGGTACGCATCCCACGACGAGCTCGTGTACAGACCGTACTGCCACGGATCGTCGGGCTTGTACTCGTCGTTGAAGTCGTAGGATCCGTCCGGGTTGACGGCCCACGCGAAGCCACCCGTCATATTCATATCATTGGCGTACTCGATGAGCATCTCGATGACGCGCGTGCTCGTGAGGCCCTCAAGCAGCTCGGCCGAACCGTAGATTCCGCCGAACTCGCCGTAGAACGTGGGCACAGCAGCCTCCGTCACGGCGTTACCGAACGCGTTGTCCAGCACAGCCGTCAGCGCGGCCTTCAGCAGCTCGTTGCCGGCCGTCGTGTTCGGGTACTCGGTCACCGACACGGTGTCGCCGCTGGAGGACTGCTTCTTGAAGAAGTAGGACGCCGGGTACACACTCGGCGAGTAGAAGTGCGGCGCGAACACGAGCTTGCCGGTCGTGTCGAGCTTGATGGGGTTGATGCTGGCGTTCTGCAGACTGGCGCCGTACCAGTCGTTGTACGTGACGTTGGCGCCGTTGATCTCGGTCGTGGTGCTGGTCATGTAGTTGCCCTCCGCCACGATGAGCCAGTTGGGGCAGATGGCCAGGATCTTGTTGCCGATGGTCTCGACGGCGCGCGGCCAGTTGACGTCCGAGGCGCAGTAGTCGTCCGTGTCGTCCTCTGGCCAGCAGCCGCCCACGGGCTCGTTCTTGAGGTCAATGCCGATGATGTTGTACTCGAGGTCACTACACAGCTCGGTGGCCAGCGTCTCGTACATCTTGTAGATGGTGGCGATGGGGTAGTCGTCCGTGTACCACAAGTGCTCGGACGTGTCGTCCGTGAAGTTGGGGTCGATCTTGTGGATGTCCAGCAGCACGCCGATCTGCTGCTTGCCGAGGCCCTGCACGACCTTCTTGATCATGTCGATGTACGTGTCGACGTTCAGGTCCGTGTCCAGGCTGTTGACGAAGAGCTTGGTGTTGGGCGCCGAGTTGTCGATGACCATCTGCGCGTTGAGCGGCAGCCGCACGGCGTTGAAGCCGTTGTCCGACAGGTTGGCGGCGATGTCGTCCAGGTAGCTCTGCTTGGTGGCCAGGCCGTGCGGCACGCCCTCGGCGTTCTCCATGCCGCTCCAGTTGATGCCCGTGAACACGAGCTGCTCCTTGTCGCCCGTGCGCGTGTCCGTGGCGTAGATCTTGCCGTCCGACGTGACGTAGTCGGGCAGCAGGCAGCTCTTGACGCTCGTGCTCTTGCGCGCGCTGTCCACCTCCGTGGCCGACTCGGTCAGCGCCTGCTGCGACTGCGCGCTGTTGTACTGCTCCACGCCGAAGTACGCGATGAGCGCGAGCGCGGCGGCCGTGACCACGAGCAGGAACAGCGCGCCGGGCCACACGACCTTGCGGCCCGAGTACGACTTGCGCGCGCCCGCGCCCGCCGTGGCCTCGTCCACGTCCAGCTGCCCCACGGCGATGTCCTGGTGCAGGGCCGTCGAGGGCCGCGCGTTCATCGTGGGGCGCATCATGGGCACGTCGCTGCCGGCGTCCGGGCCCAGGTAGGAGCCGTACATCTCCTCCTCGGACGTGTCGCGCCACACGTTCGAGTGCGTGCGCTCGCCGGCGTTCTCCATGATGGGCGAGTTGTCCACGTACATGGCTGGCCACTCACTGCCTTAAGGTGCCTACCGATAGCTTCTTGGTGCAGAAAATGAGGGAGTGCTGCGGAGCCGAGCTCGGCTGCTGCGACGGACGACATGCTGGTTCCTATCCACGTGATTGGGAATTACAGCATGACCATGTGCGAGAAATCATTTTTGTATGGGCGAGAGGTTTTGGGAATTACAATAGTAGATGCAATGCTGCAATACTAGACTGGGCGCTGGACGCACGCAATGAGCGGTCGGCCCAGCTGGCGACCAGTGCTGAATACCTCATGCCGTTATGATACATGTAGTGATGGCTGTGTCGCGGAGACAGATGCGCTCGTGTGCGAGAGTACTGTACATGTAGGGTATTGAGGCCCGACGTCTTGCAAGTCGAATTGACAAACATCGCGAGCTGCTGACAGCGCTCCCACGCACCACCGCTGGATCGAGGTGGCTATGCTCATGATAATCATGGCAGGAGCGCTGGAAATCAGGGCGCTTGCACAATAGACCGGGCGTGCGGGCTGCGACTTGTGAGCTCAAATGGCTTCAAGCTGACAATCTCCGTCCGTGGTGCCGATGAGCCTCATTCACACCTCGTCATGAGGCCGCCAGCCCAAATACTGAGTACATGTACCAATTCGATAGCGCCTTTTCGGTGTTCGGTGGTTCGCGGCATTAGTAAAGCAAGCTGCGCGCGAGTTCGTCACCACCAACATGGACGCTGACCCGGCACACGCGTCGAGCGAATCGAACACGAGGTCAATCAGTTCTTAGGCGCCACTGGCGTCCGACTCGCCCTACTTGTGTCAGAACTTCTCCATATACGCGTCGCAGTTCGATATCCGGTCCATATTGTGGTCGCTGGCGCTCGCGGAGCTTGTCTACACACCGGCCGGCGAACACTGAAGTGCAGCGAGTCGTTCGCGGTGTACGTGTTCACGCAATAAACGATATTTGCCACGCGGTGGTCGTGATCTGTTCTCCTTGTTTGTTTTCACCACGGACAGCGCAGGAAATGAGCTGGGACCTTCGTTTCGCAATTCCGTCCTTCAGGGTCTTTTGGCCCAGTGCCGAGGCCTTCACACGCCCGATAGCGGAAGCGAAGCACCCCCACGTCGCCCGCATCGATTCCACGGGTCAGTGATTGCATCCAACACGAAGCCATGAAAGCTTCGAAGCTGTTAACCGCGTCGTGAAGATAAATGTAACGTTATCTACGAAACTAGTCCTGTGTTATTTCGTGTTACTTTCGCTCATTTGCTTAGACTGGATCAAAATTCCAATGAAATGGGCAACTATGCCGGATCCCTGGATCTACAAGATCGTCACGATCTCGATTACGAGAAACCCCAAAATGCAAGAACTCAAGTATTACCGTATTGCGTCGTGGCGAGTTCATGGTGGCAGACGATTCTATTTAACCATTGCGACGGTTTTTCGATGTCTGGTGGTTCACGGTCTTCTACCATGTCGTGGCGAGTTCATGAACAGGTTGAATCCTGGCACCGTTGTAGGAGTACATACAGTAGAAACTATAATACGAAGTAGTACAATAGTCCTGGTATCGTTGTAGGAAATACCTAATCCGTGCTGAGATGCCAGATTACACACCCAACTTGAAAGCACCGTAGATCACCAAGTTTGGATCGTGTACCCCCTTGATTTCCAAAAGCTTGAACACTTCCTGGTTAGACTTTCTCTCCAAGCGCCAAGTATTGATCAGCGCACCCTCCAAATTCTTGGCAAGTGTCGAGGTACCGGCGACCTGCTTCGCCTCGGCGAGCATTCTCGCTATCGGAGCGGTTCCGTAGCGAGTGGTCAGGGTTTCAATCATGGTCACCGCCGGTTTGCCGGCCTTCCTATTGGCTTCGTTGAGCATTCCAATGTAGGTGGCCAACCTGTTCATATTCGCATTGGTAAGGACATTGTTCACGTCATCGGTAAACCTCAACGCATGGAGGGTTTGTTCCCCGGAGTTGCCTCGCTTCAGCATCTGTACGAGTTGGTCGTCCTGGGCTGTAATCTTCGACGTGACCGTTGACGCAGTCCCCGCCTTGAACAAGTTGGTGATACTTTCAGGAAGCTTGATGTTGAGATAACCCCGCTCCTCATCATCTGCGATTTTGGTGTCGGCTCGCAGAATTCGCTTGGCAGGGACGTTGTTCTGACCAGCAGCGATGAGTTTGCCTTCTGTCATTGCCAAAACCAGCGTCTGCACTCGCCAGGATGGCAGCAGCGGCTAGAACCAGAATATGATGCAGACGCATTGGGTCTTGGAAGTGTTGAAACTGGAGGGAGACCCGAGGGCTGGAGAGTGAATTGCAAAGTGATCAGTTGCTAGAAATTATTCTGCCTCATAGGACATCGGCTGTTCACATCGCTTGAAAGAGAGGGCGAGCATATGCTTCTTGATCCCCGGATGCTGCTCCTCCGGAAGGTGAAAGCCTCCCTCCCCCGGGGAGTCACTGACCCTGAACTTCAGTGTAAAGTGTACTGTACCGGTACTGTGCATGTGCTGTCGTACATCCATGGTGAGAGAGAGTCAGCTGGTTCAATTTAACTAGTTACCTACTCGAGCAAATAACTTAGTTGCTTGAAAGCTGAGAGATTCTTGTCATCTACCATGACTTCGCTTGCATCCTCCTCGCTGTCTCATTCTGCTGGCTTGGGACTTCAGACGTCACGGGGGGGCACTCCAAAGAGGTCCCGTGGACTCGTTGACCAAGTCCGGGGTTAGTTATACGTGCACGGTCGATCCGGATGGTAGCTCATTGGTTGGGGGCACTGCATCGCACTGGGACAGGGGACATTGGGCGGGCACGGGCGACCGGATCTCAACCGGAGCGTTTACGCCATCTAGCTTGCGCCTTGACACTGATCCTGACATCTCCTTATGGGACGGAAATTCTTGCTCTCCTTGACGGTCTTGAAGAAAACGTGCGCTCTGTCGTACATCCATGGTGCATGTGCTGTAATACATGTGTGTACATGGATGCTTACGGCAAGCAAACATAATGCATGTATGTTTTCTGTTACTGTAGTAATACTTAGTACATGTATTAATAATGATTATGGCAAGAAAACATAATGAGAGGGTCAGCAGTCACTCTCATTATGTTTTCTTGCCATAAGCATTATTAATACATGTACTAAGTATTACTACAGTAACGTAGGTAACCGCGAAAGCGTAATACATACATACATACTGCTGACCCTGACTGGCCCATCTCCTTTTTTGCAGCGTTTGTGTTCACTGCAGATCCTTGCCCAGCTTTCATTCGCATGCCCACTGGGCATTGGACGGACAAAGGCTGAAAAACACCATGCAAATCACCGACCTTCTAATAAAAGCATTCTGGGGGTTGCACCCCCAGACCCCCGCGGTAGAAAAACTAACTCCGAGTTGCGGCAATGGGTCCGCTCGCTGGAATGCTCGTCGCTGGGCCCGCCTCCGCAAATACCGCGCGGCCCTGCTTCGCGGGCACCCCGCGCGGGTTTGCTTTGGCTACGCTCCTCGCAACCGCTCACTACCGCCTTCTAATAATGTGCACCTAACCCTTAGGCATGGTGTTTTTCAGGCTTTTGTGGTGGTTTTCTTTTTTTGTGCATTGGACGCCTACCAAAACTAGCTTAAAAGCGCCTTAAAATGTATCCCTAAATTTGTCTCTAAATATAAATTGTATAGAGGTCGCTATATGTGAAAGGTCCGGTCTGATATGCGGTCCAGTTGCTATAAAAGGGTGGTCTATACTAAACCCAAGTGTAAATTTATGTAGTTGCACAATGAAAGGGCTAAGTGACCTTTGGACGCCTACCAAAACTAGCTTAAAAGCGCCTTAAAATGTATCCCTAAATTTGTCTCTAGATATAAATTGTGTAGAGGTCGCTATATGTGAAAGGTCGGTCTGATATGCAGTCCAGTTGCTATAAAAGGGTGGTCAATACTAAACCCAAGTGTAAATTTATGCAGTTGCACAATGAAAGGGCTAAGTGACCTTTCGTTTACTCAGACGTAAAAATCGTCTGAGTAAATATAAGTTTTCTTAAATATATTTATGCGAGCTCTTACGATGTTTTTGGTAGGCGTCCATTGCCCAGGCGTATATATATATGTATACCTTGCCCCGTATACCTCAGCTTAGGCCCGTTCTCAACCGGTGCGTCAAGTGAACGCATGCGTTGCATGCGTGCCCTACCCCTCACGATTCGGTTGAGAATGAAAGTACTAGATTCTTATTGGAGGATGCGTGTCAAGACAGAAGCCAATCACTTGTAAGCTGCCCCTCCCCCTTCAACACAACTCGAAACCCATGCAGCAAGCCCACGCCGCACAAGTCCCGTCGCAGCAAGCTTCGCCCCACCACCAGCGGAATGAGGCGGCTACAGTCCTGCCTGAAGACCCAGTTACCGTGCAGCAGGGTCACGCTGCTTCAGTCGCCTCGTACCAGACTCCATACCCGCTCGTCGCTCCCGTTCCCTCGTACCAGGCTCCAGACGTCTACACGGGCCCCGCGTCATGGCCACCGCCTTTAGTGGCACGCAATCTGACAGCTGAACTGGTTAGTGTGTCGCGAGATACACCTAACCAGCCTCGCGTAATCGACAGACAAGCTCGGAAGGCCGGTCAAGGCGACCGTGAAGGCCAAGCAGGTGTTGGTGGTCGCCCGCAAAACAGCGGAGGAGTACCGATACAAAGCGCTGGTGTGGCCTCTGCTGGTGTTAGTGGTTCGGCAACTGAGGGGCACTTTGCTTGGGAGCCCTACGATAAAATGTCCATGGATCTGATTAGAAAAGAGTGTACTCTGCGCGCAATTAAGGTCCACACCCGAACCAACAAGGCGGATCGGATCAAATGTCTTCGCCATTATGACAGGCTTGTCAACAGCGGCGAGCGTGCGTCATCGGCTTCGATGCAAGCCGCCGGCAATACTAGACGGACAAAACATTGCATGTTCCGGCTGATTAATTTCAGACAATTAGTCTGATGTCCAAGGACATGATCAATCGGCTCATCGAGATAACGGGTAAGTATATTGTGAAGTTCAGATTCGTCTTAGCAGCGAAGACTAATCTGCTCAGTGATGCAGGGAAAAACTTTGACCGACAAGATTTGGACGACATTCAAGTGTCGCAGAAAGCACAATTTTGGCGAGAAGTTGCATTGAAGTACGGTCGTGATGACGAGGACTGCAAAGGCCTCATCTCGGACGATGAGGCTTTTGTAGGCATCGACCCCTCGTACATCGTGCCACACAACGCGGCTAAGTTGGAGGAACTTTGGTCAGAGGTGCGCTCTTTTTTCAGCATCTACGAAGCAAACTTTCGAATGTCTGGAACTCATTCCAGGCACTTTAAGAATTTTGTTCGCGGCCAATTCGACGTTCTTTATCTGTGGTACTGGCTTCAGGTACGCACAAGTATTTTGGATAAGCATTAGATAGCGTTGAGCTTACTAACGTATTTTTTTTCTTTGATATAGCTTCGACCTGAAGCTTTGAGCAATGTTCGCGGGGGGCTCTATCAAGAGGACGAGTACGACTCGCTCGATGCTTTCTCGACTACCCCTGTACGTGAGCGGAGAAGCTCTTCCGTGGCAACTCCCAATCGTCAGAACGGTGGTAAGAAGCGTGCTGAGCGCAGTCCGGCGCGTGGCAGCTTGGGAAACAAGAAGTCAAAGTCAGATTCGGACTCGATGGATGTACTGCTCACGCTGGTTGGGCGTATTGTTACTGCGCGTGAGGCAGAAGTGGCACTAGGTCGAGAACAAGAGCAAGAGGTTGTAGTACGCGTGCGTGCAGAGCGCCATAAAATGCTCGACGACATTCGAAAGCGCATCAGTGATATTGAATGCGAGATGAGCGCTGCCGCTAACCCTGTCAAACGTCGGCTTAAGGGTGATTTGGACTTTTTCCTCGAGGAGCGACAGCGAATTATGGATCTCGTTCGCTCTCAAGGTCATTAGCATTTTGACTTTAGCAGCACGACATCTTGCTAGACTGCAAGTGAAGATGTATCTTTTGAACTTTCGAAAGAATTGCATGGAGTCGTATGTCGGGCCACTTTGCAGCGTCTCATCCACGTTAGCGAGACTTAGCTGCTCATCAAACAAGGTAGAATCCTCAGCGGCCATTTCAATCGCTACATTGCGTTTTGCCTTTTTAACCTTTGGCTTTTGACGGGGTCGACCTCGCGATTGTATGGGCTCTTCAACTTCAAATTCGGTCTGGCCGAGCCGAGAACTGCAGGCGTTTTGCGCAATTCTAGCACCAGATACACTGTGAAAAACGCCGGTATTCGAAATTATCGGCTGCACAACTTCATCGACACTGGCGGACGCAATCTCGTCATTATCAGGTTGTTGTGTATGTCCTTCATGTTCAGAATTTGCCTCGATATTTGTGCTGAGTTCAATTCCTGCTCTAGGAGGAGACGGTAGTGATTCAGGCAAAGTTATGGGAGGCGAAACAGGAGGCGAACATGGTCTCTGCGTGTCTAACCAGTTTGGTGATAACGCGGGGATGTCACTTCGGGATGCTGTGCGTGAAGGTGTAACAGATGCTGAAGCCGATAGGGAACTCTCCAATGAGTCTAACATATTTTCCACAGCCGCAACTTGACCATTTTTAATGATCAGTTCCATACGTCTTAAAACACTTAACGCCGTTCGATATTCAGGCATGCCAAACCCGCTCATTGTTTCACATATTGTTGACGTGACTTCTTTCGCCTCCCGGTATTTGCGGTTCACGTCCCAAGGTGCAGATCCTCGGGGAGGCACAGAAGCAACACTAAATGATTCACTGGTAAAATCTGGAAGCAAGCATGGCGCTCTGAGTGTGCTAATGAGCCAACGTTCCTCCAAACACTGCGTTGGGATGACAGACTCCATGCTAAGTGCCTTTCGAAGGTAAAGCACATGCCGACAAGGCAAAAGATGCGTACACATGAACTTGCAGGAGCAACGCCAAGTCGTACTGTTGATTGAGTACTCTGCGGCTGGCTCGTCGAGATAATCCTCTTCATCGACGTTATTCTTAATGGTGAAAATTCCAGGTACAGCTTCACAATAGGCGTAAGATGCACACTTGAGAGCAAATTGATATTGCTTGTATATAAGCGTGCAAGCATGCGCGCTTACCAGGTTGGCTAAATGAACCATCTCCCTATCGTAGTCGGCATGTTGAACCACACTAAGCTTAAATACGCGAGAGACAAAATCTTCCTCCATCTGCGTCTGGTAGCACATAATAGCTGCAACACACTCGTCCACTTTCATAAATGAATCTACAACTTCTTTTAGTTGCTTCCATGCTGACTCCAGACGATTATTCGTGTTGTTCCCAAGTGTTATGACAGTTTGCCTCTTGTACGTACACCACATCTCCTTACAGTTATCCCAATTGTTCGAGAAGTAGATTTCAAACGGATGTCTAGGGCGCTCCAAATTGTCTTCTGCGTTTGTATCTTCGCAATCTAGAGGAGAGCACTGTGGCAATTGGGCTGCTGATAATTCTGCAGAGACATTGTTTGTGGCAGACAGGGGTTAGTAGTACTTGCTGAAATAGTTCACCCCGGTAATACTACTACCCGATTTTTTGGGGTAGTAGTGCTACTACTACCGTATAGTGCTGTATTCAATATGAGTGATACTATGATATCATCAGCCCCACTACTATAGTACTCTTCAAGTAATACTTTTGAAGGACCCTAAATGAGCAAACTTGGTTCTCATCTTGCAATTCTAGATAAATGTCTCTCAATTAGGCCCACATTTAGGCCTCTGGAAAGATCACAAAGCACAATAAACGAAGCATGGGATGTGCCATGTAGGATTGTCAGGAAGACGATGAGGTCAATCGTGATTATTATAGCGTGTATGGCCCATACAGTATGGGACACCAGTTTATTTGCTGGCAGTGAATACTACGTAGTAATCCCGATAATGAAGCTCATATAAAGTTTTCTAGTTATTTCAGGAGTTCGTTCGCAAATTTACTACGTAGGATACGACAAGCGCTGATATTTTTTAATGTGTACAGTAAGATTCTTTTCCCACAGAGAGTAAACTAAGTACGGTCGGTGACCATTGTATCTCGAGTAGTAGTGGAGTAGTACTACTATTATTACTACTACTACTACCCAATTGTTGGTATCTCTACTAGTAGTAGTATGTCTCCAATTTCGAAGCCCCGGTAGTTCCGGTAATACTACTACCCATTGTTTTTGGGCTACTATTAACCCCTGGTGGCAGAACCCAAATTGATCAGATGACTCAAAAATTTGCGATGCTTCCGGTACGCACGTTCAGTACTCGCGTAGACAAGCAAGTATACCACTGCACGCAGCTGCTCCTTCTGCCAAGAAGAGAATCCATAATCTGAGTTCGCAATTTCGCCATGCAAGTACTTAATCACGTGAAATTGGCACAACAGTACCACCACATGCGGAAATGATGCCTTCAAAACACTCATTTCCGTAAAGTCCTTGTCTATCACCACACATCGTAGCTTTTCCCAAGCTGGGTTGTGTTTCTTAAAAGTCTCGATAGCAGTCTGTAAAGTTTCGTAGCGTTCATTCTGAACCAGAGCGTGCTGTACGTATTGCCCGTGCCCAAAGCAATCGTGTGCCATAAAATAAAACACTTTGTACTTCGACGAGTTTGTTCCATGAGTTGCATCGATCAACAGAACCTCAGGGAAGCGGTCAAACATTTCACGCATCGAACGAGTCTGCATGGTGACACACGTTGCGATTTTCTATCATTTAACACGTTAGTATTTGTTGAGCAGAAAAACATATATAGCGACAAGCTTACCTTCTCGTTTATCAAGTCGACAAAAATACGGCCGATGTTCCCTTCCTCCTCCGAGAACTCTAGCATCCATTTGTGCAATCGTTCAGCAACTGTAGCAGTCCCGTGGTCTTTCGCCTTTAGTGATGCAACCAGATTGTGAATATCACGGGGGAACGGTTTGCAGTCAGTATGTTCACGTATATACTTCAGAATTCGTTTGCTCTTCACTCCGGACCGCTGCAAAACATTGACCGTTTCCACCACTTCTTCTGGTATGGCTAACCTTGTTGCCGGATACTGAATAAAAGTTTCACGGAAGAGCGGGTGGTTGTGAACCAGTTTCGTCTTGGTCACATACAGCTTGAACGAAACCTGTCCAAAACGCAGACTGACACACAAGTTGATCTTATAGGAGTAAATAATTGCGGGAGCCTCGATTAGTAATATCCTTAAACAAAAAAATAAGCATGACCATCGGCATTTCAATAGCTAACCTGTGCTTTGCAGTCCAGTGCGCGTGTCTGCTGACAAGCGCGCTTTCCCTGACCGCGCCGAGTGTATTTTCCTGCGTGTGTACTCTCAAAAGTCTTGGCATAGTACCCCCATGCTTCTGGAATCGGTGCCGCCTTCGATTTGTCCCGGGAGATGATTTGATTTCGAGCCGCTACCGACTTATTTGAGCGAACGCGAAACATCTAAACGCAAAATCATGTATAAGAACTAAAGCTCACAGGTCCGTCAATGTACCCCAAGTACACGGCAACGCCGTCGTCTGAAAGCTGATGACGAGTTATGCAGTCTAATTATTTGTCTGGTATCGTTCAATCAACTTCGGGCTGCCAAGAAGAGAATCCTGTTGTTCGAGAGCGACTGACCTGGAGAGTTCATGCTACAACGCTCATCAAAGAGAAAGCGTTCAAGAAGTACTACCGGATGGATATATCCATGTTCGAAAATCTACTCTGTATTGTGGCCCCCTTACTTGGTCGTTGACTATTACCAATCGCTGCGACGGACACGAGGGACACCCCCACCTACTCCCGCTGTCATGCTGCAATGTGCTCTGTCGTGGTTGACAGGGGGTAGCTATCATCACGTTCGCGTGATCACTGGGGTTAGCATATCTAATTTCTATCGAATTATTTATCGCGTCATGTTCGCCATCAACGACACAGAAAAACTAGCCCCTCGGTTCCCACGGAGCCATGATGAAATGAAAGATGCGGCAGCTGGATTTCGATCCATTAGCAATTGTGGTGTTATTGAAGATTGTATTGGAGTTATCGGCTGTGTCCAATTCGCGTCCCTCGGAAAAGTGAGTGTGGTCGAGTCATATCATTCTTTTCCGGTCACTATCAAAAATACGGACTTAACGTCCAAGCGTGCGCTGACCACCTTTCACGATTTACAGCCTTCTCGGTAAACTCACCCGGTGGCATGAATGATTCGTACGCATTCCAGCGCTGGCAACTAAGTAATCTGCTTCATGATAATGCGGGTAAGTATTTTGTGATTGGGGATAATGCCTATGTCCAGAGCAAGCATGTAATGACCCCATTTAACAAGGCAGAGCTGGTGGATCGGACGGATCGCGACAACTACAACTTTCACGTTAGTCAACTACGGATACGGATCGAGATGGCGTTCGGGGTTCTGGTCAACAAATGGAGAATATTCAAGCAACCACTGCATGTACGGTTACGACACTGCCGAATTGTAATTTCTGCATGTATACGTCTACATAACTTCTGTATTTCGGAGCGTTGCTCAAAATCGACGAGATCTCCGCAGCATACTTTGCACTCCATGATTCAGGAAGTGCGTTTATGGAACGACCAAGATACGTTGGATTATGACGAAGCTGAAGTTGAACTTGATGATGGGAGCCATGTGAACCTAATGGACGAAAAAGTCCGCTCGAATCTTGTCGATAAGATTGCCAGTAGAAATCTACATCGTCCAGTGCGAAATGTATTAAGAAATGACAAGGCGACGGAGACTGAACATATCTTGCAGAGAGATACGATAGCACTGTCTCGTGATCATGAAGGGGTGCCACCAGTCGCAGTGCAGGATGCTGACCTGGGACATCAAGTAGACGCTTCATACATTTTCAGCTGCTAGTTATGCTGCAGTAGTGGACCAAGTTGAACTACTATATTTCTAAACGTTTGCCATCAATTTATAGTAAATGTAAAAAACATATTACGCAAATTCATGGCACTTGCCAAAAGACCGAAAGCGCCAACAGCATACGTTATTACCAAAGTGCCGACGGGTAAAACAATCTTCGAGCCGCGCGAGCTCACTCGCGTTCTTCCGGGAGAATTGCTACGGCGGTGCCAAACTCAAACCACAGCGCTTCAGAAGAAAAAAACTGGGCTTGCTGAAATGGATACCGCTGTGGACATTCATGGCGTTGGCGTATTTGCCGCGTCAACGTTACGTTTAATGCGAAAATGGCACCAATCTATAGCCGCAATGGATCGAATTGATAATACGCTTGCATGGATCAAGACGGTTGACTTTCACCTACAAGTACCCCGTACATACTTGACTGAAGAAGACGACTCTCTTCCTTTTCGGGTCACGCAGATCGACCCGCTCTCAGGCGCTATTGAATTTCTAGATATGGCGGGTAAAGGAATGCTAGGAGACAAAGTAATCCACACGGTTACGTCAAAACTGTTTGGTCGAATCCACTCTTCATCCAACATTATTTGGTAATGTCGTGGGTGGTACTACGACAACTGAAATGTCGAAGATCAAGAGCGCTTTTTGCGGTGTTTCAAATGAGAAGATATTGATACCTCTCAACTGTAATGGCAATCACTGGTGTTGCATCATGATTGATCTGAATATGGCAACCATCAGATACTACGACCCGATAAACTCTAGCTATGGCGCGAATGTTAGAGTTCTTGCCGAAAAGCTGAAGGATATCCTATCGCAGAGTAACCCCAAACGATTTCGGGTTTCGGCATATGTGACGGACATGGGCGTTCAAGTTGATAATTACAGTTGTGGAGTCTTTGTCCTGCTCGCATTCGAACATTTCACAGGAAGTTCAACACTTGGTCATCTCAGTAAGCAGTTACTAGCGTGCGTGCGCTATCGATACCTACTGCTTTGTGTTTAATTCTACGGAGAAATAAAACACGACATGCATTTACTTCTAAGAACCAATCCACGAGAAGTCTTTCGTAAATGTTTTTTTCTTCTTCTTGGAAATCTGCGGCGTTTTAGCCCCGATTAAGTAACTCCATACATTAACTAGTAGGGCACACGGTTCACGGGTACACGTTCCTCCGATGATTGAAACTCCCAGCACAAATGCCGACTGGGACAGTCGGGATACATGTACCCGACTGGACCCGACGGGACCCGACTGGACCGAGACAGAACCCGACGGAGCCTGAGCACCAGACTAGGACATGCTACCTTTGTGTGAGTTAGATTTAGACTCGAATCGAGTTCTCTACTGCTAGGAAGACTAGACTGTTCATATTACCAAGCGCATTTGGCAGCGTTGTGCTAACTCCCAGCACAAATGCCGACTGGGGCAGTCGGGATACATGTACCCGACTGGACCCGACTAAGCATAACTGGACATATTGCGCATCCGGCCTGTATTTGTATCCGACTATACGTATACATATTGTCTGTCGAGATTTACCGGCTCTATTGTCAGTCGGGCTCAGTCGGGTCGAGTCGGTGTCAGTCGGGCACAAATGCCTCGTCATATGAATCCCAGTCGGGGACAGCATCACGTGCCAAACATAATATGATAATATTACATGTATTAAACTACACTGTACTATACATGTAACACTGTAGCTTGCAGTGCGGCAGAATGGTCCTAATAACTTGTGGTTTTACTTAACGTTATTCGTAAGATCAGCAATTGTCTTTGCTTGCAGCGGCCGGAGAGGTAAATTCCATACATGTATTCACTAGTTCTGACAGCGAATGATTCAGCTACCAGTACATGCACATGCCTTATCCATAAGGATATGGTACTCGAGTACACCTACCTAGGTATGTATTACATCATGTTCACTTAACCCTTTCGTGGTCAACAGGGGCATTTTGACCCCTTTCATGGTCGAGTCAAAACCTGCGAAGAAATCGGCCACGAAAGGGGGCAAAATGCCCCCTTTCACAGAAGTTCAACCTGTACATCACCCACTTTTGTAATAGCCAATCGCATCACTTTCTTCTTTCCCTACCCCCTTGGTATTTTGCAAGGTGTAGCGCACACCACTGAAATATATGCGTTTAAGTGCGAAAAAGCTCACTTAAGTCCGAGATTGCGTCAGCGAAACTGAGAAAAATGACGCACACATCACTCGATTCGTTGAAACTCTCCGTACATGTACGACGTTTACCCCTGTTAGCAACGACTGGCTCGGAGCACTTTCCATATTGAAACTAAGCTAATCACTCACATCACGGATAGTGCGTACCAGGCATCTTGTGGTGTCATGCGATCCACTTTCAGTTTCGACGACGACAAGCAGCTCGTCCAGATCGCCCGGACATTCATTGATGCTGGGACGCGGATCGCGTGGGTGGACGTCGCTCGGCGCATGAGACCTGCAGAACATTCTGCAGCCGCGCTACGCCAGAGGCTCCAGACGCTCTTCCGAACATGGGGACGAGATATTACTCGTTTCCCGCCAAGTTTTTTCACCGAGGTGCGTCGTCCACGTGGTCGCCCTCCAGCAATAACGCAGCAGCTTCGTAGCCTCGCAGCACACTCTGCGCGGGGACGATCGCGCCAAGCAGGAGAGGCGGTCACTACAACAACTCGTCCAGGTGATGCACCGCCTCCTGAAGCGCGCCAGTCAGCTGCGGTGTCAAGACCAAGTACAGCAGGAGAAGCGACGACACCAGCAGCACGAAGCGCACCCGCGGCGGTCGCACCAACCGCTCATTCTGCTGAGGAACCGCCACGCGAAGCTCAAGCTGTACAGGTACCCCCCCGTCGGAGGCCCACCAGGAGAAGTGTCGTCAACATCTGCGGCACGAAAGATACCAGCGCCTCCAGTCCGAGGCCCAGCAGGAGAAGAAGCGGCAGCATCTCTATTACAATAAGTTCCTGTACTACCTGAGACAATTCTATCGGGTGCTGTGATGCCGCCTGAAGATCGCGCATGCTCGACAACCGCGGAGGCACCTATGCCACCAGGTGATCGCTGTGATACTCAACTGCTTAGCGCAGAAGACGAAGAGTGCGGCGAGAGCGAGAAGGAGCCAACGGCACCATTCAGACTGGCACAAACCATGCCAGTTCTGTCGCCATCGAGTGCAGAGGAAGCAGTAACTTCAATGTTTGCTGATGTACCGCGTGCTGCGGTCGGTTATGATGGAGGCAATTCCCATTTGAATGTTGGAGAAGTGCTGCCGTCGGGTGTTACGGTACTACTACGAGAGCTTGGAGAAATCGATGCAAGCGACGTATTTCTCGATATCGGTTCGGGTCTTGGGAATGTCATCGCGCAAGTTGTGCTCGCAACCAAGATTTCGAAGGCGATCGGTGTTGAGGTGCGTGCGGATGTCTACAGACTCGGTGTCGAGATGATTGCCAGGAGCCCGCATGGCAGACAAGTCAACGAAAGAGCTGAGCTTTACTGCAAGGATATCACCGGTCTTTGTATCTCGCGCTTGCCTCCGTACGAGCTCGCAACGATCGTGTTTTGGAACAACATATTGTTTGAGTCTGTCACGATCGAACACGTGAAACGCGAGCTCACCGATATGCTTCAGGCGCGTCTCATCATATGCACGACTTCCGTTTGTCCACGACACCGTGAGCCTAACTTCTCTGGGTTCTGCTCCTCCTTCGAGTTATTCAAAGAGGTAGATATTGCCTGTAGCTGGAAAGCCGAGCCGGCGCGCGCTTACGTTTACCGGTCGTTTGGATCTTACTGAGTTGCGCAATTTCAATAGTGAAATCCATATAAATACATACTTCAAAATGACATGGTAGTCTTTGCTTTCTATACTTAGTTTTGGATCTTACTGCTGGGTAATTTCAATAGTGAAATCCATACAAATACACACTTCAATATGGCATGGTAGATTTTGCTTTGTAGCAAGAATGCATGCAACTTTTTCAATACTTTCTTTTGGATCTTACTGAGCTGGGCAATTTCAATAGTGAAATCCATACAAATACACACTTCAACATGACATGGTAGACTTTGCTTTGTAGCAAGAATGCATGCAACTTTTTCAATACTTTCTTTTGGATCTTACTGAGCTGGGCAATTTCAATAGTGGAATCCATATAAATACACACTTCAACATGACATGGTAGACTTTTCTTTGTAGCAAAATGCATGCAATCTTTTTTTCAATGCTTACTTCCAGATAAATGCACACAGCAACTACAAGTTGATTGAGCGCACTACGTTGCTACGGTTTCCAGCGGCTAGTTCATGTTCTAGGGTCAGGTTGCGTTGACTCATGCTCTCATGTTTGAGCTTGTACAAGTTTGAGCTCGTGCGCACCTTGCCTTTTGCGGAGAATAGCTTGTGTGGAAGATAAAAGCGATGATACTTCTCCCAGCACGTCCAAGTCTGCTTCGGACACATGTACGACTTGGTGGTCACGAACACGTGCTGACAGAGACAAACGGTGTGGAGAACGCAGTAGTCGGTGACCTCCGTGGCGTATCTGTCCTCCCACCTGCACACTACACACTGCCGTCGCTTCCGATTTGATTCTGGATATAGCTGCTTGGAGGAAACCGCTGAGCACCTCTTCTGTGGGCTACCGGGACATTCGTCATCATCGCGTCTTCCAGCGATCCAGACTGCACTTGATGGTGACATTGATTCGTCCACCTCTGTCGGTGCGTCCAACGAGCCTACGTCGGTGTAAAACATGCGTCGTTCACTAGGCGCCTCTTTCCATTTTCCAGACAGTAATTCAGAGCTGAGCTGGGCGATGAAATCGCGATCATTAGTCGATCCGAGTGCTAATTTGCGCGTGAAGTACGCGTTGGAGCGCGCGATATCCACGAGCGCGAGGCCCAGCTTCTTATACCATTTCTTGAATGAATGTCCATCCGCCAGAGAGAACCTCCCTCGTACTTGATCGAGTCTGTCGACGCCCTGCATGTTGGTGTTGTATTCTTTGATGCATGTTGGGGCGCTGAATGTTCGCTTGTCGGCGCGAACTTGGCGAGCCACAGTAGTGAGTGTTGAAGCATCGGCATTGGAAATCACGGTGACAATGGCACTATCGTACCACGAAGCCGCCACCGTGTTACGATCAGCTGAAACCGCTTGTCGAGAGGTTCCCCGAGTGCAATCCTTCTTCTCAATCACGACGTGTCTTGGAAAGTGTGCGCTAGACTTCCTCACCGTACCACGTCCATACAAACCTTTTAGACGCATAGCATCGAGTAGCTGCACCGACGTGTAGTAGTTGTCGGAGTTGATAATGCGACGGGTGTCATACACTGGCCTAACAACTTCCAGTACACAGTGCCGCATTGACGAGGATACTGCTAATTCATCGTTCAGGGCTTGAGCCTCCAATTGCGTCGTCACACCTGCAAGCCGCTCCGTCACATCGCTCTGACAGTGTAGTCGGAAATTTAGAGAAATCCACGTGGTGGAGCAGCCGAGCATGTAGAGGCGGAAATGGTACTTCCCTGTTGGCTTCATAGGGTTGTACACAATCAACGGTTTGCCGTATTTTGACCTGCACGCGACACTTGCTTCGTCGAGGGCTAAGTTTCGTCCTGGAGAAACATACTTAGGGCCTGTCATCTTGAGCAGATTGAGCAGCGGTCTGATTCTAGCTGCCTGGTCGTGGTTAGCGTTGTTCACTTCAACGCACTGGAAGCAAAATGATTGTCGAAGCTGCTTGAAGCGACGAATAGGCATGACGGCATCCAAATTAACGGAATTTCCTCCGAAAATTGCAGTTTCCACCTGCGTTCCCCAATAGTTGCTGTACTCACCTTTATCCACTAGCTCCATGTAGAACAGCACCCCGAGAAATGTCATGATCTCATCCAGAGCAAAAGGTTTGGCAAGTGCAATGTTATGCATGCGGGCGTAGCTGTTGGTTTCTCCAAGAACTTGCTGCCAAAACGATAAGGGAATGTACGCGAAGAAACTAGCCGAAGCTGAGTGTTCGAATAGATGCTTGAACTGAGGAAGAAGAAATGTTGCAGTGCTGCCGTCCGGGTGCTGGAACAAGTCGTCGGGTTCTTTGCTCTGCGCACCAGGATCGAAACGCATATTCTTTATGGCTTCCACCTCTGCTAGCGTTGTTGGAAGCTCCATCGGTGGATCAAACAACTCCTCGCACTCCTCCATGTCATCAATGTTCCCCTCCACTTCAATTTGTTCTCCTTCCTCGACCGCACAGAGGTGGCTCCAGCCTACTCGTGAAGTGCTTCCGTGTAGGGATCGATAGTTAGCGTTCCCGCGCTGAATCATGCTGAGGTTCAAGTGCTCATCTTTTCTCTGATACTGCGAGTCTAGCCACTGCACCTGAAACATCGCTCCTTTGATGATTCGACACACGCGCCCAACTAGATATGCACTGCCGACACCCGCGTACTTGTCCTTGGTCTTCTTCCGTTTTGTCCAGCCCTCTTTCTCTGGTGAAAATGCCACAAGTGTGTCAACGTACAATCCCGGAATGGGCGGTGGTCGAGCCGGACTGTTTCGACGCGTTCCTGCTGATGGAGTCGCTGGTGAACCTGTTTGTTGAATGGTGCCGGTACGCGCTGAGGGAACGCTGGCCTCGCTGTCAGCTGTATCGGTCACAGGGGCGCTGGTGACGGAAGTTTCTCCTGGGAGCGATGCACTCTCTGTCGATGCTAGGCTCGATTGCGTCGCGGGAGCCGCATTGTCTTGGACTTGACCCAGTGCATGCACAAGGCTGCGCTTCGGTGACGCCTTGAGCTTTGCAGGACGGGCGCACTTTCGGGCTGGCTCACTGTCGGTCGTAGTCTTTGCCTTATTCTTTGAGCCCTTCGGCCTGCCCCGCTTTCGCTTTGGCGCTAACGCTGGCCCGCCACCGGACGCTGCCCCGCGCAGTAGCCCAAGGTTGTCACTCTCACTACCGCCACCACCGGACGCTGCCCCGCGCAAGCACCCGAGGTTGTCGTTCTCGCTGCCGACGCTACCGGACGCTGCCCCGCGCAAGCGCCCGAGGTTGTCACTCTCGCTGATGTCGCCGCCGGACGCTGCCCCGCGCAAGCGCCCGATGTCGTCACTCTCGCTGCCGCCGCTACCGGACGCTGCCCCGCGCAAGCGCCCGATGTTGTCACTCTCGCTGCCGTCGCCGCCGGACGCTGCCCCGCGCAAGCGCCCGAGGTTGTCACTCTCGCTGATGTCGCCGCCGGGCGCTGCCCCGCGCAAGCGCCCGATGTCGTCACTCTCGCTGCCGTCGCTACCGGACGCTGCCCCGCGCAAGCGCCCGATGTTGTCACTCTCGCTGCCGTCGCCACCGGACGCTGCCCCGTGCAAGCGCCCAAGGTTGTCACTCTCGCTGCCGTCGCCGCCGATGTTGTCACTCTTGCTGCCGTCGCCGCTGGACGCTGCCCCGCGCAAACGACCAAGGTTGTATTTCTCGCTGCCGCCGTCACCAGGCGCCACCACGCCTAAGTTATCACTCGGATGACTCTCCATGTTCGTCGCGGGTGTTTTCTAGACTGAACAGTCAATTGCGATCGTCAAAAATCAGCCGCTATTTGCATAGTTAAATCAAGATAAATGCATAAATCGCCGTTGTGCAGCCATCAACCGAATTACTGCTAGAATAGCCAGCTTGGTACAGTAGGTGATGATAAGTTACGCACTACGCACACTCAACTCGCGAAAAAGAGAACTATCTGTGCAGGGCCACCTATAGTACGGCGATCGTTGGCGCAGGGACTAGTATCGGGCTTCACTACATCATGCAATTCGCTGTAGCATGCCGGACCCTCTTGTCCTCTCTCACACACCGATGACTGACGCCGATAGATTTGATGGTGGGACTCGATATATTACGGGATCTGGTCCAGGATCTGCCGCTTTACGTCATCACCCCAACAGGGGTGCAGCCAATCAAGTGCTACGGTTGAAAATGACACACCAGAAGTATCATTTTCAACCAATGAAAAAAATGCCGACCAGGGTGACGAGGTAGTACCGTAATTTGTGAAAGGGGGCAAAATGCCCCCTTTCACGATAACTTCGCCCCCTAGCCCTTCTAAATCCCATCTCCGTATCATTATCCTGAGAGAGCAGCTTGACCGCGAGTACCGTGGTTTATGAAAGGGGGCAAAATGCTCCCTTTCGTGGCTTAACATCTTGACTTGTATGGTATAGTTTGATCGAGTGAAAACCATGAGTCCGCCCGCGTGCACGACAGGGTTAATATGTCATGTAAAATGTAATTTACATGACATATTAAGTCGCCCATGCAGGGGGAGCCATTCATTTCCGACGGATGCGAACGCACGAGGAAGCCTGTAGGGTAGCTCAAATAGTGGACCGTCCGCTTCTGGGGTGGATACGGTACATTTTTTAGTGTCGAATCGACATCGACACTGTCGATACACATATAACCGTGAAAACGCGCACAACCGTTAACAAAAAAAACAACAACAAAAAACTACATTAAGTGAACAACAGAGCGCTATCAAATCTTCTCGCTCGTCAATCTGGCTTTTACCAAGGCCCTGGATTCTCCGTCGGTGTATCAAAAAGTGTAGCAGTTAGACCCAATCGTCTCAAAAGGAGTCGCCGTTCCAAAACCAGTAGTTAAGGTGTGCCACATTACGTGGGGCAGCAACAAGCTACCTGCTTTACTGTAGAGTAGGTAGCATAGAGCCTCTGCATGCGCGACCAAGTTCTGGCAGAGCACCAGAAATGACCTTGGGGAGGATAATTCTGCTGGAGAGCAGGAACCAGATCTGATCGTGCAGACGCTGACTGCGGGTCTCGAGACGCTCAAGCAGAACATCATGCAGTGTTCAAGAACAAGGCGAAGGCGCTGCTGAGCGAGAGGAAGACGCTGCAGACGGAGAAGAATCTGTCAGCTGCTGTCATCGTACGACCCATTTTCATCTTTCTTCCGTACACTGGAATTTGATCCAGAACTGGTCGTGGCACGAGCTCTCAATGACATGATAATTGTAGGGCGGGTTCGGAGTCGAAAGCTGGTTACGCTGATGCTGAGTGAAGTTGTACATGTACAGCCGAAAAAGAGTAGGTGGGCGCCAAGCTGCCGGATATCGGCGCGAGCAAGCGTGGGTTTGTGCAGGAGTGCAGATCCGACACGGATGAGGCCGGCTGGAGGTTACATGCATTGTAGAGGTCAGTCAGACAGTCCTTAACAGTAACAATGCTGCCTACAGAGAGGACTTCATTGTTAGGGGCGAGCTGTCCCCACGTGTGGTGCATACCATATTGTAGCCTGTTTCGGAACTCGGTTCCCCCACGTTCGGCGGCGTCCCGTCGTCCGCCTTTGACAATGTTTCAGTAAATAAGCGAACCGACTGATGCAAACAGACCCTTTTGAGTCAGCGCCGTCAACGCCGCTCTAACTTGAAACTACTAGTATATACTAGGCAGTGCTTCCTAAAATACTATTTATATGTAGGGAGACAACAGCGAAATAAATAATGTTATCAAGCATCACGGTGATAAAAAAATACATTAGAGGTCTTTAGCACTTCTTATCCTATGTTCTGTTCGATCGAACTTTGGAGGCACCGGACCAGATGTTCTCGGTTGATTCAGCACCAAGGTCTATTTTCGGTTAGTGCCCTTCGATGCCATTCTAAAGATAACGATATGCATCCGCACAAGTTAGGGCACCGGGCAGTCCATTTGAAAATAAGCTCCATCAAGCAAAGTAGCATCGCTTCAGGACTGCGGACTGCGAGCTTGTTGGGCTCGATGCCACCGCTGCAGCAAGTAGGTGCTCTTGAAGTGACGGGGTACACCTCGTGAACGAGAGCGAACGAACCAAGTTACTTGGCTGCTCAATAATGACTCTTCAGCGAAGGTCTGTGCAGCGTGCATCTGCGAAGTTTGATTTCAGAGTGGCAGCAAGTGATGCCAAGAATTAAGCCGGGCGAACCTCGCGTTTAGCGACGGCAGAGAATCCGTAACTTTGAATAGCCGTACCGTAAAAATCTGCTGTTGTTTTCGGTTCCATATGAAGTTACCGATCAAAAGTTTCTGTTCGTGGTGGGTTGAGCAGATGTTTGATCCGAAATGATGCTGTTTTCGGTTTTGCTAAAGACCTCTATTATGGCATTCGTTTCGTGGAGGAAGTACATAACTTACCTGTAGTATTATTGGCCAAAACGTTAAAATAAGACAGGTGCGATTGGGTAAAAAATAATTTTCACAGACCGTGGGAATAAATAATGGAGGTAGCCTCTCAAATGCTGGAAATAAATTATGCGTCACAAAATAATGCATATATGGAAATTACCATATATTTTTAGGAAGTATTACTAGGGGTTGTCACGGTTGGAAAGTATGTTTGAGCAGCCAATACTGTAAGATCAAACCTTCGTGTACCGTCTTTTTCAACTCAAACCTTCCGGAGGACGTATAAAACTGAAGGTTTGATGTGATTGGTGGACAGTCAAATGCAGCTCGGGTTGTCCCCACCGCTGGTGCCCCTCATTTGACCGTAGCTCCGGCCTGCTAGTACCTACCGCCACGCTCACAGGACTAAAAGCTCTAGATGCAGTAGCAGTACCACGCGCAGGCTTCTTGCTAGAGGTCACACTACCCATGTCCCCGTGTGCGTGCTGCTCCGACGGAAGTCTCGGGCTCCGTCAAAGCAGCTCGACCGAGCTGCTTTGACGGAGCGAGCTGCTCGACAGTTCGGTTACACCGTTCACGCTATTTAGTCGTTCTTCGCAATTAGTCATGCTTCTGTACTTTTTCGTGACACGCTGCACAACTAAATTTCTTCAAAGAGCTGAAAATTACTCAAAGATAGCGGATTTGGACAGATCTCATCGAGCTGAAGCCAATCATGGTCTTGGATTTCTGGAAGAGCAAATATTGCGGATACAAAAACTGTTTAATTATTCGACCTTCAACTACAAAAATCGCAAACCACTATTAGTCAGGGTCCGACTAATTAGCGTGAACGGTGTAGTGACACCCCTAAGCTTATCCAATCAAAATTATGTATACATTTTTCTGCGCCCCCCACGACACTCACAGTTGAAAGCTGAAGATTTAATGTGATTGGTCGTTCAAACATAAAGTCGTGCTTCGCACGAAGAGAAGCTCTAAAATTTTAGCTGCGATAATGTGGTGATCGAGTGTTAATTAGTTAATGAAGGAAAAAAGAGAGAAAACGTTGCTACGTTGTGCGGACGCGGTCACGCAAGCTCTATTTATTCCAGTCGGCGGGTTTCGTCTTCATGTAGAGCCTACTGGGACGGAGTGAAGCACTACTTCGTTCACTGAGCCGTACTCGAGGCGCGAGCAGCAAGGTACAGCCATCTAGCCTGTTTGCCGTTCACTAAAGATGTCCGGCCATGATAATTTTGAAAAATATATAGTCATTTCGGCCCCACTACTGCATTCACATTAAATTGCGCATCTCCTGCGCCTGCTTCGCAGCCGCAGCATCTGCGCGCGTTTCATGCAGCACTTCCTAATGTTGTACAATGTACGAATGCTGGCCAGCATACGCTTACGCAATAAGCTTACCGTGGAATTAATCCGCATGGGGTCCATTCTTCGGTATCCCGAGCACATGTATTTTACACGGTAACATCCATGAAGTCTTGTTTGACAAACACTGCATGGGCTAACCTTCATGCAACATTGAGCTAATGCAACTGGCTAATTGGGGTTCCCGGACGAAGCGTCCGGGGGAATTCGCAGTTCGCGAGCCGAAAATCTTTCTTAGCTACGGTGTATTAATAATAGCGCTCTAGTTCACCGTTGCTCGAGAACTTGATCTTTTACACTCATTTTGCCGTCAATAGGTTCACGTTTTCGGGCGTGCCAACGAGTCTCCAAGTACCGTTGACCTGGAGATCGGCGAGCAATTAGTAATAAGTGAACTCAATAATTCTCATCTACAAGTAAAACCTGTCAGAATCCCAGCTACTACATGTAGCAGTCGGCAACTATTAATACTATCGCGCGCATATCTGCTTCTACCCTGGGCTGCATGACGCGATTCCACGGGGACCTGAGCACAATTAGCCTAACTGTCCATTAGACTGGGTCTAAAGATCAGTTTGATCTTTTGCAAATCATGTTTCTTTCTACAGTGGGGGTCCCGTGTGAAATCGCTGCCAAACCATAGATTTAAGCGAATAACTGCGCATAGTTTCACTGACAGTCTACGGTCGCGCAAGCTTTCACAATTCAGCTCATGCAACACCATCAGCACAACGGCGGAAGATGCTGTCTCTCTGAAATTGGAGCACGATAAATACGTTGTGCTATACTAGGGCTTTGCGGGGCGGCCGAGAGGAGCATCTGGTGCGCCTGCTTCGCAGCCGCACCATCGCCCCCGTGGACTGGCAAACTATACATGTATACACGTGCTTGGAAGCAGGAACATGTTCTAGCAGAAACTGCGAGTTTAAAGCGGAGGGTGCACAAGTTGTGCAGCACAACACGTCTTTTCGCGCGATTACATTACCGCCAAGCGAGGATGTTATTGGGCTGCTCCTGAAAACCTATTTCTCGAGTTTGGTCAGTCTTTAGAAGCAAAAAAGAGCCATCGGCAGCTGCCGAAATGGGCCTTGGAGGTCTTCAGTTCCGAGGTGGCAGACCCCGCGCAACAGGCCACGCAAGCAGACCAAATCGTTCACACTGGCCTCGTGATGCCCCCACTACATCGACCGAACGCCCGGCGTCAGGCTCGCCCCTCTCTCCGATAAGCCGCGCGCGAATCTGCCACACGTCACGCCCCAGCTAGTAGCGTCGAGGGTGATAGGTCTATGCTGTCTCTATGACTCAAGGAAGTGTACAAGTCCAGGCCAGCGTCAAGGCCAGGCTTTGTGTTGCATCTAGCGAGCGAGGACGACCGCGATGATCTTGTCCGCTGAGCCTGATAGCGTAGCCATTGTGGCTGTAACTTACAGCCCATAAGGGGAGAGCTCATTGTAGACTTCCTCATAGCGAAACAGCACGAAGCGAAATTAAACCGATGATCAAATCCTGTAAGGGTGATACTGTAAGTGCTTGATCACAACCGGAGCCGAAGAGCGTAGCGAAAGCAGACATGGTTGGTGCTTGCAGAGCCGCACGGCTAATACGTCGGTCGCGAAGACGACGCTGGTGACGTGCTAGACGGCTTCGAAACTGGTTCTTACGGCGTGCACGCCGTTGGAGCAAGAGGAGGAGTAGTGAGGACACGACTGCAAAATGGGCAGCCCATGTTTTCAGTGCCATATTTTTTGGTCGAACTAAAAGCGATTAGTTTATGCACAGTTTAAAGACTGACCAAAATAGGTTTTCAGGAGCAGCCCATTGAAGTACCTGGCCACCAAGCATACACACCAGGCTGCATGTTGCCAGAATGTTGCCAAGCTGCATGTTGCCAGAATGTCACCAAATGCAAACAAACAAACCGACGCTCCTGGGCCGCCTAACGACAGTTCTTCGAACTGCGAATAGATTTCAATAATCTGAGCTGATTAGCTTATAGATTTCGCACTTAGCTGAGGTGGACGACACAGGTAACATGCAGGTAATTTATCGTTTTGCGCGGGATATTATAACCGGAAAGAAAAAGATAACGGCATTCTATGCAAAATAGATCGCCGATTTCGCAGGGTATTCGACTTCGCAAAATCGCACGCCCACTCGCATCGCCTCCTTAGCTCTGACTGAAAATAATCAAAGCCGCGACTTCGCACGGAACAGCTCTGGATTTACAAAAACTCGCATCGCCTCCTTAGCTCTGACTGAAAATAAACAAAGCCGCGACTTCGCACGGAACAGCTCTGGATTTACAAAAAAAAACTAATATCATGGTAGGCCAGAGTACATGTACATGTAACAAGGTCGAAGAAATAGAAACGATAAAACCTGGCTCGTTGAAGTGATAATGAAAAGGCGACGGATGAACTGTAGCGCGCCGATCAGATCTGGGGTGTGCTAATTGTCCAAGATTGATATTAGTTTGAATGTTGCCTGATAAGGTGATGACTCAGGCTATTATTATTATACTAATGTTTAAAAGTATTAGATCATATTTAAATGGTTAATAAATAGTGGCTTGCAGTATAAGATATTATCTGCGGTCGGCAAGAGAGATGATAGTAATATCTGATTCGTCAATTCTGTTCGAACGCTTTCGAAGCGTGAGTGGGAGCGCCAGTGGAGCACTTCGATATCCCCCCCCTCCCCGCGTCGGAAGAAAAACACTGCCTACCGGAAAGTCGCACAAGCAACTTTGACGATCAAAGAAGCTAACGGTGAGGTGCGCCAATTGTTCGGTCATGTTCGATAGTACTTGTTAATTAGTCACTAATATAGTAATACTGCTCTACAGGCTTGGATGGGCTAGCTGCTGGTAAATTAGTCAATAGATTATTACTACAGTGTATACTAGTTTGGCCGAGAATAATTCTGGTATTGATACTGGTAGTGCCTTCGGTTACGAAGTGTACGTCAGCCCAAACAGGATTAATTCGGGGCACGCCATATGTGGCACACATGAAACAAAAGTATACAAACTTCAAGTTAAATCGTTTAATAATATCAAAACCCGGATGATTTCTCAAAATCCACGGGAAAATAGAGGCTTTTGAGATAAATAGCCAACTATTTGAGTAGGATATAGGATTCCAGAGATTACGGGAAAACGTTAGGTACGATGATAACGGGCCTGGATTTGAACCTCTGTTTTGCGTGTGGGTTTTGCGATGCAGTGAAATTATATAGACTCAAGCGAAAGTTTTAACGTATTATACATTATGTATGCTAGTAGCACTGCAGATGATGATATCGCTACCTCTAGTAAAAACAAAACACATACCGCTACATGTACCGGTGCCTACGATAGCATGAGGTAGTAGTCTGCGACCGACAACTAGTAGTGAGCGGATCAGCTTCGCCGGGCCTCCAAAAGCGTCGACGCCAGTAGTATGACATGGAACATTACGCCGGCAGTTTTTTTCCTTACCGTAATTTACCACCAAGAACATTCCTGGAACCTTCTTTCGGGACAGGTGCTATTTTGACGACGCAACTTCTCGACCACCTGAGAGCGAAAGCAACGTCTTTTCGATCTTAGGGTAGTTTCAGAACCGCTCAACCGGTGAGATCTAACAGACGTTGATTTGACGACGCCCACCTTATAGCGAGAGCCACGTCTTTTGGATCTTACGGGACCGCGCGCCGGCAGATTTTTACCTCAAGGATTAGTTCGGACCAGCGCGACGTGGCGTCTCATCATTGGTTGAAAATCTATATCAGACGCCTTCTTTTCCGCTTAAGTACGCCAGAAATTTCCCCTCACTTCTTCCTCATTCCAGAATCTGCCAGCTCGAGGAAAGATGGTGAAGCTCCTCTGTGCGATTGTTGGTGTGGCGGGAAGCGCTTTCCCTGTGGACATCGACGCGAGTCAGCTGGTGGGAGACTTGAAGGACGCGATCTGGGAGAAAATCAAAGAGATGTTTAAACACGACGATAAATTCAGGAGTGTCGTTGCATCTCGCCTGCAGCTCTTCCTGGCGAAGAAAGACGGCGCCTGGCTGAAGTCGAAGGATCCTGCCGTGATTGCTATGCGGAGTGGAGGCATTCCTCGGCAAGTGAAGACACTGCTGAACGTGGAAATGGACCCAGCAGACGAGATTGGCGACGTGTTTGAAGGTGCTCCGACGAAGAAGACGATCCACGTGCTGGTGGTGGTTCCTGAGCAAGGGTCCTCGGTTCCAACAGTCTCTCAAGACGGTGTTTTCGACCACTGCAGTGATCCATTCTTCTCACAATTCTCCACTGTTGACCAAGTTGGTGATTGGCTCAATTTTTCGTCGTTGCTGCCGCTAACGAGACGTCTGAAGATCTACATTCGCTCTTCGTACAGAGTGATCGCCGACCAAGCACTGTTGAATCCAGATGGGAACATGGTCAAGTATGCTGTCGTCACGGGCACGCCTGGGATTGGCAAGTCGGTGTTTGTCTACTATGTCATGTGGAGATTGATTAAAGATAAGAAGCGAGTGCTGCTTTTCGACAGCGAGGGGAATTTCTACTTTGATGGAACGACGATGTTCCAGTGCGATTCATTGCCAAAAAAGTTTAACCAACAATTCTGGTCAACTGATTTGTGGTGCCTTGTTGATTCGCTGGACCCAACTAGTATTCCTGGACTTCCCTACCGGCATTGTTCAGTTCTTCTCGCAAGCACACCGCGGCGGGACTGCATTGGTGAATTCAAGAAGCTTGCTCCTACTCCAGATGTTTACAACATGCCACTGTGGTCAAAAGACGAACTGGGGACAATTGCTCCCTTGTATCCATTTGCTGCAGCTGCGTGGCAGAATCGATTTGAGTGTCTAGGTGGTGTGCCGCGCGTGGTGTTGCAAGACATTGGAACAGACCCACAAACTTTGTTGATGTCCGCGTCCAGCAGTTGTTCTCTCGATGATTGCATTATGTTGGTGTCCATCTACTCTGAGATCAACTCGAAGACCAAGATCGCTCAGACTTTGATTCACATCCGTAGCCAAGAACCGTATCGAGAGTACGAAGTTGCCTATGCATCAGAATTGGCAATGCAAGTGATTGCTCGAACAAAGTGGCGATCAGATCGCGCGAAAGTGCAAAACCTTCTTGGTTCGTGCGATGGAAACCCACTAGCACAATCGCTATGCGGATATGTCTTTGAGCCTCACTCCATGGATCTGTTAGAACAGGGTGGGACTTTCGTGTGTCGAAAGCTGTTGTCTGGCGCTGACATGCGAAATCGCGACACGATTAAACGCAAACGAGGCAACCCAGTTAATGAAGACGAAGAAGCAATCGATATCCCACCGTCATCGCAGCCTCGGCAAATAGCGGAGCGGGTGGAAGTCGGTCAACATGCAAATCAGCTATACGTGCCTCGGACATCGAACTATACTGCTATTGATGCGTGGATGCCGCAGTTCGGTGGATTCCAGATGACTGGGAAAAACGCATGACATCAAGAGCGGGGCGGCAGATGATTTGGCGAAACTGGGTCAGAATGGCAATCGACTCTTTTTTTTGCTTCCACCACTCTACTACAAAACTTTCACCAAGAAGACACCTCAAACCATCGAGCAGTATGCAATCCTTGTTCCGTATCCCGAGCAGGTGTAATGAATGAGTGCTTCAACGCTTCAATGACATCAGCTTCTCTTTCATGGCCTACCAAGATATTACCAAGATATTACTTCGTGATCTATTCGTCATCGGAATAACACACAATTAATTTTCATCCTAATAAATATAAAGTTAGTAATATACAAAGATGGCGTACTCATCTGAACAATACCTCGCTAACAAAGAGCGCATTAAGGCTGCGCAGAAGCGCTACTATCAGCGCACACGTGAAACTCGACTGTCGTATCAAAAGAGCTACGACGATAAGAATAGAGAGCAGATCCGTGTTCGCAAGCGTAAGCCCAAAACCGAACTTATTGATGACAAAGCCGAACCTAACAACGAAACCGAACTTAATTAAAAAAAAATTCTCAAATAAAAAGTCAATCCCAATATAGTCAATGACAATGGCTTAAAACCTCCAAAAAGGTATAACCCAAATATTTAAATTAATTAATTTCATAATATTTTGTAAATGACTAAGATATAAAGTCGATCCTGATACAAGGTCAAATAATTATAAAGTCATATCTACGGGGAATAATTTAGCCAAGCATATATAGGCAACATGTTTGCATACGAGCTCAAAGGATTAAAGAGATTAAATATCCAAGCTATCAAATGGGGTAGCAGCTACCGTGTTAAGGTGCGTGGTAGAACTGGTAAGATGGTTTATGTAAGCAACGTTTCACGCCCAATCAACCAGAGATTGGTAGCTAAGCAGTACAATGTTTCGATTGAAGCCCTTGAGAAAAACTTGTCGCCTGACTTCAAGGCTGATCCTAAGTATCGTTTTTACAATGGTAATCACATGGAATCACACCTATATGAGGGTATCGAGGCTACTGATTTATACGATAAGCTCGAGAACGTTCTTTCGAGCCAGGCAAGTGCTTTTAAGGTAAATATTGCTCTTGGGTACGAACTTGTAAGCAAGACCGATCCTGATGATACTCGCTATTTCTATCCGAATCTCGCTAACACTTATGTGTTCAATAAGCCTGTCGCTATCAACAGCAAGGCTGATATTCGAAAGAAGGTGATTTCGGAAATTCGGTCTATGGAGTTGGCTGACAAGCTGAACTACCCCAGCTCTGGATATAAGCTCAAGGCGATCACTGCATTCAAGATTTTCGTCTACCATCGCGACCATGCTCTTGGAGATAGCGACGCTGTTATTCCTAAGATTATCCGCGAAAACAAGCATGTAATCAACTTCCCTAAGACCAACAACAAGTGCGTCTTCCACTGTATCGCCTGGCATACATTCCAGAGCCCTAAGAAGGATCCCCGCAGAATTCAGGCTCAGGTGAAGGAGGTATTCAAGCGCTACTGCTCTTTCAAGGGGGTGAAGTATACGTTGAGTCTATTTAGAAGCTTCAAGCCTATTGACCTACTACAGCTCGATGAGGTTGAGGACTGCTTCCAACTCGGTATTAACGTATATAGCATGGGTGTAGCTTCCGGAAATGTAGAATGCATTCGTAGATCGGACAAGGGGTATGAAACTATGGATATTTTATCGTTCGAGAATCATGCTCTTTACATCAAGAACATTGATATGCTTCAGGCTAAGTATCAATGTCCTAAGTGTGAAATGGTTTTCGTCAGCGCTGAATGAGTAAAAAATCACAAAAAGAATCAGTGTGAGCTCGTGAATATCGAAAGCTTCCCAGCTGAGCCAACTATCTACAAACCAGCTCAGAACGTAATACGATCACTGCTTACGAAGTATTCAATCAAGAATACTGACCAGTACATCGATCACTTCATCGTTTATGACTTTGAGGCCATTCTTAAGCCTACCGCGACTCAACACGGGGAGAATACTGTCTTCACGAACGAACACATTCCTGTGTCGGTATCAGTAGCTGATAGTTTAACCAAGGGGGTGCGTTGCTTTGTAAATGACGATCCAAATATGCTACTTACGGAAATGTTCAATTACATTGGTGATGTATCGGTTAAGATTCAGCAGTACAATGTCAATAAATATATGTCGCTTCTACAAAAAATCATCAATGCACATGGTCTGACAGGTGTGGAAGTCCCAGGCGCTAATTCTGATAAAAAGTACAAGATGTCTGATGTGGAGAGTTGGATTGAAGAGGGGAAGTATGCCAGCTTTTTTTATTTTCACCGCAGTCTTGGTTTTGGTAAGCAAAGGTCTGATTATGGGAAACTGAAACAGCAGCTTGACCAGGTACCAGTATTCGGCTTCAATTCTGGTCGATATGATATTAACTTGATTAAGAAGGATTTGTTTGCCGTAATTGGTACCGACAACATCAAATCTGTCATCAAGAACCCCAGCTACATGTGCATTGCAACATCGGACATGAAAATGCTTGATATCACTAATTATGTACCAGCTGGTACCAGCTACGACAAGTATCTTACAACATATCTCGGTGGCTGCAAATGTGATGACAAAATTAGATGTGTCTGTGGTCTTGGTAAGGGTCTTTTCCCTTACGAGTACATCACCGCGTTGAATGTACTAAGCCAGACTACCATCCCACCTAAGTCAGCTTTTGACAGCAAACTCCGAGGAACAAGCATCACCAAGGATGACTACGAACGAGTAAAGTTCGTGTGGGAGTACTACGAGATGAAATCGATCAAGGACCTATTGATCTGGTACAACAATCTCGACGTAGTCCCATTCATCAAGGCTATCAAGGCTCAACGAGAACTTTTCAAGCGTTTCGATCTGGATATGTTTGCGGATGGAGTGTCCTTACCTGGTCTTTCAGAGAAGGTCATGTATCAGACCTGCTTCAATAATCTCCGATATCCGGATAAGAAAGCTGCTAAAGCATTCCAATTTCCAGCTAAGCGCATGGCTGGCTACAAGAGTCAGGATGCTAAGGCAAAACGAAAATTTGGTATGACACTCGAGCACGTGGATACATTGCTGCAAAAGCAAAAGTATCTGTGTGGTCTATGCTACTGTCAGCTGACTGCTGATACCGCTTCAGCGGATCGTATCAACAATAATGTTGGCCACATCGACGGTAATATCTTGGTCAGTTGCGTTAAGTGCAACACCGCTCGAAAAGACATGTCGCTTAAGGGGTTTCGGTATAAGAAGTTGCTCGAGTTCAACTCGGATAGACTGGTCTACTCGATCGACAAGGACGAGAAGGATATCTACTCTACGATGAAGGCCAACATTGCTGGAGGTCCATCTATTATCTTCAATCGCTACGCTAAGCGTAATGAAACGAAGATTCGCGGTGGTAAGGTCTGTAAGAAAATTATCGGATACGACGCTAACGCTCTATACCTATGGGCCCTTGGTAATGAGATGCCATACGGTCGATTGACTACGGTTGAAGCGTATGATGGTATCATCGATGACATCAAAGCAGACAAGGTATTCGGCTTTCTTGAGTGTGATATTCGAACACCGGAACACCTCAAACAGTACTTTGGTGAGATGACTCCAATTTTCAAGAATGTACTGATCGACTGTACGAATGAGAGCGTCATTGGTAAGCACATGTTCGATCACAATGAGGCGCGCAAGCAAAGCCGAGCAAAACCAGCTCGCAAGTTGATTGGCAGCTACTTTGGTGAAAAGATTCTCATCTACACTCCTTTGCTCAAGTGGTACCTTTCTCATGGTATGGAGATAACCAAGACTTACTGCTTTGTCAAGGCCAGCTCTCACAAGGCTTTCACCCCCTTTATGGAGGCTGTATCAAATGCTCGACGAGAGGGCGATGTTGATAAGTCGAAGGCGGTGATTGCTGAGATGATGAAACTGGTAGGCAACAGTGCTTTTGGTCGATCTGGAATGGACATGAGCAAGCACAAAGAGGTTAAGTATGAGTCGAGCGACAAAGCTATTAAGAACAAGATCGAACACTTTACGTTCCATGGTCTCGAGGAGCTTAATGATGCGTGTGAAATCACGATGAAGAAGCGTCGACTCAATAATAAGAACCCAATCCATTTGTCGATTGCTATCTATCAACTTGCTAAGCTACGCATGCTTCAGTTTTACTATGACTGCATAGATTTCTACTTCGATCGCTCTGACTTCCAGTATCAGGAGATGGACACTGATTCCGCTTATATCGCTTTCAGCTGTGATAATCCGTTTCAAGACTGTATCAAGCCTGAGCTACGAACCCACTTCAAGGAGCACAAATACGATTGGTTCCCACGCGACTACAACACTGAGGTAGCTAAGTTTGATCCCCGTACGCCTGGTTTGTTCAAAGATGAATGGTCAGGTGATGCTATGGTCTCACTATCGAGTAAGAACTATATTTGCTATCTACCCGACGAATCTTAGAAGGTAAAAGTTTCAGCGAAGGGTATTCAGCAGGGAAGTGGTCGAAACAATGGTGTTCTTAATCCTGATGGGTTTGAGACTGTCGTACGGGATCGCATCACGCTACAAGGTACAAACAAGGGGTTCAGACTATCGAAAGAAACCAAGTCTATTATCACCTACACTCAAAACAAAACAGCGCTCAACTACTACTATGACAAACGTCGAGTACTTGATGATGGTATCACGACTGAAGCACTTGATATTTAAGCAGGTAACCACTGGGGATTTTTTTTTAAATTTAAATATAGATCATGGACGCGCTACTAAAGAATCTCTACTATGACCCAAAAACCGGTTTTATCGGAGCTCAAGCGCTGTATCAGAAGGCAAAGGAGTTAAATCCTAAGATAACTTTCAAAATAGTAAAGGATTGGTATGGGAGTCAGACCGATATTCAACGATTTCAGGAGCAAAAGAAGAGATTCAATGGTTTCAAAATAGCTTCGCATAACCCCAACTCGTGGCAAATTGATCTTGCGTTTTGGGAGAAACGGCCAATTTTGACTGCTATCAACATCAACTCAAGGCTGGGGTACGCAAAGCTCTTACGAAACAAGACGGCAGCAACTGTGTTAGCAGCGCTTAAAGCGTTTGTTCGTCTCCACAAAGTTGATATTCTAACAAGTGATAATGGAAGCGAGTTCATGAACTCACAGGCTCAAGAATTTTTCCAAACCAAGAAAATTGAGCACTACAACAACGAACCCGGTGATCACGGAACCATGGGTAAAATCGAACGATTCAACAGGACCTTAAAGCAGAGACTAACTAAAATGTCCCCCAAGAGAATTACGCAAAAGCTTATCACTGATGTTATCGAAAACTACAATACCACGTTTCATCGTTCGATTGGTATGACCCCAAATGAGGCAAAAGGCAAAGTAATGGATGCAGATCTGAGTCATAATCAGGTGGAAGCCGAAAGAATTGAGATGGAGTTTGACGTCGGATCAAGCGTATTATACTGTCTCAAAAAGCAGGCATTTGATAAAGAAGCTGCTCGATGGAGCAAAGCAGTCTATAAAATCGTTGGAATTGATGGCTACCGAGTCCAAATCCGTTCAAGAAATGGGCATACCCTCTACAAGGCGCCAAACGATCTTAAAATGGTTAAAACAGAGACTACAGATGCTACTATTAATCGAGGCGATATTCTTGAGGCGGAGAAGATCTTGGGTCACAAAACGATACGCTCTGGAAAGTACAATTATCTGGTGAGATGGGTTGGCGATGAACCTGACTCCTGGGAGCCACAAGATAATCTGCGACTGGTTAACAAAAACAGGAGATCAACGCTTGAAAAGGAGTATTGGTGTTCAAGAAAAAGCTGACGTAGTTTCACCCCGCGCCACAAAAAATGAGTCATAATTAGCTTGTAAATAAATTTGATAGAGAAATCCTCTGTAAGCTTTTGACTCAAGTATATAATCTCAAATATTTTTCTGAGCTTTTGGGAAATATCTGACTTAATACATAGCAATAAGATAGTAATGTGCCCAAGTTGTGTAGAGAAAGAACGTGAGCTTGTTAAGATTAGACGTAAGCTTTGGGTTATTCAGGAGGTGAGTCGAATCAAGAATGAGTTGCTGAATCTTGATGCAGCCGCGAATTTCCGCAAAACAGTAGTAAATCGTAAGTATCGCCATGACTTGGAAGCAATTTTTGGAGTTCCATTCCATTGCATTAAGGATCGTTATCTAAATCTTCTAAATGAGCGAAATCGTATCTGTCATTCGTATCTACCCTTTCGTCATGACTCAGTTATGCCGAGCTACTGGTAAGAGTATTTAAGGCTGCTCATTTCATTTTTTTATGATTCGTTTGATATAGACACAATGTTTCCAAATTTTACATCGCTCGCTCAGAGAGAGCAAAAACGGCAGGAGCTTCTTGAAAAAGTTCAGCGCCGCGTTCGACAAGCTAAAGCCAAGGGAGAGATGTACGAAGGTGCTTCGTGGGCAAGTGATATCACGAATGGGATTACTACAGTCCCTAAGCAATCAACCGAATCAACTCAGACCGACTCATCCGAGTCTGCTGAGTCATTAAAAAAAAACACTGATTGATGGATACTCCCAAACAAACCCTGAGGTCTCAACTCCAAATGTTCGACCTGTGATGATCGATGTTGGAGTAGAAAGCGGCGTGCAGATGGTAAATAGCTTAAACAATACTGATCGTGTTAACCAAACTGATAGAAATATTCAAGCGAGACCTCAAACATCTGATGTTGGTATCGATAACACAGCAAACAGCTGATGTTGGAGTCGACAATACTCCAAGAATGTTAGATGCTGAAACAAACATGAAAAACCTGGATACCGAAGATCAAGTGGAGGCGCGATCATGGGTTAAGAATTTGTTTAACGCCAATCCTAATTGGGTAGCGCTTCGAATTAAGCCAATTAAGCGTAAAACTGGTAAGGATGACAATAGATACTTTCTTGGTGAAAAGGGGTCATTAATTGCAGCCAAAACGGGTAGAAAGAGTAAGACTTATCAATCTATTGACTGGGTGGCTACAGAGGAGAAGATTAGGGACATCTGGTATGATGGCGAAAGTAAATCAATCGATGAGAGCAGTTATATGAGACTTGAAGACCCTCTTTATCACGTTTCACTAACGCGAAAACGAAAAATCGCCGATCCAAGTGAAGGTGATGATGCATTCCGTACAAGGCAACGTCTTGAAGACAGCTTCGAGTTTGACACATCGACTTCAACCTCATTAGATCAAGTTGATAGTAAGAATCGATTGCTTTGGTCTATTTTCAAGAATAAGGCAGTGCTTGAGTCGGCTGGTTTGAAAAAGAAAATCATTCCTATCCTCAAGAGCATGGGTAAAACATCTCAGATGGATAGAACTGGATACGTGTGGATTGATGGTTCATCAATTAGTGTATTTGGTATTGATAGTGGGAGAGTCAAGCCAGCGATTACTAAAAAAGTCGATTGGAGATCAACATTCCAAGAATTTATCGATTTAGTGAAAGATCGTGACGATATCGATCTATTTACTAACGAAGACACCACCAAACTTGCAAAGGCCTTTGAGCCACGCGATGGTGAGGCTCGCCATGGAATTAAGATTGGAATTGATGAAGATATGAATAGTTCTCTAACTAATGCTGATAACGATGCGAAGAAGATTCTCATGGACTACTACAGCAAAATAGTATCTGAAGGAGTTCGAATTCCTTTTAGACTGAAACCAATAGTAGATACCAAAAGTGGTGTGAAAGCTAATCAAAATTACTACTTTAGTGAGCCTACCGCAGCAAAACCATTTTATATTAGAAACCACGAGAACAAAGCGGTTTCTGGCAAGGTTTTCAACGATCTTATGAAAACCATTAGATGGATGGACACTTTCAATAGCCTGATGACCGGGTTTGAAGACATAGAGCGATATGTTTATGAGAATGATGATCCACCATTGAAAAAAAATCTCGAAGCCAATCTTCAGCTATTGAATCGAGCCATCCTCGACAATACAAAATCGACAAATACATCAGCTCGAATCAAATCCTCTGAGGGTACTCAATATCGCGATGACACTTTGCAAAAACTCCACGATGACTCAGAAGCTGCATTCTTGAAGTATGGCGAAGCTCAGAGGAAATATGATGAGGCGAAGCGAGCAGTAAAGGGTAATAACTCAAAATCTGCTAGGTCAGCGTTGAAGGCGGCAACCGCTGTCATGAAAGCGACCAAGGCTGTCTATCAAATCAAGGCTAAAAGCTTCTCCGATGCTAAAAACACCGAGGTTGATCAATTCAGTGATAGACAAGACGAGCGCACGGTTCGCCAAACTGTGAATAACATGGTTGATCAGGTAAGGACGACAGGCGTGGGGTCAGGGGTTAAGGGGTGCTGGTGTCGCCCCGCTTGAAGGAGTTGTCCGTCGCGGGAGAACATACAACCTCAATGAGATCCAAGGTTTAGCCACCCCATCAGCATACATCTATCGTCAGCTCGGTTCGAAGTACATTCGGATCCCCGATCTTGATAACAAAACTCTGGTCATTGTTCAGCCGAATCGACGCAAGTGCGGACCAAAGCGCGTAATCAGTGGTCCGCTACAGTCAATGATTCGAACTCTCGCCTTCAAGCAGCATATCGATCAGGCAGAGTACGACAAGCTCAGTATCGATGATAAAAAGCTTTTCAAGGAGATTCTCGCGATTACTCATCTTCAGTACAATTTCCATGATCGGGTTGAGGATCCGTTAGAAGCTCTAAAAGCTGAATATGATAAGCTAAAAGGTGAGCTCGAACTCGGTAATGATAATCTTTCAATCATTAAGCAACTTAAATCGCTTAGTGTGGATATGTACAGCAATCGAATGATTGATGATAAAGAGTTCAAGGAAATTATCACGCGACTACTATAGAAACATGTTCTTTTTCAACCCCCGAATTATTTCCAGCTCAGCTGGTAGCTATTGAGACAACGCTGATCTCAACGTAGCCGAGCTAAAAGCTATCATGAAGAATCTTATCATTCATGACCGCCCACAGAAGACTCAGGCAGCTGTTTGGGCTACTGACCTTGATAAGTCCATAAGGAAGGTTGATGCATCGACTCAGACAGAAGGAGGAAGAGTATGGGCTTACACAAGTAAGAAAAAAAATAAAACTGTGAAGACCTTTGCTATTTAACGTCAGTTCTTTAAAGAGAAATTCCTTCTCTTACAAGGCGATTTATGTATCCCTTGTAAATCTCTATTTTTTCTGATTCACTGATATTTCAATGATAGCTGACTCTCCTTTATCATTTTTCGTAGGTAGGAAAACGCTATCTCCCAGAACCACAATTTGATCGGCCCGCAGAAGTGTTGATTCAACGATTTGACCTGGTTCATCAGTTGTTAAATTAGTTTTTAGCTCTTTGCTTGGTCCGCAACCCATGGTTATTAGAACTCTGATCTATACATTACCAAAGAAAAGTTTTTGAGATCCAAGAAGCGGTGTATGGTTTCGAAGTATCGATAGGTCCATGTCTCCAATAAAATCGCTGTTTTCGTTCAATATTACTATGGTCGTACTTACTGAATGCTCTCAATGACGTGATGTCTCGATACTGTTGATAAGGTTCACCATTCCGCTTAATACCACCAAAAGATACAACTCGACCATCATCAAACACAGCATCATATTTCTTGTCTTTTCTCTTCGAAATACGAAATGTGAATGGCATGGTCTATATTAGAGATGATACCTTTGCTTCCAATTCCTCAGTTCGATCCAAGAGATGTTGAATCATTTTCATATTGTATGCTGCAATTCGACTGTAATCAACGTTAAGTTGTGTTTTGGCAGGTTCAAACGATGGGTCTTCGCCTTCCTGAATATCATCGCGATAGAAAACACTGATTAAATCGATTAGGTGGGCTGAGACAAGGTCTTGAGCTATGAGGCCCACCTCTTGACCAGGTCTATTTTCCGATTCGATCCAGTCATACAAAACTACATCACAATTATCGTAGAGTCGTTTGATGCGTTCGAGCGGACACGATTGAATGTTCCTCTTCAATCTGCGGTCGCTCGTCATCGCCATGGCTGTACAGGCAATGTATCCTCCGAATATACCCGCTACTGAATATGTGATCGGGCCAAGAGCGGATTCTGTAGCTCCACTATCTGTTCTGAGGCGATACACTGTCGTTCCGCCTGCTCCAAATACAAAACTGTTGCTGCCAGGGACGTGCAGCGGAGCTGAAGGACTTGTAGTACCAAGACCAAGACGACCTGTGGTAGTTAGAATCATCGATGTCGAGTTATTGACCCCAAATCTGAGGTCGTTGTTTGTGATGTTCCCGATCCATGACGCGTTCGCTGTGGTTGATCGATTGCCATTATGGACTTGGATCTGGAATTGAACAGGAGTCGTATTCGACCCGGTTAGAGTCATCATTCGTGTGTAAGAACCATCAAGAAAGTTTAATCCACTACCAGTGATCGAGAAATATTCATTCGTTGCTGTAGAGTTGATCCCAAGCTCTGTCAGCGATCCTACTGTTGTTATAGCTGATTGGTTTCCATACGCTAAAAACCCATTGATAACGCCGGAGCAGCTGATATCCCCACTCGTTGACAGATTATTGAGCGAGAGGGAAGTCGGAATAGATGTTAAAAAGCTTGATAGGTCATAATACGTCGAGCCCTGGCGCAAGTTCGTGCAGGTCAGAGTAGTAGCCGTTACCGAACTTAGGCCTCCGATATTCGAGCTTGAGTCGCATAAAAGGAATTTATTTGGTGTTGCGGTACCAAAACTAACTCCGTTTATGTATTCAAGAAGGCCCAAATCGTATATAGTCCCGTTCTGGCGATATTCTCGACAATCGATGTAGCTTGAAGTGCCTGTTATCGATATCGAGCGCGATGATCCACTGAACGATAAATTTCCACCGATCGTAAGACCTGATAAAGAGCCGAGAGACGTTATATTGGGTTGGGATCCGGTTTGTAGCGTTCCAGTAATAGTAGAAGCTCCAAAGCTATTAATTCCGCTGATATTGCCGGACGAATCGAGAATCAAAGTTTTGCTGTACGAAGCAGCTCCCGCTATTACTCCGCTAAGGTAGCCCATTCTGTAATCATCCTTGCTCAAATATAGTGTCTGCGCATAATCGTATGTTAGATAACCACTCGAGTCTAACGAAAGATAGAATGAAGGATTATAAATGGATGATTGAAATGTAGGCTGTGGATATGAAAATCCGGAACTCATTTTGTTTAATCCTATATAGATCAAACGATTTTAGTCATGAGTGGTATTCCTGACTTCGGGGCTTCGATTCCGAAGAAATTCAAGTCTGCTTCGATGGGTGATATCCCCGCATTGGATATGAAAGCTTTGTTTAGAATGGTTGTGCTCGGTCCAAGCTTTTCAGGGAAGAACAATCATTGTATTTTTATTCTCAAGCATTCTCCTCACGTATTTGCTCATCTAACTATCGTTGCTCGTAATCCCCATCAGGAGCTTTATGAGTATCTCCGGGAAAAGTTGGAAGGATTCATCACATTTGCTGACCCAGATAGCCCTCCTAAAGTAGATCAGGTGCGTCATACTCCATTAAGCTCTAACAAACCGGAGCTTGTTATCATCGATGACTATAGCAATGATAAACTGCTTCAGAAGACTATCTTCTCTCACTACTATACACGTGGGCGACACTTTAAACTCTCAACCATATTCCTAAGCCACAGCTACTTTGCCACTGATAAGATGATTCGGTTGAATTCAGAGTACGTAGCGATTCTAAAAGCGAATTCGAAGCGTGATTTACAGATGGTTGTAAAGGATTTTAACATCAAAGGCGTTGATGAACGATCGTCTATTACTACAATAAAGCCACGGAGCGCAAAGGACAGATGCTGTTCGTGGATTCAGTCAAAGGTCAAATCAGATATAACTTCGATAGGCCGATCGATATTGAGCAATAATTTGAAAATATTTTGAGTGAATCAATATACATAAATCATGTGCGCTTCGTTTGTTAAACTCGATTCCACTAACCTCGTTCAAGACGGATACAACAGCACATGGAAATACAGCTTCCCTGGTAGTGCTGCCGATTTTAAGGATGTAGCATGTGCAGTTCAATCGATTTCGATGTATAACTCTGAATACAACATTGACGCCGCTCAATTCTGGAACAATTCCTTTAAAATTGAAGTTCCGACAGCTGGAACCACAGCCACTGTATCTGTTAGCTTGCCTGATGGGCTTTACAGTTATACTGATATAAATCGAAGCATCCAGACAGCTCTCGTAAATGCTGGAGCGTATTTAATTAATCCATCGGGTGAGAACGTTTTCTATATTCAACTAACGGAAAACAGTGTGTATTATGCTGCTCAATTCGATTTTAGCGCTACTCCAACGACACTTCCTACGGCTGGTGGCACTTGGACACGACCGGCAAGTGGTCTTTATTCGTCAGGCGGTACTGGTTTGCCAACAACAACGCGTGTCCCTCGCATCATCATCGATAATGCCGCTTTTGGTAAAGTAGTAGGATTGACTACTGGTACGTATCCTTCAGCGCCTGCAACGGTTTCAAGTGCTCAGCTCAGTAATACAATTCCTCAGATCCATCCTACATCTTCTTACATCGTTCGTTGTGATATAATTAAGAACGAGTATGTAGCCTCTGGTGATATTCTTAGTGCGTTTGATCGTGGTGATGCTCAGGTAGGTCAATTAATTAGCTATAAGCCAAGTCAATATGCCTGGATGAACTGTCATAATGGAGCGCGCACATCAATCACGATCTCAATCTTTAATCAGAATGACACACAGGTTAAGTTCCGCGACACTTCAGTGAGCATCATGCTTTTGCTTCGTCCAAAAAAAAAAATAATCGAATGACTAATTTTTTTATCCAACTCTCATAACCGAAAACTTCCCCCTCGCCGTTTAGCACGCAAAGCGGCCATTTTAGCCTTCATTTCAGGACTGCCTTTAGCTGGTTTCTTAGAAGCTCCCACACCATAACGTCTCTTTACCTCACCTCGCACTGACTTGATTAGAGTTTCATGTTCCGGTTTGCTTGCTTTTGATAGTAGAAACTTCTCACCTGCATCGACTGCATCAGTTAGAACCCCCTTACGTTTAGCATACCCGAGAGCATTTTTTGCCGCCTTCTTAACATCCGCTATAGATACACGTCCTCCCTCTTTCTCTATATCACTGTCAGAGTCGTATAAACCAACTCCGGTCAATGACTTAATAGCTGCTCTCGCTGGGATTGCTGCTTGAGGGGCCCCAAACGCTGACGCAAGAGCCGGAACCGCCACGTCTAATCCCTTTGAAAGCAATCCGCTGTCTTTTACAAATTTGAATGCTGTCGATAACCCAGATTTGATTTTACTCCAAATGGATCCCCCTTGGAGCTTCTTGTATCCTTTGTTGATCTCATGACGTGTGATATCAAGTCTAACACCACGACCTGCCTTGCGAGCCTTTAGTGCTTTCTCATACGAAGCTGGGTGGAGATGGATAACAGAGCCTGAACCCTTGAGTTGGTTTGCAGTAAGACTTAGCTTACCTGTCTTGAGAGCTTTGGTCAGCTTGGCGGCTGGAACATCGCTGGAAATCGTCAATTCGCGATACATTATTGTTATATTCCCTAAAACATATTTAATACAGAATAGACAAATTCAGATCTTTCATGTTCTTAAATACACCAGGTCTGTTGTGCTGCTTGGAATATAACCAAAGCATACAGAAGGGTCCGCAATAGTCGCCATACGTACCTTGATATTGGTTGGTATTATATCGCCCGACTCCATACTTCGTAGGTGCCGCTTCTCCCATGCTATCAAAATATTCGCCATTGTGAACAGCTGTCCAGTGTCCTACATCCATATTAGGTTGTCGTAGCAAAATCAGATATGATCCATTCTTCGGAAGCGGCTGAGTGATCTCACTTGACTCGAATATATTATCGAGCTGAACCCCCATCTTCTCTGCGAGTTCAATAAGATCGTGATCACTGGTAATTGGCTTAACAAGGCTGTTCATAATAATTAATTTAACAAAACTATATTGATCGAGATATAGATTCAGCGATGTCTGAAACACAACTTTCCGACCAATACCTTTACCAGAGCTCGCTCAAGAGTGATCCGGAGATTAAGGTCTCCTCTGGCAAGCGCGTGCCTTTTGTTATCGATCTTAACCAAGGTTCGTACCAAAACGGTGTTATCACTATCGACGCTACGTCCCAGCTTAATGGTAGTGAAGGATTTGCCTGCCTCCGCGATGCTTACATTATGCTACCATACAAGGTTTCGATGAAGAACACGCACGCTACAAATGTACAGAATGCAGCCAACCGATTTTGTGTTGGTCTCAAGTGTGGCAACTTTAACGTCATCGATTCGATGTCGCTTGAACTCAATGGTAAAACCATTGTCTCGATGGCAGACTACAAGCTGTTTTGGAACAATATCCGTGCTCAGACCGGGTACAGCCCTCAGTATGTTGAGAAGCATGGTGCTGAATCGTTTCTATACCCGGATGCTGCTCAATCAACCAAGTACAGTAGTGCAACCGCTACTACCGGAGACGGGTATTCGAATAACACAGCAATCTCTACTACCTTCACCGCCGGTACTATTTCTGCTACGGCATCGGTAGCAAATGATGGTTTTACTAAGCGTCTTCTCTCTAACCCTCCAAATGCTGGAGCTGACTCATCTACGTCGTGGCCGTCTACTGGTGCTGCATCTGCCACGACTACCATTGCTAATCAACTTGGTCGCGGTGCGTTCGTAGCTGGCGCTGGTTCACCTGGTGCTATTATGGGGACGTGGAACTATATGCTTAAGATTAAGCTTACTGATTTACATCCGATTTTCAAGGAGCTTGACTTGATGGCTAATCCACAAATTCGTCTTCGTTTCCGCGTTAACCAGGGCACTTCAGCTATTGATGTTGATGCATCGAGAAATATGACGCTAACGGGAACAACATTATCGAGTGGCAATGTATGTCCAGTAATGGTTGCTTCTGCGACCAGTCCAAACCCAATGTACAATGCTCTTAGTGTCGCTGGTTCGATTGCAGTTGCTTGGGGTGCTGTGGTTAACTCGCTTGAGCCTACAATTGATGGAACCTACATGCCTTTCACGACTTCTCGACTGTATGTTCCTTTCGTTCATTTGGAGAACCCTCAGGCTATCATCTCTAAGCCCGTAGAGAAGGTTCGATACAACGATTGCTATGCCCAATGGTTCTACCAGCGCGCTGGTATAGGTAAGCAGTCGACTCAGCTTAATGCTGCATTTGATCTTCAGCTTTCGGCTTCTGTCAAGAATGCTAAGTATGTTATCCTCCTTCCTTTTGCCGAACAGACCGGTAGTTTTGCTTCTGCTGCTGTCCAAGAGTTTCAGAGTCCTTTCGATTCGGCTCCTTGGACTCTTCACCCTGGTTCGAGCATTCGCAACTTCAACGTCCGCATTGGTTCGCAACAGACCTTCGACATCAGCCATGACTATGACTTCCACCACTTTACCAACGAGATCGCTAAGATTGCTTCGATTAACGGTGATCTAACTCCCGAGCTGGTGAATGGTCTTCTTGACTATCAGACGTGGTCTCTAACTAACCGCGTCCTTATCGCTGACGTTAGCCGCCTGACGGAGCGTGATGTACCTCAGGCTATTCAGGTTCAGGGTGTCAACGCTGGTTGCCAGGGAACAAACATGCTTGTTTTGGTTGTGTCCGAACAAGAACTAACGCTGACGCGCTTAACCGGGGAGATTTTAGAGTACTCTACAGCGTAAGAAAAAAAACTGAGTATCCTAATGGTGATCAGCTAACCATTTGAGATGTGCTTCTGATTAAAAAATTATTCTTTTACTTAATCTGTAAAGCTTCGACAAGCTTAGAGTATTTCTCAATTACGAATGGATTCTTACGGAGCCAATCGATATAATTAGAGTCGATGCGACTAATTTGCTTCAGCGTTTTCCCCTTGTACTTGCCCCAACTCATCATATACGAATTATCATTGCTAAGAAACTTGGAGTGAAGGAACATCTTGATATCCTCAGTAATATTGAGACTTGGTTGGTTGTGCATCCAGCGACAATAACCAGGATCGGAAGTGAATACTTCTTCGATCGGCGTGCCCTTGTATTTTCCAAAAGTTAGTTCGTTCGACATGTTATCAGTTATGTGTATCTATATACATAGGGTGTTAACTTTTTTTTTTGAGAAAAATAAATTAATTCTGAAATTCAGACGAAACCAACTGTTGTTAGATCTCAGTGGTCGAGCTGATCTGAAACCACCCTAAGATCGAAAAGATGTAGCTTTCGCTCTCAGGTGGTCGAGAGGTTGCGTCGTCAAAATGGCAGCTGGTGTGAAAGAAAGTTCCATGAATGTTCTTGGTGGTAAATTACGGTAAGGAAAAAAACTGCCGGCGTAATGTTCCATGTCATACTACTGACGCCGCTGCTCTCTCCCTGGTGCTCGAGCTTACGCACGTCCTCCAGCCTTCGCTCGCGCAGTCAGTTGGCAGCAATGCGGTCCCTGAGCCGCTTCGGCACCTTCCCGCTCACATGAGACATTGGCCGGCAGCTTGATGGCCTCGCGTTTGCAGCGCTTGCGGTGTATACCCTTCGACGACGGAGAAATCGATAGTAGCGAGTAGCTGTGCTTCCGTCCCGAGGTGAGTCCTGCTTCTTCGGCGCCACAGCAGCGAAGGTTTAGCCGTGAAAACGGGGAGGGCTGCTGTGGCGACCGAAAAGCAAGACTGGGTGTTGGTGGGCGGCCCACATCGGTTCACTAGATTTATTGATAGTGATTTGAAAGAAATTGATCTGTTTGTCCGGAATTCCGAGAACCCTCCACTACGGATAGGTCCTAGGAAATCCGTGGGGTTTCCGCGATCGAATAATGGATGTCGCGCAGATACTGCGTCTGCGAAGCAGGCGCAGGAGATGCGCAGCATTAAAACGTAGCATTTCACGAGCACTATAATATACTTCAATACAATAGTAATATACTGTAATACTATAGTAATATATTATAGTCCTGCTCAATAGTATTGTTTAAACGTGTAGTATTACACGAACACTATAATATATAGAAGTATTATATTAGATTTTGTATGACCAGCGCTACCAGCCCAACCCTCTAGTTCCTGATACGGTAATGGTAATTTATTCTGCAAATGATAAGGCGTAATACAAACCAGTACGATAGTATTAATTTTAGTATAGTACTACTACCACAGTTTCCACTATTTGGAGAACTGCCAACACAGCAATTATATTTATTAATAGTGCGAATATCTCGTGTGAACTTGCCTTCTTTCGACCCATAGAAACGGTCAGTCTGCACTCGCGGGTCTGTCTGAAATATATCCGTAGTATCTGATGATGGAGTGCAAAGGCGAGGAGGCCTGAAAAAGTATGTCCATGACACTACAGCAGTATTTTGGGTCAAGCTATGAATATTTTCGATCTTTATTTGATGTGCGAATACCCGAGTATGATTTAGTACCCGTTTTTGGCAAGTTACAAGAGCATGCATCTGGCATCCTGGCCTCGAGCTCGTAGCAATCTGTGGGTGTCGGCCCTCGAGCACACGCGAAGCTGCATCAGCCAACTGTTTCGGTAGCTGAATAGGGAGCGAGGATCCGGCACCACCGGCTGCAGAACTCCATCTTGACGTCAAAATCCAAAGTGCCGGTCGGGCTTGGTCTCCACGAGGACCCCGCCCGCGGGTCACAGCTTGTGATCCTTGGCGGCCATGTCCTTGATGTCCAGCTCGCGAACCTCGTCTTAGTTGGGGCGAACCATGTTTCGTTCTCCTGCTATTGCGGAATAAAATATCCGTGTGTGCAATGTTGCCCGAGTGGAGTCCAGATCAATCATTTATCACGGTGATGCTGATTTCACAGCTAGATAATATTGAATGCGACAGTGATTATTTCTTTTTACCAAAACTATTTATCATGGGTTGTTTGTCCTAATGTTCAGCGGATGGGTCAACATACTATCATAATATTTTCACAACAGAGGTTATAAAATACCCGAAGCTGTAACGATTATAATTCACACCCAACCATTATCGGATTACGGATGGTATGTATTATGCTAGGATTAGGACCCCATTCGCTTCCTGGGATGGACTCTGGATATAAAATCCAGAGAATTTCAGAGAATACTTACTTTCCAACCGTGATAACCACCTATATCGGATAGGACCCCCTCTGCATTGTATTTAGATTCTAAATTTTAGAAGCTCCAATATTTTGTTATGCCAGCGGATACATGTACTCTACGGTAGTACGCAAGCCGCTTGTTGTCGTGTCTTAGCGGCTCCCTTGCTAGTGATAACATCTTGAGCTGTGCCTTCACCGCGCTCTCTTTCCAGCTTATATTTCGTCTTCATTTCTTCACTATAGAACTCATCCTTGGACGGTGAACTCATAGATCTCAGGTTTCTGCACATGTACCAACTTAGCTATTGCACATGCGGTAGTTGGCGCGGGGCCCGCCGCTTGATGGCCGGAGTGCCTCCTCTCCGGGTAATTGGGGCAGTTTGGGGATTTTGAGCTGATGACTGGGTGGCCGCTACTATACTTGAAGGTGTTCCTGCGCGTGCAGGCATCGTAGTCGTCGAGTTAATCCGTTCTTGCTGCTGACGCTGCTGTTGTTGTGGGGAGTTTACTCGCTCCATGGGCGTCGGATGCAAACTTGGCACGCTCACGCATCGCGTGATTTCTTGCTGCCGTTCAGAAGCGTGAATGGCGTCTTTCGACGGTGTCGGAGCTGTTCGGGATGGACCTCCAAGCGCCAGGGGCGTCGCAGGGCACCACACTTTCGTTGCAAATTTCCACTCTTCAAAGGACAGCAATGACGGCATCGTCAAGCTTCCTGGTGACCCGTTCATGAGCAGTTTCGACCTCTTTGTTGGCGAGACGGCAGTCATTGTAGGACTGTCAGCAAATGTTGGAGGGTACAAGTGTGACGTCTGCGTCTTGGAAACTACAGGTGACGTAGATAGCGGTACTTCAGAGGAGCCTTTCGAGTGAGGACGGCGACGGGATGGCGTGGGCGATGCGCCGTTAGCTACATGCGCCTTAACTTGAAGCTGCAGGTCCTCTATTTTCGCCTTAAGATCATCGATAATGCGCACCGCGTCGCACTCCCGCTCTTGGCTCAGCGCACTTTGCTTCCAAGCATACTCGCACTCATCTCGGTAGAACACGAGGCTCTTGATCTCGTCTGCCTGTACTTGCTCGGTGGTCTTGATCTTGAGTGCACACACCACAAGCTCGTTCTTCATCTGTAGGCATTTGTCCATGAGACGACGCTGAAGACGCAAACTCTCGCGCAGTTTGACGCTAAGTTGCGTGTACTCGGACCGGAAGCGATCGAAAAGCCCAACGAGTTGCCGCTTGCGTGTCGACTCGTCTACGGTCTCCGCCTCCAGTACCGCCAGCAGTTCGCGTTCCGTGTCTTCGTAGCGCTGTCGCCGCTCGCGTTCATCCTGGGTTTCAATTGCGTCGGTTGTCGCTGCCATCGCCAATGGAAATTCGCCTCCTTGAGTGCCGAGCACCTCGCACGATAACATGCAGTAGTGGCGTTGCCCCCTAAATTTACATGAGGGTATGAACACTTGACAGCTAAAGTTGTTCGACGGGCGGCAAGTTGGCAACATGATCGTGTCTATTTACCACAGAACACACTTGTCGACTGGGTTCATCGGGGCACCCGCAGGGCAGTTGAAGGCCGAGGCGAATGCAAAACTGTTCATCGCGGCACCATTCACGCGAACTTCACCGACTGCATGCGCATTCGTGAGGAACGAGTCCACAGCCGTCTCGTCGCGAATTTTGCCACACCAAGTTTGCGCGTATGACAGGAAGAAGAGTTGGTCATCGTTGTCGCTGCTGTTATCGTCACCGCTACCGGGTGAGCATGCGCGCTTCTTGTAGGCGTTGAAGGCCACATGCAACCCACCATTGTCAGCGATGTTTTCACCAAGTGTCTTCATGCCGTTGACAGGGACGAGCTGCACTCCGTCCTCCGCCTCCGTATAGAAGGAGCTGTATAGGTCAACCAGGCACTGCGCACGCGTTTCAAATTCAGCTGCGGTAGTATCGGTCCACCACTTATTCCAGTTGCCCTTTGCGTCGAAGTTTGAGCCGGTGTTATCGAAGCCATGACTGATCTCGTGACCCGCGACGACACCTAAGGAGCCAAAAATCTGTGCTGCCGAGCCACTAGCGTCGAAGAAAGGCTGCTGCATCAAGCCCGCAGGAAACACAATTTGGTTGGTGTACGGGGTGTAATACGCGTTAGCGGACGCCGCACTCATTCCCCATTCTCCACGATCCACGTCCGCTCCAATAGTCCATGCCAGCGACACATACTGAGCTGTGCGGATGAGATCCACATTGGCGAAATAGGCTGTCGGATCAAGCTTCACTAGTCCTTGAGCTTCCTTTTCAAGCTGGTCGGCGTCAGGCTCCACGTACATGACTTCAAGCGTGTCGAGCTTCGCCAATGCACCTGCTCGTGTTCGATCGTCCAACCAGTCAAGTGTCTTGATGTTAGTGGCCATGGCATCCAACAATTCGTTTAGCATAGCGATAAAAGCGTCACCAGTCTCCTTCATGTCATCGCGGTTCGCAACATACGCAGCACCTGCGTGTACTGGCAACAGATCGACTACGTTCGCCGCACAGATTTTCTCCATAGAGAGTGGAGTCTGTGCACCCAGCATCACTCCACGGAAAAACTCGAAGCGCGCGTCAACGAACGGCTCGCTCAGATACTTGGCAAAGTTGTTGATATACGCGAAGGCGACGTACACCTTGAGTGCGTCCAAGGTGACTAACAACACGAGCTCCTCCGCCTTTTCAAAGTACGCGGTGGTCAAGAACGCGATTTCTGTGTTTTCCGTCAGTGCTGGAGCATCATCGAGCAGCTGCATGCCTTCGGCGTACGCTCCAAACACGAGCGGGTAGTTCTCAGCCGCCTCTTTATAGAGGAATGAGTAGTACACGTCCGCAGTTTCAGGATCCAGCTCGGCGTAGTTCTGCAGTTCGATGAGCTGCTTCTCCACTCCGAGCACTACTTCTCCGTAGTCGTCGTACTCGCTTCCTTCCAGCTCAAATCCGGTCAAGTTGAGGATCGTAGACGCGTAAAACGTCAAGTTCTTCTCGATATACTTTAGCACCTGTGGGTTCTCGTAGTATTCATCCTCGAGCGTCAGGTCGGCGTGGGACACCCAGAGCACATTCCGACTCGCGTTCTGGAGACTCGAATCGGGCTCGAGGTTGGTGATGAAGTCAGCGCCTGTGCGTGCGAGCCTCCCCGCAACCTGGAAGAGCTCGCGCTTGTCCTGAGCATTCACGATGCTCTGCACCCCGTCTCGCAGAGGCTCCGCCCCTACGGTGTTGCGGGCGTCCATGTCCATACAGGACGCGTAGAGCTCCCCGACCAGCGACGTCGAGTCGTTGGTAATTGCCTGCAGAACGACCGCGTCCATTGCGTTTTGAGCCGTGTCGAACGCGTACTCGACCATGGACTCGTTCCGCAGAATGTCGTGCGTTGCGAGCCATCCGCCGCACGAAAACCGGTAGAAGTCGACGCAAGGGTCGACGGATGTGTCCACGAGCGACGCCACGCTGTCCGGGAGTGCTCGAGAGGCGGCGAGCGGCGGTGACAGGAGCAACCCACACCCGATGATAGAGAGACGCTTCATGGATACGTGGGCAAGTCGGCAGGTGCTGAGATGCAGTGGGGGGTGCAGGACGAGGTGGCAAAGTGAGCAGCTCTGACACGTCCAGCAGTGTAGCAGTCGACTAATGAGTCAGGAGGTCGGAAGTTGGTGAGATTTCGTGATATCAGGATTTAGTGACTGGATTTTTGTATGTAAAGTGTAGCCATGACGAGAATTGAAGCTTGAATTGTAGCAACATTTGAGAATTTAAAATTCTGATTTATCGCTGCAGGTATCCATCCACCCAATTTACAGCGTTATACACGCAGTCCGTTGCATTTTGACGTTGATCACGGTAGTTGGTGATGTTGAAGCGGTGACAAGGCTGGACGCCTTCGCCTTCGAGACTTGGCCTTGCACTGATGCAAAAGGTCAACGAGTTCCAGCAAGACGTTCCTATTGTCGAGAACCAAGAGGAGGAAGAGTGGCTGCTGCATCTACCAGTACTTAAGTATCAGTCCTGGGGCTGTGAATCTGCCTTGATTCGTTCGACGCGCAGACGCTTTCAGGCGGTTGTGGGGATTTTTGGCGTGAAGCACGTTCGTCTGTGGAAAAGTAGATCTCATCACTTTTCCCCTCGCAAGAGAATTAACCAGAGAAATCTCCACTGCACGGAGTGCGTTTACAAATTAAAATCGGAAAGCAATAGTGAACCGGAGGATTGAGTGGTCTGCCGGTGCGGGACCTGTCCACCAAGGTGCTGGGCGACATGTACAAGCTCACCAAGGGCCAGATCAAGAGCGAATGCATCAGGTAGATAACATCCCTTTCGTGTTTCATGTTTTAAGTAACGCAAAACGACTTTGGACGTCGATGTCGAGAAACCACCCTCAGCATACGTGCATCGCAGGCATACCGGTAACTGCACCTGATTCAGATCGTAGCTCAAACAGTATTGCGAAAACTCTGTCATCGTCACCAAACGAATGCGTATTATTCCAACTCCGTGGCATTCCAGTCATGTGTTGATACGACCCAAACATTATCGGTCACGACGCGGTCCCGAGCGCGAACAAACTCGAAGTGTGCGTACGATGCGTTGAAAATATGCAGTCGGCCATGTCCATACTCCTGTTGCCGGGAACGACTCCAATTGGCCGGCAGATACGAAACATCATCTAGTTCTGCGCCTCCAGATCCAATCATGATGTGCGTAGGCGCCATTGCACTTCCATCTTGCTCCCGACATTTGCCTTGAAACACTGGGCATGTCCTCTCGTAGGCATGGTAGTGACCCGAGAAGATCATATCCACTCGGTTGGTGAACAATAGATCCTCCAGACAGCCACGCAACAGTTGCGCCACCCCGTGGTCTCCTTCGTAGTCTTCTGAGCAATAGAGGGGACGATGCAGATGCACTATCAGCCAAGGGGTTATTTTACGGTCGACATTGTCGAGCAATTCCCGCTCCAGCCACTCCCGCATCGGTGCACCACTGGTGCACCGATGTTCACTGCTTAGCACAATGTGGTGGGTCAATCCCAAGCGGAAACTGTACCAAAACGGCTGATCGGAGGTAGTATCCATTGCTTCAGGCATGTGGAAGCGGAGCGCGTAGGGCACACCACACTCGTCGTGAGAATCGTCCTTAAAGTTTGCGCCCTCAGGGTGCCAGCCATTGGACAGCGCTGCCTCACTACCCGATAGATCGTGGTCTTCGCCATTCAGGATGTAGTCGTATTCGTGGTTGCCAATTCCTACCATATAGGGCAGTCGTGAAGCTACCGGTTGAACGATTGCGCCAAATTGATCCCAGAGATATGTGCTACCCTTTGCATACGCTAAATCACCGATGTGAATCAGTGCCGCGTATTCGGGCGTGTCAGAATCTGCATCATCCCGTGAAGCCTCGTCAAAATCCTGCTGAATCCTGTGCATGACAGTGCGTTCATCACCCCACTTTGCCAGCCTTGACACCATATCCAGCGACGTGAAGTGTCGTTCCGGGTTCCTCGCGTCGAAATCCAACTCGTCCGTCGGTTTCTGCAGCACACTCGTGCCGAGATCACCAAACACGAAGAAACTCTGGGGTCTTTGAGTTTCTGGAGTGCGATCGCCCATAGCTCTAGGAAAGGTAAACGCCATCTCCGGACTCGAGACACCCGTGGCGCTACCCACACGGTAGATATATTTCTCACCCGGAACCAATTCCGTCATCACCGCATCGTGGAGATGCCCCGGGTGTCTGAAAAAGACCGACGCGCGGGTCGTCGCGTGTCCGTTGCACATATCCATCGCATCGTACGTCCCGGTTGTCGCTTCAGCCCGGCGCTCCAATCTCCCCGACGCCAGCGTCCCAAATGTCACGCTAGGACCGAAGACCTGGCCACTTACCCAAGTGACGCGCATCTCGCCTTTGTTGCCCGTCAACGCCATTCGCACTTGCAACGGTTCAGTGTGTCCCCTCTCCATCTCCACGAAGGGCGAATCCCCCAAAACTGCAAACTTCGGTCGATCATTTCCACTGTCATTTTCACCCGTTGACTCAAGTTTCCTCAGGTATTTGAACTGGTAGGACGCGCGCATGTTCACTAACGGCCCAAACACAACTGAGTAAACTCCATCTCCATCTACGCGGCTTTGGTTGGCGTATACGTAGTCCACAAAGTCCGAAAGCGGGTCTCCATCCACGTCGTTGGGTTCTTGCGGGTCCACGAGGTAAACTGCCACCAGATCGTCCGTTGCCATGGCGTTTAGTGCAAATTTCACTTCCACCATGGCTAACCGCTTGGCCAGAGTCGTATTGACCGACAATTTCAGGTTCGTCTCTTGTGTATCGTTGGCAAGCACGAATGTACACCAGGTACTTGTGCCGAAACACTCGTGTCGCTCTTGGTGCGGCATCCACGCCCCGCCTCGATGCCAGCGGTAGAACCAGTGGTAGTAGTCCGCGGAGAACAGCTCTCCCTCGAAGGTAGAAGCGCTACATGTACCCCACGTCGCCAGAAGCAACAGCACGACAACTGCCAGCGGTGCCATAACTTACATACAGAATGATATGATAAGTGAGACTGACGCCTCGGACAATTGGCACGACGTATAATATAGTGATCTGATTGGCTTATCGGAGACATGGCTACATAACTGCAGCAAAAAAGTTGGTTGAAACTTTCAACTTGAAACATCGAAATTTGACGTTAGGGTTTATACTGTATTGTGATCCGCATCTTCACACCACAAACATCGTCATGAGGAGCTCCTTGCAGACAACTCGCCGGGTGTTGGGCGGCGCGCGGCGCGCGCTCACGTCCACTGCAGCGGCCAGTCCGCAGCCCGGACGCGTGGTGGTCATCACGTCGGGCAAGGGCGGCGTGGGCAAGACGACGGTCACGGCGTCCATGGGCTACGGCCTGGCGCAGCGCGGCTTCCGCACGTGCCTCATCGACTTCGACATCGGGCTGCGCAACTTGGACCTGCACTTGGGCTGCGAGCGGCGCGTGATCTTCGACTTCATCCACGTGATCGAGAAGAACTGCCGCCTGGGGCAGGCGCTGATCCGCGACAAGCGCCTGGACAAGCTGTCGCTGCTGGCCGCGAGCCAGACGCGCGACAAGGAGGCGCTGACCGAGGAGGGCGTGGAGCTGGTGCTGGACGAGCTGCGCGCGCAGTTCGACTTCATCCTGTGCGACTCGCCCGCGGGCATCGAGTCGGGCGCGCGCCACGCCATGTACTTCGCGGACGACGCCCTCCTCGTGACCAACCCGGAGATCTCGAGCTGCCGCGACTCGGACAAGATGATCGGCTTCATCGCCAGCAAGTCGCTGCGCGCCAAGGAGGGCCGCGCGCCCGTGCAGCAGCGGCTGCTGGTCAACCGCTACGACGCCAACCGCGTCAAGAACGACGACTGCCTGTCGGTGGACGACATCGAGGAGATGCTGGGGCTGCCCGTGTGCGGAGTCATCCCGGAGAGCGCGCACGTGCTCACGTCCTCCAACATGGGCCAGCCCGTGATCACGGCCGAGGGCGAGAACGCCGCCGTGGCCTTTGAAGACGCCGTCGCGCGCTTCCTGGGCGAGGAGCGCGAGATGAAGTTCCTGCAGCCGGACGAGCCCAAGGGACTGTTCAGCCGCATCTTCTCCTAGACAGGAACTGGTTAAACAGTGATTAAAAAGTGAAGTGCTGGACAAGGAAGCAGTGGACACATTCAAGCAACACGGTTCTGCTTTAGAAACCCCAGAGACAGGCTAGACTGGATGCGCTATCAGCGTCGGCTCTTCTCCTTGCTCCCCTTCTTCTTCAGAGCGTGCAGCTCCTCCGCCTCCTTCTGCTCTAACTCTAACGCATTCAGGCGCTCCAGCACTGCAGGCATCAAACAACATTTTAGCACAAACTCATTCATCAGCGACACTTTGCACGGGAACATACCTGGCAGCAGCTCCTTGTAACGCGCTTCGGCGAGCAAGAAACCCTCACGCTTTATCTCCTTAATGCTGAGCTCGTGCTCCACAGTACTCGGACGCTGCATGACCTCCCTTGCCCAGGTCGCGTCCGTACGCGCGAAGAAATCACGCAAGGTCTCGCCCATTTGCGGCGTGCGGTCGACATCACCCAGACCCAGTTGTTCCTGTAGCTTTTCCATCTCAGCGCGAATCGCACGCCGGTGACTGTCCTTCTTGCCCTTCACCTTCTTCTTCTTGTCCTTCTTGGCTGCATCCTCAGTGTCGTCACCTTCGGCATCGCCATCCTTCTTTGCCAGCATTTCCATTGCACGCTCCATCGCCTTTGCCTTCGCCTTCTCTTCGCGTGCCTTAATGCGACCGACATCGTCTTCGTCGTTGTCATCCTCGTCATCGTCATCAAAGTCGTCGTCGTCATCATCATCATCACCGTCCGAAGACTCCTCCGTCTCACTCATCTCACCCTTCCAGATCTGCTGCGACATCGTACCAGGCAGCACCTGCTTCCACTCCTCGAGACGCTTGAGGTCTAACGACCAGCAGTCGTCAAGAGTGATTTCACGGTCGCCATCTTCCACCACACCGCCGTACACATATAGCGTGCTGCCTCGGATCATCACGGCTGGGTTAATACGCGGGCACGGTGCTGGAGCAGCAGGCTCTTCCTCTTCCGGTTCATCAGACGCAACAACGACAGGTTTCTCTTCCTCCTTTTCTTCTTCCTTCGTTTCCTCATCCTCTTCAAGTTCCAACTCCACTTGCTTGGCAGAGCGCGGCTCTTTCGGAAGATCGTCGTCATCTCCCTCCTCGCCTTCCTTGGTCTCTTCTTCCTCGTGGGCATCCTCAATGTACACGATGTTTCCCTCGTCATCGACATATCCGAACTGCTTTTCCAGCATTGCATCGAAATCTTCCACTTCTTCCTCCTCCTCGTCCTCTTCATCGTCACTCTCATCAGCTCCATCCTCAAGAGCCTTGGTCTTTTTCTTACGTCGACGCTTGCCGTCCGTGGACTTCTTACCACGCAGTTTGAACTCGAACCAACGACGACGGTCCATGTCGTACACGAACAGATCGTTGTAGAAGGTCGACTGCATCGCGTGGCGACGCTTCTCCTCATCAAAGACACCGCCGAACAGAATGAAGCGCTGCTTGTGCACCGTCACGGCGGCACCACCACGCGGACTCGGAGCCTGACCCTTCCGCGAGAGCTTCTCCCACGTCGGCGACTGACGCTTGAGTACCGGCGCCAAGTTGAGCGCCCACAAGTCCGAGTAGACCTTGCCTTCCGACTTCTCGCCCACGTTTTTCACCTTAGCGTAACCTCCGTAGACGAACACGAGGTCCTTCGACGGGTGCACAGCCAGCTGGCAACCACTGCGCTCAGCCGGCGCCTGCCTGTGCGGAGGGTACGTGATCTTCTGCCACTTGAGCTCTGCCAGATTGAACAGGTACAAGTCGTTGAACCACCTGCCAAGAAGAAGAAGAAGAAAGAAAGAAAAACACCAACAAGTCAGCTCCTAGTAGCACAAAATTCAAACTTCTCCCCTCCACGTACTTGGTCTCTCTCGCGGCCTCGTAGAAGCCTCCGAACACCACAAGGTAGTTCCTCCAGACCACCATGCGGTGTCCGCTTCTGGGCGAGGGTCCTCCCTTGACCTCCAGCTCCTCCCACGCATTGGTCTTCAGGTCCAGTCTCCACAGATCCCTGTAGTGGTGGAACTGGTCGGCCGTGGCGAACTCGCCGCCGAACACGTAGAGGTGGTCTCTGTACACGGCCGACTGATGGCTACATCTCGGCGGCGGGGAGTTGGGCGAGCTGATGCTCTTCCACGCGGCGTCACGCAGCGCCTCTGCGTCGCTTGGCGCCTGCTGCACGAGCTGCTGCACCTCGGCGGCGTCCAGCGGCTGGCGCACGTCCAAGTTCCACTTGAACACGTCGTTGTAGCACTCGTTCACGTCGCCGTCGAAGTACTCGCCGCCGAACAGCAGCATCTCGCCCGAGGGCAGCGCCGACAGCGTGAAGTTGGCGCGCGGCGTGGGCTGCGGCGCCGGCTCCACGAGCACCTGCGTGCGCTCGGCGTCCTTGCGCCTGAACTCCTGCAGGATGAGCTCGATGTCCTCCTCGTCCGTGCCCAGCGCCTTGCGGTCCTTCTTGGAGCTCTTGGCGGTCTGCTTGGCCTTCTTGGCCTCCTGCCGCTGCGCCTTGGCCGCCGCCTTGTCCGCCTTGCCGCCGCTCTTCTTCTTGGCCATGCTTGATCGTCTTGCGGATGAGAGCCAATGCGCTGCACTTGGCGTTTGTATGCACAAGTGTAGCCATGTTTGGATTGTGTGCAATACATCACATATTTTGGATGCAGCCATCTGGAAGCGTCCATGTATTTATTTTATTACCCCTGTTGGTACCTGAGAGAGAGAGAGAGAGAGAGTCAGCTGGTTCAATTTAACTAGTTGGATCTCAACCGGAGCGTTTACGCCATCTAGCTTGCGCCTTGACACTGATCCTGACATCTCCTTATGGGACGGAAATTCTTGCTCTCCTTGACGGTCTTGAAGAAAACGTGCGCTTGCGGAACCTTGTCATCACTGGACGGAGAGGTGTCTGGACGTGCTTGCTCCTACAAATACGGTCCGGTACTGGATCTCAACGGGGCATCACGGTCTCGGAGGAGTTCACTACCATGGAACTGGGCTTGGGCGCAGCGAACGGGGTGGCGTCTTGGACTTGGACGAAGAAGAGCAGGAATTGGCCTCGTTAAACGACCAGTACTTGAGCTGGAGTTTGGCCACGGCTAGTATGGCCAAGGACGTCCTCTCTTCGTCGTTGACAGCGGTTGACTCGGATGATAAATGCCGCTTGGGGTAGTCATCTTGGTCGACGGCGTTGTCTGTCCTCAGGAATCGCTTCCCGGTGCCGCCGACTTGGTCGGCAGTGAGCGATCGAGGCCAGTGTGCAGCTTCTGCCGCCACCGTCGCAACATGGGAGTGTTTGTTGTCCACGGCGGCTGAAGCGACACCACCGATTGTCAGGATGGTGACTACTGCCATTACCGCAAAGCGCATGACTGACTGCTGCGAGAAACATAGAGTGTCGTTACCGGCACGATTTGGATTGAGGGCCTCTACCGACCGCTCACTACCGCCCACTATTAAGAGCAGTCACAACCACACGATTTCACAATCTGTGGATTTCACGAATTTGTCTGTGCGATTAACCTTACCTCGAGCCAAAGTCACGCAAACGAGCTGAGTCTGTACAGACACCCCGCCTAATTTGCCGGAGTGGTACAGTATTTTGCCTCAATAGCGCAGTCGTACTTAAGATTCACTTTCTCAAGTAAATGACATGACAGAGGTTTTATTAGTCTATGATACATAATTGATATGTATATACTCTGCAAGGTTATTAGTTGTGATAGCTGCTCTATTGAGGCAAAATACTGTACTTATGAAGGCTGCGAAGCTACAAGATTTGCGAAGGGTTGACATAGATGCGATTGTAGTACAATCGCATCTATACAGTACAAATTGTACAGTGCGAGGTACACTGTACATCGAGAGATGCAGTTGCAAATTAGGCGGGGGCGCCTGTACATGTACTGTACCGCCAGGCGCATGAGATGCACAATTTCATGCAAATGTAGTACTTAAGTATTACAATAACGTTATGCCGTGCGACCAGCGACCAGCCCAACCCTCTAGTTAGTTTCTCAAGTAGTTCAAGTCTTCGCGAGCCCCGCACCTTTGGCACCTTGAGCACGTTTGTGACGACTGCCGCGCCATCTCTACCTAAACCGCGCGACTTTGTCACCTTATACCCCCTTTCGTACGGGGTCACAGTTCAGATTGCAGTGTTTGCGTCTCTGCAATTGAGAATTTGTATTACGGCACCGTCCGCAGTTGTGCATTGGCAATGCAGCATTGCTATAGATACTAGATGAGTTGAGCAATCAATAAACCTTACTTCGGCATCCCTGCAGTCGGGAATTACTTGTAAGTTCGAGCTCAGGCTCCATAGGTACTTCCCATCGGTGGTTGTTGGCGTATATTTTAATTTACCAACCGAATCCCTCACGCGTTCCTAAGTACTACTAATACTACTGTAGTATTACTTCAAGTACATGTACGCATTAGCTGTGACAATAGTAACAAGTTGATGATGTTAATATGATCCTAGCTTCTTTCGCTAGAAGATTAAATGCTGTTGTGCCTTATACCACGCATCAAAATAGGACTTGAAGTACTTGTAGTTCGGATGTGCGTGCAGAAGTTTGTCCGAGTCTTTGCCAACAATGCCTACAAGTCCCAGCTTCCTAAACACGAAAGTCGGTGGCATTCTATAGTAAAACCAGACCTCCATCTGCAACCGAATGGTGACATCGGCCACACCCGGAATTTTGAACGCTTGTGCTTTGATCTTCGACGGCAATTTCGATGGCAGCTTCGCTGGCACCTTGGTCGGCAATAGTCTCTTCGGCGGCTTCAAAAATATGAGCTCCGCCGCAAGCTCAGGCGGCAACTTCTCCAGCATTTTGACGCGTAGCTTCGCCGGGGTTATCTTGTCCTTCCTGCTCTTAAGCAAGTCCGTGGCTACCGACGGAACTTTCTTGCCCTTGATCAACTTGACCAGCTTGGCAATTGGGTTGGGCAGCTTAATCGCCCGTTCTTCTTGGTCACTGGAACCACATGCTGAATACGATGAAGAGTCGACCATATTAATAGGCGATGAAGCCTTATACGAAGAGCCGGTAGATTCGACACCTCCATTACCCCCCAGCGTCTCTGCTGACGTTGCACGCAGGAACCGCTTACCGACGCCAGGATTCTGGTCGGTGGGTTGTGCATGATTCAGCGGCGGAGCGTCGAGTATTGTACGCTGTGACACCTGAACGTTCTTGTCTATTTCGGTGCCATCGCTGCAGTGAAGGAGACCGGTCGCGACCGCAAATGCGATGCTGTAGAGCAGTCGCATGGTGGCCGATTGAAAATGCGGCCGGATTTGCCCACGACTTGTGCTCGGGAGAGGGCAGATTTCGAAGTGCTTCGCAGCCGCAGTATCTATCTGCACGCGACATACTGTATACAGTGTATCATATAATACTTTGAAGCAGTTAGGTCATGTGCATGATGTCAATTGCTAAACTCATCATTCAATTGGGGAACCAGAGCCTCTCTCCGGAGGTCTGGCAAATTTTACAAACGTATTAACATTAAAAGCCTTGTCAAACAATATGTAATAGGTTGCCGGTATTGGCGACCGTCGGGCAGGACAGACGGACGCAAGGCGGCGATGAGAAGGGTGCGCAAGTAGGGCGGAAGCGTCCGAGGGTGTCGGAGGACCGACAGTCGGCGGCGTGTGACGACGAGCGGTCACGAAGCGAGCGGGAGCAGCCAGGTGTGGGTTCGCCACCCAGCCGGAGACGGCTGGACCCCACGACGAGAGGGCCAAGCGGGCCACGATGGTTGACTAAACGGCGGGTTCGGAGATGGGGTGCTTGAAGTACCTCGGCTCGCAGGATCCGCGAATCAGCGGTGAGGAGGCGGCCTCGCGACCGAGAAGGAAAGCGCTCAGTTGAGATTTTGCGGCGTGAGAAGCACGTCGGCGAACTGCTTGAGAACAGGCAGACGCAAAGGTCACGGTGGACTCGACTCGACTCGACTATGGATACCTTGTTCGCCGTCTAAGACTCTTTAGGCCAGCACACCGAACATTGTGTACCGCGGATTCGGCTTGCACAAGAAGTCGGGCAAGGCCCTCGAGAAGAGCAAGCTCCTCCCGCTCTGGAAGGGCTTCGCGCAGAAGTGGGCGAAAAAGCAGGCGCAGATCAGTATCTAGTAAACTCCATAGTACACAGGTACCAACAGGGGTCACTTCCCAATCTGTCGTTGTCATCTACCATGACTTCGCTTGCATCCTCCTCGCTGTCTCATTCTGCTGGCTTGGGACTTCAGACGTCACGGGGGGGCACTCCAAAGAGGTCCGGTGGACTCGTTGACCAAGTCCGGGGTTAGTTATACGTGCACGGTCGATCCGGATGGTAGCTCATTGGTTGGGGCAATTCGCAATGGTTCAGGGGGTTGACACGCTCCGGCGGCCGACGCCCCCTCCCCTCGGGTCGTAACTTTACGGAAGGCTTCACCTCTCGGGTTGCCCACTGCGCTGCCCCCGCGGCGCACGCAGTGGAGAGAAGGCCTCCCCCCTTTTTACCTTGGCCTCAGTATGAGGGACTTCCCACCCAAGGCAAGGGGGCCAGTTTTACTGGCTCTCGGAGGTCTTCGTCTCTGTCCGGACTCTGGTCTGCGGGCTCAGGTAGATTATTGGCTTAGGCTAGCGTTTACTGCGGTTACTAGTAATACAAAGTAGGAACGGACGCATACGTAGGCGCACGGTCCGGCAGGGGGGAACCGAGTGGATTCCTGACGGCCAGAAACGAGTTTAGTGGCTCGAAGTGGCCACAGCGAGTCGACGCGCAGCAAAAGCACTTGGGCCTTACGACCCACCGGCAAGCAGGTGTCCCTAGACTTGTTACAAATATATACTATCTAACGTTATTAATAGCGGAAAACAGTGTTCTCCCTGAGCAGATACGAATGGGCGGATTTATAAGACCGGTCACTTGAAGTTTGTATTTTTAACGTAATAGCGTTATACTACCTCCGTGAGGAAAATAATGCACCTTTCAAAAAAAAAATTGCAGCGCTCCGCCTCGTTGTTTTTGGCGGATATAAGATATGCAGAGGGCAGTAGGCAAGGACAAGGATCGAGATTAAAGATGGGCATGCAGTGTGCTGCGGTGTGGCAGTGGGCTGCTGAGCTACAGGAAACTGCGATGCAGTAGCAAGTTGTGGGTAGGCAATGTAGGAATTGCTTGCAGCGCTCACAGCGTGGCAATACCCAGGTGAGCGCCAACGTGCATCTCGCATCACACTGCATCGCTACGGGAAGCGTACCCGCAGCGAGCAATTGTCCTTGCATTTTGCATCGCCAAGGCGAGAGTCTTTGCGTCCCTTTCACCCGGAATTCTAGTCCCGCCTCCGAGTCGAAGAGCTTGTCGCCTTTCGCCGCGATCGGCGCCATCCATCTGGTCGTGAGCGGCAGTGCTGTCAGTAGGGCGGGAGAACGCGGCGCAGCATCTTGGCTTGGGCGCATGATGCTGTATCGCCAAATGCACGCGTACTTACTGGACGAGCTCTTACGATGTGCGCGGCGTCGTACGAGACTGCAGACTGGGGACTGAAAACGTAGCATGCGCGCAGGGGTTAGCAATAGCCGGGTTGCATCAGGGCTTGTCACAGGCATCATTGTTTGATCAGCCGCTGGATAGGTGCTGACAGCAACACGACGCTGGCGATCAGTTCCTTCCTTCATCTGACACTTGACAACAGCAGCAGGGCACTCCTCAAGTGCTACGAAGAAGTAGGGACTCCCATACAGCTCGGACTACTTCGGCGGCGGCTTCTGTCTTGGGCAGGACTGGTTGTCTTTCAAAGTGAGGGAGGGAGGAGGAAGGGGGAGGGATCGCAAGGAGGGATCTGAAGGCGGGAAATTCAAAAATCCCACCTTGATCGGTATTTCAAGGGTATCACTTCTGCATAGACTGTAATATTATTGGAAAAGTGCATTATTTTCCTCACGGAGGTAGTAGCTCTCAGCATGATCAACAGCAACAAGATTTTGCCTTGATCGTCGCCGTTGGCCTCATGGCCGTTTGAGATATGGTACTACCTTCGGGCAACCCGCATGTCTATTAGAATTTCGCACTTATACGGGAGGGCGACGCCACAGGGAACACGCACGTAATATATAAGACAGTAGGGGTATTAACTTCTGTAGACTGACAATTCCTTATCACTTATATTTAGTGAATACTCTTAATAGTATCAACAAAACGATACATAAATTACCAAGAGATCAAATAAAGGAAAAAGGGACGATCAGCGGGATCGTGTCTTTGCTCTGAATTTACTTTTAGAGAACATCAAACGGGATAAACGACAGTTCTTCACAATTCAGCACTTCGTTGCTTCCTATCTCAGAATAATCTTTATTCGTGCGTGCGTTCGTGATGCAATATAATTTAGGCTCAACTAGGTCGTCTGCCGGTGCAGGAGAACCATCCGCCAGCGGCAGGACCCAAGGCCGCCCGATGTTGACGAAGAGACCTGGCCAGGAGAGCGACACAGCGAGTGCCATTATCGCCGAGGATGAGGAGGAGGAGAGGGGGGGGGCGGAGAGCCAGCAGTTCCGACGCATGCGAAAGGAGCACCGGTACACCGTACTTCGGTACAGTACCGGTGAACCGTAACCTGAGTTACAATAGGCTTTGTACCCTGGCGGAACGTAGGTAACCGCGAAAGCGTAATACATACATACATAGGTCGTCTGCGATTAGGGGTTAGCAGTCACCCAAAAAACTGGGTAGTAGTATTACCGGAACAACCGGGGCTTCAAAATTGGAGACATACTACTACTAGTAGATATACCAACAATTGGGTAGTAGTAGTAGTAATAATAGCAGTACTACTCCACTACTACTCGATCTACAATGGTCACCCACCGTACTTAGTTTAGCCTCTGCGGGAAAATAATCTTACTGTACACATTAAAAGATATCAGCGCTTGTCGTATCCTACGTAGTAAATTTGCGAACGAACTCCTGAAATTGAAAACAATATAACTAGAAAACTTTATATGAGCTTCATTATCGGGATTACTACGTAGTATTCACTGCCGGAGAATAAACTGGTGTCCCATACACGCTGTAAGACTCACGATTGACCTCATCGTCTTCCTGACAATCGTTTTCGTTTTTTAGTAAGGTACATTGGTATCACTTAGATCTAACTAACGATGGCCGATGCCCGTTCTAGAGATCGCCCTTAGGTCGATATCTAGCTGTGGTCCGTGCGGTCCGGGTTTGCGTCCCCCCGCTTCGTGCCGGTCAACTTGCCGTCAACCGGCCACGACACCATCTTGTGTCGCGTCGTCCAATTCTGCTACCCGCATCTCCATGTCCCCAGCTATGTAGTGCCCCACCATCTCCCACTGGCACTGGCGCGGGCCTTCGCTGCTGCTTTGCACCTGCATACTCGTTTTGGTCTCGATTGCCCGTTCAGCGAGCCGCAATGCCATCTTGTTCTTGTCTCGAGGTTGGACACTCCGGCCAAACACTTGAGTTCTTCCCATCATATGTCTACATTTCCAGTACACCACTCTCAGGTATTGCACCTTCGGCGGTTTGCGGTGTTTGTGTTGGCCGACGTTGAGCGCATTGTCGCCAATGACGTGAAACTGCTGGTATGCTTTCCGCGCTCATGCCTTGAGGCCCATGAGCAGCCCCAGATTTGCCGCCAGATTGGGTGTGACTCGCTGCCCCGCGTAAGACATGTGCCCCACCCAGTCCAATCTGGAGCGGTCTGCGCCTGGGTCTAGACGTATGAAATCCGCTCCACTGCCTGCTGCTCCGGTATTACCGGTGACCTTTCCAGTGAAGAACAGGAAGTATCTGCTGCCCTGCTCCACTGTGTTGAGCCTCCACGCTGTCATCCGAAGTGGTGCAGTGGAGGGTCGCAGTGCCGTAGTGAGAATTTGCGTTGCCAGCTCCCCAACTGAGGCAGGCCAGGCGGTCTTCATGTATAACCGAACCGTGCTGTAGCCCTGGCGCAGGGTGGCTCCCAGGTTGTGCCAACGTGACATCGTTGAGGTCGTCGAAATGGCCGACCCTCCAGCGCCAGACGGCATTCAGATATATGGCGGCGCCTATTCTCCAGCACCCCTCAATCAGCCGTGTGAGCACCGTGGTGAGAGTTGCATACATTGCCATGGTGACGGGAATGTGGGCCTCGGCCAGTTGCCAAAGTCCGGGCGGCACCGTGTCCAACTTTAGCCCAAAGATTGCGGGTTCGAGGCCATTATCTGTTACCCCCAGTTTGCGCCACGCGTTTAGGAACCGCTTGCGGAGTTGGGCCGCCGCCTTGCACTCCCAGAAGATGGGGTGCAAAGTTACGTCCGGTATGTGCAGGCATGCCGCATGTGGGCAACCATGCCTGTTCCGCGCTACGTCAAAAGTCGAAAAGGCATGGAGTTTGAGCCTGAGAAGTAATTGCTCACCCCACGGCCCCAATCCTATCACTCTCCGTATTCTCCTCCACTCGAGCTGCGCCAACCCTTTCTCTGCCTCACTGCTTAGCGCGGCCCAGCGTTGCTCTCGATTCTTTAAACTGGTCGCACCCCGTCGAAGTGATCCCGGCTGCTACGCGCTGTTGGTATGCTCTCCGTGTCCATGACCATCTTCTTTTCCCCGCCCAGAGGCACACGAGTCTGCTTAGCAGTGGGTGCGGGTGTACGCCCGACACCTTGACCTCGGGCTCCATGTATTGCAGGATGGCTCGTGTCAGCTCCCCATGCTTGGCTACCGCGATCTCCAGCGCCCTACCTGTAATGGGCTTACTTAGCCCAATACTTTTAGCTTACACATGAGCGCACGTGTATGATGAAGCGTAAGGTGTATTTAACTTAGATTAAGTATACTTGTATCCGCAAGTATAATTAGATCCAAATAAAGGTACAAATAGTAGCTTTTGCGGTAAAATGAGAACTGAATTGAATGTTAACTGTGGGTTTCCTCCTAAAACTGATATCTATAAAGAGAGGTTCTGCCAACGAGTGGTTGGCAGAAACTCTGACCTAATGCTTGAGTATTACTGGCAGAAAGAACCTGCTTTCTGACCAATAGGACTGCTTCCTAATATGAATGGTGACCACACTGCGATGTGGCCCACCTGAATGTATCCACTTAGTGCGTGTTGCACTAAGGTGAGGTTAGCCGAATGTGTAGCCCCGCTACACCATCCCTCCGTTAGGACTTGATGTGCCGGTCTCGACACATCAATCCAAAGTCTTACTTCGTGCTCATTTCGAAATGAGCACGCCAACGACGCAGACTTCCGACGAGCTTGCTGCACTTGCAGCAAGCAACGCGGTCGTCGCTAACACAGCGACGACTGCCACATCTTCAGCCTCTTCGGCGTCCGTCGTCACTTCCACGGTGACGACGTCAAGCTCCCCCAAGCGTACCATCTCGGTTGGGGAGTACCACCGGAAGGCGCGGAGCAAGCCGACCTATGCCAACGAAACCCTCTTCGAGGAATTGTGAATCGGCGGTGACATCGACATGGAGGAGGGCGAGGAGGAGCGAGACTCCTCGTCCTCAGGGCGCAATAAAGCAAGCGTGGGGACGCGTCGTCCCCGCGTGGCCGACTCGGACGCTTCGAGTTCAAAGCGCTCGCGCAGCGGCAGCGACAGGCCGCTCGCTGATGCCGGAGCTCTGTCTACTCCGCGGGGTGGAGGCGACGACGACTCCACTCCGTCTGCGGCTGTGACGTCGCGCACTAATCCGGTGCGCGACCCGTGGATGCCGTCTCTGAGCGAGATCCGATCTCGCTACGGCAACACACCGCCGCTCGGGCAGTACGCGCTGTACTCCTGCAGTGCCATCAATGACGATGACGTCACTAAGTCGTGATTATTACATCGGGCTCTTCCACGAGCTCCGATTCTACGGGAACAAGAAGCATTCCCGTAAGAGTAAGGTGACAGAGTGGGAGGCACTCTGTCAAAGCTGGGGCGCGTTCGTTGATAACTTTAACCGCGACCCGGCTGGCTACCGCGAGCGAGTCCGCTCTGCGAGAGAGCGCTACGAGCGCTTCTCGAAGCGACCCAAGATTTTGCGGCTGCACGAAGGTGCAGTCGAAGCGGGGATTCCGTGCGCAGTGCCGGCTGGCGTTGCGTGCGAGCGCTGCCAAGCTGGGGCAGTGCGGCTGTCCGAACGGGACCTTAACGGGTACACTGGTATTAGTGTGCCTGTGGAGTTGAAGACACTGCGTGAGAAGTTAATCACGCAGTTGTCGTCCGAGAGTGCTGAGGGTGAACGCAACACTCAGCCGAGGGCTGTAGGCAACTACAGCTCTCGCTCAAGTTTTTCGCCCTTCGGCGGAGCTGTTGGTGGCGGGATTCGTACTCCGTCACCATTTCCGGAACGTCGCTCATCAGGACGTTCCGCGGCTCCCACGTATGGTGGTCAGGAGAGTATCCTAACCAACGAATACGAAAATGAACCGGACCTTGGGTCCGGATCTGATGATCAACGATTCGCTGGACAATCCAGCGAGTTTCCCCGCGTGCATCTCGCAACGGGGGCGGCGGCGGCGGAAAGACGCCACGGGCCGTCGCCGGCCGAGGTCTGGGATTGTTTGGAGGCGGTGGAGCGCATCCAGACGGCTGAGCTCGCCGAGATTTGGCAGGAGCTGAAGCTCTTGAAGGCCCGAATCGGTCAGGCCGGGCAGACCGCTTCAAACATCCAGGTCGACCTGGGGTCGATCGTTTTTCGCGTGGAGCAGCGCGTCTCCGCGCTCGAGGCGAGGATCGCGCCGAGTCACCGGGAGTAGGTGACTCGTGTTGCGTGTAAGGCTTCAGCCGCCCAACGTAAAAGGTTGGGTGCATGCGCATGCTGGACGGTATGTCTAGCGTGTACGCGTTGCCATGCTTCGCCAACACGGTGAATGGCCGGATGAAGCGCGGGGCAAGCTTGCTTGCTCCGAAGTCTGAAACTACATGTTTAGCTAGGTTCTGTGTAGCTAACAGAACTAATGAACCCACTTTGAATTCATTTGTGTTTCCTCTGCCATTGTTGTCAGCATTCAACTTCTGTCGATCGACAGAAGCTGCAATAGCATCTTGCTGTGATAAGGTTGACTTAAATTCTCCACTGCAACCCATCACCCGGATGTCTGTGACCTGTCGCCCACCCCCCGGAGGTGAACAACACTGCTGTGGCGAGCTGTTTCCAGAACTGGTTGGCCTAGCAAGGTGCAAGCGTGGTGGTCACTACCTATCACTCCCGGATCCCGGTTTCGCGACCCGTTGCGCACGTTGTTTGCCGCTCCTGTTGGACTTTTCGATGGAAGCCATGGATGTTCTGGGATGCGCCGCATAGAGAAGCATCTGATCATGTGATGACCGGTCCCAGTTTCGACACTTGATCCCAGTTTGGTTTCTCGGATCCCAGTATTACTTCTGGGACTCGGGCGGCCGAAGATGATCACAAACCATGTCGACGGATCCCAGGATGGTGCCGAGACACACGACACTGATGAGCCGTTTGCCACAGATTACAGAGTCGCCCGAAGAGTCCCAGTGTGTCCACCCGGATTCCCAGTGTGCGGCGTGAGCATGACACCGATGTACCGGCTATCGCAGATTCCAGAGTCACTTGGAGGGTCCCGGTGTGTTCACTCGGATCCCAGTGTGTGATGTGACCATGGTGTACGGGTGACGTTGGTGTGTCAGAGATGTCATTTGGGCCGAATTTGAGATCTTCGGTGAAAGCGACCCCTCGCGTGGAATGCCGTTTGGGACCGGTCGCGATGGGTGCAAATCAGGTTAGGAACCCCAGGCGAGATTCGATGACCTCACTTCTGCGAGCCAATGAGCGACCCGGATTTGCTCAAGTCACGGATTACGTGCCAGACGCCAAGTTGAACCCACGATTTCAGCCAATCTTGGGATGGGAATGCTGGCCGCTCGTCATTCAGTTCAGTAAGTTTGTAGCTATTAGTGCGGAGGGGCGCCCTGGCGCGGTAGGCCTCCGTTTGCATGTGTAAAGATTCAATCAGAGTTCGATTTGCCCCTAAAGACGCAAGTGAGTGCCGCGGATTCGCAAAGTGCTCGAGCAGCACCGTGATCTAGCGCCTGACAGTGTAATTCGTCCTTCCAATAAAATTCAAGCCCGTTAACCAAGTTATTTCGGCTCCTGCTGTTCTGGCTTTGTTATTTCGTGTTCCTACTTACTGGTCGTCGGTCTTCGGTCTGGTCTCCGGTGGTACTTCATATTTTCGCGTCGGAGGTGACCGGCGCTGAGGTTTCGTGGAAGCGGTTATTGCGATAGTGGTTCCCAGTGCTGCTTTGGTGGTTCATGTGGTGCAGGCAACTGGGATAGTGGTTCCCAGACCTGCTGTTTCGCCGCCCAAGTCGGCGTGGTGCGCGGGAGTCCCGGGGTGCAGAAGAAGAACCCCGAGCAAGGATAGGCTCTAACCCGAGTCAATCCTCTTGGCCCTCTGGATCGAGGAGCGAGTGAAGATCCCGGTAAGCGGTTCTCAGTCTGATCCGCGGCGGAAGTGAAGTGACTGAGTCGACTCGAAGCCGGAGTCGCGGAAGGTGGAGGCTGGTACGGCCTGTGTCCAAGGCCTGAGAAGAGAAGTGGACAAGAGTGTGTGTGAGAAGTCGCGTGTGATATATAACAAGAAAACTCGGGGGCATTTCGAGTTCGGATCAACGCGTGCAGACTGGGACCTACCGAGCGAGAGTCACCTCCGCCCGGGTAGTTTCTGGGAACTTTTGGGATCAAGCAGCAGCTGGTGTGGCCGACCCGCGTCTGGGTCCACAGCGTATCCGTAGTCAAGAACCGGTCAAGGGATTTGCAAGGCGAGGCGCACACGCCCGCTCGGCTCATCCGAGAGTCGAGTGATTCTGGGATCAAGGGACTGGGTTCTGGGATTCCGGTGATATACTGGGATCTGAGAATCTAATTCTGGGATTCTGGAAAGGCACCTCACCACATTGCACAAACCGTATTACGGCTTGGCGGCGCAGGACAAAGTCCATTGCCTTCGAGTTGAACTCCTTGTTCAACCCGTTGTTCTTGTTCACTACAGGCCCGGCCTGTGTGTGGTTGTTGTTGTTGAGAGTGTCTACGCCCGGCGTAGACATTGTGCTCTCGTCGATTGGACTACGCGCAGTTCGTGCGCGTGTCGACACAGCTGATATGTTGCTCGTATCAGCGTGTTCATTCGGATTGGTTGAAACCGGATACCCTCCCCCACTTAAGGATGGAGCTACCGCACCGAGTACGCTCGGTACGCGTGGATGCCTCATGGTGTTCACGTAAAACGGTGTATGTCCTGTCGAGACATGCACTGAGTTGTTGATGGCAAACTCTGCCATCGGCAAGCAGTCGCTCCAGTAGTGGAACGAGTGAGCGTAGCTCTTCAGGGCGTCAACCAATACCCGGTTGACGCGCTCAGTTTGTCCGTCGGTCTGCGGATGATCCGCAGTCGACATGGACAGCTGCGTGCCAAGAAGTTCAAACACTTCTTGCCAGAAACGCGCTGTGAAGCGCGGATCACGATCAGACACGATGTCGATCGGCATGCCATGGTGTCTAAACACCATGTCAACAAACAGACGTGCCTTCTGCTTGGCTGTCACTTCGGCTGGTACTGCAGCAAGATGTACCATCTTGCTGAATCGGTCAACAAAGACCACAATACCAGTCCTCCGCTTGTTGTCAGGCGGAGACCAAACACAAAGTCCATGGAAATGGACTGCCAACACTCCGACGGAGTCGGTAGTGACTGTAGTGGAGCCTGCGAGAAGGGCGCAGGCTTCACGCGCTGACAAACATCGCAAGCACGGACGTACTTGCGTACCCACTTGAACTGGTGACTCCAATAGAAGTCACGCGTGAGAAGCAAGTATGTCTTCTCACGACCCGGATGTCCCGACGTCGGGGCATCGTGATACTCGTAAGTGATCCTGAGCTTCAACTCATGATCGTCCGGCACGACAATGCGATCAGCGTTGTCGTCGACTGCGCTGTAAAGCAGCAGTCCATTGTGTACATGATAGCGGTGTACACGTGCACGGAGATGTTTCGCCAACTTCTGACGAGACTTGTCAGAAGGCGCAGCGAAGTAGTCCAACAACTGCTTCGCGTCCGCATCATTCATGTATGCGGACCTCACGTCGTCTAACAGAGACGACAAGGGAGTAGACGTCCGTGCGACGCCAATTACATTGGCGTCGGCCTTGTGCACCGCGTAATCAGGTCGACGCGACAACGCGTCGGCCACAACATTCAACCTTCCAGGTTTGTACTCAACCTGGAAGTTGTACTCCGCAAAGAATGAGAGCCATCTCGCCATTCTTTGTGAGATGTGCGGCGACTTGATCGCCGTACGCAATGATGCGTGGTCGGTGTAGACCACAAATGGTCTACTCCCAAGTAGATACACTCGAAACTTCGCAAGTGCATACTTCATGGCAAGGAGTTCCTTGTCATGTACCGGGTAGTTGGGCTCAGCTGGATTCAGCTGACGCGACTGATAGTAGACCACGCGATCACGTCCCTCGTGATCGTGTTGCATTAGAGCGCATCCGATTGCGAAATCGGACGCGTCACACACGACGTGGAATGGGCGATCTTGGTCGGCCACCGCCAAGATCGGTGCCTCAGTCAAGCCCTGCTTGACTGCATCAAAGGCCTGCTGACAATCAGCAGTCCAAACCCATGCAGCGTCCTTCTTTAGGAGCTGCGACAGCGGGCGAATCTTGCCCGCGTAGTTGCTCACGTACTTGCATAAGTACGTAGCGAGTCCAAGGCACTGCCTCAGTTCCTTGACATTGGAAGGCGTAGGCCATTCATTGATCACTCTGACCTTTCCCGGGTCAGGGCGTACGCCGTTCTTCCCTACGAGACACCCAAGGACGGGTATCTCGCTAGCCCCGAAGATACACTTCTTCAGGTTCGCGTAGAGCTTGTGTTTGCGCATGAGCGCAAACAACCTGCGGAGATGTTCCTTGTGCATCTCCACTTCCGACTTCCCGTCCACAGCCCGGCTGTGGATGAACACATCGTCGAAATAGCTCGGTGCGAAGTCGCGCACCGAGCGCAACAAGTGCGTGGCGCACCTGTTGAACGTCGCAGGGGCATTCTTTAGTCCCTGCGGCATTACAAGCCACTCCCAGAGCATACCGCTCGGAGTGCTCACCGCCGTGAGAGGTATATCGGTCTCACGCATGAGGATCTGATAGAATCCGTCTCTCAGATCCAGAGCACTAAAGATAGTGCTCAAAGCCATCGAATCGATGATCACATCTTTTAGCGGTATCGGCGTCTGCGTCGGTACCGTTGCGTCGTTCAGCTTATTATAAGCATGAACGATGCGCCACCCGCCCTGTGCCTTCTTGACACAGAACGTAGGCGCGCTGTGCGGGGACTTCGATTCCCGCACTTGCCCAGCCTTGCGACGACTCTCAAAGAAGTCGTCGATCGCTTTGACTTGCTCTCGCGGCAGTGGCCACTGCCGTGTCACGCAATACTTCGTTCCCGGCACGAGATCAATCTCGTGCTGAACACCCTTGTCCTGCGGCAACTCCGCAGGTATATCGTCCGGGAGTACGTCTCTGTACTCACGCAAGACCTCGTAGAAGGGGCTCGACTTCAGCGAGTCCCAGCTCTGCTCGTCGAAGCGTTCCTTCTTCGACTTGGCGCTGAGGGCGTCGACGCCCTCAGCGACGAGCTGTTTCAACTCTTCCGCTTCACACTTCATCCTCTCGACATCCGAGAGGATGCAAATCTGCTCGATGCGTCCATCGTGCAGGTCGCGGGCGAAGCGCCTCCAGCTCGTGACTGGAAGCGAAGTCAACTCCGACGCTAGCGTCGGAGGGTTCTCCAACTTCATCTTCTAATACTGGAGACCAGTATTCGTGCACGTCAAGACACTCAGTGTCTCGACGGTCGTCTCTAGTTCCTGTCTGCCCGGCAGACACTGCGAGTAGTGCCTCGGTCCCTAACCGAGACTTGCGCAGCATGGCTCGCTTGCGCCGTTCGCTTCTAGTGCGGAACTCGGTTCCGCGCTTCTTGTTTTGTCCAGGCCCGGCCGTGGACAGATTTTCCTTTTGATTGCCGGCGGGTTCAACCCGCGGGCGCACGCAATCAAGCCCTGCTTGATCGCGTACCGCTTCGTCGTGCAGCCCGGCTGCACGCGAGCACGCAAGCATTTCCGGTGCGGGACATTTGCAACCCTCCGCGCGGCCTGCAGCGTCGGCTCCCAGAGCCGGTGCGCTTTCTTTACCTCGACGCCTGAAGGCGGAGCGTCTTTCGACGTTTGGGCCAATCGCATCAGCTCCCTGAGCTGATGCGTCCGAGTCACTGTCCTTATTAGTGACTGGCTCCTCTTGTTGAACTTGTGTGTCGACACTAATAGTCGACACGACTGCGTCACTCTTGACGCTTCGAGAACTTCTCGAATCCGATCGAATCTGAGTCTTCTGATTCGACTCACATTTTCTCCCGACGACTCTCTCAGTCGTCGGTGTCCGCGCGGGGTGACCGGAGACAGCCGCGCGTCGCGCTGCCTCTCCTGGTGGGTCGCGTGCACCGCGAGGTGCACTTGCTGTGCCGACAGGGCCATCGCTCACTGTCGCGTCGCTACTCCCGAAGTGCACGATCGTGCGCTTCGTCCAATCGATCACCGGATCATGCCGTGCAAGCCACGGTATGCCCAACACCATGTCGAACTTATCGTATAAGTCAAGTACGATAAGCTCGTCCACGAACTTATTCTCTCGATACGAGAAGCGTACGCGTACGACACGCTTCTCGGTTCTAACAACGAAACCCGTTGCTAGTCTTACTTCCAATAGACTTCGAGGCATTACAACCGCCTCGAAGTCAAGCCTCGCTAGGCTCTACAGTCGAACTAAGTTGTTCGACGCACCACAATCCACCAACGCACGAAGAGACTTCTCTCTCTTCGAGTTAACCTTCAGGATGACAAGGTTTGGCCTGTCATCCTGCTTCTTACAGTGAGAGTGACTCTCACTGGGGGCAGCAGTCTTCAATACGGCGTGTCCGATATCGACACGCTCGACTGCATCACCAGCAGGGCGCCCGCGCCTGCTGGTCGCTCTAGTTTTTTTATTGCCCGTGGCGATACCCGGTATCGTCACGCCGGCCCTTGGCCGCCTGCACAGGTGCTGTGCATTCACAGGCGTAGTGACCGTTGATTCCGCACCGGAAACAGCGGACATTCGTTGGTCCACGACGCTGCTGAGATCCAGCTGCCATCGCACTCGAGAGGTCCATTGGTTCGGGACCTCCCGTCGGCTTTACCACCGGTCGCGGCATCGGCCGCGGGACGTTCACATGGAGCTTAGCCTGTCGTAGGCTAAACTCTTCTTGCATTGCAAGTGTAATCGCAGACTCGAGAGTACATGGGTACTCTCGGAAGAGATAGGTCTTCACAGGCCCATCTTTCAGGCCCTTCATGAACGTGACGACCTTAGTCGCCTCGTCTATCGGGTTGGTCACGATGTTCGAGACCAAGTACCGCGCCCTTTGAGCGTAAGCATGCACGTCATGCTTGCCCTGTTGCAGGTCGAGGAACTCAGCCCTCGATCTGAACTCATTCTGCGGGGGCTCAAATGCTTGTCTGAGCTCCTCCTTGAACACCTCGTACGTGCTAAAGCACGTAGGATCAGCGAGTCGGCGTCCGTACGCCCAACTCCTTGCTCGTCCACCAAGGCATGACATGGCGAACGCAACCTTCGACAACGGGTCGACGATACGTCGAGCCGTAATGGCAGTGTCAACTTCGACAAGCCAACGGAGGAGAGGCTCGCCCTCTCTTCCAACGTAGCTGTTCACGTGGAGCTTCAATGACTCCACGCGCGGTGTGGACGGAGTCGACACCGTAGCGCGAGCAGCGGTCTCGCGCTGTTCGTTCATGATGAAGCCTAGAGCAACACCGTGTTGCTCTGTTGGTGATAGCGTGCGTAGCATCGTTGCTACGGTCGCTTCTCCAATGACCGTCGACAGTCGTTGGAGCGCCTCCCACTCTGGATCCGCCAGATGGAGACAGTATTCGCGTGCAACATGCGTTGCACCCGTGTTGGGGTTACCAGTGGACATACTCGCGTCCACAGGCAGGTCCTCGGCCCCCGAATCGAACTTCGTACGATACGTAACTAGTCGGTCGTTGGACGGACTACGAAGTGCTACCAGGTGTAATGGGCTTACTTAGCCCAATACTTTAGCTTACACGTGAGCGCACGTGTATGATGAAGCGTAAGGTGTATTTAACTTAGATTAAGTATACTTGTATCCACAAGTATAATTAGATCCAAATAAAGGTACAAATAGTAGCTTTTGCGGTAAAATGAGAACTGAATTGAATGTTAACTGTGGGTTTCCTCCTAAAACTGATATCTATAAAGAGAGGTTCTGCCAACGAGTGGTTGGCAGAAACTCTGACCTAATGCTTGAGTATTACTGGCAGAAAGAACCTGCTTTCTGACCAATAGGACTGCTTCCTAATATGAAGGTGACCACACTGCGATGTGGCCCACCTGAATGTATCCACTTAGTGCGTGTTGCACTAAGGTGAGGTTAGCCGAATGTGTAGCCCCGCTACACAACCTGTTACTGATGCATGCAGCTGCAGCACCGGGTACGCGCCATTGCGCAGAGCGGCCACTACCGGATGATCACTCGGTTCAGCTTCAATTGATATTTCGGAGGGATATGGAGGTCTCAGGATGATGTGAGCGTGATTCATCATTAGGATGAGTGCGAAATTTTCTGCTGTTGCTCGGGCCTGCACTGTCTTGATGACAGCATGGAACTTCAGCGTTAGCCTCCCTGTGCCTCTGCGTGTCCAGGTGATTATGTCCCGTATATAAGTCACCGTAGGTGCGTGAAAGCCGCTCGCCGAGGACAATGCCGTGAGGCTCCCGTGTTTATCAAAAATTCGATGCACCTCGATATTAACGTAAGGGAGCCACTCTGGATGAAATATTCCAGTTGGTGCCTTTGGTAGTGTCGTTGCCGCGATGTAGCACGCACTGTCCTTGCCGATACACATTAAGTCCAGCTCCTCTCTGTTCCAATTGTATGTGGGGGGACGCAAAGCAAAATTGGCTATCACGATAGCCTGGTCCTCTAGCATTGTTGTCGATGGCTGTAGTCCAGCCTGGGCGATGAGTTGTAGCCCTGTCATCCAAATGTTGCCCGCCGTGCAATGCCTGTTGATGTTATGGGTACATGTTCTGGCGTGACATACACCGCTGCTGCAAGTCCTCGGGTTTTGTCGTCAAATAGTATATCTCCAACAATATGCATGGCTTTCGTACCGAGTTTGGCCCATCGCCCCACTACAGTAGCCGCCACCGCATAGAGTTCCGCGCGTAAATCCGGAATCGCTAATCCTCCTTCCGTCCGTGGCAGTTTGGCTAGATCGGGATCCAGCCATGCCCGTGCCGCATCTACTTCGTCCGTAAAGTTGCCGTGCCACACATAATTGCGGATTCCCCGGTCCATTTCAGCGACTTCCGCAGCCTGCGACCAGGCATGTCTCGCGATGTATAATAGCTTCGAGACGATGATCGCACCCGCCACCACACTTCTCTGATCAACTGTTAGCACTTTCCGACTGGCAAGTACCAGTCGGATCTTGAGTTGGTCTGCCGCTAAGTCCCATGAGGTACTGTCAGCGATGTTACTTCCCACCTGAATGCCCAGGTACCGGCAGACATCAGTCGCGTCTCTATACGTAAGGGTTGGAGGCAGTAACATGCCCTCCTGCGCCCCACCGGGGTGGAGCGCAATCACCATTGTCTCCCCGGTATTAATTTGTAGTCCGGAAGCTCGACCAATTTGGGATAGTGTTCTCATGAGGCCGGGAATGTCCACCGGGTCTTGCACGAAAGCCGCCGTGTCATCGGCGTATCCGGCAACCCTTAGTTCAATTTGTCCCGCCTCAGACTGTAAAATCACTCCTTTCGCACCGAGGAACCCATCCAATTTGCGATATAACAGGTCCAGTGCAAGTATAAAATGCAGCGGCGCCAACGGACATCCTTGACGAATTCCACTAGTGACCGCAATTGCCCTCGATTTGCTCCCGTTCGCCAAAAACCGAGCAGTCGTGCCTGCATGAAGTGCCGCGACGGCGTTGACGATTTTTTTCGGATACCCCTTCCTACGTAAGACCGCCAATATGTAACCCCGATCAAGAGAATCATACGCTTTTTTGAAGTCTAACAATAATGCGGTAGCTTCGGTTTGCGTCGGATCCGCCAGTACCATCCTCTGGGCGGCTTCGTACAAGTCCAACGTTTCGTGGATCATCCTGCCTGGAACGAATCCGTTTTGGTTCGGGTGTATTTGATCCGGCAAAGTGATTCCCACTCTGGTCGCTAACAGTCTTGTGAGAATTTTGTAATCGGTGTTGAGCAGCGCTAGGGGGCGATAGTTAAGTGCATCACTCTGTGCACCACCTTTCTTGAGACAAAATATTTCGGCCTCTACGAAGGTGGTGGGGAATCCCCCGGCCTCGTACCATTCATTGAATAGTCTCGTCAAAATGGGGACAAGCATGTCTTCGTGTTCCCGATACCAGCTATTTTCAAGTCCGTCAGGTCCCGCGGCCTTCCCAGGTTTGCATGCCGTGAGGGCCTTGCGCACTTCCTCTTCAGTGAAGTCATCTGCGATGGCACTTTGCGCGGGGCTCGGTGTTGCTGCAGGGCCGTTCCATTCCACCATCTTCTGGGTACATGAAGCGTCAGTGGTGGCTTGCTGCAGGATCGGCTGCCAGGCATCCGCCAGTGTGTCCGCCTTGTCATGCACGGACCTGACCGGTGCGCCCTGTATTGGGTCCAACCTGTGGAGAACATTGTCCCCAAACTTATTTGAGATTCGATCAAAGAGAGCCTTTGTTGTTTTGCCCGCCCTGTACGTCGCCTCCCGAAACAATCGTCTCCTCCCCACCGATGCCTTGGCACTCCTGCATTCCGCAATGGCGCGACGCAATTGAGCTGCCTTGGTCGGTCCATCTACGTCCTCCAGCGAGAGACCGTCCAGTTCCTCTGTAATGGTTTCAAACGAAGGCGCCTGTCCATCTCGCTCCGCTAGTAGCCGTTGCTGCTGGCTTAGTAGCCGGACAAGCTTTTGTTTGCGCGTGTTCCGCCGAGTTCGCCTTCGCTCGCGGATACAGATGCGCGTGCGTCTGGCAATCTCGCTTTTGATTTCATCCCAGCATAGTTGTGTTCTTTTTGCCCCCCGTTCCGTGTTGTTAAGCTTCTCCCAAAATTCCGTCAAAACCTGGGTCGTTACCGCCTTGACCGCTGAGGCTGCAAAATCCGGAACCGGGTATATTCGGGAAGGTCTACGCACTCTTATGGGGTCGTCGGGCGATCGAATGTGTAGTTTCACCCCTTTATGATCCGCATGGGGTCCGAGGTTCACTGTATTCCACGCAGCCACACATTGTATGGTGCCGGGAGATACATACCAGCGGTCTAATCGAGAGGTGGCCTCGCGAGAATCCGACAGCGGATATGTGTACGTGTGCGTTTCGCGATGGTGTTGGTGAAGGCTTGCTGTCGTCCACTTGGCGGGCCTGGCTACCGCGACTGGGTCCAACAGACCCCACCTGGAGATTAGTGTCCGTAAATCGGGAGAGTCGTGATTGTGCGCCGTACGGGCATGACTGCGATCAGCGACCGCATCCAATGTGGAGTTAAAATCTCCGCCTACCAGCAGCATGTCACTTGTCTCAAAGGTGACATCTTGCAAGCTCTCGTAGAACCGTTCCCTGTCCGCCGGTTTGTGAGGGGCGTAGATGTTGCAGACGGTAGTGACCTTGTCATCGATACTCCCGCGAATCGCCATAAAATGCGGTGACCACCGGTGCTCAAGAAAATGTGTAGCCGCCCGGAATGACCCATACGGATCGATGAGTATGGCCACCCCTCCGTTGTTTCCGGTTGATGGTGCCCAGTACGGTAATTCCTGCTGCCCAGGGTCACTTGGAAAGCCACAGCGGTTGGCATATTTCTTTCGGTACCATTCTACTTCGGCTGCTTCGACATGTGACTGTTGAATCAGCATCAAATCTGATCTACCATGATCGTCTTGAGTGCCAAAAGCAGATAACCAATTGTCGCGTTCCATAGCAGTGGCCCCAAGCCCATTGACGTTTTGAGTGGTAAACCCGAAAGTTTGGTCGGTATCCTGCAGTGCACCACCACGGCGGCCCGACTCTGCTGTCCCCTCCTCTCTCTGTCGGCGACGGACGGTCTGTTTCCGCTGGGCCTTAAATAGAGATTTGACGCTAGAGTTCCTTTCGCCTGCGTCCTCTGCTGCATAGTAGTCAGTCATTGTAGAGGTTCGTTGTTCTGTATGACGTTCAGTATCCTGCCTGGCTACTCGTACACCTCCAGTCTGCAGCTCAGCACCCACAGGCGTCCTCCTTACGCAAGCCGGCCGGCCCTGCAGGCCCGCACTACACTCCAGGTCGTGCTTCTGTTTTCGACGCTTGATCGGGGGTCGCCTTGGTTGCTGTACACCACAGTTCTCTCTTCCTCGGTATTCTGGCGTGGCATCGATCCGCGAGGATCTGGTCGTCTGCGATGGATGCCCTGCCGTTGCAGACGCTGAAGGCACCATAGTGCCTTTAGTAGAGCCTCGGAGAGGCGGTCAACTGTACGCTGTCCTTCGTCTCCTCTCCCCAGGTCTGCCCCGAAGGCGCCAAGGTTACCCCACTCCAGTCCCCGTGGAAAACAATGCCGTGGACGAGTCCACGCAAGAAGGGGAACCCATCGTAATATGCGCTCCGTGCCCCATGCGGCGCCCTGCCCATTGGGGTTTGGGCCCATGTACCCACTGTGTATGGTAGAATATGTAATATACTCCATTCAGGTTCCATGAGGTGTTCCGGTTGCACTCGGCCAAACTCCGGCGAGATCCATTGGGCTAGCCTTCCAGCGCTGTGGTGATCTGGCCAGGGCGTGCACCATGTCTCTGTTCTGCGTGCCATCTGTGGCTGCGGTTAGCCATTCCACGCAAAAGGTTCTCACATGAGCTGACTGTGAGGCATCACTCTCCAGCCTACGCAGAGCTGCAATTTGTTCGTTGTAGACCTCAGTGGATCCCCATCATTCCAAATCCGCTTGCGCCCTTCAAACTCCGGGTGCGGGAGGAAGGCATACAGATGGCGTAGCGCTGCAGGACTGCAGATCAGCCATTCTCGGATATCACTCACTTGTGTCCGGCGTTTAGTGGCCGGTATATGAAAGACCTTGCGATATAACGAGCATCACTTTATGAAAGCGTTACTATTTGCCTGGGTCACCAGCGTGGCTAGCGGAACGTCCACGTCATCCAGACGAGAAGCAGGGCCCACCCTTAGTATCCTGAAATATGTCGTCATCATAATGTCACCTTTTGCAGCTCCAGCTTATCGTAGCGAGACCAGGGACCCGCCTTCAGCCGTCACTTCATCTGGTTGGGAGGAGGATGCATAGCTATCAAGGCCATATGCCTCATGGATGCTTCGTTCCTCCGCGGTCAGTATTGCCTCCCAGTCCGCCACCACATCGGTCGCCTCCAGCGCAGCGATGCCCGCACGCGCATGCACGATGTCCAGACGTTCACGCATGTCGCACCTCTTAATGAGTAAGGAATTCACCTCAGGCAAGTCCGTGTTCAGGTTAATCTCGCGTTCGTTCTCCGATAGGTCGTTTATGTATCATTTCCATGGGTAATCGGCAGCGATACTTTGTGTATACTCTGGATCTCCTTCTGCTTTCCATTTAAAGAAGAGCTCACCGTGACCGACTTCGCAGAAGTGGCGTTCGTGATGTCTCAAAACTACACACATGGGTAGAACATGGAGACTCCAGCAGATGCATAGGTACTCAGTCGCTTGCCGGTCCGTCATGACTTGGCTGAACCCACTTTCGTGATCCAATCCATTCTGCATTCTGTGCTTCCCGTAGAAATAGCACTGAACATGTGCATCACCCGCCGCATTCGCATCGAAAACCAGGATCGGTTCCCTAAAATACTTGGCCATCGCTCGTAATTCGTGTGGCCCCACCCAAAAGGACGGCTGTACATATGCCCCGGCTGACCGACGTCTGGCCACATCATAATGAGTATACAGAGCAGCGGTAGTTCCTTGGGTTGTTGTGTACCTCTCCTCCTCTGGATGACGTTTGCTGCACTCCTCGATAGGATCAACCAGCTTCAGCTCCACATCGTTTCGGAGATTAGCCACCATCAAAGTGTACGAGTGCCACTTGAGGTCCGTGGCATCCGTAATCACTTCGGACGTGTTATCCATGGACACCCCATCATGATTCACCGTAGTGGCCAGTACCGCTAGAAACGCGCATTGTCCATTGACCGCAACTTGTATCTCGCGACCGTTGAAACTGGCTAGCCACTGCCCTACCTGTATCGGCAGATCATCGTCTCCTTCCATCGTACCGGTGTGCGATGGCCCAATAGTAAAATCTTCTTGCGAATCAGGAGTTGCCGGAATGTAGTCATCCACCCCGCCTGCTGTGACTCCGACCTGTGGTTACACGAGGCCAGTGGCATCAGTCCTGTGGTCTAAAATCGCCGCCGTCTTCTGCACATAGCGTGTCATTGTTGTTTGCAATCATTTGGGCTGCCCCCCCATCGTCCCTGCATTGGGCGATGATGACTTTGGTCGTCTCAATATGGTTGTCGACGCCGTAACTTTTGCGCTCGTGGCGATGCGAGCCGCCGTCTTCGACGCACCTCGATGGTCCTTACGTCCGCTTACAGACGGTTCCTTCACCTTTCTCGCGGCTGGCAGCACTGTTGGTTCCCCCATTGCTTCATCAACGGGCGCAATACGAACAGGGTCGATGCGCTCCGTCGTTGGTTCCTCTACTGCCATGGTGTTGCAATCGAGTGAACTATCATGGGCAGGTCCCACGTCAGGCTCAACTTCGGGTTGAAATGCATAAGGTGCGTCATCGTCCTCCGCTGTCTCCCAGCGGTCCGGCTCAATCCCGTCGTCCACATCCATGTTGTCATTGGTCTCAAAATCGCTGTCCGAGTCCGCAAGCGCTTCGTACTGCCCCATAGCCTCCTTCCGTTGAAACTTGTCAAACCGGTTTTTTGGCCGGGCCGAGGTTTTGGAGTGCTTGCCCTTATTTTTAATGGACTTCTCGGTAGTCCTGGCGACTGTCTGCATCACCGTCTTCTTTCCTGCCTTAGAGCCATTGGTCACAGTCTGTGTAAGGCTCAGTGTTGGTGTGGCCCGGGTTCCGGTTCCGGCCTTGCTGGGATCCGCCCGGGGCGCACTCACTGTTGCCGCCGCAGCTTCTCTCTTCGCTTTCTTTGGCAGCTTCGTAATGAAGCCGTCCTCATCCGGTTGCTGCCAAATGCCATGTTGCTGGGCAACGTTCTCCGTCCCTTGCTTCGCGTCTCCGACCTCGAGATGGTTCGCTCTAATTTCTGTCGCTCCAATGGCTGAGACCAATGTCGTGGGCGGAGCCCCTTTCGGCTATTGCTGTACCAACATCTCCACGAACTCCTCCAGAGAGGACAAGTTGAAGTCCATTCGCGACGCCGGGCGCACTGGCGTTACCTGTCCTGCAATTACTCTCGTGGCCTTGACTCTGGCTTGAGTGACTTTCGTAGGCGCTAGGGTGCATTTCGCAGTACCATACCGGGGGTTAAGACACCGGGCGCATGGCCGGCGGAGGAATTGTTGGTAGTGATGAATGGTGATAGCGGTCTCACCCATCTGAATATCTTCCTGACAATCCTACATGACACAACCCACGCTTCGTTTGTTGTGCTTTGAAGTGGTTTTGAAAATGGTGATCTTCCCCCGGGTCTAAATGCGGGCCTAATTGAGAGACACTCAATCTAGAATTGCAAGATGAAAACCGAGTTTGCTCGTTTAGGGTCCTTCAAAAGTATTACTTGAAGAGTAATATATTAGTGGAGCTGATGATAGCATAGTATCACTAATATTGAATACCACACTATACGGTAGTAGTAGCACTACTACCCCCCGCCAAAATAGGGTACTACTATTACCGGGGTGTACTATTTCAGCAAGTACTACAAACCCCTGGGTGCGTGGGCCGGAATAGTTGCCCTAACAAGAAGGTCATATCTATTAACCGACGCCTTGCCCGCCATGAGGGAAACGAAATTGGCGGTGCAAACGAGGGTCTAACGAGGCAGAAGCATCCATCCCCAATTTTTTGTTCATATTCTTGTTTTAATCGGCCTAATTCGACTGATGCAGCGTCTATGTGGTGGAGCAGACCCGCTAGAATTTCTAGGGATCCCGACTCGCACTCACTGCGCCCAGACACCGACTATGGGGGGGGGGTATCCGACGGCCGTGTTGTTGCTGAGTGGTTCACCTTGTGTACCCGTCGGCGGGCTGGTACAGCTCTCTCGTTGACGCGAGATACGCACTGGGTGAGCGGTGGACGTCCTGGTGGGGACTTGGGAGGTTGGTGGATCGCGCGGGTATTCCTGCGCACGGGATCCGGTTGGGGTAGGCCTTGATCTACTTGAGCAGGCCTGGTGGATCCGCAATAGAAATGCGTGATGCGGAGTCGTTCCTTTACGGGGGGGGTTCCTTGATCCCTTACGGGGTATTCCTTGTTCCTTTATGTGGCTTGCCTTTTCCAATAACGGGATCTTTGAGGGGGTTGAGAGCTCGAAGGGCGCACGCTGCCTGGCCAAGCTATCCAGGGGCTGCCACGTACTGCACGAAGATAACCTAAATACACTTGATCTAAGTATGGGGCCAATGTAAATCCCCTATACTATAGCCAACTGAGTCTTCCAGTGCAAATTCGGTTCTGATTTAAGAATTAACCTGACCCCTATTCGTGGGCTTCCCTGAGCCTCTCATTTTGTCTACATCTTGATCTAAATATGGGCCCTAATCCTCGGATCCGGATCGGAATCCGGATCCTCCTAAATACGGGACCACATCAGGATATATCCCATATCTTGCCTTTAAGGGACACCCTCCAGATCCGTCCCGTATCTTACCCTTATGGGACGGTCCCCCTCGTGGCTTAGATGTCGCGTAGTCAGGATCCATCCATTTGGGAGCACCTCCGCCTCAACTGCCGATCGGGCTCTCTCATTCCCATTCTGCAATACCTCATCCGTCCCCGACACGTTGTGGCTACCGCACAACGGTAACACACCGTGTCGCTTGGCCCGATTCACCGCCTGCGACCATGTCACTGTCTGACATTCCTCCGGGTGCCGGTGACGCCCTACACATCGCCGTCTTCGCTGAGGTAGGCCACTCTACCCAGACTCCTCGTCCCTGCGAACACTGCGACCAGGCGCCGTCGGATCTGTCGGCTGCCGCCACCTCGCTGGAGGTGGATCTGCGCGCCCTGCAGACTGCCGCGTCCTCTGCGAATACGTTCCTCGCCGCCTACCAGGATCTCCAGTCCAAGCATAAGCAAGCGGTGCAAGCTCTGATCCGCGCGCGTCGCCACAACGAGGAGCTTCATGTGCAGGCCCACCCTCCGTGGAACATGGCTCGCGCTTTCGTAGACTTCGCGCAGCATCGCTACGATGTATCTCGAGAGAGGGTCCGGCAGGTGGAGCAGCAGGAAGCCGACACAAGACAGGCGAACGAGCAACTTCGGGACGAAGTGCGGGATTTCGCGGATCTCAAGCTTCGCTACAGCGTCCTCGAAGAGTCTACGGCAGATGCTTACGCGCGGTTGCTCCGGCACACGGTCAGCGTGGAGCGATGCCCACCCTCGGAGCGTGATCTCCCGCGGGTAGTGTGCAACAGTCTTTTTGGGCCGTCCAAGACTCGTCGGCCGCATGCTGCATGGCGGAGTGTGCCACGACAGTGTTAAGTTACCCGGGACAAGCCTCTCCCCGCCGTCCGATCGCCATGTACCCCGCATCCGTTTACCCAAGATCTGATCAATGTCTGCGACGAGAAAGCCAAGCTTCAACAGGAGCTCAAGGAGATCCAGTCGAGTCTCAACACGGCGGAGGCTTCGCGGGATACTGTGCTCCAGGATCTGTTCCGGTTGTAGAAGGAACACTCCGATCTGAGCAAGTCCCACACGGATCTCGAGCGCTATTATACCCAGTGGAAAGAGCGGGCCGAAGATCTGGATCGTGAGAATCGTCGACTGCGGTGGGATTTGGATCACGCACGCCGTCGTCGAGATGGGTCGGCCTTGGGCCAGGAAAATTATCAGTTGCGGCACGATCTGGATCACATGCGCCGGCAGCTGGATGGCTCCGAGTCAAGACTCCAGCGTGATCTAAGTCACGCACGCCAACAGCTTGAAGGGTCAGCTGCCGCCGAGAATCTTCAGGCTGCGCGGTTGTAGATTTACGTGCGTGGCGAGAAGGTCGCTGAGCTGGAGCGCCTACTCGCCAAGGCCAACGATCGTCGGGTGCAGTTGCATCGCGTGCATGAGCGCACAGTGGACAAACTGGATGCCGCCAACCGCACTGTGCAGGAACTGCGGCGGGTTCTAGGATCGCTCCGTTAGGGTCACGACGCGGGCAAGCTGCAGACAGCTGAACGCAGGATCCACGATCTGACCCATGAACTAGATTCGCTCCGCGGTGACCGCGGCCACGCCCGACTCCTGACGGCCGAACGCAAGGTGAAGGGTCTGACACGCGAGTTGAACGCGGCCCGCCGTCAGCATGCTCAAGCGGAAGATTCCCTTGAAAGAGCTCAGGAAACTTGCCGGGATCTCAACGCCGAGCGCGACCGCCTGATCCAAGATCGTGACGACGCGGTGAGGAGTCTGAAACATGTACAGTCTCGGGTGTCTAACACGAGGCGGAGATAGCCAAGGTTGGCTAGATCCGTCAAGAACGGGACAAGATACGTCAAGAGAGGGACAAGATTCGTCAAGAGCAGGACGAGATCCGTCTAAAGCAAGCCGAGGCGGCCGCGCAGATGACGCAACTCACCACCCAAGTGGATCAGCTTTAGTACGATCGGGACACCGCTATCCGGAAGCGTGACGAGGCAGTAGGCGAGGGGCAGAAGTACTATCAATCGTGCCGCGATCTCCTGACCCATATAGCTGATATGCAGCACGTCTACCAACGGGTGCGTCAGGACTTTGATCAGTTTCAGGATCAGCATATCCCCCTCCAGCAGGAGCACCAAGATCTCCTTTCCGATCGTGCGTTGATCACCGAGGAACGACACTGCGCCCTCAACCTCCTGGCGTCTATTGTGTCGACTGCTTAGCGCGGTGAACCGGGTGCATCTCCGACTCCAAGTGCTCGTCCGTCTCGGAAGCGATCACGCAGTCCGTCCCCTTCTTCTCAGGACCCAGAGTCCGGCTCGCGCAAGCGGGCTCGTCACACTTCGGCTACTGAGGGTGTAGATCCCTCTGCGCCGGTCCGGATCTTCCTTCGGTGGGTGACGTGTCAGCGTCGACGCCGTTTCTGGCTATCGATCTGCCTACCGAGGACGCCGGATCCGACTACGATTCCCTGGATCCGACCCTGACTCCAGCGGAGATGAGTCGGACTCTGAGTCGGTCCGTTCCCAGGTCGGGGCGGACAACTCATCTACTTGCGCCAGCCCAGTGCTAGGAAGTCCTGCCACCTCTGTGGCAACTTCGGATCGAATATGGTCCAGACCTTGTTCTCCGGTGACTATTCCTGGTCTGGCAGATACTGGATCCCACTTTTCTGCGACGACATCCGCCCCGGCAGCTGATGGACCCTGTCCTTCGGTGGCAACTCATAGCGATGGTGATCTCGGATCCCGCTCCCCGGTCGTCGGCTCGAGCGGATTGGGTGCTACTCCCGTGACGACTCCAGGTGGCGGTGGTCATGGATCTTCCCCTCCGGTCGCCGGATCGGACGAATCTGGGGCAGACCCCGTAGTGGCCCCTCCGACTCACAAACTTGCGTCTCCCACCGCCTCGGCGGATTCCGATGCGATCTTTGATGCGTCGGATGACGAATCGTCCCAGGCGGATGCCTCTGGTTCTCATTCGGCTGATTCGGATGATCCTGAAGCTATCTTCTAGGATTCCAACGACAAGCGGCTTCATGTGGCACTCGGCCGATCACGATCTGACGCTCGTCCCCGCGCTGGAGCCCGTCGACGTAGTGTGTCAAGCGCCCCAGACGACGGCGGCGGATCAGTTGCTACCCCTATCGTACTGGATCGAAGTGATGAAGTTGACGACACCGCAGGAAGTGCGGCTGTCGAGGGGGTAACGGATCCAGCCTCGTCAGGGATCGGCGAAGGGGAAGTGGCCACGTTCCAACCTTTCGGCCCAGTGGGCGACTTCATCCCTGGCCTCCGTCGACCGCGGGAGATCTCGAATTCTGATGTGGCGCCTTGGGATCCCAAGCAGATCCACACCCTGACGTTGGACAAGGTCACTCCGCATATTCTGCTTAGCCAGATGGTACTGTCTCCCGGCTGGCTCTTCCCAAAACGGACAGGTCGTGCGGGGCAGCTCGACCCTGCTCTGTATCTTCCCGAACTCATTACTGAGCAGGGAGTGTCCGACTTGTACGCTGAGGCACCTTGGGAGGATCTAGACGTGGATCCTGCGGAACCGTTAACATCCGATCCGGATTGGTGTTTATCTCTGGCCAAGATAGCTACTGATTTCCAAGTCCTCGCGAGGGATCATAAGCAAGCCATTTGGGAGACTACACATTCGTTCCCGATTCTTCGTCCCAGGCAGAGCGCGGAGCCATGGGCTGCATCTATTTACTCTGGTCGAAAGAACCGCAGCTCCCATGCTCGCGAGAAGTTTCGTGCTTGGGAGGATCAGGTTCTCGATCTCATTCGTCGGACGGGGTGCTGTGATCTGGATATCCTGCTGGATCCTGCGTTCTTGCGCTTTCCCCAGAAGTCGGAAGAGTCGACATGGTTCCCCGGACGCGAGGCCCTCGCTGAAGGCCGTTCTGCCCCCAAAGTCTTGAAAGCTACGCTCTGCGACTGTGATCAAGCGTCCGCCTGGCGCAACCACTATCGCACGGATCCCGATACCCATCCGGCTCTCAAGATCCGCCGCCTTCGCCAGAAGTTCACTCCGTCGGACCCGCCTTCCAAGTAATCTGTCGTAGTTTTCGTCCTTGCGGGATCCAGTGATCGTAACCTACTTGTTTGTATGTCGTAACGTCGTTAATATCTCTGATCCGATCCACCCCCGAGTTGTTCTGCTTGGTAACATAGGGCTTCAGATCCTTACTTCGCCACCTTAGCTTGACCTGCACTCTTTCCTGATCCACACTGGTTTTCTGAGATGTATCTACACACACCTCCTCCTCCTTAGGTGTGCCGCCCCCAGGTACCCTCTCGCTCACCTCATCCACCCGAGAGACCAACTCGCTGGAGCGGGCTTCCTCCTTCTTCTTTCTCTGCAGCCATCCTACAGAGTCTTCTTCCTACCTATCCACACCCGCGACCAACTCACACGTGGGGATCCTCTTCCCACCACCCCGCATTCTCCTTGCGGGTCCTCATCTCTCCGCTGCGCCAACCACGACCAACTCGTGGCGGCGGAAGCCCCACCAATGCTTCCTCGTGCGATTGCATGACCTGAAAACGGCTCTGCTTCGCGCGATCTTGTAGAAACTCATGTAGAAGAGCGCCACAGTTGAGGTCGACCTCGTCCACTCATGTAGGATCGTCATACCCCCGCCAATGTATCTTGAACTCTCGGAGGGTGCGTCCATAACGCGTAGGACGACCAGTCCTCACGTCACTGATCCTGTAACGGGGTAAGAAGTACCGTCACTAGCGTACACTAGAGGTGCAAGAGGAAGCTCGCAATAGTAGAACCAAGTGTCAGGTTTGGGGCAAATTTAACTCTGTTTATTTATGGGACGGGAGCGGGGGCCCCGTCCTCTTTGTGAACCACTCAAATCTAAGTCGATGATCTTGGACTAAATTAGTGCTATCAAGCTTTAAAAAACTTGACATCTTGATGATATAATTATGTTGCCGTATATCTGATAACTAATACTTTACACCGATTTTATATTTGGATAATCACATGAGCTCTTCCTTATCCAACATCTTATCAAAGTTTCGTCTCATCTCCCCTCGGATACCGTCGATTACCAATACTTGACCAATATGAGAAGTGCATCGGTTATATGCTCTAGACCTGCTACCGGTTTATACTCTACTGGTGGCAGTGGTTTGCCTACGACTAGCCGCGTTCCTCGTCTCATTATTGACAACGTTGAATTCGGAAAGGTAGTTGGCTTGACAGGGGGTACATGTCCGTCGATATCTGCTACCGTTGCTAGCGCTCAGCTTTCAAACATTATTCCTCAAATTCACCCTACGAGTTCGTATATCGTTCCATGTGATTTAATCAAGAACGATTATGTAGCATCAGCCGACATTATCAGTGCATTTGATAGAGGCGATGCCGCGATAGGAAAGCTGATATCTTACAAACCGAATCAATATGCTTGGATGAACACTCACAATGGCTCGCGATCAACAATCACAATTAGCATCTATAATCAAAATGATAAAAAGGTGATCTTCCGTGATACTTCAGTCTCGATAATGCTCTTACTCAGACAAAAAAGTAAGTTATACTTATTTTTTAATACAATGTGAAGACTTACGCCTCGCTCTGAGCGCAGCCATCTTCGCCTTCATCTCAGGCGATCCTTTCGCTAGTTTCTTACCCTTAGGTTTGGCTACTCCGACACCATAACGTCGCCGGACCTCGCCTCGAACTGACTTGCTTAGATTTTCATGCTCAGGTTTGGTAACTTTGCTGAGTAAGAACGTTTCACCAGCATCAACTGCATCGGTTATGAGACTCTTGCGCTTAGCATAACCGAGAGCATTCTTTGCCGCCTTCTTCACGTCAGCCATTGAAACTCTTCCACCTTCCTTCTCGACATCACTATCAGAATCATAAATATCAATACCAGTGAGAGACTTGATCGCTGCTCTTGCCGGAATAGCAGCGGTTGGTTGGCCGGCATAGGTTGCTGGGGCTGGAACAGCAGCATCAACAGCCTTGCTTAACAGTCCGCTGTCTTTAGCGAATTTAAAACTCTTTTTAATACCACCCCACACTTTGGATCAAATTGAGCCGCCTTGAGCCCTCTTGTAACCCTTTTTAATCTCGTGTCGCGTGATGTCAAGTCTCACACCTCGACCAGCCTTGCGAGCCTTAAGCGCCTTCTCATACGAAGTCGGATGTAGATGAATGAGAGAGCCGCTGCCCTTGAGCTCATTAGATGCCAGACTGATCTTACCTGTCTTGAAAGCCTTAGCCAGCTTTAGTGCTGGGATGTCACTGGAGATCGTTAATTCGCGATACATGGTTGTAATCTATATCTTCTGAATTAAATATTATTCAAGAATAGTCAAATTAAGATCTTTCATATTTTTGAATACATCTGGCTTGTTATACTGCTTCGAATAGAGCCATAGTATACACCAAATCCCGCAGTATTCACCGTACGCACTTTGTAGCTGTCGAGTATAGTATCGTTTGATATCATTCCTGGTCGGTCCCGGTTCCCCCATACCGTCAAAATATTCACCATTATACACTGCCGTCCAGTGTCCTATATCAAGATTAGGTGGTCGAAGCAGTATCAGGACCGATCCTTTCTTTGGAAGTGGCTTCATTATTTCATTGGACTCAAATATATCATCTAGCCTAATATTTAATTTCTCAGCAAGCTCAATCAAATCATGACCACTAGTAATCGGCTTGATTAGGTCGGCCATAATAATTAACTTATTGAAAGTATATAAAAGACCATATAGAATCAACTATGAGCGAGACACAACTATCCGACCAATATTTATACCAAAGCTCTCTAAAGAGCGACCCGGAGATCAAGGTATCTTCTGGCAAGCGTGTACCCTTTGTTATCGATCTAAATCAGGGTTCATACCAGAATGGTGTTATTACCATTGAAGCTACGGCTCAGCTGAATGGATCGGAAGGGTTCGCATGCCTTCGCGATGCTTACCTTATGCTTCCATACAAGGTTTCAATGAAAAATGGTGGCACTGCACAAACTTTAGCTGCTAATCGTCTATGTGCTACGTTAAAGTGCGGCAACTGGAATGTAATTGATTCGATGTCGCTCGAACTCAATAGCAAGACTATCGTCAGTATGGCTGACTACAAGCTATTCTGGAGCAATATTCGAGCTCAAACCGGATACAGTACTCAGTACGTCGAGAAGCATGGTTCTGAGTCTTTCTTATACCCCGATGCCGCTCATCTGTATCATACAGCTCGTTAACAACCTCAAGTAACGGTGACGGCTATTCGAACAATGCCGCGTTTTCCTCTTCATTCACCGCCTCTGCACCTCCGGGCGGTGCTACAATTGCTAATGATGGGTTTGTCAAGCGACTACTCTCTAATCCGCCAAACTCCGGAGCTGATTTCACTTCTTCATGGCCATCCGTAGGTGGTGCTAGCGCTTCGACTACAATTGCTAATTAGACTTCGCGTGGAGCATTTGTTGCTGGTGCGTCTACTGCTAACGCCATTATGGGCACGTGGAATTACATGCTCAAGATTAAACTTACTGATCTCCACCCGATTTTCAAGGAGCTGGATCTTATGGCTAATCCTCAGATCCGTCTACGTTTCCGCGTCAATCAGGGTACCGCTGCTGTCTCTGTTGATGCTGGTAAGGCTATGACCCTAACCTCTACTACTCTTACAAGCAGTAATACATGCCCAGTCATGATTGCCGCCTCGTCCAGCGGTAATCCGATGGCTGGTGTTCTCGCTAGTTCTGCCGGTTTCAGTATCGCGTGGGGAGCTATCGTTAATGCCCTTGAACCTACTATTGATGGAACATGCATGCCTTTCACGACGACTCGTCTTTACGTTCCGTTCGTACATCTTGAGAACCCCCAAGCTATTATTAGCAAGCCTGTTAAAATAGTGCGATTCAACGATTGTTATGCTCAATGGTTTAACCAACGCGCCGGTATCGGTAAGCAATCGAATCGGCTTAATGCCGCATTCGATTTTGCAACTATCGGCTTCGGTGAAGAACGCGAAGTATGTTATCCTCCTGCCGTTTGCTGAGCAGACGGGTAACTTTGCCACGGCAGCTGTCCAAGAATTCCAATCGCCCTTTGACACGGCACCGTAGACGCTTCAACCCGGTTCGTCGATCAGGAACTTTAATGTACGCATTGGTTCGACTCAAGCATTCGACATTAGCCACGACTATGATTTCCATCACTTCACGAACGAAATTGCTAAGATCGGTGCCATCAACGGTGATCTAACGCCCGAACTCGTGAATGGTCTTCTCTATTATCAAACTTGGTCGTTAACTAACCGCGTCCTCATCGCTGATGTTAATCGTCACACCGAAAAGGATGTACCGCAGGCTATCCAGATTCAGAGTGTTAACGCAGGGTGCCAGGGAACGAACAACTTGGTCTTAGTAATCAGTGAACAGGAGCTGACCTATGATCGCCTCAAAGGTGAAGTAATTGATTTCACCACAGCTTAGATATTTAATTAAAAAAATTATATGTTGTGTCGACCCTGTATATAGATACCATGTCAACAACGATTACATTCGGCAAGTATAAGAATTCTTCTATTGAAGAAATATTCGCTATCGATCCCGGCTATTGTCGGTGGTTGAATAATCAACCAAATTTAGTAAATGAAGAAGTTAAGAATTTTCTTATGTCAAAGTTATCTCAGGATGATGATGACTACGTGATGAATTGGGGCAAATACAAAGGAAGGAAATTCTCTGGATTTTATATCCAGAGTCCTACCAGAGGTATGAATTCTAAGTACAGCATATACCCTTAAAACTTCGATAATGGTTAGACAACAAATACGTTTAAATAACCTTGATCATTTGATATCCTGCTAGGAAATGATATTATTTGGTGAATGTTGACCCATCCGGAGAAGATTAAGATCCATATCGTGTTAGAAGGGATACATTCTTCGATTTAATTGTATATGCTAAATTTGATTAATCTGTTACACTCGCGCAACATAAATGGATAAAATTTGCAAGGCGCAGATCAAAAAGATACAAGTACAACCCCCGTGCAGGCGGACGGACGAGGAGTGAGACCTCTATTAATATGAAGCTCGATCTCAAGGAGCGTGACTTCTTCAACGAGGACGATATCGAGCAGATGAAGCTGCGCAAGCAGATCGAGAAGAACAACGCCGGGCTAGAAGGCCACTGTTGGCAGGCCCAGGGCTTGGTAGTAACTCACGGCGCTAGTAAGAGATAGTACAATAGTACTACTGGTACTACTATTACTATAGTAGCTAGTAATTCAGCCGATTCTGATTCTACTACTACTTTAGTAACTAGTAACTCAATAAGCGATCTAATAGTATTAGCGAGTTACTAGCGAGTTATCAGTGGATCGCGAACTGGATTCACGACTTGCTGTAAGCTTTGTATCCATTTTTATCATCGAGCGGACTGGCAGGTGCTCATGAAGCACAACCAGAACGTGGAAATGGAACGAACGCGTCCCGATGTGGACCACACAGAAGCTGTTTAAAGTGTTTAGTAGTTCGATAGTACTATAGTGCTATTACTATAGTAGCTCAGATGTCTAGAAAACTGCTACTATTACAGCTAGTACTTAAGTAGTTTACATCGTCGTACTAGCGAGTTACTAATAGTAGTTCAGACGAAAAGCTGTTACTGCTGATCGAATTGAACCGAAAAACTCAATACCTGTCGATAACCTGTGGTCGCTGGCATTATCGCCAGGTTCCGTTCACTCGATGAATTTGTGCACTTCACGTGCTCTTCGTTACTAGAATCTTACATAAAATCCAGAGCTGTTCCGGGCATAGCACGGCTTTGCTGAAAACTATTCATCAACTTGATCCTGAGTACACCGATTGGTTACGTAATAACAACTTTGTTAAAGAGAAGTGCTTGCGTCTTGTCGCTGAATTAGCTGAACTTCATTAAACCGTGGATATTTTTTTATCTTTTTAGATGAACAAAAAAAAATCTAGCTCTAATTAGCATCCCATAGCTGTGAAGAATTGTTCGATATCATCGAACTGATTCATTTGATTTTGGATGCGGCAAGGATGCATCACGGTTGCGATTAGTTCTTCGGCGATATGGGATTTGAAATATGTTTTATGCTTAGGGAAACCCTTGCGCATTACATTCATTTTGGCTTTACTATAATACTGTAGAAGCAAATACGATGTCAAATCCAAATCCCTGAGAATTTCATCATGCAGCTTTCTGCCTAATTCAGCTTCGTAAATTGCATTTTGTTCTAAGTAAATCTCTTCATCCTCAATCATCCGGTTTTGGCAAAGATTACAACTTTGCATCGTATAAAAGCTGTGATCAGGATCACGGCATTGACGCTGAGGTAGGGGGCGTCCATTAATTCGACGAAGGATATGATACTCCGGACGCTTCTTAAACCACGATTGAGCAAGGATAAAACTCGTAGGATTGTAAATGAAATCTTCAATGGTATTTGCTTTGCGATACTTAAAGCTCAGTGGCGCATCCAAATCGATTGAATTAAGAATCTCTCTTACTGACTCCTCCTTCGTTTCAGCCGATTTGACTGTCTTAAGCTGTCGTGGCTTTGATTCAAACATAAGCTTCACAATATTGTATTCCTTACGCTTCTGAAACCATGGCTGCTTCATTAGCCAAGCACAGTATGATCTATCTTCAAGCATCGCCTCAAGTGTTGCGTGCTTAGAGTTGAATGATAGAGCAGTCATCGTTGTTGTTGGTTGTTGGTTGGTTGGTTATCCTAGGATATGTTCTTATTATACTTTTATATTTCTAATATCAGGATCAACTCAGTTTTATATATCAAAATTTTGAAACTGCTATGTTAATATTGTATGTTGATTTTCTGAAGGGTTGGCATTGTATGTTTAATTTCTGATGGGTACTCCCTTGAAGCAGACTTTTCGGAAGGGTGGTACCTTGATAATGCTGTAAGCAGTTTTTTCTGAAGGGTGCTGCCTTGATTGTTGAATTTAATATGCTTCCTGTAGGTATAAGAGCTTGAGTGTGTATATGATTGGGGTCGTCCTAGGCAAGGGTTCTAGACCCTAATATACTTAAAGAAGACAATTTAAGCTTTTTTTACTTATAAGCGATTAAATGCAAAATAGATAACGTTAAATTGACTGAAAAATACGAATTTTCAAAAAATGTACAAGGTGCTAGTTATTACTTGCTGCTGACGCGTCCTTCGCCGCCTCCGGATCGCCCGAGTGCTTCTTGGAAGCAGGCGCCGGAGGCTTCTCCTCCATGTCGCTTGGGGTGGGCGCGTCGGCGTGGGGCTTGGTGGGGCCTACAGCCCGAAGGGCGTCTGGGGCGGGCCGCACGATGATCCGTGTCTCCGTCGTCATGCCCGGTGGGCTTAGCGGTGTGCACGTGTGCTCGGAAGAGCGTGAATTGCCGAATAATGCTCTGTTCGCGTTTCCAATGGATTTCCCCGCTGGGAAAGGTGCTTCCTGTTTGGGTGAGGGAGGGTGTAATGGGGCCAGGATTGGCCAGTGTCCTTTTCAAGGAAAAGAGATGTTCTCTAGTGTGGACCACACCGGTCAGTGTGGCCCACAAGAACTGAGTGTCATACACCACGATGGGTACGGTGTACCAGGAGCCCTTCAATAGAATACAAGTATTTACGGTAGACCTCCCCATGTACTATGTTAATTTAGGGGTCGGTCGTACTTAGGACGACGGCGCACGGGAACCAACCACTGAGGAAGATCGCCATTTAGACAGGGGTTCAGTATGCAGATAGAAAGCAGTAGATAGAACTTTATGAGTGTTATTAATACAAGACAATTTAACTCTAACCTACAAGTGTGCAAGTCTCTTTAAATACTCGGTACTAAAGAGGACCGATAAGGCAGGGCCTTTTGCACAAGCAGCAACAGAGACGCCAGGCGTCTGTTGTGGTTAGCGTATTACGCTTCCTCCTAGCTATTGTGCGTGTGACCCCGTCACACCTGGTAGCACTTGTAGTCAATCCCGCGACCGACGCGGATCTCTACAATCAGGGTCTCTTTGAGTATGGAAGACTCAGGGAGTCGGCTGCCGGCGCGGCAGGACTTTCCTCACCTCTCCGATGCGCACTGGGCTACGCTGGAGAAGATGGTTTAGCCTCCTGGGCGAGGCAGCCTTCGCTGGATTTCCCAACCTTCCTGCTGAGCAACAAAGGGCGCGTGTGGAACGCTTCGACCAGTACGAGTCGTCGCTGATTGCTCACGTGAGCGCTGCTGCGCAGGAAGCCGCTCGTGTGACGATGCGAGCTGAGGCACAGAGTGCGGCACAACCGTCCGCCACGAATACGGCCTCATTCGCTGCGCGTCCAACCACGACGAAGCCCGTCAAGATGTCGGTTCTGACGTTCGACGGCAAAGACTCAGATAGTATTGTGTTCTGGGTTCGCGAGATCGAGATCGCGCTGAGCGCTGGTCAGATCTACGACGCGCGAGCTCAGGTGACGTTTGCGCTGTCCAACCTTGGAGGGCGCGCACGCGCATGGGCCATGGCCCGTGAGACGGCGACGCCGGGGTACTTTACCTCGTGGTCGTTCATGGAGCAAGATCTACGCTCCACCTTCCTCCTTGCCAATGTGGCATACCGCCACCGCTCCAGTTTCTTGCGGTGCAAGCGAGGCAAGCGGTCGGTTCAAGACTGCGTCATGGAGCTCCACAACCTCGAAGCCGCCATGGCCGGCGCACCCCTCTCTGAGGACGTCAAGGTGACGGTCTTCGTGGACGGTGTCCGCTCGGGTCCGGTTCGGACGGAGCTCTTCCGGCGTCAGCCGAAGACCTTCAATGAGGCGGTCCACATCGCTATGTTGGAGGATCACTGCGTGCGCTCAGCGCAAGGGCACACGCCTCATGTCGAGGCAAGTGAGGGTCCCACTCCGATGGAGATCTCTCTTGCCGAGTCGACTCGCTCCCAGCGGACGCATCGGGCGAGTGGTCGCTGTTTCGGTTGTAACCAACCTGGTCACTTCCGTCGGAACTGTCCCACCAACCCATGGAAGGCACCACGCGACAAGAAGTACGCGGCGCGTCCGGCTCTCAACAGCCTCGAGGCGACAGAGTCGGAAAACGGCGACTCCCAGTAGGGGCGGGACGCCCTGCTGGGAGACTTCGCTCCTCTTCGAGGAAGGTGAGTCCCTCACCAGCCTCTCCAAAGGAGCAAGTCCCTGGGACGACACTTCTGTGTCTCTTCGTGGCCGCCGCGCTGTCTAACCTCGTGGTCATCACTGCCAGCGTAAAAGGGTATCCGGAACCGATGACGGTCCTGATCGATTCAGGGGCGTCGTTTAACTGACGAAAGCCAGTTTGGCTAGGAACAGTGCCATTGAATACGAATGCTTTAGAAGCTTCTAAGAGTAATACCAATGTATCTGTTCGCTTAGCGACTGGCTCCATCGTGTCTACACGCAAGATTACCATACCCTTAAGCGTGAAGTTTGACGACTTCAATTCGGTCGAACCGTTCATTGTCTTGGACATGGATGATAGGTACGATCCTATCCTCGGCATGCCTTGGCTTGCTCAGCACGAGCCGTGGATAGACTGGCGTAGTCGCACTATTGGTGTTTGAACCATTCCGTCGAGATCTAGGGAAGTCCCGGAGTTCCGCAAGCACGGACTGGTGCGGCTGCGTACCTCAAGCTCCCGTATTGTGAGGCCGTACGACAGCCAGGGAGAGGTGAAGGTGTATTTCCGAGGCTACTGCAACTCCGGCGGGCACTCCAGCTCGAGTGCGCCGACGCAGCTATTCTGCGAGGTCGTGCTGGACACGGCGCAGCTGGTGGAGGAGTCGTACATGAAGAAGATGGCGTGGTTCGTTCACGCGCACGCGCGGTGTCAGAAAGCGGAGGAGGACAAGCACGAGGGGTGTGCGTGCTGCCACAAGCACCCCACCAAGGGCTTTAAGAAGCTGCTTGAGAGCACCATAACCTGCTTTGTGTGTAGACGGAAGGTCTGCAAGAAGTGCACTGTCAAGTAAAACTCGTCCATGGACTCGTCGAGCAAGAAGAATCTCGACTTCTGCTTGAACTGCTATCTCAAGAGATGTAAAGCACCCGGGGACTGGGCATTATCTTTGTCGTTAGAATAACTAAATGACCGTAATGCATCCTCACTGGAAAAAAAAGAAAAACTGTTATCTCACGGCCAAGTAGTTATCAGCGTGGAGAGTGGCCTTGATCTCTCATAGATCGTTTGGCGGCGTTGAAAGCTGGACATATCTTGTAAGCTATACTAGTACCTTATCACAGCCACCGCGTGTGGGCGTATGTACACGGATGTAGCAGCTACCATGCAGGACTTCGTTGGATTTGTGTTGCGCGGCGTGCAGGTTCTCGTGGTAGTCCCTCAGTCGTTACATGCACATTCAATGCTGATTGATGTACAAATACCGGTATTCTTACACAACTACATGTCCCACATAACACACTAGCTAACCTGTTGGCAGACACTTTCCCGTTTTTTCTCGGTTTTTTTGTGGACCACAGCTTATTTTCTGACTGACCTGAGCTGCAGTTTTCGAAATGGAAGTGCCTACGTTCACAAATATTTTTGTACATAAACACAAAGCCATTTCGTACCGGTAATTACCGGTACCCCCGTTTTCATAAAATCTCAAAAATCTGATTTCTAACAATTACAAGCCACTCATTCATGTTCCATCCCTTCGACGCCACGCCCCAGTCGCCTCCCTTGTCGCCCGCCTCCGTCGCCCCCCTCACCACCCCTCCCCCGTCTCCGCCCTCGCCGCCAAGCATCCCCCCCCCTGCTGTGTCGGTCGTCAAGCTCCTCGCCGGCGCGCTCATCTCGGACGGCGCGCCCCTCTCGGCCGGCGCGCCCCTCCAGGTCGGCGCGCTCATCTCGGCTGACGCGCTCATCTCGGTCGGCGCATTCCTGTTGGCGGACATGCTCGGCACGTTACTCTCGCCGCTGCCGCGCTTCAATCCTCGTCGCAGCCGCGCTTCCCTCCTCGTGCTTCCGCGTCACTTCGATCGTTAACTAAAAGTGTTGCTTAATGTATAATATATTATTTACGCCTCTTATGGAGAGTCACCAAGTCGCTGTTTTTCGGTGGTGAGGTGAATGGGATCAAATTGGTGACTCGTTCACCAATTTTTACCAATGTTGGTGACACGTTCACCAATTCTGCTGACTCTTCCACCCGTGTCGGACAAATACTACATGTAGTAGCACTAAGCATAATGAGTTTAACGCGCTGCATGTACATGTACAGTGGGGGCGTTGCCGGCCACAACTCCAGTTGTGGCTGGCAAGTTGCCAGTGGCAACACAGTCGTTTCCACGCTCATGGGCATACTGGCCTATGTACGCCACATAACTGTAGAGACCAGTCTCTAAATACTATTTTCAAACCGGTAGATACCGTTGCCATATCGCCCAGGCTTGAACACAAAAATTGGTGAACGTAGGGAGAGCCTTTCGAAATGGCCGGAGGGATTGACCAGGATGCAGCTGCGGGGTGCCGACCAGCAGCTTGGAATACGACGCTTGCCGGTCCGTACACGTCCAGTCTGGCCTCTGGACTCCAGACTCTGGACCAGAGGTCGAGGTGGCTTCGCACGACAGCTCGAATTTCGAGTCGAAATGGTCTCAAAAGTGAAGGGAATGACCAGAATGCAGCTGCAGGGGGGGGGCACAAGTTGTGGCCCACAACTAGAGATTGATCATTGATCGCAAAGTTGGTCCGGTTGCAGTTACAGTATCATTGGACCGACCTCTCGCCGAGTGGCGCTCGGCCCCTGAGTTCATTTCTCATCTTCCCGCGTGCGTGCCAAGCGCCCCCCTCCGCAAGTCCCCGCCGACTTCAATGCTGCAAGTGTCCCAGCTCCGCGCGCAGCGCCGCTCGACGCCGAGCCGCCTGCAGCCGACGCTGGCCCGCGTCTTCGCCTCCGAGGGCAAGGGCGAGGTGGCCGTGTGCAAGGACGAGATGCTGCGCGCGCTCGACAAGTTCTAGAAGGAGTCGGCGAGCAAGACGGTGCCGTGGTTCCTGGAGAACATGCCGCCCTCGTACTTCCGCTCCATCATTGAGGAGGACCGCGTGCAGCACCCCAACGCTATCACGGCGCTCGTGGGCGCGCAGTAGCCCGAGGTCATGCTGCGCTCCGTGGACCACAAGGTCTTCTCGCACTTCCGTTTGGGCGCCAACTTCCCCGGCCGCCTGACCAACGTGCTGGAGTAGCTGCCGCAGACCGTGGACGGCGCTACGCTGGCGCGCGTCAAGATCTTTACGGCGCTGGACGACTGGCTGGGCCTCGACATCTTCCGCTTCGACCAGCAGAAGCCCTTCCTCAACCAGACGGAGGACGAGAAGCTCGCGCACGCCAGCATCCAGCGCTTCTGCGCTGAGATCCAGGCCAGCAAGTACGCGGGCGACAAGAGCTACCCGGCTGGTTTTGCCGCAGTGAATGACGTTTGGCTACTCGGCGGTGATCTGGACGACACTAGGGTTGCTGCGCTGACACTGAAGTACAGGTGCGGATTCTGTGGAGATATCGGCGTCGGAATCAATGGGTGAAGAACATCTAAGAAGGCATCTTCGAGGCTGCCGTTTCGGCAGAGCTTTTGATTGTTCGCGCAATTTGTTCTTTGGGGCGGCTTCACGGACGTTGTGGGCGTGACTTCATGAGATCGCGAGTGCTGTATCAGATTCCAGTTGCCGGGGCCGCACTTCGAGCCCGAGACCGTGGACAAGTTCCTCAATCACAGCAACACCATGTATGTGCAGTTCAGCAACCCGCGCCGCCACGCCTCGCAGATGGAGCTCTTCAGCCGCGTGCGCGGGACCGAGGGCGTTGCCGTGGGCGTTGAGCACAAGTGGGAGACCCGCAGCGAGGAGAACAAGCTCGCCAGCAGCGGCGTCCCGCAGACGATGCTGACCATCGCGGCGTCCAACGTCATCCCCAAGAGCTTCACGCAGAAGACGGACGCGTACCTCGGGCTGTGCAACCTCAACGTGATGCGCGCGCATCTGGACGTGGTCAAGACCCGCTCAACAGCGGTCACGTCGCCATGATCCGCATCCTCGTGCAGCCCAGCGAGGAGGCCCTGAAGGAGGACTGGCGCGCGTGGAGGTCCAGCTGCTCTTCCGTGGGTACAAGAAGGATCATACGTCGGTGCCTCCGCCCGCCAGCGAGCGCATCAGTCGCGCGGTCACTCGCGTACACGACGCCGTCCTCACCCACTTCGACAACGTGCGCGAGGATGACAAGCAGATCCTCTTCACACTGATCGAGGAGCACCTGCCACGCAAGCTGCGCGAGCTGGCGCTGGACCGCGTGCAGCAGAACGTGCCTCTGACCTACTTGCGCTCGATCGGGGCCTCGATCCTGGTCAGCAAGATCGTGTACCGCGAGGGCCTACAGTTTAAGGAGGCGTTGTCGGACAGCATCCTGGGCAACATGGCCCTGCAGTACCTCATGCAGGAGATGAAGGCACAGCGCCTCGTATAGGACGCGCGCCCTCGCAGCTCTCGAACAAGGACGACATCGCCGACTTGATTGCTCACGGTTTTGTCTGGGGTGCCGATTTTCGACTAGCCACTTTTTAATTTTCAGCTAGACACTTTTTGTTACTACATTTTCAACTAGCCACTTCGGGCGTGTTCGACTTGAACAGTCAAAATCAAAGAGAGTAGTAAATAGATATTTTGTCTCGACCGACTATGAGCACTCCTATCTGAACCAGCAATTTGAACAGTTTGTGTTTCACTTGAAAGCAGCTGGTGTAGGAAGTGGTTTGTATCCAATAAAATAAAAGCGAGGTTTACATTCTGTGGCAAGCATTGCTCACAAACCAACATGGATGGAGACGACGAGGGCGACTTGTGGTTAGTGCAGGCTCTTGCAGTTCTGCTGCAAGCAAGACGCGTCGTTGCGTGCGCGGAAGTAGTGCTGTAGCAGTCGCGTCTCTCCTCGCGCGTCCATGATCGTCGTGGTTTCTTCGCGGCTGGTTCCATTCGGTCTTACTCGAAGATGGACAGTGGTCAATAGATAAAGGGTGTTCAAATGACTGGTTTTGAAAAACACCCCCACCATGAATTTCAAAACCACTCATTTTAGGGCAAAACAGTTGTTTTTGTGTTTGTGTGTTCGACTTGCATATTTATGGCAAAATGACTGCTTGGGAGGCAAACCAGTTCTTTACGCTTCGAAATAGCAATTTAAGCGTCAAGTCGAACACGCCCTTATTGTTTATCGCACTAGCCACTAGTGACTACGCGTTCCAGCATAGTGGCTAGTGGAAAACTCAAACAGAGCCTCCAAATTAATTTAACGACTAGTCCCTTAACTCATGCTCAACTAGTTACTTGTAACTAGCCGACAATGCAAAACTGATCAGAGATAATGTAAAACAACCACAGATATGCATTTTCAAATAGTCACTTTTGCATTGGTCATTCCCTGCAACATGTGTAGACCTGGTTTAGGCCCGCGTGCTCCGCACACGGTCCATAAACCACAGGTAGCTTCCTACATTGGAGGAAATGTTCAGATTATACACAGAATGGTGCGAACTATACACGACGACCAGTGCAAAATGAACCGGTCAAATTATACAGTTAGGAACCCCAACCACAAACGGATGCTGTCCACTACGTGAATAAGCAGCTGGCATTGTCGAGTTATACATGTATTAAATTAATACTTAAGCGACCTACAACAGTCCAGTGTTAGCTACTATCTAGTAGTTTGTCTTATCGGTGCTGCTCTCGACGCTGCGCTCGTTCGCGCCTTAGTTGCCGCTGCGCTTCCAGCCTGTCCTCGTCTTTAAGATTTCGGGCTGGTTCAATGGTATTGTGCCACTGAATTTCAGCATCCACACCACCATCCTCGTTGTAAATCCAGCGTACAATACGTTCGTATGTATACGAGTAATTTTCGTCTCGTTGGGGGCGCTCCGTTTGGTCTTCTTCGGGGGCATCGTCGTCTGGGATAACAACGGGAGGTGGTAGCGCTGGACTTCCTCGCGCGAGGTCCTACTTTCTTGGGCATCGTCCGATATAACGACAGGAGGCCGCATCTGCACATCTTGACGCGGAATCCCCTGGTCTTCGACGTCGTCAATGATGGCATGCTCTGACTGTAGAATGAGTTGATCGGATGTTGTCTGCTGATCGTGTTGACCTGGGAAATCCAGTGGGAGCTCGCCGTGGACCGGTTCTTCAAGAGGTGCATCATCTTCTATAGATCCTAGATCTTCTTCTTCGGGGTGTAAAACCTCAAGTGCATATTCCGGTTCATGATGTGGCTCGTTCAGTACGGCAAATTCGCGCCGAACATCATCTCGGTTGATGTGCGGGGGGGCGGCCAGAAATGCCGCAATGGCTGGTTGTACTTCATCCGGAGCTAGACCTAGGCGAATATAGGCAACCCGCAGCGCATCCATTGCACTACCCTCTATCGAGACTCCATTAGGTAGCATCTCGAGACACATTGACCGAAAACTGGCCTTTGACAGCATCGGGAACAAAATCAAAATGAAGCAGTGGAATTTTGTTCGAGGTTGCAAGTCACAGATTGATGTAAAATTATTACTGGTCAAGCTTCATGGAAAACGACACGTCTTTTCTTCAAGTAGAGGTAATAAATGTCACTCAGTTGTCCAATAAGACTACTGGTAGTAGATGCTTCCCCTTCAAAGCATTTCTCTCGATTAGATTTCTAGGAAAACCACTTGACCATTACATAGGTACGATACGAGTCATTTGGTCAGAATACGATCTGAGGGGGAACCAAGAGGGCGCTTCGAATGGTGACCCAGGGAAAGCGGAAAGCGGACAATGAACGTCGATAGGTGCGGCGTCAGCTCGCCTTCCAGGAATGCAGGGGTACTGCGTCTGCTTGCCCACATCAAGCGCATAAGGCGCTGCGTTTGCACGCCAAGACTGCGAGCGCGAAGTTGGTGCAGGGGTGTAGCGTCTGCTCACAATCCGAGGTTGCTGGGGTATTGCGTGTACTTGCCCGTGGCGTGGATGTACTTGTATGGTGGTTGTTGTGCGAATTGAGATTTCGCGTCTGGGAATCTGTAAGAAGAGGTTGTCTTAGATAAGTTCTCTAGTTCATACGCTCTCAATTGCATATCTTGCATCGAAGTCTGACGGAAACAGGATCAGAATATGTTAACCTGGAACCACACACGACCTGTGGGTACGTATAGACACATATTGGATTGGACAGCCCAATTATGCTGCTCACCAACTCACTTTGTGTGAGTCGAATCGATTTCGGCCTAATTAGGCCGGCGTATTCATTGCGGTCTAATTACTATTAAGGCAGATACACACTGCATATGTACATTACGGCCAAATCTTGCCGCTACTTGATTGTCGATATGTAGACTAGTTACACTGAAGCGGCGTCATTGTAATCAAACGTAATATGCTAAGGTTATCTGTTCCTTAACAACACCCGATACGGCACCTCAAGTCCTTGTCAACTACCTCCTTATTTAGCTACTTGCTTCTTCTCCGATCACTGACAAAAATCCTGTAAGGTAAACGCTAGTTTCTGCAGTTTGCTCGATGCGTGTGCACACAGCTATATGGCTGTTTGCGGAGGAGAAGGGCAATCGGTACGCCCAAAATTACGCTAAGGAACGAAAGGGACTTAAAGGAGCGACTCTACTACGACGCGACAGCGAATGGCTTCTGGGTAAGGGTGGAATTCGACTACGTAATGCGTGGAAGGATCTATCCGAAGCCAGGCGCCAAGAACTGTTGGCGGCAACACCTGATCCAAGCATCATTGATGACACATTTGGGATTCTGGATGAAAGAACTAAACGCAGCAAATCAGAACCACAAGATTCAGACGTTGCAGACAATGGCCGTAAAAAACAGCGACTAGAAAGCCGCGGACCGATGAAGGCAGCAAAATCCAGCGGAGCTCATGGTCAAGATGTTCCTCCCGATGATCAACAATTTCAGCGCGCGAGGCTAGAGTACCATCAGGTCGTTGTCAAGGAGTCACGCGTGCTCATGCAGTTGGCGTACGACAGCGGCAATATGGACGGCTTACTGAAGTCGCTGATTTCAGGGGTAGAGAGTGCAATTCAAGTGGCTCGGTTCAAGGAATACACGACTCAACCTAAACCAGATTTTGAAGAGGTGGCGAGACAAGTAGCGGATGTGTTCGTATCCGTGAAAGGTATGGTTCAATTTGCGCCGGAGCCGTTCCAAGCTGATGACGCGCCGTCGGAAAGCTTCGCGATCGCTAGAATGGTTCAAGCCCACGAAAAGTACGTCACTGCTCTAAATCATTTGGTGGGTAGCCATGAATCCAGCGTGGACCCAGACCCACCTTTGCTTCAAGCTCACCACAAGTTTTTTGGACGAGTTGTCGGCTCAATTCATAAAACGTAAGCTGTATTGTGCATATAAAAAGCAAACAATGAAATCGTTCTATCTTAATGCCAATCTAGTTTCCAGTCGCACATTAGTAGCAGCTGAAGACGACCGCCTTAGACCAAAGTCTTAATTGAGAATGAATTGCACGTCCAGCGCTGAAGAAGCCTTGGGTGGTCTTCCAGTGAGCGAGCTGTTGGGTTGAGTAGGCTTCTGTTTCGGTTCGGCCGGTTTTTTCTGGTTTTGCCTTGCGCTTTTTTAGTTTGTTTCTTGCGTGCAACACGATTTTTTAGTTTAGCCGCGGGATCATGTCTGCTGGCATTCAAACCACGAGTACGTTCTGCAACAATGATGTGAGCACACGCGAGCATTTTTGCAAAATATTTGCAACCACATACGTGCCGCTCAAGATCTACAATCCAACCTTGGTCCGGAATTCCCAATCGATGGGCTCTACGCAGAGACCATTTGACAGCTTGGGTCTCAAGCTCGCGCGCTTTTGCCGGTACGTCCTCCTGCTCACACTCAGTTGTACACGGATGAAGCCGAGCGACAAGGTCGTTAGTATGACCGACATTGTCTACGCCAGTCAACACCACATCAGGGTCAGTAACGACGGGTTCATTCAAATTCCCTTCATCGGTTTGTTCCAAACTTTCAGAGTCTCCGAATGCAATAGAAAATTGCTCCAATGCCTCTTCATGATCCTCCACATCCTCTTGGCGGACCCCCGCTCGGAGCTACTTCACATACACGCACTTGGGGTTATCGGTGTTCTGCACAGTAACTCGATTGGAATCCATCATGGAGACCGCTGCTCTAACCAGTTCTGTCGTCGGCACGGCCACGTAGTCCGAAGTTACTGGTTGTTTCGGCCCCAATGTTTCGATAAGATCTACCAACTTCTGCAACAGTAACCTCATGTGAAATCGACGACGCTGTACGAAAGCCTTTATCACCGCGTTAAATGTTTCACAGGGGTTATTCGTAGTAGCGTATCCTTGAGGCGTATGGTACACTTGCCACCGCCAGAATCGACCCTTGATCCACTCATCTTCAAAGTATTTCGCAAACGCTTGGAGATGCGTCGACTCTCGCCACTTGGCTAGTTCTGCTTTCTTACACAAATCATATTCGTGCTGGCTGCTACAATAGTGCATGTCCATAATCGATCGCATCACGGTGTACCTATCAGCCGGAAGAAATTGTTGCGTTTTCTTCCGGACATTGTACAAGACATGGAAGAAGCACATTAGAACATTAGCTTCCGCAAATTCCGGTAAACTGGATAGTGCTAGGAATTGCGCATCTTCCGCATCTCCCATATTCGCATCGATGCGAAGCTCTCGACCCCTCAAACTGCGTACCAACTGCGCGAAGCTCCTGAAGCATTCGCCATATTCGTAAGCACTTCGCCGACTGACGATAAATAAAGCGCCAAGCTGATACGAGCGCGCCTGATCGGTGAAACCACACGATATGACCGGATAGCCAATGTCACTTAGCTTGAAGGTGGCATCCGCATGGAACATAGTGAATGTTGACGTAGATGCAAACTTAAGAGCACTGTCGATCATGGCGAGCGAGGTGATTCCAATGATGAAAGGATCGTCATCCTCTCCTGAACCAACGTATGCGAAGCCATCTTTGTCGAACTTATGACCAAACAAAAAAGCTTTGTTCAAAGCAATGTCAGACGTGTAAGAATGCGATCGAACCATGCTCTCAATAACTCGAATCGACTTTTTTGTCCCATGGTCTCGCCGAATCTTTTTCAAAGCGTTCTGGATTTGAAGTGGCGTTGGCCACCCTCGCCTCGGAGTTGGAATCGATGTCTGCCTTTTCAAATTCACCAGAATTACGCGGAATGGATTTCCGATTTCATCTTGTTCGCCGATAAATGTCTTCATTTTCTTTGACAGGCGAGCAGGGAGAACTGTGGTACACGGAAGAGCTCCTCGTGAATGCGAAGCACTGTTTACCATTACGAGCCACTTGTCGGAGGCAGTGCAATGGAGTACTTTGTATATCACGGAACACTCTCCAAACTGGGCACATGTTGCGCTTTTGCACTGCAGCCGACGCTCAATCATTGTGTGACACCCAACGCATACTCGGCACGAGTTGGAATCTCTCTTAAGAAAGATTGCAGCGCAACACAAATCACCGTCGCGGTAGTCGTCAAAGGCTTCTTCTGAGTCGAGCAAAGTCACACGTCGCCAAGTAGTCATGTTCTGTTCACGGAGCGGAATGTGGCGCAAGAGGAAGTTGGGCAGAAGGAGGGAGCTGGTCTGGGTAAGTTGCCTATTAATAGTAGCTCTGAAACGGATGTTGATATTTGATAAGGCCGATGTATGCCGGTGTATGGCGCCCCTGGATATGTTGTATGCTCATTACTACTTTTATCCCGTATGTATGCTCGGCAATACCGTGTATGTTCAGGATGCAAATCTGTATAGATCGTCCATAAATTATGTATAATTTGTCACCCCATCTCCCTACATTGGACTTAGCCTGGGTTTAAGTCCGCGTGTTTCGCACACGGCCCTTAAACCGCAGGAAGCGCTCTTGACTGACATTACGTTCCTGACCTAATAACTACACCCTGATCCCTAAACCCCCTTACCTCGAGGGCACAAAACCCTAGACCCCCCTCTACCTCCCCCGAAGGGGGAGCACCTCGCTTCGCTCGGTAGTCGGCAGGACCCGCCTTCGGCGGGCGTTGGCGACGACAGGTCCCGTAACGATGTGCTCAATTGGGGTCAAGTGAGTCACTTTGGTCCTTTGGTCCGACCAAAAGTACGTCAAATCATAGTACTGTCGAAGTTCTTTTACTGTGTCTCGACTAGATACTTGATTATCGCACTTAGAAAGTGGCTATTTGGAACGGCACTCTCAAAAGTGGCTATCTAAAAATTATGAAGTGGCTACCCGAAAATAAATACCCTTTTATCTGTGCCGGCATGGACACGCCCAACAAAAAGTGTACCTTAAAGTGAATTGGCCTCGAGAGGCGAGAGTAATAGATGTATCATTCAAGCAAAGATTTCATGTTTTCAATCGGCATGCATTTTCAACTTCCGTCAGCACAGCTCCGCTGTACTAGTATTTAGCCGTCTAAATCGCAAGCAAACCAGATCAAAACGTAACCTTTTCTGCGAACTGCGATTTCCCCCGGGACGGAAGCCCGGGTAGGCAGTAAATTGTCCTCCTTTGCTCTACCCGCAACGGTTGCTAACACAAGCTGGGGTTACGAGGTCGCGGCTCCGGGCTAAAGCTATAGGAGATCCCAAGTACATATTCAAGTAGATAAACTAGCAGATATTTTTTGATAGAGAACAACCTCACATCATCAAATGGTCATCTCAACATTGTAATCGTAACGTTACTTCGATGATGTGGAGTTGTGGCGCGTCGAATGGTTCACGCCACGTGAGCCGCCAACGAGCGAACGCGCACAGCCAGCGGCCCCTTCACCGGCAGCACCAAAGATAAGTCGTACGTGATGTCGAAGGGGTCCACCACCGTCTCGAGCTCGAAGCGGCTGAAGACCACGGATAGCACCGTCATCATCTCCATCATCGCCAGGCGCATGCCGATGCATTGTCTGGGGCCAGCGCTGAACGTGACGAACTGGAAGGACGAAATGTTCTTGAGCTTTCCTGTCTCCGCGTCGATCCACCGCTCCGGTTTGTAGTCGGCAGCGTCGGGTCCCCACACACTCGGCTGGCGGGCCGACGCGTACATGGAGAAGACTGCGCGTGCGTCCTTGGGGACGAAGGTGCCGTCACTCAGCGTCGTGTCTCGGTTGGCGAGGCGATAGACGGCCAGTGAGTTGAGCCGCAGACTTTCCTTCAGCGCCGCCTCCAAGTACGTCAACTGCTGCAGATGCTCCAGCGTGGGGGTGTCCACTTCACCCGTGAACAATTCCGGGGCCACCAGACGTAGCTCCTCGCGCACTTTGCACAGCACGTGCGGGTGGCGATTCATCATGACAATGAACCACGACAAGCTGAAGGCGGTTGTGTCCTTCCCGGCGGCGTAGAAATTCACGCACACGTCGCGAACCTCGCGGGTGTTGGTGAAGTCGCCGGACTGCAGCATGAGAGTCATGAGGTCCTTGTGGTTCGAAGTCGCCGTCGTCGCGACTTCCTCTGTGGTTCCCTGCCGCTGCTTGTCTGCCAGAGACTTTGCCATGATCTCCTGGACCGTGTCGTGCACTCGCTGCATATTCTCTCGCATCACGCGCTCACTGCCGATGTTGAAGAACCGACGCAGCTTCCACATCCACACGGGGCTCTGCAGCCGCGTCTGCACCACCTGCAGTGCGGCGTCCAGCGGTTGATACGTATCCACATCCACTGGATCGTCCAGGCCGTTGAGCTCGACTCCGAAGCCGATGCGGGTGAACGTGTCGGCCGTGAACTTGTTAAGCAGCGACTTCATGCTCACGGGTTGCCCGCGCTCAGCACACGTGGCCAGGACTTGCCGCAGCTTGACGGCCTTCTCCCGGACCACAGCGTTCATGCAGTCCTTGAGCATGTGCATGGAGAAGAGGTGGCTGGTGACTCGGCGCTGGTGGCGCCACTTGTCGCCGTCGACGTTGAAGATGCCCTCGCCCAGAACCTCCAGCACCGTCTCGCCCGGGCCGCGCACGAACACGTCGAACTGCGTCTTGAACACGTCTTCGTAAGCGGCAGGGGAGGTCACCACCACTCGGGGGCGCTGTCCGACACCCGTCAAGAGCCACGGCTTCCCGCCGCTGGCGAGACTCTGCTCCGTCATCCAGTCGTGCAGGCGGTGCCGCTGGAACCAGAGCAGGTCGAGCGTGTTGCCGAGGACCGGCAGCGTCGACGCCGGGCGGAACAGCTTCTGGCCGTTGGAGTGGGGCGACGGCTTGGCCAGCAGCTTCCATATGAAGAAGAGGAAAGTGAAGACGGTGGCCGCCAAGGACGTCAGATACTGCGAGTCGATCATTGCGGTTGGTTGCAACAGGGTGCGAATTCACAAGTGGCGAGTGACTAGAGCTGGGAGATCGCCGACTATGTAATGACACCAGCTCGTGCATCATCGACGGCCGAAGACAGACATCACAGTCTGCACGACAAGTGTCGAGTGCCGAAATTCAGGCAAATATTGACTTTATCGTGCAATCGATGGTACCTTTCTTCTCCTTCTTTTTGCAGTTCGTCTTGAACTTCTTGCAACTTTTTAATCAACTTCAACGCATCTGATTCCGGGTACATACTCAGACGCTCTAAACCAATCAGAGTCGAAAGAATTCCCGTTACGACTTGACCCCTTTTTTCTCGAGGGTACGTCACAGTCTCAATCTCAAGACTTCCGTCTGCAATCCCCCATGGCGCTCTAGAGACGTGTGGGGCCACAACAACTCGCAGCAGCTCGGCCTCGATGTGGCCGACAAGGACGTCTTCGAAATGGTGCGTCCTCTGAAAAAAAGTAAATAAAACCCACTAAAACTAATAAAACCCAATCCACCCACCCAGCGCCAAGTGGAGGCTCTGCGCAATGAGGTGATCGTCGACTTCTCGGCCGGCGAGCGCCACTCACTGGCCCTCAACGAATTCGGCCAGGTGTTCGCCTGGGGCCGCGGCCGCGAGGGCCAACTGAGTCTGGGCGATGTGGCCGGCGTGGCCAGCGCCGTCGCCCTGCCGCGGCGCGTCGGCAGCGAGCTGGCCGGCCAACTGGTGACCAAGATCTCGTGCGGCGAGTCGCACTCGCTGGCGCTCTCGGTCTCGGGCGACGTGTTCATGTGGGGGCTACTGCCCGTGGCCAAGGTCCTGTACGACGAGGACGGCCTGGCCGCCGACGCCTCGGACCGGGCCACGGTCGAGCTGGCCGGGCTGTCCAGCGAGGAGATGCGGCGCGCGCAGCGGGCCCGGTCCAGGGAGGAGCTGCGTCGCCATATGGACGACAGCATCATGGCCCGACTGGTGCGCGACTCCATGCAGGTATACGAGGACGCGGGGGGCGTCGGGGACAGCGTCAAGGTGCAGACGGTGCGCGCACCGTGCATGACTCCGCGGCTGTGCACTGGGCCGCTCTCGAGGCTCGTGGTGACGAACATCGCAGCGGGCTTTGCACACTCATTAGCCACGACGAGTGAGGGCGCGGTGTTTAGTTGCGGCTACAACGACAACGGCCAGCTCGGACTTGGGTCGAGACGCAACTCGGCCGAGTTCCAACACATCCGAGCGCTCGACGGGTACTTCATTGAGCATATCGCCTGTGGACAGCAGCATTCGCTCGCGTGTTCTAGGATCGTAGACCCGAGTGATGGGAAGCTGGATGACGACGACCCGAAGTCGCGATCCGGCGTGTGCTTCTCGTGGGGGCTTGGTGTGCTCGGGCAGCTGGGCACGGGGATCAATATATCCTGGCTCCCGGAGGAGGTCAAGTTGGCCCGCCCTGCAGTGTCCGTTGCCGCTGGCAGCCACCACAGTGTAGCAGTCACGGATGACGGCAAGGTGTACTCGTGGGGCCACAGCGAATACGGCCAGCATGGCGCAGGTGAGACGTTCTACGACCTGCAGCAGCATGCGCACTACTTCTTCCCGAGAGTGCAGCAGGCTCTTGCTGACGACCCTCGTATTAAGGTTGTTAGTGCCAGTTGCAGCTCGCACTCGACGTTTGCCTTGACGCGGGACGGGTCTGTGATGTCATGGGGCTGGAACGCCTTCGGTGTACTCGGAAATGGCAAGTACCAGCACTCAGTCCACCCTCAGCGAGTGTTCGGTCTGAAGGATAACGTTGTTGTCGCGGTGGGCGCTGGCTCAAATCACTGCGCTGTGGCAGTGCGGCCTCGTGGGGTTCATTACTCACTAAGCTACGACCGTGTACTTGCTAACGGGGATTTCGCCGATCTGGTGTTCATTGTGGGCGGCCCTACGAAGGTTGAGCGCATCAAAGCTCACCGAGTGGTCGTATGCGCACGCAGCAACTACATCCGAGGTCTTCTGCGTGTGCTCGATACAGTCGCCAAAACCAATCAAGAGGCTCGTGCTGTAGAAGACAACGACAGCAAGAGTGACCAAGGATGCTTTGAGGTGAACGAGTTCCAGGATGTGGACGCACAAGTGTTTCGGGCATTTTTGACCTTCTTGTACACCAACCGCCTCGACGTTGTCAGCCACAAGCGGAAGGTGTTGGGTCAGTTCGCAAGCCGCGTGTGTTGTGATACACTCGTCGTTCAGTGTTTGGATACGTGGCGCAAGGAACGTCTGGCGTCGCTGCCGCCACCCTCTTTTCGACGAAGAGAACAGTGTCTTACTGGAACAGAGCCAGCCAGCTCCGAAGCACAGCAATTTGGAGAGGACATGAAGAGCAAGGTGCTCTCCGAGGAAGACGCGGATGTCGTGTTCCTGTGGCCTGTGGAGGATGCAGAGCCGGAGGCGTTCGAGCGACTGCCGGCGCATAAGGCGGTGCTATCGCAAGTCGAGTACTTCCGCACGATGTTCATGGGCGGATTCAGCGAGGGCAAGACGGCCCAGGAAGGCGCCAGTTCTGGCAAGGGATCAGAAGCATCAACCAGACGGGCGGTGCACGAGATACCTCTTCACTACATGCACCGCGACGGAGTATCGCTGGAGGCATTCAAGGGGCTATTGCTGTGGATTTACACGGGCTGCTTCGAATTGTTGAGTGCTAGATTGGAGCCCAGTGACATGATGGACTTGTACGTAGGCGCGAGCTTGCTGGGACTCACCGTCTTGGCCAGTCGGTGCGAACTACAGCTCGTGGAGCTCCTTCCACGATTGGATATCGACTCGCTGCGGGCGTGCGAGGATTTCGCCGATAGGTACGACGCGCGCCGACTGCTGACGATGAGCCAGCAGGTGCTACTCAAGCAGCTACCGCCCGTGTGCTAGCTGCATTGTGGTGAACGCCGGCTTTGTCTTTGGTTAACCTGCGCGGCAATGAAGGCGAAGTGATAAAAAAAGTATACATACATGTTCGCAGTTCGAAGAACTGGAATGGTTTGTGGATGTTATCCAAAAGACATTCACCCTTACATTTACATGTATGTATGTATTACGCTTTCGCGGTTACCTACGTTCCGCCAGGGTACAAAGCCTATTGTAACTCAGGTTACGGTTCACCGGTACTGTACCGAAGTACGGTGTACCGGTGCTCCTTTCGCATGCGTCGGAACTGCTGGCTCTCCGCCCCCCCCTCTCCTCCTCCTCATCCTCGGCGATAATGGCACTCGCTGTGTCGCTCTCCTGGCCAGGTCTCTTCGTCAACATCGGGCGGCCTTGGGTCCTGCCGCTGGCGGATGGACATTTACATGTATTAACATTATATTCATGCTATCCGGATACTTCACGTAACTTAAGAGTTTTCTATTGGTTCAACGACGTCAAAACTCAAACGACTCCACACGATGCCTCACCACAGGAGATGCCTATGATATGTAGTATCCGTGCCGGACATATGTCGGACCACTTAACGATTTATACTATCTTTTGTATACCTGACTATACACCCTGGACACATTTCGGACCACCCAGCTTTACTATTGATTTTTGTATGCCAGAGTCGGCTCATACATCTACCCAGAGCGTACAACCATCGGCCGCTCGCTCCACGACCTCCTGCTGATTCAGCCGCTGCTCGCACTGGGCAGTGGTTCGCTGTGCCTTTGCACGTTGTGCTGCAGCTCGTTCTGCCTTTCGCTCCCGTCTCACAGCAGCACGTTCCCACTTTTTGAGTGTCTTCTTCGACCTCTCTGTTTGGTGACCAGCTTTGTCGTGCAAGTTCATTGCATCCCGGGCACGTTTTTCCTTCGGAGCTGACTCGTCCGGGTGTTTGGCAAGCCAGCGCTGAGTGAATTTGTCGTTAGGGAAGTCATCAGTCAATGGCCGCGTCCCCGCCGTCTCCGCCGCCACTCGGAGCATGCTGCGCAGCTCTTCATACCCCACGCACATCCCATGCAGCGCGCGGTAGCGCACCATCTCAACGACGCCTCGGTCAGCGCCTTCGGTAATGTAGACCAGCTGGGGGGCTCGGCGAGCTTCGAGCGGTACAAGCCCGTTGATGCGTTGGTGAAGAGGCCCACGAGAGATGCCGTAAGCCTTAGCGGCCTTGCGCTCACTCAATCCGCCAGTGACAGCGGCAATAGCAGCCTCCCACGTCTCCACTGGGACCTTGGTCATTAGGGGGGCTTCGGTTAGCTGCTGTGGCGTCAAATCGGATCTGAGGAAAGCAGATGGGGGCTTGTTCGAAAGCTGGATCATTCCTCTCACTGTTTGCGCAATTTTTAGAGCCCACAGACTATTATTAATGATGATTCGCGACGATCGCCAGGGTGGTGCTTTTTGCTTATTGACTTAAATTTGTATGTGAGGCAAGTGGTCCGGAATATGTCCTGGTCCGAAATATGTCCGGCACGGATACTTTGTATGTAGGTTGTTGCTGTTGTACATGTAAGTCACAGTATAACAGCAATGGTTTCAAGCATTTATTACGATTTAGCCTCAGCTCCGACGTTGTGAGAGAGCTTCTCACCGGCGTGAACATTAGCGCGACCTTCTTGCAGTCATCGACTCCACAATAATGTGGCATCTGGACCATCGGCTCGCGGAGCTGTCCAGGGTTCCTGGCGGGGACCCCCACCACCTGCAATTTCCCAAAAGGTGGACCCTGCACTAAAATAGAGTGGCATACATAGGATTAGTGCTGCGCTGAGTGGTACCGTTAGCGATGACTGTGACTCAAGAGACTCATGCACTGTGCCGGAGGCTGTAGATCACAAACGAGTGCCGTGGCATCGAGCACATTAAGGAGCTTCTTGTAGAGGAGCTGTAAATTAAGCTGATTGTAGAGGATCTGTAAAGTACTCTGCTTGTGGAGGACCTGTACGCGGTGCTGCATGTGGAGCTGTGCATGGAGGTGCTGTGGAGGAGCCGTGCATGGGATTCGTTTTGCGCAGCAGCTCCTCCATGCGCTCGACTCCACCAACAGCACGCAGCCAATCTCAGAGTGCTCCAAGCACGCCAGCGTCAAGTGCACTGCGCGTCACGCAGTGCACTTGACCCTCCCTTCATGTCACTATGGCTATTGGTACCGCACGATATGACCCTTATCCTATGTGTGCCACCCCACCTTGGTGCAGGGTCCACCTTTTGGGAAATTGGGGTATGGATGCATCCACCGGAAATCGGTACTACATATTGTGAGTCCGGTACCAATCTGCCCTATGCTCCGGTACCATTATCACGACAGTGGTACCGTGTATCCTGGCGTGCGTGTCCAAGTAAAGGGCAGAAAGATTTATTTTCCCGTAAAATATGAGTTTCGAAATCCGGGAGTGGCTCAGAATCAAAGCATGGGGGGGAAGCGAGAGGTGCTGACCGAGATGGCGCTACGGCAGGCAGCAGCGGCGCTCAAGAAGGCACTACGACAGGACACCTGCAGCGATACTGCACCGCTGGAGGGGGATTGCGTCAAGAAGGCTGAAGAAGGGGAGGGGGCAGCAGAAGAGCGCAAACGGTGTCCGACGCAGCCGTTCGGTGTGAACTCCCCCAGTGCGGAGGATGCCCCCAGTGCGGAGGTTGGCTGCGTGGAGCCTCCCGTCCAACTGACAAGCGCCCCCAAGGATGCTGAAGACGGCGCAGCAGAAGGATGTCGTCTTGCGGTGGGGCAAGACATCATAACAGACCGCGAAAGGACTGGACAAGGCAGCACCCAGCGCTCGCTGTTGTTGACAAGCGCGACTGGCAAGCAAGGCGACGACGCTACAGATTCGGCTTCCACTGCACCCAGGTCCAGGTTGAAGAGAGGTGCAGTGAAGCATGAAGAAGCAGAAGACGAGTCCGCGCAGGCGTTGCGGGCGCCGCGTAAGAAGCGAATGGCGTTTACCATTGCCCAGATCTGCATGCAACCATCTGAAAGTTCGAGTGAAGCCGTGAGCGTATCGGAGGATGATGGATACCAGGACAGCTATGAAGAAGATGACGATGATGACGATAGAGGTCTCCCGCTCCAGCTTGCGCAGGAGGAGGCTTCAGCTGAGCTGGATGATCTCTCAGACGCCGATTCTGTAACCAAGACGCAACCTCACACCACACAAGACGATACAATATCCGGTACGAAATCGGACGGTTGTGTACCGGACAAATCGAGATTCCGCACGAAACCTAGCAAACTCGTACCGGATCCGGTAGTAAAAGCGGTCGAACAAGCACCTGATGCAGATGAGGGTTGACACGATGGCGGCCTTTTTGATGAGGACACCGCAATTGCCACGTTGGAATCGTCGCGTGGCCGTGTTGTGGAAGAAGACGGAGCATTCATGAAAGGATTTGATCAAGTTCACGATTCATGGGAAGATTTTTTTTCAGCACTGAAGGAACACTGCGACGAGACTTGGCAACTACTGCCCAAGCGTACTTCCTACAGTGCAGATCTGAGAAACAAGAAGATGAAAGAGCGTGGCCTATCGGATGGCGATCCTCGGCTACTGCCATCAACCTTCCCGTACTATTCGCTCACGCTTCTGTGTACCCATGGAATTGATCACCCCAAGAAAGGCAAGGGTAAACGTCAGCGGAGGATTATCCGGTACTTGGCGTGCGGTGCCAAGGTTAACGCTTTGTCTCGGCGTAGTCACGACGGCGAGTGGAAGGTGCACGTTTCGTGGGAGAATTCCCACAACCATTTGCGCAGCGAGGAGCTGTTTCGATATTACGCAGAGAATCGGCGTATCACAGACCCCGCCGTGCTAGAACAAGCGGGAAAAATGAAGAAAGCTGGAGCATCGGCTAAGGGTAATCTGCAACACCTTCGCGAGGAAACGGGCAAGTTTACTTTGCTGATATACTCAAATTAACGAATCTAACAATTTATGTTATATTAAAACGTAGGGAAAAGCATGGATCTACGCGACGTCCACAACTTGCTCGCGGCTGGTACGCGTAAAAATCAACGGGGGAAGACGGATGAAGAGCGTACAGTCTCACTGCTGCGTGAGTTCTGCGAAACGGACGGAAACGCAGCAACGTTATCCGTTGACGATTCCTCTGGGCTTGTACATGCCGTGTGCTTCCAGACGGCGCGCTAGAAGCGGTTGTTCAAGGCTTTTCCTGAGGTTATCCTGGTCGACACCACGCATGACACGAACAAGAACAAGTACAAGCTATTCAGCATTCAGGTGGACGATGTATTCGGCAAGGAACTGTATAATAATGCTGTGTGTTGTACCGGAAGATAGGTTTTGTACAATATGTTGTTCCTGAAAGTTGTTGTACAACATGTTGTATGGAACAATATTTCTCGTACCGGATCGTGCCTAACTTTTGCTTGTTTGGTGTATGTGTCACATGCTGCAGGGTCAGTACGTGTACCACTCACTGGTGGAGAGCGGGATGGCAGACAATCTGTCGTTTTGTTTAAAGGAATTTAAGGAATCGAACCCGGCGTGGGTGAATATCCGAGTGGTCGTGACCGACAAAGATTTCAATGAGAAGGATGTACTTGCCGATGCGTTCCCAGATGCCAGGCAGCTTCTCTGTCAATTCCACGTGATTGATTATCTTCGCAAGCAGGTATTTTACGCACATGGTTCATGTCTATATGCAATGGGTTTCTAACTATTTGTTCGGACGATTCAGGTTGGAAGCCGATGCGGACGTGGCGCTGAGGACAAGAAAAATATTATTGCCGCGCTACAGCTGATGATGAAAGCTGAAAGTGCTACAGCTTACTCAGCCTATAGGCAAGAAATGCTGCGTTCACTTGGCAACGACAAGAAAGACGCATTCTTCGAGTACTTCGAGGTCAATTGGGAGACATGCAAGGAGGAGTGGGTTAACTACCGCCGTGACAATGTGCCCCATCTTAATAACCATACGAACAATAGGATCGAGAGCGGCTGGGGCAAGATCAAGCAAGTGGTGGAACGCGAAGATCCTATCGATGAGCTCATTGGAACGTTGATCATGTTGCAAGAATGGTCAGAAGAGGGATATATGAAGGAGTTCCGGAGCTTGGGAACCCGACAGACGCCTATTGCAGAAGACGCCGTTGATCCTGAGCTGCTCACACTGGCCGTCCAGCTGAGCCCACATGCGTACAGGCTCGTGAGAGAGCAGTACAAGTTTGCGTGTAGTGCGGAAGCCTCGTACGAGGTCCGAATTGACGGAACGAGGGCTGAGTTGCGCATGCCGAGTGAGAGGGACGAGCGTACGCTACACGTGCTAAATACAGGGGTACGTGTACTGTATCACGAACTGGGGAAGTGCAAAAGCTAGCAGACGCCATGGCAGTAGTTGAGAGTCAAGTGCCCGGAAGCATGCAGAAGAAGCAAAGACATGATGAACCTACGGCACCACCGCCAGAGACTAAGCAGGAAGGAGCTCCGCCAAGATCAAGTGGACTAAAATTTTCTCAGTCTGCGAAGAAAACCCAGGCAGCGCGTCGAAAAGCAAAAAAAGCAAAGAAGACTACAGCACTCCGACGTGTTCAACGCCGCGCGAAAATGCTCGCACGAGGTCAGAAGGCATACCCATCAAACTTGGCTGAGGTTGGGCTGCTTTTATCGCGGCAATATTGCTACGATTATGCTTCTAAAATGGTGAAGCTTCTTCCGATGAAACAAGTCGGCATCCACACTGAGCACACCATCCAGAGAATGAATGTGGGACAGCCACTTCCGCAACCTACTGCTATACTACCAAGAGAAGTGTGCACCGCAGCAATTACCGACATTGATATGAGAGTTGAGGGCGAGGTTGGAGAATCCGTGTATCTAGCTCGTTGGGACCAGTTCGGTTACGCTACAGTAGAGCAGTTGAGGACTATGGTGTTGGTGATTGACGCCAGAAAAGCGATGCCTGTTGTGAAAGCGACGCTGGAGTGGATTGAGAAGCTCGTGATGCCCAGCGATGAATTACGCCCGCCCTTCAACGACTGTATGGAGATCCCAAAGGTGCGTACGAATGTTGTAGCAGATCTCTTCGTCCGGTACAAAACCATTATTTGATACCGGATATTAATACCGGATATTATTCTTTTGCTGTTGTAGCTTATGGTGAATAGATTGAGGGAGTGCGTCTTCTCGAGTTTCGTGCTTCGGAGTGGTTGGGATCGACTTGCATAAGGGCCGGATTAATCATGTTGGCGCGTCGACATGTGGACAAAGATGTTGGAATCTTTATGCCAGATTGGTATCCGTATGAGGACGTGTCAAGACAGCAGATGTATGCGGCTACACACGGAGCTTTTCACGAAAACGTTCAGCGGCAGGTTGGTGTAGTAAACGCAGAGGGCGTTCACTGGATGGCATTCTTTATTGACCTGACAACCGATCCGGCTAGATGTGTCATGTTCGACCCGCAGCAGAAAGCCAGCAGGTACACAGACCTTGAAAGTGCTCTGAGGAGGGCTGTTGTTCCGCAGTTGCGTGGTCAGCCTGCGGTAACGTTTACACAGTGGAGTAAGTGCAAGCAGAACGACGGTCACTCGTGTGGATTGTGGTCTTTATTTTTTCTGGACTCGATGCTGTGCGGTCACAAGTGGAGCGACACGTGCTATCAGTGGGAGCAGTACTATCGTGTTCGTTATCTACGCATGTGTGCACACGACTCAGAAGGTTAGCTACACGAAGGAAGTGAGAGAGAGAAAAAAGACAATGAGAGAGAGTAGTGCGAACCAGTATTCTTTTTTATTCTTGTTTGAGTTTGACTAACCAACAAAGTGTTGTTGCAGTTGCACTGTCCGTCTCAACCTTACCGTCCCATTACTTCCTTTCCGTCTCATTATATCCTGTCCGTCTCAACCTTACCGTCCCATTACTTTCTTTCCGTCTCATTATATCCTGTCCGTCTCAACCTTACCGTCCCATTACTTCCTTTCCGTCTCATTATATCCTGTCCGTCTCAACCTTACCGTCCCATTACTTCCTTTCCGTCTCATTATATCCTGTCCGTCTCAACCTTACCGTCCCATTACTTCCTTTCCGTCTCATTATATCCTGTCCGTCTCAACCTTACCGTCCCATTACTTCCTTTCCGTCTCATTATATCCTGTCCGTCTCAACCTTACCGTCCCATTACTTCCTTTCCGTCTCATTATATCCTGTCCGTCTCAACCTTACCGTCCCATTATTTTCTTTCCGTCTCATAGACAAATGCAAGTCACTCACATGAAGTGTTTGGTACAAAAAATATAATCCGGTACAACATCAGCACATTTTTGCACAAAACATGACTTTATCTAAATTTAGACACTGTGCATTGGTAAACTACGTTGCTGCTCGCCCCACAACCATATATCTTCGTCATTTATTCTCATATGTCTTTGCAGATTTACTCAGAGCCATATGACTGTTTATGGTAGGGTTAGGAAGTTGTAGCGTAATTGTTTTCGTCCGGTGGATCTATCATCGTCCGGGAAATTGCAGGTGGTGGGGGTCCACGTTTTGGGAAATACCCTTCCTGGCGTCGGAGCCAGCAGGTCGCGCCGGATCTTGAAGTTACTCACTCGTGCATGGACCGTGGCGAAAGCTGCTCAGTCAGTGACAGGCTGTCATGCGCAGCGCGGTGACCTCGGCCGCTCATCGGATCTTCTTCGGGCTGTTCGGTCCGAACTTCGGATGTCATTGCCAAGGGCCTGCCCTCAATTGAGGATGCCTCACATCCTTTCAAATGATTCCTTTTAACGAGGTCCCTAGAGCGCCTCATCCGACTGGCGCGCAAGCTGCACACAAGGCAAGGTGCAGTTTGAAATGCGAGTGCTCTTACCATGCGGTGATAGGGTGCCCCATCTTGGTGTCAGCTGCTCCGCTGCAGAAGTCTCCAGTGCCCCTACACCAAGAATGCACAAGGAGTTTGGTGACCTTCCACGGGTGCCACCTGCCGCGCCAAGTCAGATTCGTCAGTGACGCCGTTCTGTAACTTACGCTTTCGGCATTAGCTTCAGCTGAGACTGACAGACCGGATCACCAAGTCGGTGCTGCAGGAAAGTGCGATGGCTGCACTGTATGCTGGATACCGCTCCGCGTGGCCAAGTGGCAGCCACGTGCGACGCGCTCTGTGGCTCCGCCGGCGCCAGCGTCTAAACTCGGAGTTCCGTCGGCGCAGACAAGAAGACGGGGCCCCGGCTCGGGCCAAAGCCGGTCTGTAAGTTCCGCGACGCCGGAGGGAAGGCGGAGGCGTGGCGTGTCCATCTGGTCCCGGATTCAGAGCCGTTGTTGCAGTGCGCGTACACATGTAGCGCTGCTGCTCACACGGCTTGATCACGGCCCCTCGACCGTAGCCTGTAAAGTGTACTTGTACATGTGCAAATGTCCATGAGTTGGTGGACAAGATCCACCGCCCCGCGGCGAAGTAGCAACGGGAAAGAACCGCACCGAAAATCAACGACGGCGCCGCCGCAGGCTCCGGATGGATGGCGACACTGGGGCTGTCCGTCCAGCGTGGCGCGCGGCGGGCAGGAAGAGCTTCAGCTTTCCGCGGCGGTCTCAGACGCAAAAAATACTGTACCCCGCGCGGCCGAATTCTCGCCGGAAGCGGGTATTTTGATGGAGACGCCGCGGGTGTATCGCACGGGCCCCCGCTTCTGGCCGTCACCGCGAGGTGGAAGTGGAAGTGCACGTTGTCGTGTCGGGGCTCCAGCGATTGGGATGCTCGTGCAGTCGTCGCTCACCAGATGTTTACAACTATCAGCTCATGGAGACACCATCAGCTCTTGGAATTGACTCACTATACTTCCCTCAACACATACAAAAGAAGCGCGCCTGCATCAAGTTCTGCTCCTGCAAGCCCTCTCTACAGTTGTCTATCCAGCACCTAATGCATCTTCCACGATGGGCGCCGGAGCTACAGTGCAGGCACAGTTCACTAACGCGCTCCGTTCCGCCCGTGACTGGCGCTCCGATTGCGAGTCTCACTCGACGGACGACCCCTCCACCCGCACTCCGCTGCGGCCTTCATCACTCAGTAGCTTCATCACTTAATAGTACACCCCCTCCCTCATGCGCCTCCAGTCCGCGGCGGAGGCCAGCGCCCAGGCGCTGCTGCAGGACAACGCCAACTGCGTGGCCCACGTGCTGCAGAGCAATTTCTTCAGCCGCACGGCGTCGCCGTCCGTGTCCGCGAGCTGGGAGCGTGCGGCCTCGCGTCCGCCCATCAACGTCAGTCCCTACGTACACACGCGCGACTGCGGCGGCCGCCGGCGCTCCACGGCCGCCAGCTGCCAGGCCGTGATCGGCACGCTGCAGGACGCCATGCGCGCGCTGCACGCGGACGACACGAGCAGCTACCGGCGCGTGGAGAGCGAACTCTTCGGCGCCGACCTGCTGCTGGACGCGCGCGTGCTCGACTCGCTCGTGCCGCGCACCAAGGAGACGCCCTACCGCTACATCGGCCTCAAGCACGTCAAGTACCGCTCCATGCTGGACGAGCGCCACGCCGAGGAGTTCCTGCTCACGGAGACCGTGGGCCGCGGCGTGCACCCCGTGTCGGGCCACAAGTTCATCTTCAAGATGCTGCGCTCCGTGGACGTGCCCGAGCGCGAGTTCGAGATGCGCAGCGCCAACAGCCACCACGCGCAGCTGCAGGTCCACCGCGGCGCCATCCACGCCATGTTGCTCGTGCTCGTGGAGACCAGCCACCGCGGCATCCTCAAGATGCAGCTCTGGCTCGACGTCGAGCTCACCAAGTGCGCCGAGCCCTTCTACGGCGCCTTCTCCAGTCTGCACGACGCCTACAGCCTCTCCATCAGGTATCGACAGCTCGTGGAGAAATACGCCGCGACCAGCGGAGACGCCGCCATCGCCGCGTCCACCAAGACCTCGAGGTTCGGCATCCTCACGTCGCGCTCCAACCGCGAGCGCAAGTGTCAGACCTGCCAGCGCGCCCTCGGCTTCTTCTCCAGGAAGAAGAAGCACTTGTGTAATGTGTGCGGCATCTTCGTGTGCTCGTCGTGCTTGTCCACTACGTCATTCCAGAGCTGGAAGCTCTGCGGCCTCTGCTACCAGCGCAACAAGCGCCTGGTGAACAGGACGCGCGTATCCAAGATGTCTTCGATCGCGTCGGGTCTGGGCGGCACACTGCAGAAAATCACCCGTATCGGACGCAGCTACAGCAGGCAACGCGATTCGATCCTGTTTGCCACGGCCGAAGCTGCTGGCGAACTTCCCCCCAACCCGATGCAGGACACCAAGGTGCGAGCCAACGAGCGCTTCGCTACGCGAGACGCTGCCCGGAGACGCCGCCTGGAGGATGACGATATGCTGTTCGACCACGACACCAAGCCACTGGCCAGGAGCGTTATCGGCGTTCGTCGCGCTGTGCGTGGAAGCGCTAACTTGGACCTTCGCCCGGACTTCAATGCGACCATGGGTGTTAGCCGGCCACAGCCTCTTGACAACTTGAGTATGAGTCAGGGTCCTGTCCGGAAGCAGAGCAGAACGCGTTCACTGCTGCACAGAGGCAAGGGATCGTATGACCCGCAGGAGGACATGAGCAGAGAGCTGAGCGCCTCCTTCTTCGACGGCACGAACGGTTCATTCCGAACTAGTGAGCTCAGCAGCGGCCACGTCCAGATCAGCAGGAGTAGCAGCTTCGCCGAGCAGAAACTCGAGTCTATCGCGTCTTCTGACAGCAAGAACAAGAGTGGAAGCACCAGCAGCAACAGTTCCAACAGCACCACAAGCTCCGGCAGTGCAGTGCGCCAAGACAGCCCAACTCCGGAGCCCGACATCCAGCGTGTGGGTCCGCAGCGCGTGCCTGCTCCTGCCCCCGCTAAGCCGGTCGAACCGCGTCGGTTGAGCAACTACCCTCCACGTCGCTCGAACCCGAAGCACCGTGTAAACAGCGGTAGTGGACGATCCCGCGTCAGCAACTCCTCCCGCAGCAGCTCGTCTTCTTCTAATCGCAGCTCCTCTTCGTCGCAGTCTCGGCGCAGCGCCTTCAAGGGCTGGGCCTCGGCTTCAGCTGGTCCTCGCATGGTGTCTGGCAAGCCCAGCTCTTCGCGCAGGGTGGCAAAGTTCGCGGACGGAGATGAAAACCACCTCCCGAGCGGTTGGCGCGCCACGGGCTACGACGAGTTTGGTGCCCCTATCAAGCGTGGCCGCATCACTGCGAGCTTCTCGAACTTCAACGATCAGCCGCAGGATGCCCGCATCTACGAATGGATTTAAAAGTGCCTACCCAGTTGATTAACCAGAATGGAGGGTGTCCAATGGAAGACATCCCTCACTACGCGTGCAGCAGCTTTGGTTGAGAGAACCCCCAACTGGAAGCAAACGCGTCTGCTATTTAACTTGACATCGTGAATGTCACCCGTGGTATATCTCCACCTAACTCGTAGTCGAGTTACACAATGAAATTGTTTGATGTTTACCTTACTGTACAGTACTTGCATTTGTGAGATGTTGCTGGGGGAAAAGTTTAAAGATGAGGGATGTTTCCGAACTGAACACGACGGAGAAGACAATTCAGCAGACTGCATTCTGTAGTTGTACTTAACGACTAGTGTTCTCTCTTATACTTCGACTGGGGCGTGGCTGACCAGCTTGTCTCCTTACAGAATGGATGTACTCACTACAATTTTGACACGATGAAAAGGCGACGGACGCGAAGGAGAAGTGAGCGATGTCTTTGAAAAGAAACATCTTGAAAGCCTGGAGTATTAATCCGAAATATCCGCGGCCTTCACCGTGCCGACCGCAGATTCGCCGTCCGTGGTGGCCTTGGGCTTGACGCCGTCCAGGTACGTGATCTCCGAGCGCGACTCCATCATCGAGGCAAAGTCTGTCGCAAAAGAAAATCAATGCAGCAGTACAGTTAGCACTAAAACAACAATAGTAAGAGGATAACAACAGCGGACTCTGGCGTACCAGGGCAGGTGACGTTCTCCGCGGCCTCGTAGCTGGCCTTCTTGTTCGGGTTCTCGTACGAGCAGCGCAGCTTGCCGTTGGAGCAGGTGACGACCATGTCGTCACCCTCGAGCTGCACGACGATGTAGCCGCGGTTCCGCATGGATCCCGTGCCGAAGTCGCAGCAGCCCTTGCCGTTGGCCGCGCACTCCGGGTACGTGTAGCCGCCGAGCGCCAGCGCGCAGCACGCGGCCAGCAGCGTGACCGCCACGATCAGCACGTTCATGAACCGAGAGTTCATCTTGTTGTTGTCCTAGTAAAATTGGCAGGCAGCTCTTCAAGGCGCTTGAACTCTTCCGTTCTCGTCTCCGCGACAAGGATAGTTCGGCAGCGAGGCGCGGCGTTAAGCGAACGCGAGACACACGGGTCGGGAGCGAAGCGCGAAGATGAGGATCGTACGATTGAGTTGCGAAGTGTTCCCAGCCGCCCAGCAAGAGCGCAAGACGATGTCCTGCCACGCGCAGAGGAGAGACTCGCTACAGTAACCAGAGCGATGGATACCCGCGAGTAAAGGCACGAGCGAGCGACTTTGGAGCCCAGCCGGACATGGCCACATTGTTCTGCTGCAGCAGATGTAAAGCCGGACCGACGTGATCTGACTCTCCAACACTTGGCTTCAGTATGCTGAGATGACTCGCTGGTCGTTGGTCGGACCAAAACGCTGGACCCCCCATCCAAGTCGCCATTGCCATGTGCGGACGCTCGGTCGCTTCTGTCCGCGAGCATGTGGACACGTTCAAGGTTCCGGGTCGTGAGTTATGCCATTTGTGTGTGGCTTGGCGGAGTTTCTACGGATAAGCAAAGGCGGGCGAGCGAGCGACACAACTCTCCTCAAGTTGGCACGACGACATCTTGACGGCCGCTTGGCAGCCAACGTTGCTCTCTGACTGCATAAGGCAGAGGCGCGGCCAACCAGCACCTACCTACCTACCTATCCATACTCAGGACCCCTACATTCGATAGGTGAGGAGTATCCCGACCGAACTCAAGTCGAGTCACCCGTTTGACAAGCTCTCCATCCAGCTACCAAGCTACAAGCACGAGAAGGAACTCGTCCCTATCCATTGGCACTTTCATCGTCGCCTCGACATCAATCACACAGCTCTAGACAACATGGCCGGCTGGATTCGGTGCTCCGCGCTCTTATCGCTGCTGATGATACTGGCCGTCGTGGACGCGGAGCAGGAGGCGTCCGTGCGCATCAAGGTGTTCAAGAGCTCGACCCAAGGGGAGGTGGCCAACGAGGCCAGTAGCACCAGCGCCACCAACAGCAAGGACTGCGAAGTGAATGGCGTGACGCTGCGCCACCGCAGCATGAAGTACTACGGGGAAGACTCGTACGTGGCCTGCTCGAACGGCCAGGCCGGGTGCTACCTCATCGAGCGGGTGCACGACAAGGCCACGCAGGTGGCGTGTCCGACAGACAACTTCCAGCAGCGGATCGACGAGGAGACCGCGTACCGTGAGCACGAGCACAAGAACAAGGAACAGGCCGCCAGCGGCGACAACGACGATGATGATGAAGAGGAAGATGGCCACCGCCGTCTCTCGTTGGTGGTGGTGGCCACGCAGCGCATCTGGGACGACAGCGTCGTGTGCTACCAGCTCAACGAGGACTACCCGTTCAACTCGACGCAGAAGGAGTACATCTACGAGGCCATGAGCAAGTACGAGGAGAGCACGAACGTCCGATTCGTGACCACCGCCACGTGCGAGAAGGAGAGCATGACGTACTGCGACTCGTGCGCCAACTGGGTGGACTTCAAGCACCCGTCCAGCGGCCGCGACTGCAACTCAAGCATCGGCATCACGGACGAGGGAGCGCAGACTATGAACCTGGCCGACCGCTGCTTCGAGGTAGACGACGACCTCAAGACCGTGTACGGTTCGGCCATGCACGAGATCGGCCACTCGTTGGGAATGTACCACGAGCACCAGCACCCGAAACGCACCATCGGCGTGTTCTGGGACGACATCGACCAGAGCATCTGGTCCGAGATGACCATCCGCGACCTGAGTGTCGGCGGCCCGTACGACCTGGACAGTGTCATGCACTACCCCATGACGTACGGCTTCTGCCAGCCCAACTACTGCAGCGGCTCGGTCACCACCGATTGTGTGAAGGAAGGCACGACGTTCTGCAATCTGAACGACAACGACAACTGCACGGACATCACCAAAGCAGTGTGCAACACGACGGCCACGGAAGCCATCGGACAGCGGATATACCTCAGCTCGGGAGACTTGGCCGCCATCAATGAGCTGTATCAGTCGGCGGCCTGGTCAGTGAAGGAATCCAAGATTGGCAAATGAGTGCAAGGAGCCAATTGATGTTAGGCGCAGTGCGAGCGAGAAAAGAGCAACTTGTTGTGTGTAGTGTGATCTAGAGAGCGTTCTGAAGCTTCGTTCCTGTAAACTCGGTCGATGGAGAGTAAATAAACTGAACAGTAGTGCAAGCTTTGGAGGCTCATATTCGCGTAAATGCATAAGCAGCATTCTGTTCGTCAAAAAGCCTAATAACTCTCGGCACTTAGCTTTGCAGTCGCGAACTCTCCCATCCCAAACTCTCCCATAAATTGGTTCGATCTTCCCCACACTATCAGTACTGTAGCGAGCGGACAAAAGATTCGTGGGATCAATTCAATCTGCAGTGAGGACGCAGGCCGCTGCAGGGATTGAACGGTAAAACAACATCCCACAAACTACTGTGTTCGGGCAATATCTGTATACGGCAGGAATTTTGACTGATGACCAATACATGTAGTTCCCACCGCGGAAGGATATTCTGTTATCGTTCCAATAATATTGAAGGTTTCGAGGCGCTGTACGATGGATGGCTTTGATGCTCCCTCGACCAATTTCACGTCATGGGTAAATACTGGACCGACTCCCGTGGGCTATTTTCGTACAGATTTCGTGTCTAAAGAATCGTGTACAGATCTCGTACAGCCCGCAGGCCACTTGCTGTCTAGATGTCTAGATTCGGTACAGATCCGAGCAGCCACTTTGAAGTTGAAGTGACCCTCACTCATGCACGTCAATTCCACTCCCTGGCAAGCCTCACCACTCAGCAGCGATCATGGCATCTTCAAGCAAGCGCGGCGGGTCCACAGGGACCGCAAGGCTACATATATTCCGAAAATATAGCGCTGATAACTATCGATGAACCCAGTGGCTCGAACCAGCCCGCCATTTGAACAATGAGTGTGTTGCAGCAGTCGATGGTCGTGATATAAGTACCACAGACTCGCTCAAGAGTCGGTATCGCAACGTTCTCATGCCGGTGCACCCGAGTGAGATGACTCGCTGCCCCGCCACCCATGTTCTAGCGGTTGGAATTGGTCAAATAATTCTTAAAAAGGCCCATGCCATGACTGTGGTGGCTTCAACGCAGCGTCATTTCCTGGCAGGAGACAGAAGCAGTCTGACGAGGGTGTATTTACAGGGAGCTCGAGTTCCGTGGCAAATCCGCCCTCATCAAACTGCTTCTGCCTCACTGCCACCGCTTGCGGTTGGCCTCGCCTTGCGCCGGCATTGCGGTGGCAACGCTCGTAGACGCGTCGACGACCTCGTCTTCGTCGTCCGCGTGATCTATCATCCGCATTACGTCTGCCAGCGTCCTTAAGTGAACAAGTGGGAGGTCTTCACCATTCTAGCCCTTCGATTTATACATCTAGAAATCTGTCGGAGGGGGGGGGTACCCTCCGACAGAAGTGAAATCTGTCGAGTCGACAGCGGACCCGAGTTGTCTAGAAGTGGCCGTTTTATGGAATTCTGTACGAAATCTGTACAAAATGGCCGCGACAGAACCTACGGGAATCGGTCCACTGAAAGACGAGGGTGTCAAAATATACAGATTTCCAGGACAAAACATACAGACTTGGGGGATTCCATGCCAGATGGGGCCGCGTCATACATATCATGTAGATTGGGTACAGAACATACGAGCGGGGTATCTTTATACAAGCTGACCGGCGCACTTTGGCATGGTTGAACAAATAAATCTTGCCAATATCTAAACATACTCGTGCTGTATTCTGGGGGAGTCCCTTTGAAGCCAACGACTATACGTAGCTCCCCACACAAGTGAAGTCACAAGAACAAACACCAAATTTCCAGCAATGAAGCCATGGCGGCGGCTTTCAGTCCAGACCTCCGAAGACAGCTTTGAGGCCTTTCGAGACGATGCTATGTGCTGCTCGGCGGTGACACTTAAGCGCAACTTTGACGTATGCAGCGTATGCGGGGGTATGCATGCAATGATTGAGAGACGACTTACGTGTACCAGCAAGACCTGCAGCGACATAGGGGTTTGTGCTGTTGTGTGGAAAGTGTTCACCTGTACGGCTAGCGATACCTGGACGATATGGGTGAATGAGCATGGGCACATGCGTGGTGTGGTTCCGTGCAGTACCTGTGACAGGCCGCTGTCACACGGTAGTCACCGCGAGTGCGCGGTGGCCAATCAGAGCCCAGTATAGTTTTAATGATTGGGACGGTCTCGAGTGTCGAGACCGTCTCGACAATTCAATCAGAGTTACTTTTCCCTTGTTTCCTGCGCTACAGTGTACGTCGGTAACGGGTTTGCATTAGCCCGTTACACCTGGTAGCAGTTCGTGAGCCGTCCAACAACCAAGATGAACGACGCGTCTGCTCTCGGAGGGGCGACCGGCATCTCGCTCGAGCACGCCAGCTTTCCTCATCTGACGCTGTTCGAGTGGGAAGCACTGCATCGTCTCGCTGCAGTGTCTGGTGACGGCGTTATCAAGACATTGCTGACCGCCGGCACGGAAGAACAGCAACGCCTGGCCGCCCAGGAGTTCATGGCACGTGAGCTCGCTGACCTCCGTCAGCGTGCGACGGCTCCCACGCTGACCAAGAACAAGACCGACATCGTGAAGCTCGATGTCTCGACGAACAGCGGTGAAGGCAAGAGCCGCCTTCACTTGAACCGCTGGTTATGTGAAGTGGACATTGCAGTTGAAGCTCGGCAGCTGTCCACCGAGCTAGCGTGGACGCGCTTTCTCCTGTCCAAGTTGGCGGGGAAGGCGAAGGAGTGGGCGCTCGGCAAGCTTGTCTCCGACGCCTCCTGCTTCCCGACCATGGCGTCCATGAAAGCTGACTTGCGGCTCGCGTTCGAGCCGCCCCAAGACGAGAGCCTCCAGCGGTCCGCCTTTCTGTCGTTGAAGCAGGGACGCATGTCCATGCCCGAGTACATCCAGCAAGCGCAACACCTTGTGTCGTGCATCACGACGCATCCCATCGACATGGCGACGCAGATCCATGTCTTCGTCTCCGGCATGAACGCGGGCTACCAGCGTTTCTACTTGACCCGGAAGGTCCCGATGACACTGGAAGAGGCCTTCGCGACTGCACTTCGCGAAGACTACAACGTTACGGCGTCGCAAGCGTTCGACGTCTCTCGGGTTTCAAAACCAGAGCCTGAGCCCATGGAGGTGGATGCGATTCAACACTACGGGGGACGTCGGGCGCCGACGTCATCAACAGGGACAAGCCATCGTCTTCGACGCGCAGCCCGCGTCCTATGCGTTGCTTCCGGTGTGGTAAACCCGGACACCGCGCAGCAGTGTGCCGCGCGCCGTCGCCTGTGATGGCGAACGTCACCACCACTTCCGACGTCGCCGTTCCAAAAAACGGCGACAACCAGTAGGTGCGGGGCGCCCTACTGGTCGTGGAAGGGGGGATGGTTCTCTGGTGGCAGAACCTCCTCCTAGCCCTCCCGTGCTTCGTGCACATCTATTCGCCACCACCTCCGGCAGTGACTCGAGACTGATCGTGCTCAGTCTCCACGTTGAAGGCGCGAAGCGCCCGCTTCGTGCCCTGCTGGGCTTGGGCGCGACGAATAACTTCGTTCGCGCCGAGAGCCTGTCGGTGTTTCCGGCAGACTTGCACATACGTGAAGGTCCGGGTGACATGATTGCGAAGTACGCTGACGGGAAGCCACGGCGCACGTCGCGGCGCTCGACCACCTTCGCGTACGAGTTCGACGGATCCCACAGTTCCGAAGAGTTCTTGGTGATCGAGCTGAGCGGCTCCTTCGACTGCGTCTTCGGGATTCCGTGGCTTGCACGGCATCAGCCTGACATCGACTGGCTGACTGGAACAGTCCGTCCCAGAGACATTGACGTGAATGCAGTGCTGGCGTTCCTGTGCGGAACGCCCAACCAGTGGCCGCATGTTGCAGTCATGGACCCTGACTCCATGACCCATGCTGCACGCGAAGTGAGCGATGGCCCTTCGTGTGCAGTATGCGAATACGCAACCTGCGCCGGTCCTGAGCAGGAGTCTCAGGACGCGTCCGACGTGGTCGAGCATGGGTTCCCACGTCCCGATGAGCAGCGGTTCTCGGACGAAGACGATGATGACGTGGTCGAGCATGGATTCCCACGTCCGGATGAGCAGTGGCTCTCCCCCGAAGATGATGATGATGACGTGGCCGAGCATGGGTTCCCACGTCCGGATGATGATGTGGTTGAGCGTGGCCTCCCACTCGCTGTCGAGCATGGGTTCCCGCGGGTGGTCGAGCGGGAGCTCCTCGAAGAAGTTGACGCGGCCGAACAACTGGCTCCGCGTCTTGGTGCCGATGGTAAGTTCCGGCACCCCGAGTCTGCTGACGTGATCGAGCACAGGTTCTCACCGTCAGCTGTGGAAGACACTCCACGCCCGGTTCGTCGTCGCGGTCGTCGTAAACCGCGACGACCTCGTGCGCCGTCGCCAGATCCAGTCGAGACTGAGTCCGAGGTGATCTCAGTCCTGGTGGGGAACAACGCGGACGAGTCTCCGCGTGCGTGCAACGTCGAGGTCGCACGTCCCCCATGCGACGCCGCCGAGATTACTCGGCTGCCTGGTCTCTCATGGAAACATTTCCTTCGCGACTTGAAGAGGGGCGAGATCGAACAAGTGTGCATGATCGTCGCCAAAGACGCTGCATCCATCGCAGCCGTCGAGACCCACGCATCGGACTCCACGTCCGACGCTCGCACACATCCGAAAGGAGCTGAGCCGAAGAACGCTCGCGCAGCGCGATACGCTGCCCAGTCGTTGCCGGCTCTAGAGGCCGCCGGCAAACCAGTCGCTCCTCTCGTACGAGAGTTCAGCGACATCTTTCCGGACAAGGTTCCAGCCGCCCTTCCACCAGATCGTGGAGTTCGGCACGAGATCGACCTCGTGCCAGGCGCGAAGTATTGTGTGACGCGGCAGTGGCCGCTTCCCCGTGATCAAGTCGAAGCGATCAACGCTTTCTTCGAAGGTCGCCGGCAAGCCGGCTACGTCCGTGAGAGTCTGTCCCCGCATTCCAGCCCGACGTTCTGCGTGAAGAAAGCCACCGGCGGATGGCGGATCGTCCACGCCTTCAACAAGCTCAACGACGCCGCCATCCCGGCGCAGACGCCGATTCCGAGGAAAGACATGGTGCTCGACACCATGTCCGGCAGCACCAACTTCAGCGCCATCGACTTGATGGATGGCTTCTACCAGATCTTGATGCGCGAAGCCGACGTGCCGTTGACTGCCGTCAGCACGCCCAGTGGAATGCTCTGGGAATGACTCGTGATGCCGCAGGGGCTCAAGAACGCCCCTGCCACCTTCAATCGCGTGGTGTCAAATCTGCTCCGGCCGTACCGAGACTTTGCGCCCAGCTACTTCGACGACATCTTCATTCACAGTCGTGCCGCGGGCGGCATGACGGACGTCGAGATGCACCTTCAACACATGCGACAGGTGTTCGAAGTGATGAGGGAGAACAAGCTGTACGCCAACTTGAAGAAGTGCATCTTCTGCGCTCCCGAGATCCCAGTGCTCGGGAGCTACGTCTGCACGGAAGGTGTCCGTGCTGACCCGGAGAAGATTGAAGCCATCTGCGCTTGGCCCGTGCCTCAGGATCAGAAGCAGCTCCGGCAGTGGCTTGGTCTCGCGACGTACCTCCATTACTACTCGAAGAACTTCGCGGCAACGATCCGTCCGTTGTCGCAGCTTCTGAAGGCAGACGCCGCGTGGGCATGGCGTCCTGAGCACCAGACGGGTTTTGACGCGGTGAAGACGAGCTTGTCCACCGCGCCCGTATTCATGCTTCCAGATCACTCGAAGCCCTTCCCTGTCGTGTGTGATGCGAGCGACTTCGCTATCGGCTGCGCCTTGATGCAGTTCGACGACGAGGGGCGCGAGCGGGTCATCAGTTACCAGTCGCGCCAGCTGAAGCCGACGGAGCGGAATTATCCGGTCCATGATAAGGAGCTGCTAGCCATGCGGTACGCCCTCATCAAGTTCCGTGTATACCTCCTCGGCGAGCAGACCTTCGCGATCTACACCGAACACGCGTCGTTGAGAGCAGCGACGAAGAGCCCTCACTTGTCCCAGCGCATGGCGCGCTGGGACTCGCTATTCTCCGAGTACAACTTCGTCGTCCACTTCAAGCCTGGCAAGACGAACATCCTCGCCGACGCTCTCTCGCGTCGGCCAGACTACGTGCAGTCGGGTCGCCACGCAGTTGGTGACGAGGACGACGATGAGTGCGCTGTGTGCATCGCTGAAGAGGTCGCAGCGGTAGAAGTCGCAGCGACTACTCCGCTCCGAGACCTGATATCGTCCGCGTACGAGTCGGACGCGGCATGCGCCGAGATGATCAAGTACTTGAGAGACCCGTCCGACATGGCGCGGCGCCGATTGTCCGCACGGAGCCGCGCCCGCGTTGATCGACATCAACTGGAAGGAGGCCTGCTGACATACAGCGTCGATCGCGCCGATCCGCCGCGCATCGTTGTCCCGCTGGACGATGATCTTCGGGCTCGGCTGATTCACGAGTTCCATGACGCTCCCAGCGGCGGCCACCTCGGACGCGAGAAGACTTTCGCGTCGCTCTCGCGAGACATTTACTGGCCGCACATGTACAAGTGGGTGCGGAAGTGAGTACGCTCCTGCGAAGCGTGCCAGCGCGTCAAGCCGTCGCAGTCGAAGCAGGCCCCGCTTCGACCCCTCCCAGTTGCAGCGGATCCGTGGTCCTCCGTGAGTATTGACTTTGTTTTCGGGCTGCCTCGAGATGCTCAAGGCCGCACTGGGATTCTCATCTTCGTTGATCGTTTCAGCAAGATGCTTCATCTTGCTCCGGTCGCTGTCACAATCACCGCGGCGCAGTCCGCGGCGATCTTCCTCGACATCGTCTACAGGCACCATGGATTGCCGACCTCGATCGTCTCCGATCGAGATCCCCGCTTCACCGCCGCATTCTCGACCGAGCTCTTCAAGCTAGTGGGGACGCGGTTGAAGATGCCCACCGCGTCACATCCAGAGACGGACGGCCAGACCGAACGCGCGAACCGGGTCGTCGAGGACGTGCTGAGAAGCTTCGCCACGTCGTTCAAGTCGTGGACCGCGTTCTTGCCTATGGTTGAGTTCGCACTCAACAACGCAGTTCACGCGTCGACCGGTCTCACGCCATTTTACGTCAACTACGTTCGACATCCCCGTGTTCCAGCGCTCCTCGGCATGGAGCGCTCGATTCCCCAAGGCGATACTGACGACGAGAACGACTCGGCGCGCCTTCCCAATGATGATCAAGTGGCCAGCGGCACTGAGGCCGCTGGCGATCCACGTCGTGAGAGAGCCGACGGCGTCATCTCCACCCTGATGAACGGTGTCACGACTCGGCACGGTGCCCGATCCTCAACTCGAGGTATACGTACGTGTGCCGCCACGAGGGCGGCACCATTCGACATCGCTTCTTGGACAAGTCGGACGCTGATCAACCCACGTCAGCGTCCTCGTGCAATTGCGTACGAAAACACGTCCGGCGCGGCGGCCCCGCCCGTGCCGCCTCCAGCAAACTTTGACCCCATTCCGGCCCCACACCCGCGTGGCACTGCGGCTGTCAGCGAGTTCTTACAGCGACGCCAGAGTGTGGTGCGCTATGTTCGTGACGCGATTGCAGTGGCAGTCAATCGTCAGAAGGAGAACGCTGATCGACGCGGCCGCAAGAACATGGAGAAGTTCGCCGTCGGCGACCGCGTCTTGATGTCGACGTCCGGCATTCAACCCATTTTGGTTACCAACTTGGGCGCGAAAAAGCTCGCACCAAGGTATATTGGACCATTTAAAGTGCTGAAAGTGTTAGTAAATGCCTACACGCTACAGCTACCTACAGCACTCCGGCTTCATCCTACTTTCTACGTCGGTCGGCTGCGGCGATACCATCCCGCGCATATCCCCAGCGACGCTGCCACTCACCAGCATCCCAGCCGTGGCCCCGCTGCGGCGGTTGACGCTGCGGCACTCGGTGACGCGGCTCTTGGTTCTCACGCCCCATCACTCCAAGACGGCGGGCGAGGCGATCGAGACGCTGTGCGACCTCAGCGTCCTGCCAGCGATCGCGCTCCGTTTGAGCGCGACGGTCCTGCGCCTCTTGTTGACGGTCGGGGTAATGTTCGGCATATTGTGGAAGCCATCCTGCAGCACGACGACGCTCGTGCTGCCCCGCGGGCGGGTCGCGGTGTTCGTCACCGCAACGGCGCAGTACCATCGCATCGTCAATACATCGTGCGTTGGCTTGGGCCAATGCCGGATAGCTGGGAGCCGCGCGCGGTCCTTCTCGCGGACGTTCCGGACTGCGTGGCGGCGTACGAGGCAAGGCTCGTACAGGATTCGGCTCCTCCAAGCGGTACGGTGGCGCGCCGTGCCTAGCTTCAACGTGGCCTCATGTGTGTCGTCCTCCAGTGTTCGAGCAGCCTGTGCATCCCGTCGTCGCCCCGAGAGTCTTCGGAGGCGCTGCAGTCATGCAGCGCCCACTTCTCCAGCTCTCCCGACGCGGCGTCCTCTGCGTCTATGCTGCTGCCTCCGCCTGCGCGACTCCGATTCGAAAGTGGAGCTGCCACAAGTCCAAGCCCCGTCTCCAGCTTCTTTCTACATTTTAGATATGTCCATGTTCCAAGCTTGAGTAGGGGGTGATGTGACAGGCCACTGTCACACGGTAGCCACCGCGAGTGCGCGGTGGCCAATCAGAGCCCAGTATAGCTTTAATGGTTGGGACGGTCTCGAGTGTCGAGACTGTCTCGACAATTCAATCAGAGTTACTTTTCCCTTGTTTCCTGCGCTACAGTGTACGTCGGTAACGGGTTTGCATTAGCCCGTCACAGTACCATCCACCATGCACGCGTGACGACGATGATGAAGCAATTTCTTGCAGAACAAGATGAGATTGGTATTCCAAGACGGCTCATGCTGGTCAATTTGAAAAAAACAGTCCCAGATCCCAGTGACTAGTCGGGGTTGGCCAAGCCTGAAGCAGGTGCAAAACGCGTTGAAGCGCCTTCGACGAGACCAAGGGACGAAGAACTCGCGCAAAGCTGTTCAAGACCTGGTTCGTATTCGCTGTTACCGCCAGGACCTGAAAGCTGACACGGCCTTTTTGTTTGGCGCGAGCTTAGACAGCGAAGGGTATGCATACGTTGGGTTGGGGTAGATGAAGATCCTTTCATTATTGGCATAACATCATTAGCGATGATTGATGGCTGTCTGCGGTTTGCAAACTCCGGGTCGAATTGCCAGTTTCACGCAGACGCCACTTTCAAGTTAAGTGACATATGGTACCCAGTGGTGACGTGTGGATTTACGGACAAGGCCAGATCCTATCAAGTGGGGGCCTTCTTCGTAGTCAGTCGGCGAACAGCGCACGAATACACCGAGCGTTTCCGCAGCTTCGTGGAGCTTATACGTGAAGTGCGTGGGGTCTCTCTTCAAGTGGATACAGTCATGGGTGACGCGGAAGACGCCCAATACATCGCAGTAGAGTCCGTTTCGGCGTTTGCAGACGCTAAAAAGCTCATGTGCTTCTTCCATGTGTAGTACAATGTGCGGAAGCGATTCCAGCATCTACCGATCAAAACAAGAATGATGGTAATGTCATCGATCGTTGACATGCACTATGCCACCGGTTTGCTATTATTGATGTCACGTCCAGCGCGAGCGAAGGTGACGAGGCGGAATGCTTCTTTAGGTCATCGTTTGACGAGGTGGATTCACCAAGCGAAGAGGGAGTGTCAGAGGTCGCGACTCGAACCACTAACGCCATGTTTTTTTCCGTACTCAGACCTCGGGGGGGGGGCCGAGGCGGTCTCGAATGAGCAGGGTCCCAGCACGGAATATACTGCTGATCAGCTCGTACCAACCCAAAGGTGGATTCTGAAGAACTAGAAGAGGAACTACGTATCAAGGAGAAGGACCTGTATGACCTCACCACAAACTGGTCTCTTCGCCGCGCACATCAACTGGGAATGCCAACAGAGGGGTGGCTTGTAGATCTCAAGCTCAAAGTTTGTGGATGCCGGTACTTTGGCAAATTCCTGGTATGTGCACACCTGGTTGCTGTTCAGCAAACGTATGGTATCATCACTTTTGCACCAAACAAAATCGAAAAACTGGTAAGTCGGGTGTCTGGAAAGTCCAATGCCAAGCGTAGCTGCGCCAAGGTACCGAAAAGATCAAGCAAAAAGCGCTCATCGAAAAACCAGAAACCTCGGGCCAAGGCTGCATCAACAAGTGGGAATGCCGTGCCTGGGCTAACGGGAAGACCGCCTCTTGCATCTACCGCTCTGATTGTTCAGGAAACCCTAAATGAATAAACAAACCAAATACATGTATTCAATCCGCTTTAGTTACTCGGCATGGTATCGTTTCAAACAATATCCCCGCGTCACTGAACCGTTGCGTCGAAAGAGATGGAATTCCATCCGCTTTGCCGAAGTGTCCGTGGGATACTTTCAGAATGGCGCTATCCGGATCAGCCACCACCCCCTGTGCTCGGCACTCGTCGTGGACACTCTCGACACTACTTTGATACCCTTTTAGCACCTTCGCCAGCCTAGCCGCGGCAAACTCCGTTGAGGGGGGGGTCCGATTGGAACTCGGGCTCGAATCGCGTCATGTTCAGCGCCGGACGAAGCACATCTGACACTCGTGTGCATACCACTCGATACGTCTCCTCGACGGTTGAGGTGCGATCCTGGGATCGAGCTAGTTGAATTGCGTGTTCAACACTTCGAACCATTGCGTCGACGACACCACTCATATTCCCATGGTCGTACGCTGTCTGAAGCTTGATCATGTGCTCATCAGAGGCGATACGATTGTAGTTGGCCCGTGCCGATCGCATAATGACGAGTTTGTTTTGCAACACAGTCGCTGCTGAGCCGTTGTCCACCGTCGTACTGGCTGAATTCGTCCGGTGGGTAGAGCTGTTTTCCGTCGTCACGTTCCGTCCTCTCTGCTTGCTAGGAGCCTTCTCTCCTCGCAGCTTGCTAAGAGGCTTCGACATGGATTCAGAACTAGTGCGCTTGAAAGTCAGCGAACTTCCAGTGAGTGACCTTCTTAGCTCGCATTGTCGACGTGTCGGCGGAACGGTTGAGATTGATCGTCAGCGAATGTGTGGCCGCCTGCGAACTTGCTGTCACCTTCTTAGCTCGCGACTTTGCTGCCTTTTTCGACGTGGTGGCGGAACCGTTGCACTTAACCGACGGTGAACGTGTGGTCGCCTTGGTAAATCGCGGCTTGGCTGGCCTTTGAATAGGAAGTGACACTGTTCTGGGCTTTTTGCGCTCATCGCAAACTCCATCCGTGTCCACAGGAAAAATATACTGTCGGGTGTATGCTCCATCATCAACTGCCTTTTGTCAACAGGGACAGCAAACCAGAGATCCCGGAGTCGCTTTCCGCCATGCCCAACAAGCCACTTTGTGTCTTTCTTCTTGCGATCAGGTTCAGACTTTTGTTTTCCGCTTACGTGCATAATCCCGAGCGCAATCGTTGCCAGCGCTTTCAGCAAAAGCCCATACAGCGTTGTGCACACGCATCTGCACCATAACCTCGTTTTGTGTAGCCGGAGTAGAGATAAATGTGGCGTGATAGCAGTACGGTGAAGAGCAAATGGACCATGAGGACGAAAATACTACCAAAATACTAAGAGCTGAGGCCTTCACCAGCACCGAAGAAATCGGCCAGCATCGTATTTGTGGCGCACAGTAAACGAGTGTATCTAATTCGTCCGTTCTGATGAATTGTCCAGTCAAAGGTGCCTCACCATCTGAGATTCACCGATAACCAATAACTCGATTGAAGTTCAAACAAACAGAACGCATGCGTTAAGAAATTAAGAGAAACTCTACAGAACTCGTGCAATAAATCAGCGTACGTAGTTGTCCACACGGCGCACAAACGACACACCATAAATCCAGCTCAAATCGCACTGTTCGATACCAACACCAGTGATCTCGTCGTCGTAGATGAATTTCTTCCCATGCGCAACAGCAATAACAAACGAGTGCGTCACTCGCAGTGAACTAAAAGCAGCACAGATATAGACACCTTCTTCGAGCACAACTGTGCACAATTTGCTTGTCGACTGGTGGCCGGTCACACCCCCGAAAACGTTTTTATCCAAAAGCTTCGGGCTCACTTGCTTCAGATTTCACGTAGCAGCGCAATTCACCATACGTCACACCCTCGGGCGAACTCGGTTTACCCCTACCAGCACATTCCCTCATAAATTGACGAGCTTGAGCGATGGAGTGCCAACCAGCGTTACCCACAAGCTCAGTCGCTATACCTAGCGCGTAAAACGCACATAAGCCTTTGGGCGATGCTTCAATGTGGTGACACTGTCCATTTAGCTTGCAAAATTGGTAGTATGTAGACACTTTGGACACAACATTGCACGCACGATCGAAGCCGTCCTCACGAAGTCCAACACCATACTCCCATGTGTCAACCCACCGAAAACCATCAGCTTCGTCACACCACTTAACCAGGTACTTAATTCCGAATTGTGTTTCTTCTCGATCCACAATAGCAAACACTACGCCACGCTCTTGGTTACGCGCGGGCGTATTGGTGGCGGACTTGTGGGCAGGGGCAGGAGAAATAGCGCGAACCAGCGATGTTGCCGCCACATTGGTAGGCCTACAGCTCTTCGCTCGTATCGTACCCTTCTGGGCATGTGCAATGGCCATCGTTGACTTTCCCACACGCACACTTAGTTTAGCCCACTCAGCAGGGATTTACTTGTACCCATGGCTCCGTAACCCCCGCGATGATGCCGTGGTCCCTCTGCAGCACGCATCGGTCGAGCCACGGACACCACCACGAATAGTGTAAAGCATGGTCTATTGACTGTGCGACTGGGTGTGGATGCGCACGAGGACGAAAAGGAAGCCGACGTTTTCTGCAATGCTTGTTCAGCGGTCTTGAGGGCGGCAGATTTATCGCTGTGAAGAAAGAAAATCACGCGCGAGAAGGCCGTAAATTGATTGATTGAGTGATGTAGACCACTTTTTCTTTCAGGGTGATTGAACGTTAGAGCCATCTGTCTATGCTTGTATGTTATGGAGCTACTGGCTGTATAGTTCGCCGCGATTTTTCTATAGTCGGGACCATTCGTCATACTGAAAGCAATTAGTCTGAACCAGTTGTTTATTCCTTCCTTCATATAGGAATTTACCAGGGAACACATGGATGCAGAACTCATGCTGCTGGGAACAGAAAATGCAGAAGAAGAAGAGGAGTCTGCAGGATCCGACAGCGATGCTGCGTTTGCGACAGCGATTCCGGTCGCTCACCACAAGCTGACTGGAAATGCCCATGTAGACGGAATAATTCGAGATGGAGAAGTCCAATTAGCCTACAAGGAGCGACGGATCCGGGTATCGGACGCGAACAGTACCCGCAGAGCGCTGCGTCGGCGTGTTTCCCGCACTCCGCATATCCTTATTGAGGACAGTAGATCAGCTCGAGATCCCATGAAGCGGAAGGATGCCAGCGCATTGTGGGTTGCAATAGTGCCTGAAAAAATATATTATAAAAAATATATCACAAAAATAGTAATGATATTTTCCTACCTCATTTATTTATTGTTGCTATATTAACCCTTTCGCGAGCACCTTGTCTTAATTATACTATACAAGCCTAAGTAATTTGCTTCTAAAAGGGCCCAGGATGCGCCCATAAGGAAAATCACGGTACTCGTTTCGCATGCCTCTTGTAACATAGTACCTGCAGTGATTTGCAGATGCACAACGATCATATGCATTCAACTTAAGTTTTGTATGGTTTGATGATTACTGTTTGTACTGTTTATTGTTTGTCATAAAAGATGGTGCATTCACGGTTGAACCTGTGTAAAAGGGCACAGGATGCGCCCATGTAGGCGGTGTTTTCACACCGTGTTTTGCAAACGCTCTATATGGGCGAAAAATGTACCCTTCTACCGCGAAAGGGTTAATGATACTGATCGTCATTGTTTTGTATGGCATAGTTAGTTCTTCATGTTTTGAGCGCATTATGTATTAATACAAACATCTTGTTTTACTAATGGTAATAGCGACATCCAGTGTTTTCCTAGGGCTCATCTTGTCCAGTGATTCTAGAAAGCGCCTCCCGTCGACTACATGTTAAATCTGTTCATTTAACAACTGAAGACATCCTCCCCAGCCCCCCCTCACCGTTTGAAGCCATGCCCAAGAACTCCGACATCTGCCGCGCTTGCTTCTCCTCCAGGCCTGACTTCTACTTCAAGTGCAAGTACTGTGGCGTGGTACGCCGCCGGAAGGCTTCGAGTGGCTACCACAATCTCGTCAGCCACTTGAAGGACAAGCACCCCGGCTACGAGGCTGATTACCTCGCCCAGGCCAGCTCCATGACCTGGAACCTACGAACCTACACTCCTACTGCTTCGTGAGCGACAAAGTCGCGAACGTATACCACTGGCTGGAGTGGGTGGTCGACCGCAACATGCCGCTGTCAGAGGGGCCACCCACTCACGCGTTCGATGTCGCGTCTCAAGCCCATCTCCCCAAAACGCTGCGAAAGTACCTCGCTGCCACGACCAAGGCTGTCGAGAAGGCCATGGCTGCGGTGATTCCGCCCGACTTTGGCGCCATGATCGACGGATGGACGTGCTTTGGAGAGCATTATGTCGCTGTTATCGCCATCTTTTGACGTAACGACGAGGTGCACTACGTGGTGTTGGCTGTAGCCCCTCTCAACGAGGCGGACCAAACGGCACAGTAGTACTGTAATTTCACTTGGAACATGTTGGGAAATTTTGGACTATCAGTGGAGGCGCTGAAGTTTCTGTGTGGCGACAACTGCGCCACCAATCAGCGGATGGCTACGCTTCTCGGCGTCCCATTGGTGGGTTGTGCTTCCCATCGCTTCAATCTGGCGACAAAAACGTTTTTGGCCGAACACGATGACCTGGTTGGAGCGGTGAGCGAGCTGATGGCGGCGCTGTGCACCCCCAAAAACCGCTCCGAACTTTACGACGACACACGGGACCGCTGAGGGCGAACGCAACGCGGCGGAGCTCGACGTTCACAATGCTGGAACGGTACGTGCGCATCCGCGATGAGATCAAGCGCGTGAACGCCGTGTACGACCTGGTGCCAAAGCCAGCTGTGCATCGCCGGATTGCCGCTCTAACGGAGACCCTCAGGGCCGCTCTTATCCACGCCGTGCCATGCCAAGCCATTATAATCAAGCTATCTTATTGGCCAGGAGACTTTAGGGGTAGGGAGCTCGTAACATGGCTGGCAAAATCGTGGTGCCACTAAAGGTGCCATTGCCATCTTGCCACGTCAATATTTTGCAACCACATTGCCCCTCGTTTCCTCGCAATGCAATCAAAACTCGCGGTTTTCGTTGTGCTGGTGTTGATACCGGTACTCATCGTAGCGCTCCCTGTGGATGTGTGCCGTAGTTGCCTCCAGAGATCACGGATCGACGGGGAGAGTCGCGCACATCGTTTGGTCGAAGAAGGCGAGTTTCAAAAATGCTACAAGATGTCGTACGCATCGTTCAACGCTCTTGCCGAAAAGCTCAAGCCTTATCTGGTCGTAGATGAGCAGCAGTCGCGAAACCGGACCGGCATTTAGCCTATTACGCACATCAACAAGTTGCAGAGATGTGTTTGCGGTGACTCAGTGGTGGTTCATATCATGATGTTCGTACGAACAGTGGCGTAAGTGTTGCCGCATTTTATGTCTCTATCGTTCAGGTGGTCGACGCCATAATTTCCCACCCCGATCTCCAGCTCCAATTCCTAGATACGGTGCCCGCCCAGAGGCACGCTGCAAAGTCGTTTGCGCGGCTTAGCAGTTCACGCGTCCTGAAGGGATGTGTCGGCGCAATTGATGGGTGGCTTTGTACAATTCCCGTTCCAAGAAAAAAGGAAGTACCGAGAGTGAGGTCCTTCTTTTCAGGCCATTATCAGCGTTATAGGGTCAACGTTCAGGCTTGCTGTGACCATCTCAGCCGATTCACTGCGGTAACCTGCTCCAGTCCTGGGGGAACTGGTGACGCCTTAGATTATTTAAAATGGAGATTGTCGACTGTGGTGCGCGATTTACCAACTGGACTCTACGTCGTCGGTGACAATGCCTACACAAACTCAAATCAGCTATTAACTCCATTCCCAAGACCACGCATATTTACCATGGCCCATGACAGTTACAACTTTCATCTGAGCCAGTTACGCATCCGAATTGAGATGGCATTCGGGCTTTTGGTTTGCAAATGGGTGTTTTCAAGGCACCCGTGGAAATTAGCTTTAAGCGAGTTTTTGGCAGCGTGCATATTGCACAATTGGTGCATCAACCAACGTTTCCGTGAAAATGATCACTACCAAGTTGAAGATGACGAAGACTTACTCGAAGGGCTTGCAGAAACTCGATTTGTGGAGGATGGACCATCGGACAGTACGGTCTCGCTACAAGACGCTTCTCGATATCGGGAATTGTACGATTCGTCTGACTTGGAAGTCGATGCAGAGATGTGCAGTAACTCGGAGTGGATTCGTGATGCCATTGTTAGGCTACTTGACCGATATTCAATCGTACGACCACGGCGAAACACAGCTAGACGAACGAGAGAGCAGAATAAAAATTAGTCGCTGCATTACATTTTACAACGCAGCATTTACCCTTCAGCAAAAAAGAGTTTTCAAATGTAGTGTGGTCGAAAGAAAACCATCGCTTCAGCTGCAAGCATGAGCGCTAGTCCAGATCTGTCAGTTGGGTTTGAAGTCGCTGCAAACGTCGTTGGTATAGACCAAGGCTCTCTTCCAGCGCTGAAGCAGTATTCCCGTTTGCCTCTTCCCTCCGAATGCTTTCTTGCACTTGGTCTATCAAATGATGCAGCTTCGTAATGCGGTCGAGCAACACGGATTCGTCTTGGGTACCGTTGACATTAGAAGCAGTTGATGGGGCAGCAACCGTGGTGGATGATCCAACAATGCAATCAGCCAAACGGCTAACCGTATTGACCACCTGGTCTTACCACCTGGAAGATCGATTCGATTGTGGTCGAACAGGTTCCTTGTTCAGGTTCATCGAATCAACTTCGTCCTCTGCGTGCATGCCACCGTTTACAAACGCTTCCAGCTCTGACTTGACTTTAGTGCAGACGCGAAGGTACGCGGCATCCAAGCTGCTGTCGCAATAGTCGTAGAAATCGTCCGAGTTTTGCCCAGGCACGTAAAACTTAACGTACGCCTTGGCGTAGTTCCTGTACACCTTTTTCCACATGCCATAAAGCCTAGCAACGCCATGCCCCACAATGACGGAAGGGTTGATGCCGTGAAAGCGAGGGTCGTTTGAAGCCAAATCAAAGAGGTTGTTGAAGTCGGTTGTGTTGGAGAGAAATTCAGCCGCTCCCTCCCTCCAAAATGCTGTCTTGTGGTTCACCTCCCCGGCATCGATCTGGTCGCGCGTTGCTGCATCATCTGAAGACGCAAGCCGCTCAGCAATGCGATCCGCAAAAATAATATTCAAGAGCCGAATTATGCAGTACTTGGTCTTGCGTAGACTGGGATCCAACACGTTTTCTTCATCGACAGTTGCTTGAACTGCTCTTTGCATCGCATCATAGTCCCTGAGCCGTCGAATCTGCTCGGCTTTGGGAACCTTTCGACTCAAGCGTAGCTTCCTTTCCGTACACTCTTTTCGTAGCTGCATCACTGTCCACGATGCATAGTCATCGTTTGTCGGAGGCACCACAGCTCCTGAGCTTTTTATAGCCCAGTTAAACAGGCGTACTGGCTATGTGCTGGTGTTAATTGCAGCACCACCGTTACTTTCGGAAGTGCAAGTACCATACCCTTCAGCGAGGAGGTGTGGCTCAGCTTCTCCGTCAGCTTCGGGGCCAATGATGTCATCAATTGCTTCCAGAAGCGCGTAGCACGAGCGGGTGCCTGCAGGTTCAATGCTGGAAGCATTTAATCCGCTGGGACCCGTGACTGGGATTACCGTCGTCTCCGTAGAAACACTTGATATCGGCGTTGATTTTCCCCAGGCAACGGAAATGGAGGTCGGCACGGGTTGCCCAGGTACTGCTCCCGCTACTGGATACGGGGCGAGCGTGTTGAGAGGCGTGACGCTTGTGCTCTTGCGAGCGCTGACATCCGCACGTGCTGTGGCTTTCGAAAACTTGGGAGGTCTCCCAGTGCTACCGTTTTGTATTGGACGGTAGTTGGAACGGATACGGGTAGCTCACATATTGGTCTAGCTGTTGGGTGCAAGGCGAGCGTGTTGAGCGGCATGACTCTCATGCGCTTGTGAGCGCCAGGTTCAGCCCGCGCCGTGGTCTTCGAGCGCTTGGGCGTCTTCCCGTTCACCCCCATTTCGGCAATCGGAACGGTGATAGCCGTACACGCACTGCTGCAGTTGCTCGCACTGCTGTAGCTGCTCGCACTACTGCAGCTGCTGGTTATGCTGCGGTTTTGTCTAGCGGCGCGACTTGTGCGCGCTGGACTCCGCGCGTACCTTGGCCTTCAAGCAGTTGAACGCCGAGCGGTGTTGTTCCCTTTTGATGAAATGAAATGTTTCCTTTCGCTGACCGCTAAAAACGAAAAAAACCCACAATGGCACTTCTACGGTACATTTCATTCCTATCGATGTTGTGCCACCTGTGCCAGGCAAGGAAGCAGCGTGGCATGGCATGGCACGCCATGGCATTGGTTAAGGGCCACCCTCAAGACGTTCAACAGCGTATGCAAGAAGCTTCAGGTAAGCATGTTGCGGGTGTTTTGCTAATGTTGCGCTTAATACTAATGTTGCTGTACGTTACACTAGATTGCTGGAAAGCGCGAAGCCGAGCTGACATCAGAAGAACAAGACGTGGTGGCGCTGTTTGAGCTCAGCTCTGCGGCGAACGTACCCGCCGCCACCACGCAGCAGCGCGCGCGCACACGGACTCGAGCACATAGGCGTACCGAAGACTTCGCAACCGCGCTGCTGCGCTCCGACGATATCCCTTCGGAGGCTGGACCACGCTACAGCGATTCTACCGACCAGTACCCGCTGCGACATACTCTTCTCGCAGTGCAAACTTGTGATGACGCCGCAGCGCTCGTCTCTCCTCCCTATCAACCTTGATCCGTAAGTACTGTAATGCCCACACTCTAATGGGCATTGAAGTTGCTGATGCTGATGACTAGTTGCGGTGACGGCAGCTCTAGCTCAAAAAATACCTATTGAGCAGTTATATATTATTGCTTTGCGCTTTCACCATTTATTTATTATTGTTGTAGGACTTTGGGCATCCAATACTTTACTGTAATGTCCGAGCACTGGTTGCAATGGGCGGCCACCTGGCAAAGATGTTCCCTGCTTCAAGCGCTCGTCGATTCCTCGTGTGCGATAGATTTTACACGAGGCACAGCCTGTCTAAAACGATACTCGCGCTTACTGACGGTGAGTGAAGATGCTAGGGACAGTCCGAATATCGCTGCAGGGCAAGTGTATCAGCCCCGAGCTTGATACAGCTAAGGACCGAATGAGTGATGCTCGGCGCGGGCCCTGGGAACCAGTCGCCGCTAATTGATCTGCTGACGGGCTGGGAGAAACTCCAAGAAGCGCACAAACGCGCGCAGAAGAAGCTGCTGCCGCACCTGCAGACAGTCTATGCCCCATCGATCACAATTGTGGACTGTGCTGGATATATCGGGTTCCGCGATAAACTCATAATTTTCTTCTATACGAATGATCTGGCTGGCACGCAGTCGCAGCGCGTTCTTCGCGGAGATTCTCCAGAAGCCATCTGGCTATGTCGCGGCCTTGCTCCGTTGCGACGTTGGACGGGAGGTCAAGTAATACACCGAAATCCCTATCAAGTGTCTGCCGTTGTGGTGGCGTACAACCTATTCATGTATGGAGTTGATAGAGTGGATCAGTTGTAGAGCACCAATCCTATCCGACGAAAAGAGAAGCGACCACCAATGAGTATTCTTACATGTGTAATTGATTTACCACTTATCAACGCTTTCGCGCTCTTCAGAAATGTTGCAGAACGCTGTGTGAATTCAAGCGACGTATAGTAGAACAGTTGCCTGCAGTTCAGCGCGCACGACATGCGAAAGCGCGCCGTTTGCAACCTGCACCCACAACACCACGGAACCAAGTGTTAGGATCTGATGACAGCTTTCACGCTATTACGCCAAACTCCAGGCAGAATGTAACGGGGAAACCCACATGTTACTTGTGCTCGCTGAGGGCTTCTCAAATAAGGCCTTATTCGGCTGCACAGGCTGCCACCGAGGCTTTCACGTTACGTGCTTTACAGCGTAAAGAAGACCAAGACGATAACAGCTAGAACTACCATAGGTACATGTGGTATTGCAGAATGAGAATGAGAGAGCCCGATCGCAGTTGATGCGGAAGTGCTCACAGACACCACAAGCAAAGCCATATTGGAGCGTCAGTGGCCGGTGGCATTTTAGCATGATGCTGGCTGACTTACCGCCACCGAATTTATCGTTTTATTATACAAGGAAAAGTCGATACAATGAGTCGGCCGATAGGCACGATTTAGCTTATTTCGCATTTTTCTGTCCTGGATTTGAATGATGGCGGAGGTCAATCTAAAGCCTTACATGGAGCGACAAAAATGTGCAAACCACAATTATAGACCCTTTGTGTTCAAGTTACTCAGTAGTTAGGATGATGATCTACAGTAGTAGCCCTTTCGAGCTCACAACGTTCTTTCACAAGTATCACACGACCTTATCGATATTTCCAGGGCTAATACATCCCTAATCATGCATTAATCAACTCCACACATTTGTATCTTCCTCGTCCTCGATGAATCTTCTCGTATCTTCTCCATCTGAAACTCGTTGCATTACGACAAACGTATCCAGGATTAATCATGGAAATAACCATGTGCACTTTAAGTACTATAATTATGGCCTCCAACCGTTGCATTAAATTTACCCCGGTTACTTTGGAAGATATGGCAAGTGCAATATCGAAGTAGGGTTATGCTCAGCATTTCTAAAACAGTCATGATCCCAGACCCTCTTTCCAACAAGCGATGCGTCGTCTTGAGGTTTCGCCTCGGCCAGGCGCGGTGTTTAGAAAAACAAAATATCGGGTGGCAGCGCTCGCTAAGCCACTCCCGCCTAAACGGCGGGTGATTGTGACCTGTGAATGACTTGCGCTCGCGTTCGCCGCCCCCGCCCGTTAACGTCACATGTAAGATTAAATATTTAGAGGATTTTGCAACATCTTGCAGTACAAGTTAAATAAAACACTGCATATTTATCTATTTCACTCAATTTTACTATAAGAGTTTGGACAATTTTGGACCTTTCTCCCGTACCTGTGGATCCGTTCCTCGTAGCTCCACGAATATGCTGCCGATGCCTCCAGGGCCTGGGTCCTCCCTCGAGCCGCCGTCGAAGAAGCCGACTCACACCACCTACCCCCCTGCTCCTAGCCGCAACAAGCGCCTCCTGGTTCCATTGCGCGGTGAACCTTGCTGCTACTTGAATCTTGCTATGCGACCTCTTTACAACATCAATCTAAAGCGTTCTACGCCTTCAGTCTCTAGAGAGCCGATATTGTAGGGGTTGCACAAATTTCCCGCATTGCAGATGTAATTTCAAATACATTTTACCAGGGCTCCATGTTTTGATGCGTCCCCCATTCCGTGAGGCAAGCAGGAAGCTTTTTTAGTTTGAAGCCCAAAAATGACCCTACCGTATCTGCTCCTACCGCCGGTATTTGTCTTTTCTCTTCCACCGTTGACAAGTTTATAGCCCCTCGGTAATATTATTTTATTAAGCCATTTTATTCAATCTTGTTTAGCCGAATTCCGTCTTGGTTTTGGCGGAGTCACATTCCAGCTCGCACATTTCATCACAGTGTCCTTCTTGCGTGATCATCACGACCCACTATTTAATTTATGCATATACACCTCCAATCCTGACTCGCAGTCACCCTGCGAGCTCTTCACCTTCCCCACCAACGAAAACCAACTCACTTGCGGCCTTGACTAGCAGTCATCCTGCAAGCCCTTCCACCCATTCGTCCGCAATGTGACCGGCACACCTGCGTCGTCACCGCTATTGTTCTTCGTGTGACTGCATGGCGCCAAACCGCCGGTTGGCCTGCCCCCGTAGATAGTTGTTCAATAATGCTATGCAGTTAAGATCGGCTTCATCAACCCAACTTGGATCGTCGTGGAGGGGGAGGCATCGCTTCGCGGCCTGCTCCACCCCGGCTTCGAAGTCCTCGACTCGGCCAGGCGCTGTGGCTGCGATTAGATAATGATGGCCTTGTGTTGCGCCTTTTTTGCACTGAAAACACCAAAACCTTACCACCCACACCGAAGGATTGTCACCAAAGGGGTGTTATCGACAGCGGGCATCATACAAATGACAAGCTCATAAATCATCTGTAATTTTTCCGGAACCTCGCCGTTGCAAAAAAGATGTCAACACCACAAAATGACAAAAGTCGGTACCGGTTCAATCGACTCGACGCCGCGATCTCACAGATCTTCCTGCAGTCCAACTCCACTTTCTCCCAACTAAACATGAGTCCTGCCGCTAAGGCCCAGCGTACACCAAGCACGACTGCTGACACTCATATCAGTAACGATACTATGGCTTCACCCTGAAGCGAGTCCACGAGCAAGCGACACAGCTCGCCATCGCGCCCAAGCAACGCGCGCGCAGCCACGAAGCAAGCGCCGCCCCCGCACCCGGTATCCTCTAACTCAGCACCCTCGCACCCGGCGCCATCGAGCTCTGCGCTGTCGTCCTCACGCCCGGCGCCATCAAGCTCTACGTACTCGCATTCGCACTCGACGCCAGCGCCAGCAGGCAGTCGTAGGGGTGTAGCACCAGCTACAATTGGCTCTGCCCGCTTGAAGGCTGGAGGTGCTCAGTGGGGAAAGGCCTAAGGCAAAGATGTTGCGAGCAATACTATTGCACCGAACGCTACCTGTAACGAGGAGGGAACCGTCCAGCGCCCCGATGAAGTCGCCGCCACCCCCTGCGAGACCACCGCAGAGGTTGGCGCGGGTCGGGGGGGGGGTGCTCGAACATGGTCAATCCCTGAGATGGCAACATTTTGGAGTATTGGCTACTCTCAGTTGCGTAGCTTTATAGATGCAGATGAAGTAAATATGTTGCTTCGTGAGATTACGGGTATGAGCGAGCGTCAATGGCTTCGCGATTTCCGAAATCCGGCCCGCCGGGTGGCAACAATTGCGATGAAGGACTCCGTGCATGCAGCGTTTCGTTTGGTACTCGAACGCTTTGTCGAGCTAGCCCCGAATGTTCACAAAGTGTGGAGCGTATCGGAACGCATCGCCGTGGTATAGTCACTACCAAATGTAAGGGCAGAGAAGCTGCATTGTGATTTTAAGTCTGCTGAGACTGCTGATGCGGCTGTCGAGCATGAATGGGTTCAGGCGTCTCAGCTGCGAGACACACGAAGCTCATAGTCGGTTCGCTGGGGCAGCGCTGAGTGCAAAGTACACTGCGCTCGAGGACCTGTCCCCGAGTGATGTTGTATTTTACTGCTGCGACCTACCTATGCCGGAGTTCCATACAAGGATGTGGACATTAGAATCTAAGGTCTCATTAATATGGACAGTGTAGACCACGATGAGGGCGTACTTAAACGTGTGGCATCGAATGTTTACCGCTGCCACCACGGCTTTCGGAATCACGTAGTTAAGCGCGATATGACGAACCACGAACGGTTTTGCAGCGCTACTCCGGCAAAGGCTGATATTGCTACAAAAAAACGAAGCTGAGCAACGACATGGGTGCCTACTGCGCGAGATGCGACCGTCACTTTGGAATGAAGAACACGTTCTATGCCCTGGTGCTAGCACATATGACGAGAGGGAAGAAAATGAAGAGTAAGTGATTCAATCCAGTACGACCATTGTTGTTACCTCAATTTTAATAAAAAATGGATCCTTAATATTAAATCATGGACCCGGGCGAGGCATTATCGATCCGCCTTAATAAACCTTGAATCATGGATCCGGACGGGGCATTATGGCTCCGCCTCAATAAATCATTGATCGGGTCGTCTGCGATGCGATCCTTAACAGCGCGACACCAATGCGTAACATGGTGCCCCATGCACACAAGTTTCTAGCTTACTACCAATGGATAAGCACTTCTTGCGGAACGCATAAAATACCGGTTCCACAAGCGCCGGTGACTGCGGTGCCAACCAATGGACGATTCAGCATCGCAGAGATGCACGTCTCCCTGCGCAAATGGATTCATCATTCATCTAACGTTCTACACAAAGTTCGTCTTGGCCAACCACTGGATGCGGTGATGCATTGTGTATGATGTACAAACACGGTGGTGCATTGTGTGCGTTGTCGTGGAATGCTAACTGGTACTTTTTATCCGCTGTGCTCTGGCGTTTGCGCTCGTCGGTGCTCGGCGTCTCGGTTGCTTTTCGCCATGTTGGTTCCACAGTTCAAGCTTCTATCCAGCGCCAAACTATCCAGCCATTTTTTTCTGAAAGCCAAAAACAGTGCAGAGCTGATGTGATCAAAGTTGTCAGCAAACAACGAACGGTATATATTGTTACGGATAGGTGGACCGATGTTAACGGTTGCAGCATTGTAAACTTTATGGTGGTAGCTCCGGGAATGGGGAATGTCTTCGATGGTCTGGTCTTCGCTGGCTACCGGGACGGAAAAGCACACCGCACAGTTCATGGTAACTAAACCGCAACGGGTGATAAACGAAGTTCAAACGGAGACCACAGCAGTAGTTGGTGGTGTACTAACTGATAACACCCCGAATACGCCCGCAGCTTAATGGTTTTCGGAGCAAACCTCCCCGTCTTTGGTGGCGGGCGTGCTGCCCATGTACTTAATCTGCTCACGGATGGGCAAATTGATTTTGTTACGAGAGTGAAGGAAAATGCGTTTGCTATAGCAGGTTTTGTACATCAGCATCACACTCTTTTGGATCGATTTCGTCGTTTGCGGTGCAAGCATATTCCGTACTATGAATGTCGACACGCGCTGGTGATTTCCGTCGCCACACGTTGGTATCCAGCGCATGCGTGTCTCAGAGGTGTATTCAAAATCGTATAATTCTTATGGAACGTGTCCAGTCGTCGCATCATGCGCGATTGCTTGAGCGAAACAAATCCCGGCCGCTGTACTACCAAAACTGGAGAAAGTGAAGGAGTTTGTTGTGGGCGAGCGGTTTTGGCACAAGCTCTCGCGTATTGTTGCGACGATTGATCCAATCATAGACGCAATACGCGAGCTGAAATCATATGGTGTTTCCGCGGTCGATGTTGCTACCACCAAATTTAGGCTGCCAATGTTTGATATTCGCGGTGCGTGTGCATCTGTCTGTGCTGTCCCAAAATCATATGTCGAAATCGTTACCCATTCCCGCGTCATGGATCATGAAGCTGAATAACTTGTAGTTGGAGGAGTTCATGTCGTGAGTTGTGTCATGAAGATGAATAACTTGTAGTTGTAGGGGTTCGTGTCGTGAGTTGCTTTAATTAGCATCAGTTCTGTACATTACTCGAACATTTGCCGCATGAGAGCACTCTAGACAGAAATGCACTCAACAACACCCTACCTCATCAAAAACAATTATTAATGTGAATTAAGTACTTTGATCGATGATGGGGTAACTTTATTTTCTACCTTTAGATTGAAAATCAAGTTACCCCATCATACCTAGTCATTGGCGTACACGCAAGCAAGGTTCCCTGGCAAAATCTTCAAGGATCGCGCGGACGTGTTCCTCAATAGTCGGGTTAGCGTACGCCTCCTGTCGGAGCCTCGACACCAAGTTATGGGTACCCTTCAATTGAGGCTCCACAGGCGTGTTTTCGATAATGCACTCCGGTATGCACTTTCGACTGGCCCCGTCACGATCCAGAGTTGGGACGGTGGCAAGAATGTTCTAGTCCGATACACGCGATTTTCATGGTAGTGCTGGTACACGTCGCGGCTGACCGTTATTATGCGTCGTAATCTGCTTCGTCACGCAAACGCCCCATCCTCCAGTCTCTCTGATGCATGCAATTTTCCGCATTCAACAACAGTACCATGAGCATATCGAAACATTAGGCAATACTTACCTGACCAGGGCTCCCGATAATGGCATTAATCGTATGGCATTTTGAAGATGTACATACATTATTCATGGACACATACTCGATAGTTCCCATGCATAATGGCCATTAATGTTATTATTGATTATGTAAAAAAATAATCGATGCACTCATGGAGAGTCTGAACATCCCAGTATCGGTCGTTAGTTCTAAGAAACAGAATCATTTGTAGTGAAATGGGCAATAAAGTGTGGCGGTGAAGGCCATACGTTGCCCGAGCGACACTGAACAGACGATCAGCCATGGAGGAATCGTGGCCACCTGGAGCGGGGCTACACAGTCAGTTACCACTCCGTTCCAGATCACTTGTCCCGTTCAACTTTTCGCTTGTTTCATTTCACTTGTCCTGTTATTATACTTAGATTAACTATGTGTTGATGATGTGATGGTAGCTAACGCACGTATAACCGAGACAGTGTAGTCAGAGTAGGCAATCGTCAAAGGAAGTCTTCCCTCCCGGCGGAGCTTTGCTTTCGCCATGTGCGTGAGCTTGTAGGTGTTCTCCCCTTGCTCTCGAATGCAAGACTCCATAGCGCACTGTAGCGAGAGGAATATGTTGTTCAGGGTCTCGTCCGGCAACTCCCAGTACGCTTCGGTCGTGGCGGCCACTAGCTCTGCCAGTGTACGCGGTGAACGCAGTTGCTGTCGGGCCTGAATAGCGTGAAACGCTCCGAGGTCAAGGCAGTTCAGGTCTGGGCTATTGGGAGGCTGGAACTTCAGCACCACGTTCAGGTCAAGCGCGTCGACCGCAGCACAAAAGGCGGAGTCCTTCGGATCGATATGCGGGGAGGCGTTATCCTGTTGAATCGTGATGCGCGTCCCTCTTCCTCCTCCAGGCCACTTTGACCGGATCGCAGGGAGAAGTTTGTCGATAAGCATTTCACGGTAGTTCTCCTTCGTAGCCGTAACGGCCTTGACCAGTGGCGTCCCTGCAGGTCTATTGCGGCTGGTTCTCTCCGCCAGCGTGTGCACCACGATTGGCCACGTCCCCAACTTCCCGTCGAAAATACACTCGCCTGCCTCATTGTATCGCGGTCGAGCCACCGCCGCCAGCATCATCACCTTGGTGATGTGGCGCTTGCTCTTCAGCTTTCGGATCGGATCGGGCTCGTCGTGTAGCATTATGAAGCGACGCTTCACAACCGTCAGGAAGAAGTATTTCTCGTCCACGTGGATCACGTCCATCATGTCGCGGTACTTGTTCGTTGACGTGTCCACGTGGTCGAGGCAAAACTTGATGCGGGCTTGCAGGTTAGCGGGCGTCAACAGCGGCCGGGTCACGCTGGTGCACGATCGCAGCTTGCCCTGTTTGAGCCGACGGAACAGCGTTGTTGCCGGCACACCGCACGCAACCGCAGCTGATCGAATCGTCGTCCGCTGCTGGACGTCGACGTGGCGGAGGCGCTCGAGCACAGCTTTCAGGTCACGGGGTCTCCTGCCGGTCAGATGTTTCAGTGTTGTGGCCTCATAGACGTCGTGCTGGGCGGCATTGGTCTTGGCGCGCTTCCACAGCCGGGAGATAGTTTTCTCGTGCACGCTGAAGTTACCGGCGACCTCCTTGACCGCCCCACGACGGGGCTTCCCGTCATGAGCACGCGCTAGAAGCGCACTCACGGCCTGTTGGCGCTCCCTTGCTGTTAGCTCTCTAGTCGCACGTTGATTTCTCTCCATTCTGTTGATTTGAGGGCTGCTTCTTGTCTGTCGATTTCGGTTGTGAGGCAGGATGGGCGACATATTGGTAGGTTTCCCGGTAATTGGCCTCGAAAAGTGGTCTGGTGGTCACAACGGTATCAATATGAACCCGCTCGCGGAGCCCTGACCACCATTCAACTCGCCTAGGTACGCGCTTTCTTTTAAAACCAATCACGCTTCTTTTCGCTGAATATTGACAAATCCCGAGCCGCGCAAAGGAAATAGGACAAGTGATCTGGAACGGAGTGGTAAACACTACCTTAGTGCAACATGCACTAATGGATCCATTCGGGTGGACCACATTGCAGTGTGGTCACCATTCATATTAGGAAGCAATACTATTGGATGGAAAGTTGCATCTTTCCACCAATAAGAGTCATGCATTAGACCAGAGTTTATGCCAACACTCGTTGGCAGAACCTCGCTTTATACATATCAATTTTAGGAGGAAACCACAGTTAACATTCAATTCAGTTCTCATTTTACCACGAAAGCTACTAATTGTACCTTTATTTAGGTTTAATACACCTACGCTTCCTCATACACGTGCGCTCACGTGTAAGCTAAAGTATTGGGCTAAGTACGCCTACTACAACCAGAACATACGTGCTCTTCTTCGACTGACTCGAGGTTTTTTAGAACCGAAGCTGCAAAGCTTTTCTTCTTCGCGCTACTAGAAATCGCTATCGGGGAACTTGTGGGTCGGCTGAGAAACGGCTGCACGGATTTTTTTCTTGACGACTCATGATGTGCTCCTTGTCAAGTGGAATCTTAACGCAAGCTGCATAAAAGTCCAGACTGATCACAATCGACCCCATAGCACCTATACCCGCATTTCCACATTAACATTCATATAATACAGCTAGTTGAAGCAGAACGTACCCAGATAGCGCTTCAAATCAGGGTTTTGTTTTAGCAATGCATCAAACAAAGCTCGGACTTCTCACACCCTTACATCGTCCACTTGCATTCCATCGCAACTGACTGAATACACAACAAAGTCTTCAACAGTACCTTCAGATTCTTGTTTTCACTGGCGGTTGGGATGAAATCGGCAAGTTTTTCATCGTCGCGGTCAATGAACACTAAACGTTCGAAGTATAGACTCAACATCTTGAATCTAGATCCCCATCTCGTGTCCTGGCAAAGTTTTGTCTTAAATCTGTATAAACAATATCGTTAATATCATTTCAAAAAATGTTGGCACCAGGTCGTACCTTAACTTCGCCGAGTGGTTTAATCTGCAAAGTCGGACCATCAGATTCTGTATCTTGCCCAATGCATTCGCCAGTGGCTCCGTCACGATTGACCGCGGCGAGATTTAGGCGGTGACTCGCACATTCCACCAACGGGACGTCGAGAAGGCGGGCTAGTTTCTTGTTGAGCGGGTAGTTGTCACTGACCAAGAAGATAATTTGGTCTACTGTCTTTCCGAATACAGTCAAAATCAGGCCAAATACGTCGCGTTGCGCCTCAGCTTTATGGGTGATGACTGAATCATCAGCATCTTCATCCGGAGGCTCCAGCTCCAACGCCATCGCAAGCAACGGACGGCAAGGAACTCCGTCGATCTCGCAGCACGCGTATACGGCTACTAATTGTTCTGAGTCGTATGTCCAGCTGTCGAAGAGTGGTCCAAAGACTTCTGGCATTTCTGTAGCTATTTTGCCCTCAACCGCTGTTGTAAGTTTGTACATGCCAGCAGTTAAAGTTTCGGAGCAGATTTCGGACAAGTTTTGGCATCTACCAAAGTAGCAAAAGAGTTTGTTTGCAAATTCATAATGCACTGATGATACATAGAATAATATATCTTCTGGTGTTCTTCTGCTCACATAACGGAAAGGCAGGTTGCCGAAACTTGTCCATTCAAGTCAACCAAAGCGATTCTGCGCTTTCCGACTGATCCATGGAAGCAGCGAATCGGTCCAGCGCCGACCATTTTTGCCTCGAAGTTGGAATAATCCGGCCGAATGTGCTGGTTCAAGTTCATAGACCCTTTACCGTCAGTCTATTTGTGAATTGAGGAGCATACCTTACACTTCTAGTAGCATGTCAGTTCACAGTTGTCGTCCAGACATGGGGAAAATAGGAGAATGCGATTTGTTTTTGAGAAAACGACGAAGCTGGTGGCGAGCTTGAGAGTAAGATCTCTGCCATTTCAAGATCCGAGAGGTGAATCCCACAATGATGTTTGGGGGGAAGTAATCAAATAGTACTCAAATGGTTGCTGCTCACAGCGACTAGCATCAACAGAAATGGTTGGTCTTGGCGACCTATTTTTGTTTTTTAGGGGGGGGGGGCTGTATGATTAACGTAATTAGGTCTAGCCTACCTACCCATCAAAAATGTGCACTGCTGCCATAAACAATTGATGTTTAAACACCGAGAGGTCTCCATACATAATGTATGGGAAAATGTACATTAATGTACGTCCGTATGCATTAATCGGGAACCCTCCTGAGCTGAACACCCGATCTTTCTCGAATGCTGGTTACGCCGCACCCCCCCCCGCCCTCCAGGGGATCCATGACGCGTACACACGAATGTCTTGTTGTAGAACACCACATCCTCCGGGATCTCATTGCCATGCGTACGATTGTTCCGAATCCCTTGGTTACGAACTCCGACAGGAGTCGCTGTACGAACCGAGTACAACTACACACAAGATAAAAAGAGTTGAATCAGCCAGTTACATGATGGCTCTTTAGCTTCGTGGTCTGGAGCGAACGTCTGTAAGAAGGGCCCCTGTCACAAATTTGAACCTCTTGGCGGTTCCTTTTGCGGTGTCCGTTCGCGCGAGGGTCGTGATGGGAACCATGTCGACAGGCAGCAAACCTCGTTGAGCCGTTGGGATCTTGCTGACAGAACTTCCTCCTCGAGCTAGAGGCTGGGTTTCTGATGGCACGAGCTCAATCTCTGCGGTTCCTGTCAGGCAATGAGTTTCCATCCCAACCCAACGTGATTGCAGACCATAAGCTGTTCATGAAGGCCACAAAACGCACGCCAGCAGGGCATCAAAGAGTTTACCGAGTCCAACTTGAATAGCAGCGTGTTGATTTACTGGAGTTCCGTTTCGGTTTCGTCTGTTTCTGATGCCATTTTAAACTGTGATGCTCGAAGAGATGTGTCATATCTGCGGTGAGCATAGAGGTTTAAGATACCGCCTCGACCGATGTTCTTTGGTAGTTTACAGCATAAACACATCGCAGTGTTGAGCACCAATCGAGGATACAAAGGAAAAACGAGGTTTGCATTCTTTTTTATTCACCGCTTGAGAAGTCCAAAACAAACCTCGATCGGATTGAGCTGAGGAGAGTAAGGAGGGACATACAGAGGTTGCGCGCAAGTTTGGTGAATAACCTGTAGATGACAGTCATTTCTCTGGCTAATATTAAAATAGTTTTAAGCGAAACAAAATATCGAAGCTCGTATGTTCTAGCTCATGGCACATATGAATCTTCGCATTGTTCATTTCGACTTTTTAGTCAAAGTCGCCACGGATTCAATAACGATATTGTTTAATCAAAAATGTCCTGTAAAACGATTTCCGGGAATACGTTCCTTTCGTATATTCCCATGCAACTAACCCACTGGATCCGATGCAACTAGTATAGACAATTGCTTGCCTCTACTAAATTGCAAACGGCTTTTTTGTATTTCGGTTCAACCTCGCATAGATACGAAACGCACGACGTCCATCGCTCGGCGTTTCGTCAATAAAGAGTAATTGCTTAAGACAAGAATACATAGCTTCCAACTTTACATTGTACGCATGTAATTCGTGAGGCACTGACTCTCTTGCAGCTTTTGCTAAAACCGTCTTGTCAAACTTAAATCAAAATACAAGGCTCTACAAAATTTGTACTGAGCGATACGTTCTTCACTTCTAGACAAGTAGTCCGTATAAACTGTTGTAGTTCCTCTCAGTAAAAATGTAGGATGGGCTTTTACGTACTTTCGAACGCGAGCCACTGCGTCGCACGGCCATCGCGACGATCGGCCCGCCCCCTTTCCATCTTCTACTACACCGCTTGTCAAAATCAGGTTGTACCAATGCTACAGTGTTCGTACTTTGGTCCTAATATACCGCGAGCGTACACCATACACATGAACAAGAAAAATGGCTCGCCACCTAAAGTCTTGAAAGTACATACTACTATTTATATCGAGGTCCAGATTCTATAAATCGGCCGGAGTGCTAAGTGAAAACGACAAACGCCTTACAAAGCACAATAAATCACCATTCTAAGTAAGACTACGGAGAAACTTGAGTCGGCGGGACTTCATCCGCTTCCTGTCGCCCATCATTTTAACCCCCCCCAGCGCAAGCCGATTTGGTTGCGCTCATTTACCGAAAACCCATACACGTTATGTTTTATCATCAGGATGGGACGGTATAGTTTAGGGAAGATGTTTGCTAATGCGTATTGGCAAGAGTCGGGTCACACCCTAACCCAGTGTATACTTGTCTCTCTTATCGTGTACAGGTTTGATAAACGTGTATGTCATATACACACTAAGCACCTATAATGTGTATCCCAAGTACAAAAACTGCACAAATCTGCCGTGAGCCTTTCCAAAACATTTGTTGAAATTTAGGAACTTAAGGCAGATGGCTATCAGCAACGCATCGGTATATTTAAAGCAAGTAGCAAGCTAGCTGCAAGGTGCGCTGAAACATATGCATACCGGCTAGTTCGTGTAGTTGTGCTGGCGCTTGCACTGATGCCACCACTTCCTGGCTACATGGACAACTCAGAAAATGGTTTGTCGCCAGAGGATTGGCCACACTTTCCAAGCTTCCGTGTGCGAATGTCTCTATGGCGCCGTCGCTCAACTTGGGGGCAAAAGTGTCGTTACGCCAGAGTTTTTGCCAGGTTGTAAGGCAGGTTGCCGCCTCACAGTGACTCGTATGCTTGATATTGTAGCACAGGAAGATGCGCGTCTCAGCAGGATTTCCTGAAGGGGGTGTCAGCTTGCAGTAACTGCCGTAACATCTCGTTTCAGTATAACATCAGGCCTTTGAACCGAGCATAGCTTACATACTCACTGATGGCACATTCTAGTCGCCTCAGAGTTTCGTTTGCGCATCAGTCAGCGCGGCGCATATTCGATAACAGTATGTCGCCGCTAAGCTGTACCACACACAATAAGAATCGACAACATTGTACGAGACACAATAAGACAACTTTTAGACAAATAAAAAACATAGCGTGCCTAAAGACTCGCTCTTCCTTCTCAATTACGATGCAATGTCCTATATGACGCGTTGAACGTCGTCCGCCGCGGAAGAATCGCTTCATCAAATCACATGACTGGGTGGGACACACTTGAACGCGAACATACCCTACAGAAAATTGAGGCCACGACGCAACCTCCACGCGCGCTCACGGTGATCGTTGTCTCACTCCACATACTCATTTCAGGGGATGCCACCCAGCGGTGACATTTCAGCGCGATCCATGAGTTGTCCTATCCATCAAAGCAGTAACTAGTTGTCAGTGTGAAGTCAAAACTAAGTTATACATCATACATACAAACCGGGGTTGCTGGTCGCGAATGGGGTCGAGACACCAGGGAAACGCTATCGGCGCAGGAGCTTCATCGTTCGTAACGTTCGGCGAAGTTGGAATCGGATATGTCCCGGTCGCAGGACTGACGGATCGGTGGCGTTGCTAAGATTCAAGCCAATCTGTAAAATACATCATACGTCAATTTAGTAACATATATATGACGAGCCCATTCAGCAAAATATCCTAGTTTACCTTGATTTGCTTTTGTTTACTCCGCATCGCTGCTTGGTCGGGCACGACTGCGCCCACGCGTCATGCTTCTGCACTTGTCTTCACGGCAACCTTTAATTTTGATTGTTCGTCGACCGCTTACTTGCAAGCAATAATCGCGAGTTCGAGTTCATGGGCTTTCACGTGCTACATTTGATACATTGATTCACACAGCTCGTCAGACGCGTTGTAACATCGATCACACATGCCAACCCCACCGAGGTCGAAGTCGTTCACGAAGAAGTTGAGGCTCGATGCAACCTTCTCATTTCTTGTTTTGTGTTTGGGGTCTGCGTGCTAGCCGGCAGATTCTGAAATGAGCAGACAATGAGTGGTGTCGAAAGAAACCTGCAATCCCAAATGGTGATGAGCTCTGCACCCATTATCTACCTGTTCCTTCTAATATTCTGAAAGTACTAAAATCAAGACCTGCACAGCTGTGCTCGGATATGCGGGAATGATGTGGATACATGCCTAGCCCTCATTGACTTCAAGTTTGTATAGCTCAATACAAAAAAGACGTCTAAATTCCTTAACGTGTCTAACACAGCTTAAGCATTTTGCAGAAACGTGTCTAATACAGCGTCTCGCGCTGGGGGGGGTTAAGCTGGTGGCGGCATTTCCTCCTCCATGCCATCATCTTCCGCATCCTGCGTCAGCCTTACAGGGAGAAGGCGACCAGTAAATAGGTAGTAGAATTACTCGAAGTGTTGTCTTGAAAGCACATTTGCTCATATCCAGCGGCGGTCCAGGAACTAAATGTCGGATAACCATCCAGCACGGGGTCTGGTTCAGGGGGTCGTAGCAAAAAATCATTGACCACCAAACAAGACCAGTGGCCGTTGTTCAAATTCAAGAGTAGCATCACGGGGTCTACACCAGGTTTTTTTATTTGGGTAATAACACATTCACGTGTTCGCTGACCCACTAGTCGGCCATCACTGTTTCGCGTCCGCTTGATTCTAGCAAATCTACACGCGGGGTGGTCATTAACCAGACGCAGCCACAACGCTCTGATGAGCATCGGCGAGCCATGCCGGAATCGTCGCTCAATATAGCATCGCATACCCGAACTCGGGCTGGTCGGGGAGTCCTTGTACTTGCTTGTGGGGATATCTTGACGAGATCAGAGGCCACTTTCTTTCCATAATTATGGTACTCGACAGATAGGGCCGGGATGCCTTTTTCAGTCAGCCAATTATGCGTGGCGATGCCGAGTTGGACGCATTTTTTCAGGTTTTATACTCTTTTGAACGCCTCAATCTGGTCCCGCAGAAATTGACCAAAACGTTTAATTTGAACGATTTCGACCATTTAACGTTGCATGCTTTGCCTTTCCAGACCTTCCTCCCTGTGAAGAATTGATGGAGATTGCGTCTTCCCTCGTGTTAGCCACTAGAAATGCCCCCACACACGCATCTAACAGTTTCGTCGGAACGGATCCAGGATTTAAACAGGGTTGTTCAAACGCTTAAACTTGGGCTTTCTCCTATCAGATTTGCTGCATTTTACAATAACACCCGCCATATTGCTCTCAGTTTCATTTATAGTGGGCAGTGCGCAATCCAAAGCATCCATTAACGCTTTCAATGTTACTTCACCGGCGCATTTGCAACCTTGTCCAGGCTCTTCGAACCCCTTTCGGTCCGCTCGTTCACCGGCGACAGTATTTCACCGTTTTGGGGACTTTCGTTTGGATTTTGGCGCATATAAATCGTTTTTGTGTCGGCTTGTGACTCAGTACTTGACTCAGCACAACCCTCCCCTTCGCTACGAGACTCGTGGTCGCTTTGGGCAACAGCATCGCCTTCATCTTTATCACTGGAACTTAAGCCTAACTATTTCTTCACAGCAGCTGCATTTTCACCCAGCTTTGACTCATCACATCGTGTGAGCGCATGTGAGATATACAAACCTCTCTTCTGCTGACGTACATTTCTCCAGTAGGCCAAAACGAGCGCTAACAGTTCCGAGAATTCAGTTTCATCTTTCATATCCGCCATCTCGTTGGCGATAAGATGCGTAGTACGTACAGCTTCACGGTATCGCTCAGAATGGGTCCTTATCTCCTGTTGCCGTCGCCCCATATTCGAACGACCAAAACATTTATGCGAAACCTTCTTGATCTTTTGCAGCTCAGGCGCTTGAGTTGTCCACCAACGTGATCTCGAAATAATCGGCAACAATCGTGTATCAAAATGCGATAAAATAATGGAATACGCATGGCTTATACATGGAAAATCATGTCAAAGAACACAAGTCAACATTCATATGCCAGACCTCAATCTTGTATATACCATAAAACTCAACACACGCACCTAGAATCTATTCAAATCCATGGAATCACAGTCCCCGTTCACTGTTTCACCTTCCGGTACGCGATGGCAGGTGTACAAGGGAGTTTCATCGACCTGGCGATCACACAATCACACTCCTATTTGTCGACACGGGACTTATGCCCCGAGTGCTTCCCAGACACCTGTCAACGTAGGGGTCGTTAGCGTCTTTGATGAACAGATATCCATCCGCTTTGTGTCGAGTCCGCGCGTATTCCACCTCTACGGGTGAAGCCACAAAGTATGTCATGAACCGGTGAATATTGACCATCTTTTTTTCGTAAATAGTGGACATAGTCCCAATTCTAGAGGTACGATACTGGTACTTGTTCTGCAGGCGGCGGTCTCAACGCTTTCATACATACATACATACTCATCGAGCCGTCAATGTCGTCTTGGCTAGCATCCCAATTTGTTTTGGGAGTACGCAAACCGCCTGAAGACCAATGCGATCGCACATACCTTGCAGCGATGAATGCGACTTTTCTTCTGACAGGTCGTACTCCATCTTGTGAACCGCAGCGTCATCTTGACTCGCGTTGTGCCCGCATATGTTCCCAAATTCCCGCTTGGCGCGTATCTATTAATTACGTGAAAGTGGCAGATCTTAATTTAAGCGTCAGGTAAAAGGACTTTATAACACAGATCTCGTTTAGGTCCTTATCTACCACGATCAAGCGGAGCGAATCAATTCTCGTAGGATGCGATTTCTTGAAATAATTTATTGCTTGTTCCATGTGCCAGTTTCCATTAGTCTCTACCAACGAAGGCTGGACGACAGCGCCTTCACCGAACTCATTTATGCCCATGAACAAAAGCAGTTGGTAATTGTAACTGGTAAGAACAAATCTTGGATCGGTACATTATACTCAATCCTGGAATATTCATGGACCAAAGCAATACTTACCGGTTCGTCTTGTGGCTGCAGTCACCAGTAACAATTCGCTAAAGCGACTTTGCATTCGCCGCATATGTGCACTCGCCAACGAAATTACGTTAGTCTCTCCAGCGTCACTTTGTTTCAACAACCAAATCAGCGTTCACCGGGTCAAGCGCGGCACACGCAGCAATTTAACCCTTTCGTGACCAAGTGGGGCAATTTGCCCCTTTTCTTCGTTTTTTCAAAACCTGCGAGTAAACCCGCCATCAAAAGGGGCAAATTGCCCCACTTGACACAAGTTCAAGGAGCCGACATACCGTTTTTTATAACGACCAATCATATTCCACAACTACGCCACGTTTCTGGGAACTGCCTATTCTCTGTGCACTGTGACAAGCGATTACATGCGAATGATTTACATAGTGAGACTAAGATATATTCCCCACGTCATTCCCATACAAAGACTACCTGACTTACCACACTGTGTAAAAGTACCAGCATGCCACCCACCACCTTCAGTTTCGACGACGATATACTGCTCGTACAGCTAGCGCAGGCGTACGAAGATTCCGGTAGCAGGGTTGCCTGGGACGATGTCACGCGACGAATGCGGCACAGTGACCATACGCTCGAAGCCTTGAAGCAACGACTGCGGTCACTGCATTACCAGAACGCGAAGCCGCCCCCCCCAACTGTCACGCAGTAGCTACGGGCGCTTGCTACGCCTCGCCTAGGAAGGCCCCAGACGTCAGCTCCGCGAAGAGCACGAACCCCTCGCCAAATCGCTCGAAACAGCACGCAAGTGACCGAGGCGACACCAGCCACGTTGCCGCAGCCCGGTAGTGCCACCAACCTGTGCTAGGTATTCGCGGGCATCTAGCCGAAGACCCCGCCATGCACTGCGCTCACGCCATCCAAGGAGGACATCTCCTCTATTGCTGGTAAGGAGACCGAGGAGGCTATACAGAGCAAGAATAGGCCCGAGGCAACGAAGAGCACGTCCAGTACCAAAACCATGGTGGACAGCGTCAAGGTTGTAAGGACGACGGAGACCACGTCCGGCCATTACCCAAAGCATGGATACCACGTCCGCCATCGAGGCGGCGGAGACCACGTCCGCCATCGAGACGACGGAGACTACGTCCCCCATCGAGAGGACGTAGACTACGGAGACCATGTTCAGCACCGAGATGGCGGAGACCTCGTTGTCCGACGAGACGACGGAGACCACGTTCAGCAGCGAGATGCTGGAGCATGTGAAGAAGCAGTTATGCACGATGGCTGACATCCGCTTACTCCTAAGCTTACAGAACTTCTGTCCGCGCCACCGGCTTCTCTGCTTCAACCCATTTTGCCTCGCGTTCACGCTCCTGAAAGTAGTTGGTGTATCACGCAGCTGGAAGGCTCGACGTCAATCTGTCTTCATCTACAAGTCAACCCACAACGAGTAAGATCATTTTTCATAGTATAAACAACAATAATACTCATGTTGAAGTTGATCTCTAGCATTGAAGTTGTAAGTTTCAATAGTAAAGTCCACGTATTTGTGCATACAATTTCAATAGTAAAATCAAGATAAATGCACACTTCTTTATCATACTGAGACAAAGTAATCTTTGCTCTAGATCAGCAGCGAGCAGAGTGCTCGAAGATGTGGCGGAATTCCTGGCGAAGAGGAGTTTTCGAGTTCGTGTCACCATGGTGATACAGGTCAGCCGGTTCGCTCATATCTGCAGTCGGATCGAAGCGGAAGCTTCAACTTCTGCTACAGTGTTTGTGAGCGATTGAAGTGGTTCATATGACTCCATGCATATCTCCAAGACATCGTCGGTACAGTCAATATTCACCGCTTCACCAGGTTCAACGGCACACAGGCGTTCCCAGCCTGGTCGTGTTGCTTGACCATGCAGTGACGAGTAGTTGGTGTTACCACGCCGCACCATGCTCAACGTGAGGTTCTCCACATGCAACTGGAACTGTGAGTCCAGCCACCTCACCTGATATAAGCCTTTCACAACTCGACAGACGCGTCCGATAATGTAACCGTTGCCCACACCAACGGACTTCTTAGTGGATGCCCAACCTTCTTTGGCAGGCGCGAAGGCAACCAATGTATTTACGTACAAGGCTGCAAAGGATGGTGAAAGCTCTGATGTACTTCGTCGCGAACTTGTAGCAGGAGGAGGGGTTGAATCAACTTGAGTCGCTCCTGCTGAAACGTGTCGGGTGGGTTCACTCACACTTGCAGCGTCAACGCTTGATTGTGCTACTGGGGGTCTCGTAGGGGCGACATATTGACCCGCGGTTGCTGGCGGGTATACAGGAGGAGGTAATTGGTCGCGCAAGGATTCTGCGGCAGTTTTGCTGGCTACCCGAGCAGCGGACGGTGTTTCGTGCCACACAGCAGTATCCAAACTACGCATTGGCTTCGCCTTTGCGCCTTTCGTTTGAGCACGTTTTGTGTTGTGCTCTCTGGTAGAGCTCCGAGCTTTCGTTTTCTTGTTGTTTGGATCCTTTTGGCCGACCCCGCTTTCGCGGCAGGCCACCGGCTTCTTGTGTCGCATCGCTCACCGAGGCAGAAGCACCAACCCCAGTAGTAGTGTCCACCTGAGCGGCAGCGCCCACCTGAGCACCAGCGTTCACTTGAGCGGCAGCGCCCACCTGAGCACCAGCGCAACGACCTGAGCGCCAGTATCAACCTAAATAGCAGCGACTACTTGAGCGCCATCACGCACCTGAGCGATAGCGACGACCTGAGAGTCAACGATCCTCTTTGCGGTGACGAGCCCTTGCATGGCACTGGTACCTTGAGCAGCGGTCCCGACTTGAGCAGAGGTACCAACCAGCGACTCAAAGATGCCTTGAGTAGCGACGGCTTCCTGCGAGGCGACGGTGTCCTGGACGGCTACAGCTGTCTTCGCGGCGGCGGACATCAGGTCCGAGCACTGCTGGAGTCGGCGAGACCGTGTGGAGGGCATGCTACTTGCGGCTAGTGGTGTCGACGTTACTGTTATCTCGATAGCACGGAAATAACGCTATCCGGGTTAAGTTAGTTAAGGTTACGCGTTTTTACACGGTGCTACATTTGTAGTTTACACATACTTTATCATCCAGTATTGCAATATAAGGTAACTTACTTCTGGCAGCTCATGCCACTTGCTGGGACTGGACACTCAGTACTTACGGCAGCACCTTTTAGCTCAGAGCACGACGACAACGAAGCGTGCGACTCGCACGGTGCGAGGCACTGCGAGGCCCATGAAGCGACCCAAGGACACGTTGAGGTAAGTGCTGCGCTGGAGAGTTGTTCGCGCACTTCCCTGACGTGTATATTCAATAGGTCAGCCACGAGAACTACCAGTAGAGCAAGACTCCGTGCTATTGCAAAGTTGATCTAAGGAGGTAGAACAATTCGAGGCAGCACGAAGTTGCGCGGTCCATCCGATGGACTCCATCGTGGAGATCGAACTGGTCCGACCAGGCATCCACGCGAGGCCCACGTAGACACTGGGTAAATGAGTCTCGCAAGTTGCGAGACTCATTCGCAAGGATTCTAGGTCCAGAAATGCCGCTTGCTTTAGTAGATCAATGCTTCCCTCCGAACCGCGTACCTCTTACTTCACTCCCTCCGATCAGACGTCCCTCCCTTTCATTGTGGCAAACTCAATCAGCTTAGTTTTGGTTCTTACCACTTTTATGAGTTTGGCGATTCTGATTGGCTCTGTCTAGACCAATGAGCAGGCATGTGTGGCACGTGTCAAAGCCTGTAACTAACGCAACTCCCAACTCGTGCTAGGTGTTAAAAATATAACGTTACTTAGCGCAAAAGAAGGTAACGTCGACATCACTACTTGCGGCTCTCTTCGAGTCGAAGTTCGACGGACGCAATTTCGTTCTGAGTCAGCACCACTTCAAGTATTCATTTATGCAGGTGATTTTGTACGCTATTGCCTTCTTGATCGAGCTCTCAGTTACACGTCTTGAGCAGGAAACCAATTTTGAAAGGAAGATTTTCTATAGTTAGATCAAAATATATGCGCAAGACTTTTGCATAGTATATGCTAGATGCATGCCGCCTTGAATTTAAATACTGAACGCTATATTGATGCACTATTTGCAAATCATTCACAGTCACTTTCATTTCTATACTGAAACAGAGATGGATGCACGTTTTAGCCGAGACTCAAAAATGTACACGTCCGCGTGCAGAACTCGATATAAAGCTCTGGCTCGTGAGTTGAGAGTTCAGATCCACTACGCTTGCGGTGCTTCTGTGAGTCCGCCGTGCTCTTAGCTCGCGACCTTCTACTACATGTATTGCCGTAGCTGCAAGGCGGTGGTGACTGCATGTACACCCACGTCCAGCCGATCAAGATCAAGGAGTGGGATGCACTATCCATTCAGTCCTGGAATATCCCCCAATCAGCGCGCTCGGGCCACATTTTTCTTTATGCACCGTATTTTCAGCCAGTAGAATAAATCGTTGGGCAAGTACCGTACCGTATGAAAGGGGGCAAAATGCCCCACTTGGTGCATAACCTACCTACTTTTGGCACAGCAAAACAGTTGTTGTATACAGCCCGTGCCGCGTAGTACCGTTGAATATGAAAGGGGGCAAAATGCCCCAGTTGATAGCTTAACAACTTGACTTGTATACTATACTTAAATGAAGTCAATAACCTCTGTTCACGAAAGGGTTAATAAGCTGTCGCATCAAAAGACAGAACTTTTGTGGCAGAAGATGAATGTTCTCGGACCAAGTTATCCACATCCACCTGGATAACCTTCTGTCGTGCTCCAGAAGGCAGTCGTAGATCTTGGAGTACTTAGCACCCATCGCAAGCATCCCCTCGACACGTGTGCGTAAAATAGTCTTTTCCACGCCTCTAGAATTGGGATATTAACCCTTTCGTGGTCAAAGGGCTCATTTTGCCCCCTTTCGTGGGTCTATCTTGGAGTACCACTGTATCCACCTACAAAATGGCGCAAAATGCGCCCTTTCATGAATTCCCGCCCATATGGGCAGTGTCCCATTGGCTCGCAAATATTGTTCAATGATTTGCGGAAGATTTGTAGTAGTACCGTGGCCAAATGAAAGGGCGCAAAATGCCCCCTTCCATAGTCTAACATCTTGGGTTTGTATAGTATTGCACCCTTTCGTGAACGCGTGTATTTGTCTTACTGTTTAAGTAAGACAAATACACGCGTTCACGAAAGGGTTAAGCTCAATAGGCAGCCGAAACTGGGTGGTTATACTTGAAGTGACCATGCTTAACCCCAGTCAGCCAAACCGTAGGACAAAAAATAGGATCAAAAGTTTGCGCTCTTTCTTGGTGCCAGCTTAGTTATATGGGCGTTTTAACCGATATGGATAGAAAGTTCTTCCGTCAATGCTTGTGTTCGTCCACTTTTTTCATGTCATCTAGTGTCCTTCGAGGCGTAACAGCCACATCAAATGTGTATTTTATAACATATTATAATGGATGTTTGTCCTAGCTGGTAGGACCAAAAATAAATTGTATCTGTCGTTGAGTGGGATTTAGCTATATTTTAGCCAATAGTAGCTGGGTATGAGATGCTTTGTTATAACGGACACGACATATTGATTGCAACATTTCGCGATTGTCAAGTCTATTTTTGTCCTAGCGACCCTGGCGCAAGGACAAAATTAGTTGTGTGCAACACACTTTGATCCTTTTTGGTAGGACAAAATCCACTGGGGTTAACCTGGAGCTAGCCTCTCGCCAAATTCCACAGAACCCCCGGCTCCCTCGCCTTCGACCTCCTCTTTTTCTAGCCATGTGTACAAATATATGTACGTAGATAGGGATTGAAGCCTTCAGGAACCAACGGGGATTCATCTGCTCCCTTCTTGGTTCGCTTTAATCGTTTGTTACGCTCGTTACGAGACATCGTCTCCCTCAAGGGCAGCGCTTGCTTGCGCGCAGGATTATGCCAGGTATGTCTGTCAAGCCTTCCAACTGGTATGTCATATCACACGAACCTCCACAGAAACAGCAACAGCCTCAGCGTCACCGTCTCTGCATTTCATGTCATCAGTGTCGGAACCAGACACGCTTGCATCATAACCACCCCTCTCATAATTGCCTTCACCTGTGTTGTCCACTGATGACGCGTTGTGTACCCCCCCCCCCGTCGTTACCCGAAGTGTCTCCAGACGCGACAGCAGCGTCGTCATGTGTCATCATAACGGCAAAACGGAAATAGGGGGCGAGTTCGAAATGGGGGCTAGATATATCTCACGCGAGAATCAGAATGTAACGAAGCTGTACGAAATTGGTAAATTAATTTCCTTACCTAAATCATGAACTTGTTCAGGATCAAATCCTGACAAGATCCATGATTATAATCATGGCCTCCGACGGCCGTGTAGCTTTAAATTAAAGGATGGTGTCCTGGTGACAAGAAAAGGTTTTGCCATTGTGTGCAAACGGCAATGAGTGCGCACCAGTACTATGGAATGCTGAATCCATTAGAGCTGATGCATATGGAAATTGCAGTGTACATACGATGTGTTGTGTTTTACTCGGAAACGAAGAGCTATGTGTAGCTGTAGGAAATATGATGAGTGGGCTGTATGAAAGCGCCAAAAGCCGGCGCGGGCAGGCACTTAAGAGTATAAAACTTATGGCGGAAGCAGGCTCCCAAAAATGTGAAACGCATGAAAACCTACGATGCAACATATAGAGCCGTAACTCCTGCGATGCAGCTCGAACGGGCGCAGCCCGATTTGCCCAGGTCATTCTGTCGAGGGTTTTAAAATCTCGCAAAGTCCCCGCTTTAGCCAAGCCGTAGTCCGTGTCGCGAACAGCTGATCGAGGTGTTATCTAATGAGCTCCTTCCCACTTAGCTAAGATTGAAGAGGGTCTCCCACGACGGGATAACAGTCGCGTTGACCCATTTCACTTGGTATTGTTGAACACTCTTACTCTCGCAGTGTCACGTAATAGCTAGGATTAACTCAGCCGTTGAACCATCGATAACCAGGACTACTGGGACTCGGCAAGACTCGCCGCAAGCGGCGTACTAGCAGACAATTTTGATCAAGTTAGGCCAATACGACTTGGACGCCATGGAAACGTTCGTCTTGTGGTAGCTAGGGTGACGTCAAGCACCGACGTCCTCCTTTTAAAAAATGTCGATTCTGCAACGCAGTGTCGGCGGAAATACACAACCGGCAAGGTGCCTCAGTAAATCATTGAAAGTAGACGAGGCAATTCTCGACACAGCTGAGACAAAATAAATGATTGTTCGCCGCTCAAACGCTTCACAATCGGTCTGGTACATAAATCACGAGATCCAACTCGACGTCATTGTCTAAAACATGAGGCTGGGTTAGCCGTTGCACCACGAAGAGGGAATTACACCTGTAGTTAAGTCGGCGATTCCGAGTGTGCTGATAAGCTGATGACGCGAGCTGTACCATCGTTCCAGATCGGCTTCCGGAAAATGATGTCAGCAACGACATTTGTATTACCTTCAATCCATTGAAAATGACTGAAATAGAGTGAGATCGTTTAGCCAGTGACCTAAACGTTGTGAGCTAGTTTGCTGTTGCCAAATAGTGGTGATGATGGTCCGTGTTAATGTAGAACGACCGCTCGATCAAGTACACCTTCCACGTTCGTATAGCATGCAGCGCAGCTAGAAGCTCCTTTTCGAGTGTCGAGTAGATCATTTCCGCTGAAGTCCGCTTATGACCACCGTACATAATCATGCGTTTACTTTGTTCATTACGCGGGGCGGGAAACATATTTCAAAGTCGGAAGCATCCAATTTGAAAAGGATGAGAGAAATGTAACTGCGCCAGGCCTGGTGGTGCTGCCATCCGCGACTTGAGCTCACGGAATGCGGTCATGTGGACATCGGCAAATGTGATGCTGCTTTTTTTTGCTCTTTCCTTTATCAACTCTGTCAGTGGAGTGATCAACCAAGCGAAATCACTGCAAAACCGTAAGTCCTAGACGCATGTGCCTCAAAACAATTGAATTTGGCATTTTCGTCTCTCGTTAGACGAAACAATTTGTTGCCCGCTGTCGGCGTGCAGTCTTCAATGGGCAGGTTGCTTTTCACTAAATTCAATGTGGAGTATGCGGCAGTTAGGACCCCTTCCCCCCGCTAGGATAGGTGCTAGTGCTGGCAGGTGACAGCTATTCATTTCAATTCACTTTTAATTTTAACCCAGGAAGCTCAAGTCGCAAACAGGCAATGAAGAAGGATTTTTCTTGATTGTGACTTGAGCTTCCAAGATTAAAAGTAGAAGTAAATTGACAAGAAGGCCTTGTCCTCTGCTTGATTTGAACTCTCGATGGAGGAGTGGATTAAAAAAACTGTTTTGAAGAACAGCTACACTATGAACGTGAGCCTTAACGCCAATCAGTTGGACATCATCACCAAAAATTCAAGCTACCCAACTCTTAGGCGTCGAGCACTATAGTAATAGATGCACTCACTAAAGAAACAAGGTGTCGTTTCACTACGCGTTGACATATACTACGTAATACTACAGTACGTAATACTTGTATGGCAGCATCCGACGGCGATTGATTGCCTTTGGTTGCTAAGGGGCCAAGCTAAAATATATATTTCTCAATATATTTCCAGCACCGCCCCCTACTGAGTCATTTTTATGCCATAGCGTAGCTGAGCAAATATCACACGGTAAAAATCACCAGACTCTGCGCTAAAGGATAAACTGTAGAGCGCTTTGCAGATGGTGCCTGTCGTCGTGCGTTCGTCGCCATTGCTGTGGTGTCAGTGCAGTATCAAGTTTCATTAACTGGGACAGTGAAACAGTAGCTACTCTCACTTTGCAGTATCATTCAACCGCGGTTAAATCAAGCAGTGCTAAACCACCGAGTTCATTATCGGTTGTGCAGAATTTATCTTCATTGAAACTGACACAAACGCATCGGCTCCAGTCTGCATTTTACTTCAACACCATGCAATTCCAACGAAAGCGTTTCACGACGAATACGCTAGTCTGCTTGACTTCCACGGATCCACCCATAGATATGTATCTAGCTTGGATTTCAACCGATGTCAAGTAGTACACGGTAGGTTGCGCTTCGCGAAAGCTGCCTCATGCATCAGCTACATTAGCTACTCACCTTTGTGTAGTTGATCCCTGCATCAGATACATTAGTTCCTCAATTTCGTGTAGTTGCTATATACAATGAACCACTTACGAGGTCGTTAGCGTTTATTGATTTGCTCATTAAAACTACGCACTGGCTGCATCCGCTGGTCGACCCCACACCTGCTGTATTCATATCTCCATGAACTCGCCTCGGCAGCAGGACTCACCACAGAGTCTTCTGCATATGCGTCTTCAAAGGCGCGCGAACCTGTCGAATCTTGAAGGGATGTTTGTCGTCAAGGTGTACACTTCCCCGTGCAACGCCGTCATCGATACCGACAAGTTCAACTTGATGGAACTCGTACACCGTTCCAGGCCAAAACTCAATGTTAGACCTCTCCACCGACGAGCTCCCAGGCGTGGCAACCAACCCCACACTTCATTCAGCTGTTCGCTCGGCGCGCGTGATCGTGGAGGTAGCGGAATCCGTTCTGCTTGAGTGTGCAGCTTCAGCAGATCCGGCTGCGCGCTGGAGTGCTCCTGTTCCAGCGTAATGCTGCTCGTCATGTTTTTCGTCCTAACAGACTCGTGCCCGACCTTATCGCTATATATTATGCCTTCCGCTGTACTTCATTTAGCTTCCCCGCTGCGCTCGCGTGTTTGTAGACGCGGCGCAATGCGCACCGCGGCTCCAGCGTCGGTGATCTCCACCAGTGCTGTCGTCTTGTATTTTATTTTGTAGGACGACCTTACGGTCCAGGTTTTTTGGAATGCTGCCCGAAATCAGATACAGGTATATTCCAGGTGTATCAACAGGCATTATCCAGGTTTCTCAGATGGGTAGAGGACGTGCCTGAAATTGGCGTAATATATTTTTTAATTACCAAAACAGGTATTGTCCAGGTTTTAATGCCTGGAAAACTCACATGCGCAGAACATGTGAAAAAGTGGAAACGACACTGGCGACCATGGCCTGACTTTAATATATCCAGGCAATCCCCAGGCATCAACCAATCATTAACCCGGTTTCTTCGTGGACCAGCTTAAGGTGTATACAAATTGCTGCTATCGCTGCTGCAGTTCTTAACCCTTTTGCGAGGGATGGCGCATAAAACCAGCCACACGACCATGTTTAGCAAGGTACCTCTTCGAAACTACTACTAGGATATAAAGAGGGACAAGCGACGATCAACCTTGTTTTTACACAGCAAAGATCAACATTCATACTATTTTTCGTAATATATTCCGCTAGCTATCCTCATATTTGAATACTGGCTTAAAGAAATCATGTTTCGACCAATCAAAGCAACTTGCGGAAAGCGCTCTAAAACACGGCATCTAGCCATGTTTTACGTTTGAGGTGGAACTGTCTTCCTCCAAAACCTCCCTAATGTGCTGATTTAAGTTGCGGGAAGTGGGGTAAAACAGTGTATCTAGGCATGTTTTACGATAACTGTATGGAGGGGTACCATACTGAAATCAAGTCAAAATACATCGCAATAGGTTAAGGCGTAAGTACTTCGTAAAATGAACGAATAGAGTCGCCACAAAGCCATTTACTCGATCTAAAGCGATATATCTCTTCGAAAGTGAAGTCCAATAACTTGTCAGCCAACAGCCAAGTCCTACGGATGCCTATGATATCTCTCCTCCGCCACGCTTACGACTGCTGTGTCTTTGAACACCACTTCATTTACGTCTGAAAGTAGCTTAGAACTGTACTTTACCTCTCTGAGTGCGTACGGGCCCTCGTGACGCGTGCTCTGCGTGCGGCTTTTTCGGATCGGGCTTCTTCCGTCCTGAGAGCCTTTTCGGCCATCCGCTGTTTGGTCTTGGCCGTATTGTGCGTGCGCAACCATCACACTGCCTCCTCCTTATACGCCGTGTGCCGTGGGAGAGAGGGTGGGCACTGAGGTATTGGTGGCTGAGCTCGAAATTAAAACTAAATTGTATCTGGTAAGTAAAGAATAAATTTCGACCTGGGCAATACCTGGATGTTATACCTGTAAAAAACTGACGGAAAAACCTAGACACGAAGGATGCCCTTCTTTCTATAGACTCACGCGCGACCTTAGTGTAGTATTCCTGAATAACTGAAGTCAAACAATGAAATCAGTACATATGTCGAGGTGTAGCCAACACTTTTTACGGACTTCTTACGAAGCCTCGGGAGCCTGATTTGTCGCTACTATCAACTAAAACAGACTGACCCTTGCAGCAAATCAGCGTTGGCTGCCGTGGTGGGATGGGTACACATCTAAACACATGGCTGGCAAATCGTAGCTAAATCGGAACGGAATCAGCTAATCACCTGATATCTGATTCCAGCTGATACAAAGCAACCCTTCCCGGGTTACAGAGACGGCGGAAGTTTCGATACGAAAGGGAAACGACTTCTTATAAGAGCACTCTATATATTAGAACATCCTGCTTCATTCCGTGGAAATCCGGAACAACCATGACGTTTTAGTGCGAAAACGTCATCTCGCCCGCAGATTTCGTGTTCGCGAAGTTCATTTTACTACGAAACGTCCTTATCTCTTGCAGAACATCGTTATCTACCCGTCGCGAGCACAGCCTAAGTTAGTGAACCTAAATACGAATCGCGAGAGGGACGTCTCAACTTGTGGCGAAAACAATCACAACCTCCTAATGGGCCAGTAGTCACTATTTTGAATTTGAGGTCGAATCTAGAACACGTTCCGCTCTGAATTTTAGAAGAAACGGACAATATATGTCTATTAAAAAACAGCCAATAAAAATGAAGGCAGCCGTTGGCGTCCAGTATATATAGTAGTGGATAGTTGCATGATTATACACAGGATTAATCCTGTATACACCCGCTCGTAATTAGCAATGGGAAATATTTGATTAGGTTCAAGAAGGTTCCTCGAAGACTATGTGAGGACGAGAAGATACGAAAGATTTAATTGCGGTGTCATTAGCCGCTGCGTCGCCGCCTGTGGAGTAGTCGCCGCCCGTGGAGTGGCCGCCGCCCGTGGATCTCGCGCCGGACGTGGAGTAGTTGCCGCCTGTGGATTGCATTCCGAACATTGAGTTCGTGCCGCCCGTGGAGCGCGTTCCGAACGTTGAGCTGGTGCCGCCCGTGGAGTTCGAGCCGAACGTGGAAATTGAGCCGAGCGTGGAGTTCTTGCCGCCCGTGGAGTTCGCGCCGCCTGCGAAGTATCATCCATGATATATCCTGTATAATACATGGGATAGTACTGTCAGGAAGAGTAATGGGCTGTAATGTAGTGTACGAGAGCGGCAGACATCCGTAGAAAGACCGAAGTGGCGATGCAGGGCTGTCTGAAGTTGTTATGCGGTGAGTACCAGTGTTAAAAGAGACCAACTATAATTAAAACGAAGATGTATTCATGTAGTTAACGGGAGGTCGGTAGCTGAAAACACTACCTGGCGGAGCTACTGCGCGACTTGGGTGGCTGGAAGCTGCTCATCGTCCTGGCCTTGACTTTGTGGTGGGGTCTTCGCTTCGTCGTCAATCTCCGGAGGCCGTTCAGCCGTGGGAGGTTTCTCTGTGATCAGTCGTCCCTCCTTCAAGTATTAAAATAGCTCGAAACGACGTCTTGGTAGCGACGTCGCTGCCAAGTCCACCCTCAGGCCGTGTTCAGCGTAGCTGATGTACATCCAGCAGACGTAGACGCCGCAGCTGAACGCATCGAACTGGATGGGATTATTCTGCGCCACCACCTCATAGTCCTGAAGACCGCAGTCCTTGAGATGCGTAGCAATCTCCGAGCAGGCATTCTTGTATGGAGCCTGGTTCAGCGGGTCGTAAAAGAATATACGTTTCGCCTGGACCTGGATAACAAGACAACACCAGTGAGCATTCATGATGTTCACTGGCAGGAATAAGGTGTCTACGCCCGCTTCACGAACTTGAGACAAGATTCTGTCTCTCAACTGGGCAGCTACCGGACCGGCGACCTTGTTTCGCGTTCCCTACGACATCGCGCGTGATGTAGCGTATCCCGCGAAACGACATTCGGCGTGATCCATAACCAAACGTTCGCAACACGAGTGGAGGGCGTCACCCTGTACAGCATTTGGTACGTGTAATCAGGCAATCAAGGAAGATGCTCCAGCTCCAGCTCCTTGTAGGGGTACGAGTCTAAAATGTCTGTCGCCACGTTTTTAGAGAGGCCGTGGTAATGAGCTGGAAGTGAAGGGATTCCTTCCTCATACAACCACTTGTGCATAGCCATGCCGAGATTCATAGCCCCTTTCAGGTTCGGTACGCGTTTGGAGGTTTCTATTAGTTCGCGTGAAAAACTTCCAATATCTGTGATGTGGACAGTCTCCACAAGAGTTTCCACTGGCCCGCCTTGCGATGTAGAATCGTCAACGGCAATGTCATTTGCTTGAGAGTGTTCGCGACAGGTAGAACAGCCACGCAAGCGTCCAGGAGCTTGGGCAGAAGAATATAGAACGCGTCCAGGATCAAAACAGGATTCTTCAAGTGTTTACACTTGGGCTTCTTCGAGTCGGCTTCAGCAAATTTTACCAGCGTTCCAGCTAGACGGCGCTGTGTTTGCACCAGCCCAGGCTGATCACGCTCTATAGACTCCAAACCCTTGTCGCGGGTAGCGTTCCTGGCTTGTTTGCGGCCGGCCTCTGCTGCTTCGTACCACTTGCGTCCTGCTTTCTCGCTGACAACAGCCTTCTTTTTTTCACCTTGGGTCGTCCTACCTTCCTGGCTTTAGGGTTCTACTTTATAGTCACTTGACTGGAGCCTGAAGCAGCACATCCAGCTCAAGGCTACCTTGATCTTCTCCCTGCATTCCATCGTCTTCCTTGGCGTCGCTGCTGGATCCATCTTCACGCGTCGTAGACGTTGCAGGAGGTGGGTCAGTTTGAGGTACCATGGTGTGTTGACGAACGTTGCGCCACTGCTGCAGAACGAACTCTAGAATAGACTCCTATTCGTCGTCCTCATCAATGTCGGCCAGCTCCGACGCAAGCACGTGAAAAGCGCGCATGGCCTCTGTGTAGCGTTGCGCTTCGGTGCGCGTACGCTTGGCAGGTCCCCCAACGGATCTGTCCTGGAAGCGTGCGTACGAAAACTGACGCACTCTGTTCAGCTCTCCTTGAGAGTTGGTCCACCTGCACAAGCAAGCAAGATTCATAGTTAAATACTGTATAATTAACGGGAAATCCTGGATAATTCTGGACAATCTATGCGTGGGCACGAATAATCCTGAAAAATCTTAGATCATCCTGGATAAATCATGGATACATAGCAAAAGACCGTATCCTCGTCAATGCAAGCCCAGGGAATCACTGGACCAGCAACAGATTGGCTCTTTCGGAAGTCGATAACGTGACGACACGGAAGGCGCATTGATAACGAGAAGGCACAGTCGCAGTGCTAGTTGTCGTCCCGAAAAGAATGGTCTTTGCGCCCTCCTTGAACGCAAACAACGTGTTCATCAATGTCATCGCGGATGAAAGCGTACACCTCCAATTTATCCATCGCGAGAGCGTACTGCTTTTCAGCGTGCCCCAGCCTCGTAAGGAGTCGTGAAGCGAAGGACATTAGTCATCTCCTCGTCATAATTGAAGTTCACGAACTGGCCGATATGGGAATGGCGGTAGCCATGCTCGTTTTCCACGCGTCGATCGAAGGTCACCAAAGCCTTAATACATTGAGCCATGCTCAGCGATCCGTCAACACCGTTCTTCAGCTTCCCGAATAAGCTTTCAAGACGGTTGTTGGTGTGGTTGCTGAAGTGCGGTAGGTCCGCACGGCGATGCATGACCCACCGATCCTGACAGTCGTACCAGTTCTTCTCAAAATAAGGGATGAATCCAGAGATGTCATTTTTTTCACACAAACCCTTCAAAGCACCGTGCGCAGACTCGTACGAAGCGTCGGTGGTGGTACGCAGTGACGGGGTGGTTCGCAGGGTGACGGGGGCGCCTCTGCCTTAGCGTCTGGGGATGGGGATGAATTGGTTGGGACTCGAGAATTGGCGGGCAATGTGGCAGATGATGACGGAGATGAAGATTATTCTTCAGATGGCGATGAGGCAGCGGAGGAGAGCAGCTCGCGCGCGTTATTAACGGTGGAAGGTCCGGATAGGTGGCACGCTATCTGGAAAGCATGGCAGCAGTCTTTCACTGCCTATTGCGACCGCACGATGCAGGTGTTTCCGATAAAAGAGACAATGCCTAGGGCAGAACGGAATAAGCGCGTTCGGCAGTCAAAGAGAGGTGATGAAGAGTCGCTCTTGGTTCCAGAAGGGATTGATTCCTATCAGCGCACGTATATATGCACTCACGGATGGAAGAAGCGCAAGCCACGTGGCGAAGGGAGCAGTCCACACCAGCACATAAGACTTACTGATTGCCCCTTCAGGTTCGTCGTGCAGTGAAACCTGGTTAAGAACTCGCTCCAAGTCAAGAGCGGGCATTTCGTGCACAACCATCCCGCCCCGGCGCGCGCATTTGCTACGTATCCTTCTTCTCGTGGTGTCGACAGCGCTACGGTGAGTGCTCGGGTGGACGGGATACTGGCCTTCCGTGCGAAGCGATCGTGTATCTATGATTATCTACTGGAACACGATCAGAATGTGCTCCAGGTTGATGTGGATAACATGGTGCGCGCTCATTCAGCTTCTACCGTTGGCGATGGCGATAATGAGGCCTCCTCGCGGGAACTGGCCCTTTTCGCTGCGGCAAACAAGGAGAATGTTTCGTCTGTGGCGGATACCGAAGCTGGTGAGACCGGTGTGATTTCGTTGGCTACGGCGCACATGCGCAGGATTTTCAGCCGCTTCAGCGAACTCCTTCTCGTCGATTGCAGCCACAAGACCAATCAGTCCGTTCATTTGAATCATCCAGGATTTTACCAGACTTAGTCAGGGGCTTATCAGGATTTTCATTATTTTGTTTACAGGTACAACTACCAACTGCTTACGTTCATGTCGATGAACGAGTTCGGTGAAGGTACTGTTGCCCAGCATTCGCTTCTGGAGGCGAACAGAGACTGGCATATGGACAAGCCAATTTGTCACTTTAAGTAGCTGCACGCCACTGGGATCGAGCGGCTTCGTGTGATAACGATCGATAAGGACATGAATGAGATCCGGGTCCTGGAAACACACTTCCCTGAAGCGAGAGTTCTTATTTGTTATTTCCACGTAATAAAATATCTGAAAGAAATGCGTCCGAGCCTGAGTTTGGAAAGATTCCGATGGACGACGCCGGGCAGGTCGACGCTTACATCCACAAGATGGTTTAGATAGCAAGGCTACACATTCGGCTAACCTCCAGGTTAGTGCAACATGCACTAATGGATACATTCACGTTGGCCACATCGCAGTGTGACCGCCATTCATATTAGGAAGCAGTCCTATTGGTCAGAAATCAGGGTCTTTCTACCAATAAGAGTCATGCATTAGGTCAGAGTTTCTGCCAACCACTCGTTGACAGAACCTCTCTTTATAGATATCAGTTTAAGGAGGAAAGACACAGTTAACATTCGATTCAGTTCTCATTTTACCGCAAAGGCTACTACAAACAACGACGCGGAAATCCGGCCGACACAAATATCCGGCAAGACAAAGCCGTGCATGTGGACCTCTCCAGCCAATCAGATTTGATCATTAGGCTTCATCATATGCTTTTAAGTACTTTATATGAAATTACGCGTGTTTTCTGCATTTACCTGTGGTAATGGACGGGGATTTTCGTTATTTTACTATGGGGGATGGCATTCAGTGGTGTCGGATTTCTGCGTCGTTGTCTGTATTTGTACCTTTATTTAGGTTTAACTATACTTGTGGACACAAATATATTTAATCTAGGTTAAATACACCTTACGCTCCCTCACACACGTGCGCTCACGTGTAAGCTAAAGTATTGGGCTAAGTTAGCCCATTACAGTTTACGCAGACTCGCCCACCATGTGAGCCTCGTGTCTACTGCGCTTGCCGCCGCCGCCGCCCGCTTCGGTCGCTGCGCATAACGTCCTTGATTCTCGTCCTCGCCGCCAAAACTGAAATGGTTATTTTTGTTTCAGCCTCGGTCGGAAATTTTCGATCGAAATTTTAACTTGCAATCCTGGATGTATACCAGGATGAAATCCTGTGCGTTTCAGTACTATAAAAACTGGCCAGCAACGCTTCTGTAAAATAAAATCGATTTCCGGTCGCCAGAATTAGCAAAAGTGCCCCAGAAATCGCATGCGATTTCACCCCGAAATGGCATGTGATTTCTGGGGCAAATGACATGTCATTTAGAAGTTTCTTGCAGGGCGTGTCAGATTTACGCTGAATATCGCCTTCAGCTTCTTGTCCGTGTCGTTGGTGGCCTCGAAGTTCACTTCGACCTTGATCCAATCCACCGGCCCTTTGTAGTCGAGGTTGGACAGGTGTACCTTCGAGCTTGCGTCGACGCTTAATATCCGGATACCTACACATCGGAAACCAGTACTAGCATTAGCATGCGATTATGAGAAGCATTGATCTGATACTGTTGCCCTCCAACACTCCAACTTGGAGAGGGCGGTCCTCAGCGATTAAGGACCTGTGAGGGGCAATACCCCTCAGTGGCGCGTTGTCCTTCTGGCGGAGTGAGTACTGCAACGTTAGTTGACGCAGTTTTTATGCCATTACCATTGCATTTGTCGACGTTATAGTCAACAAAGCCATTCGTAATTTTTACAGAAAACTATAACGTGAAATTCACATGAAAAGTCTGTTACCGGTAGATATTCAGTAAAATCGTATTTAAGCTTAATCCATTAAAGTACGAGATCGTTGACCCTTCATTATCGAATTTCTTGACCGAAGGTCAAATGGTCACGAAGCGCACTCATGGTAGCGGGGAGGACGCGAGCAATGACGGCAATGGCAAGGGCTGCGACGACCTCCCAGTGAAGGCGCGCGCTGCTACTCCTGCTGGAGATGCTGCACCCCCAGCAGGACCAGGACGCACCGGGAAATATATCGTTTATTTGTATGATAACGAAAATTGAAGCGACAATATCTGTCGTTGCTTGCATTATAGCGTCGACGCAGCCAGTGCAAGCGATGAGCGCCAGTGTCTTTGGTGCTGCCAAGCACGACAGCGTGGGGGGAGGGAAGAGCTCGGGCGAGGGAGGTGCTGCCGGGCCTGCTGCAGCCGCACCAGCGATGTCACACCTCCCATCTAGAGACGAAACGCCCATCCACTAGCCTCTTGACCGCTACACTAAGTCAAATCACCCAGTGAGCGAGCTCCACCAGCACCAGCGGCGGCAGCCTCGAAGCCCGGCGCAGTCATCTCTGCCCGTGCATCAGATCTCACCACAACTAGCAGTCGTCGCCGCTGCGCCAGCCCCCCCCCCTCAAACCGCGGCTACAGCAGTAGTAGCTGAAGAAGAAGCTTGGCGCCGTCACCTCTGACAGCACCGCATCGCCGCAGCTCGAGCCCCCCCCCCCCGTCCCACCATAAGCCGCGGCAGCTGAAGAAGAAGCCCCGCGCCGTCGCCTCTCCCTGCGCGTCCGGCTCTAGCACCGGTCGTAGCTGCAGCGACCGCTCCCGCTGGTGGTCCAGCCGCGGCCACCAGCTGTAACAGCAAGAAGCCTGGCGCCGTCGCCTCTCCCTATGCGTCCGGCTCCAGTACTGACCGTAGCTGCAGCGACCGTTGCCACTGCTGCTCAGGCACACAGCGTCGGCAGCTCTTGAGGGCCAAGTCCAGCGCCGTCGACGCATATCGGGCCCAGCAACGCGGGCATCAGCAGTGGTGGCAACAGAAGCAGCAGCTGGGCACTGGCGACACTGCCCTCGCGTTCAGATTCTGCAGCAACAGTAGAAGCCGAAGCGCAGCAACATCGCCGCTGCGTACGCATCACGTAGCGGCAGAAGTAGACGAAGAAGCGCGGTGCCGTCGCTGCTGCTCGTTCCCCCAGCTCTACCTACTCCAGCAGCAAACAGAAGTTGCTCTTTTTTGTGTGCTCTGCACCAGTCTGCAGCGGTTGTAAGACCAAGATGAACCAGGCGTTGAAGGCCATGTTTTGGAACGAAGGCTACTTGATTGGAAATCTACAGGTGGCGGATGCAATATTGCAAGAAGCCCTTGAAGAAGGCCAGCAACTACTTTTCAGCCCAATTTTGAGTGAAGTCTACGAGCTGGAGCGTAACCCTAACCGCCTACAAGCAAGCATCACTACGTTCGGCCCAGCGATGGAGAAAGAGTACCACACTATTCGAAACATTGTGACACGGTCCGACAAAGAATGATACAAAGCGGAAGTTGTGGGCACCGCTGAAGTCCCTTCCTGGTGGTTTTAAGGCAAGGAATTCGTCGCGACTTTAGTATTTTCGAGACCAGCAAGGCAATCCTTGAAAAGTGTACTGTGCAGGCGTCACTGATTGTGGCACTGATGCCTAAGACTTTCTTTTACATCTACCCCGGGTGCTTCGGTACCTTTGTCGATCACGACAAATGCGCTGCGGTGACTCTCGATGCGGGTGAATTTCTTCTTTTTCGTGGAGACTTAGTGCATGCCGGTGCGGTATTCAAGAAGGAGAACATTAGACTTCATTGCTAGGTGCGTGTGCGGGGCATCAGCCAAAAGGCCGATTCGACAGAAGCAGCCGTGTTTAGCTCCTACGTGTGCAAATTCTGTGGGGAAATGTGTGATTCGCGTCGTCACCTTAGCAACCACCGCCGCTACTGTCACGAAAACCCGAAAAAGGTGAAGGCAAAAGAGAAGAGGAAGAATGGGGACGAGCGCGGAGGGTATTGCGGTCTATGCAGCATCTCTTTTAAGAAGCGCAGTGCGTACTTCCGGCCCAATCACCGCCGCCACCCCAAGAAGCCGAAGCGGAGCGTGCGCGCGTGAGGACGAAGAAGCCGTGGCGGACAGAGAAATGGACGGGAACGATGGCAGAGAGGACAACAGTGCGGTGGACAACCGTGGGAGGGGCAATGGACAGGGAGACATCCGCGAGGAGGACGGTGGCGATGAAGAGGGAGACATCAGCGAGGAGGATAGTGACAATGAAGAGGAAGGCAGCAGTGAGGGGTACATAGACGATGGAGAGGAAGACAGCAGCGAGGGGGACGAGGAGGAGGAGGAAGCAAGCTGCGATGCCGATGATTAGGAGAGCGATAATGACAGTGAATAGAGCAGAAAGACCAGCAATTGCGAGATGAAATAAACTAGCTACTTTAAATACTGAGTCATTCTAATACTGAGCAATTGTATACACTTAGTGTTCTCAGTGTCAGCGATCCGTCCTGTCAGTGTCAGCGATCCGTCCTGTCAGTGTCAGCGATCCGTCCTATCAGTGTCAGCGACCCGTATTGTCAGTGTCAGCGATCCATACTGTCAGTGTCTACAATAAACTTGTCGCAAAGGATATTTACGGTCAGATGTACGTTTTGAAGCAATTGTCCGGGATGACCCGCACGATGTACTAAACCCGTCACCGGCACATTCACTATTGCCTTGCAATGTGCACCAATATATCTTCTTCGTAAGAGGCGGCTGGGATGAGTACGCTCATACTACGTTACGAGCCATATTTGACATGATCACTTATACGGAATCCGTACCGGCAAGAATGGAGTGAATACCAGGCTGGTTAGAAGTTGTGGGCTGGCGAGATCGTTGTGGAGTACTGCAGAAATTTGCATAAGTACGAGGCCATGCGCAAAGGCCAGTCCAAGGAGGCGAAGAAGGAGAACAGCGGATACACCATGCTGCTGAACGAGAAGACCAGGCGTGGAAACTTTGTGTACGTCGAGGCGCTGGCTGCTGGATCTATCGCGAGATTCTCACAGCACGCGTGCCGCCCCAATACACAATTCGTCGAAATGCAGAACAGGACGCAGGTTTAGGTGCTGTGTTGTATGATCAGTTCAGTCGACGTCAGTGCCCAGATCACGGTCTCTTACGGTAACGAGATCTGGTTCAAATGTGCGTGCGACCCGTGCTGGAAGGAGCTCTCCCAGACGTAGTGTAAGGATTTTTGGACTGCGTAGCCTACAGTTTCTCGTCTAGACCCTTCAGTTTTTGAAATACGAGAGCAGTGAATGCTTCACCCTTTAGCTCACACATGTGCCATTGTTGGAAATGCGAGGAAATGGTTATACAATCGTTTTTGGAAGAAGAGAAGAAGGAATATATCGTTTTCGTTCTTTAGACTGAAGTAAATTAGATCCAGCGCTTTAAAAAAAGAAGTAGGACTCCGTATCTTAATAGCATCGTGTAGTGCTCCGTCTACTTGACACCACTCATTCGAGGATGTTTGGTCACATTCATCATCGAAGAAGAACTGGAAGACATTCTTCAAACTTGGAGGAAGTGTTGTACAAAAAGCGAATCGGAGTGAGCAGAGTTGCTGTCTCGGTATACGGCTTGGTTGGTGCACAACCACATTCCCTCAATAAACACCCTTTTGAATAGTATGCCTATAATAGAACTGCACTGAATCCTAAAGTGGTAAGTATCGTGAATGAGTTTCGGAAAGCTGGGTCCAAGAAGAAGAGTATCCTCAGGAATATCCACGAGAAGTCTGCATGCAATCCCATGTATAGGGGTATATAGTCAAATCTATGGAGTGCCCTGTGCTAACCAAATTAATATAGCCGAAGTAAATGATACAGGTGTATTACCGACGATCATTGGTGGATTAATCCCGAATCTGCCCCCCCAGCAATAGTTCTTGGACGATAGACCGTAGCGGATCGCGAGTCCAAAGTCGGAATGATCGGTGAAGACACCACCACCAAAGTGGAGGATGCTGGGACACTCGCAGGTTGCCTTCCCAATTTGAGTTTTCTCTATGACACACGCCAACGCACAAAAAAATATATAAAGTGTAAATTACACAGTTTGCATCCGCCCCAACTTTGATGCACGCATCTAACTTGGGGAGGATGCTTCCAATGTGCATCCTATATGAGACGCGTACAATTTTTCCAACGCAGTCACGGTGAACTGTGCAAATGTCAATATATAGAGAGTAGCTGAACATTTATTAAAATATACGTTGCGGTAGTCAGGTTTTCATGTAGTGACATGTGACGAGGTACGCTCGAATCTCAGGCCCAGCAGACCTTTCGCTCGGCCGCCGTACCCCCCGCACCCATCAAAATGGATGGTGATTGGAGGAAATGTAGCCAGCTGGTTATGTGACAACTCGACTCCGCCGACTCGTCCCCAACATGACTGGTAGCTCAGCGGAAAACCATTCGCTGAGTCATCGCCACTCTCAGCAGAACCCCGTTGGCTCTCAGAGGAGGACGTTGAAGGACACTCTGAGTTATTTCGAGGTTCAGCGGAGTCTCTCTCAGTCCATGAGGACTCGGCATGGTGGTGGTTGACGTTTGGAGACGCTTCAGTTGGTGGCTCGGCAGAGGCTCACAGGTTCAGAAGTGGTGTGGGCGATGAGGCGCTGGGAACAGTCGCTGCGAAGAGGCGGTCATCAGATGATTACTGACCCCAAATCAGGCTCAACCCACGTCCGAACCCATATGACGCACTGTCTCATCACCGTGACGCGCACTCTTTGACCAATCAGAAGTGTGGAGTGAGGGATAATCACGAGTCTACCGACATGTAATCACGGGTCTGCCGACATGTGATCAGAAGCTTGCTGACAGGTGATCACAAGATTGCTGACGCCACGAGTGACTTTAACGGGACTCAGCCAATCGCTGAGCTCAGATCCAAGTGGAGACGCTGAGCGCCGCAGGTTCCTGAAAGCTAGGACAACTCTGAAGAGCAGCACGCCAAAGGGGCTGCGGGCCGCTTGCCATAATATCTTTCGGTCTTTGTTTGGGTGCGCTCCGAAGGAAGTCGAGCGCCCCCCTTGATAGATCTTTGTTTGCATGTGTAAAGTATTAATCAGAATCTAATTTGCCCCGAAGGCCACAGCGTTAAGTGTGTTGCTGCGGAACAAGGTGTCTAAGGAGAGACTCAACCAAAACTCAAGCCCCATATAGACCTTGTGCGTGTACCTCGGTGTGAAGGGGTACTCATTTGGCTATTTCATTTCATTACACGTCGACAGGTCGAACTAGGCGACTGCACTCAGCGTGTATTTCATTTTTCCGGGTAGAAGGTGATCTACTCTGAGGTTTCGGCAGAGCAGCATCTGGGATAGTGGTTCTCAGTGCTGTTGGAAGGATTTCATGTGGCGCTGATCCTGGGATAGTGGTTCCCCGCTCGGCCGTGTCGTCTACGTCAAGACGTGGTGCGCGGAAGTCCCAGGGCGCAGAGGCGAGAACCCTGGATCAAGACAGGCTCATCCCGAGCCATTTCTCGGAGCCACCCTAGGTCGGGGGGCGAGTGAAGACCTGTGTACGCGGCGCTCAGTCTGAGTGCCGCGTGGAAGTCCCAGGGCGCAGAGGCGAGAATCCTGGATCAAGACCGGCTCAGCTCGAGCCAACTCTCGGAGCCACCCTAGGTCGGGGGGCGAGTGAAGACCTGTGTACGCGGCTCTCAGCTGGAGCCGCCTGGAGGAAGAGGAGAAGCAAGGGAGACTGGGTCTGCAGTCTCGGAAGAAGCAGACAAGTGTGTGGAAGTCGTGTCTACATTAAGAAAAACCCGGGGCAAATCGGGTCAAGACACGTGCGAGCGAAGGCCTGTTGAGCGGGGAGCCGGTTTCGTTCGGAGGACATCCAAAGACGACTGGACAAGGAACAAGTGGACGTGGTTGGCTGGCGTCTGGGCCCAAAGCGTAGCCCCAGCAAGATCCGTCAAGGGGATCGCAAGGGAGGCGCACACGCCGCGTCGAGCCAAGAGTCCGAGCTCGGAGGTGTCGACTGAGTCTTCGTCGGGTCCAGCTGAGGTCATTCAGCTGAGATTCTGAGACTCTGAGACCCCCTCAGCTTAGGCCCAAGGTTTGCTGATTCAAGTTTAGCTCAATGTATATTCTGGACGCTGGGAAGTTGCCCGCACCTCACCACAGACATGACATCGATCACGACTACCGACGTCGATCCACGCCGGAGTCGTTGTGAAAGTAAAATGAAAAAAATAATGGTAGCTAATTAGACTTGGCTGCGTCTTATAGAAATCAACGGTGGGGTGGGGGGTCGGTGATTCGCTCGCAAGCTTGGTTCACACAATGGTGACGATTGACCGCGGATTAAACCTTCATAAACGTAAGTCCCGCCGCCCCAGTGAGCACCATCGAAGTCGTAATTTTGTTTCTAGGTGCTGATCAGAATGATCCATCAAGTCCTTGAGCTGGCGAATCTAACCACACAAGTCTGGATCGACTGGTATATCGGACACGGTCGAGGGTGATTTGCTTGACGATTCAGATGTACTTTCGAGGGTCAGATCATCCATAGTATCATAGACGACTCGATCAATGGGTCATTGGAGCTTTGGTTTGGAAAAAAAATGGCATCTTAATCACGGTTTCATTTTTCAACCGGTTCCGAGTGGATTCTCTTGGAAATGCTCCATGAGCGCTCGGGCACAGCAGATGAAGTCGAAATAAGAAAAATTATCCATGATATCGGTTTCAACAACGAATACTTGTCCGCTCCATCCAACGTTCACCACTGAGAGGTGATCATGACATGTCCAGGTTCGTCACACGAACCTAGCCTTTCAAAATCAGCCACTTCCAAACCTATTTCATCTCGCTTGTGCTTGTCGTACCCGAGACGACCAGCAAGCCGAGTGATCACCGTCATAGTACCAATTTCAGAGGTACCGACAAATTTGCTGGTGCTCCAACAAATAGGTTATGACGATCGCGGACTTATATAAAAAGTCCACCTATATTCGATCCACCCCAGGATACAGACTTGCAACCTCTTCCCTACACCAGGAGCGCTGCTGGTGTAGATCGAATGACGAACTAGTCCCAGAAAATTGCAAATAAAGAACCGATCAGATTTTCACACCTCGGGTTTAACCACCCGTCTGCCACAAGCGCAAGATAGGCTCGATTATTAGTTTCTCAACCGCAAACTTTAATTCCGTAGGCAGCATTCATGAGCTTTCCTGCTACCAAGTGCCGGTTCAGCGCAATAATGGCGAGAAAAAACAAGCAAGCATCTGACGGAACGTTGGATACTGGACGATTCGAAATGCCACACCCGCCCTGGAAAAAAAACATAGCGTTAGCCATTTGGTAGCAAAACTTGTAGCTTGCTGAAAACATTGGCTGCGCTAGTACTGATGGTTCGCCGTGTTCATCGTCATCACTGCTAATGCTGACCTGTCGGTATTTTCTCTTCCGGGTACGCTTGAGCATCCCTTTCAGATCAGCATATTTGTATTGCTCATGGAAAACACTGGCACCCCTGAACAGTTCAAAATGTGGTTTATGAACTATCGGGGGGGGTGGCATGCGTCAAAAGGGTACGGCAACGATTGTATACCACGTCTTTGTACTTCCCCCGCTTGACAATCGTAAAATCGGACCAAACAGGCAAAATGGGTCGTCCTGGCTACCTGCCCTGAGTCATTTAGTACAGGGAGCCGGCGAATGCCACTGCTGCTAAGAGAAACATCTTCCAGCGGTGAAGAACGCAAACTGGCGGAAACAATTGAAACGGAAACATCAAATTGCTTGGAACCCCTTTTTGATACATAATTGAATGCATTTGACGCCATTGGATCCCCAACGGCAGCCCCCCCGTGACGCGCATAGGCGAGTAGTATTCACTCTGCGCCAGCTGGAGCGGACCTGCGCGAGTCGTCGACACTTCGTATGATTGGGGTTTCACTATGGAGAATCAAGGGAAGGCGCATGCAAGTAGGCTCAAGTTTTATACCGATTCAGACTTGGGTGTCAAGGAGGACCTGCTGGTGCGCGTGGCTCACAACAGTGATGGCCACGTCGTAGAAGCATTGCTACAAGCTCGCTACGACTCCTCAGGTCTAACTCATCAGCTGCACGCCAAGTGGCGCAGGCTTAGTGAGAGCGAAAACTCGTGGGAGCCCGTATAGAACCTATTGGAAGATGTCCCAGGCGTCGTTCAGTGATTTGCGGTCCAACACGCCGAGGGTTCAGACGTCCAGGCGATGGCTAAAGTGCAAAGAATAATACTACAAGCCGAAGTTATATTTAATCCGATGGGGAAGTGTTACCCGCCATCGGGTAGGTCTCTCGCTGGAAACGCGATACTTCCAGCTTTTTTTAACATCCCTACAGAAAGCGCCCAAGCTAGCTTTCACTTGAATATCACTTCAGATTTCTACTTCGAGAGGAGGACCGTCATAATTACTAAATAATTAGAGTAAGAGCAAGCCCATCGGTCGAGCTATCTTGCTTCTATAAACCAGATTTGGCGATAATTTGGCATATGGCCGAACCACCGGTGTCAGCAAATGCGAGCTAAATATAGCATTGCCCCATCTGAGCTATTTTTTCAGCCAAATCTGGCGAGGAAATAGCGGAGAAAGCGTGAGTAACAGAAGCCACCTCAGGGCTGAAGAGGGAACATTTTCATTGTTCAATGTAAGCATTCCCCTGATAAAGCAACCTGAAGCCAAACGCTCATGGCACAGTGGCAGTCGAGTGTGTATCGTTACAGCGCAAGCTTATCTTTGCTCCTGACCGATAGGAAGCTGATGTTATAACAACTACAACGGCAATCAATGACAGCAGCAACTCTAGCGCGTACAATGGCAACATGGGATGGGGACAGTATAAGTACCAGCATCGCCAAATCAAATGTGTGGCGACATCACCAGCGACACCTATGCCAGTCCCGTTCCGTCACGTGGGCATAGAGTGGCAAGTGGTTGCTGCACGCCAATGTACCAGACTACGCGTTCCTGGACACCACGGGATTTGTTACGAACAGTAAGGTCGGCTGCAGCGTCTCGCACTGCGTGGCGTTCTCGCAAGGCCCCGAAATTCTGACGTCCAGCGCGCCAATATGCCCGTTTGCTGCCTTCTCGGCCAGAAGACGCCTGAGACTGTGCAATGCTACGCGTGAGGCTTCTTCGACTTCCGCAGCGACAGCAACGAGCTGCTGAACAATCTGTCAACACGCTGGTCGCAGAAAGGTTCCGCGTCTCCATGTACGTAAGGTGCGCTGAGATGAAGAAGCTCGGACCTCCCGGTCATCGGGACGACGGTGATCGAGCCCACAGGGCAGAGCGCGCTAGAAATCATTCGCACAGACAAAAGTGAAGATACATGCAAGCGGGACTGCTGCGATATAATAGCATGAACTGCTGCAAGAATCCTGCGGGTTTTCACCAAATCTATAAAAACATGTTTATTGGCCCACCAAATTTAGTTTGTAAATAGCTCAACCGCTGGGGTTGCTCTAAACAACTATAATTTGTACTGTAGCACTATAAGGCTGGAAATGTTCACTAAAATACAAGAGAACGCACTCACGCAAAAAAGGTAGCCAATACCATTGGGAGGTGTGTCGCCACTAAAATAATAGAGAAACATCGCGGTTTAGGAGAGCTCGAACCCAATGCTTAGTATATAAAAACCAAAATAAAACGAACGGCCGTTAAGTACCAGAATTCCATCTTGGACATGAAGGAGAACAGTGCAGGTCGACGTGAGCGGCTTGCCTGGCGGGAAGTATGGAGCAGTGGCGATGCAAGCTCGTATGCCGACTTCAAGACACAACTGCCCAAATATACGACAACAAAGAACGACCTACTGCACTGTATTAAAAAACCATGTTGACCGCGGTGAGGACGAATTGGCTACATTCTGGCATGAAATGAGATGCAAAATGAAAAAATGTGCATCTCAACGTTGTGAATCGTCTGGTGAGCGATGTTCTGCGCGCTACAAGATACTGAAGTGTCAAGCGGCTGGTTTCAAGATAGTGTTTGCTCAAGGTGAACATCCAGCGGCTGTGGATGCACCACCATCTCCTGTGGAGGCTAAACTGACAAAATCTATGAAAGATTACATTGACTCCAAACTAGAAGAAACGCCCTCTATGGTGGCACAATTGGCGTATTCATTTTTGTGTGGTGAGATCAGGAAGCAGCACATCGGGGGAGCAGTTCCTGAGCTTTGCAAGGTGCAGAACTATGTCAAGGCATGGAGAAAGAAGAACAAACCGGACGCAATGGCCCCGGTTCTGGAGATTTGCAAGCGTTTCATGTATGATTTGGTTGCTGGTGAACGATCACGCGAATATTTGGTCGTTTTCTGTGACTCAAAGATTGAGCATGGTGTTGCTGAGTCCGTATTGGGTACTGGCTCTGTGGCCCGCCCCTTTCGAATTGGATTGACAACCATGCTTCTCGTTGAGCGCTATGTGGAAGTTCACCATAATCCGGGCCTGCGCACTGTTTTGCACCTAGACAGTACTCACAGAATCGTGAGATTACCTTATTTTGACACGAACCGATCTGAGCAACACAACAAGAATCCAACGCAAACAAACATGGGCGGGGCAGCAGACCGGCCCTTCAGTCGGCTAGTGTAAAAGGCCGCGGTTTGGGCAAACTATAAAAAGGCACGCTTGGCCGACTGGCCTGAAGCCAAACGATCAAGATCAATTCTACGTTTTAAGATAAATAGTCACGAATTAGGTAAACCGTCACCAGACGCCCCCGGCGACCAAGCAAGTGCCGCCACCCGCCGAGACAGGGGCCACCTCGAGCAAGTTGGCCCCGCCGCTGCCGAAGAGACCAGGACCGCCGAGGCCAGTAGTAGCAGCAAGTTCGCCGCCGCCGCCGAAGAGACCGGGGCAACCTCGAGCAGCAGCAACAGCAGGTTCGCCGCCGCTGCTGAAGAGACCAGGGCATCTCAAACAGCAGTAGCAACCCCGCCGACGAGACCAGAGCCACCTCGAGCAGCAGCAGCAACGCCGCGGACGAGACCAGGGCCACCTCGAGCAGCAGCAACAGCAGGTTCGCCGCCGCCGCCGCCGCCGCCGCCGTCGAGACCGGGACTGCCTCGAGCATCAGCAGCAAGTTGGCCCCGGCACTTCCAACGAGAACAGAACCGCTGAGAGCAGCAGCAGCAAGTTTGTCGCTGACGGCGATTCCTGGGTCACCTCGATCACCAGCAGCAAGTGCGCTACCATCGAAGAGATTGGCAGCTGATTGATGAGCGCTTTCAATGGCGTTTACATGTTATCTGAGGTAGGTAGGTAGGCTAGATCAAAGAAAAACACGCACTGTTGTCATCCGAACAAATCATCCAGCGTCGCCTTCTGGCCACGAAAACCCAGCAGCCTTACGGATTCCTGGGGGGAAGGCTCGATCGTCGATCTTGGGGAACTCAAGCCTGATCGGCTTTTGAATTGCTTCGAACTCGTCGTGGTCGTTATTGCCTTCCTCGTCGCTCGACTCGCCAAGTTCGCGTAAACTGGGTTTGGCACTCTGTGGTGTGGCTAAAGTTGATTCGTATATAGCGTCAATTTCTTCGTCGACGAAGAATTCGTCGAGATAGATTAGAGACGTTTCGCACGCAGCTTTGTCTTCACCTTATCACCAGTATGCTCTACTGTGGAGAAAAGGTGAAGTTTACGCGGGACATCTTTCGCATCGATCCTTACATCATGTGATCTGCACAATGTATGTGATTGGACAGTAGCAAACTTGCTAGCTATGGAGGAGATCCTCCTGCTTCTCCTCCCCCGGGAAGGCAACTACGAGGACGCGGCCGACGTCATCGTGCACGCGCTCCTGTTCGACACTGTTCAGCCAGAGCGCCCCATTATACACGACTTGCGCTTTTGTTTGTGGGAAAACTCCAACGCGGACAGCGAGCTGCTGTTTCGCTTCGACGTAAGCGGCGTGCTTGCATTATGTCGTCACTTTGGGCTCCCCGAGATCATGATCACGGACCAGCGCGATAAAGCACATTGCTCTGAAGCTTTGTGCATTTTGCTGTATCGGCTAAGCTACCCCAAGCGGCTTTACGACATGATCAAGGTCTTCGGCCGCTCGACAGGGCAGATTAGCCGACTTTTTCGGCACATGGGTACGTGAATACTACAAACTAAATATTGCATGGGCTAATACTCACGTTAATACGAATGCAGTGTTGTACATTTATGATAGGTATAAGGACCTTATCTACTTTCAGCATCGAATCTGCTCCGAGCGCATTCATATGTATGCCGCCGCTATTCGGAGCAAAGGTTCACCGATGTCGAATGTGTTCGGGTTTATTGATGGCACTAAGAACGCAGTGTGTCGCCCATCGTCGCGACGTGGGACCAAGGAGAACTTGCAGCGACAGGTATACTCTGGTCATAAGAGAGTGCATTGTCTGAATTGCCAGGCTGTCGTCACGCCAGACGGCCTGGCCATTCAGTTTTGGGGACCCATCGAGGGCCGCCGGCACGACATCACTCTCCTCCATGAAAGTAAGCTTATTGAGTACATGGAAAAGTACGGAGATGTATTTGATGGCTACGCTATCTACGGTGATCCTGCGTACGGCGTGCGCAAATTTATCGTCTCTGGCTTTAAGAAAGCTGGACTATCAACTTACGAGCAGCTATTCAATTCGAGGATGAGCTCGGTGCGTGAGTCGGTTGAGTGGAAGTTCAAGGAACTTAAAACGCTGTGGGCGTTTATCGACTTCAAGAAGTCTTTACGTGTTCGGCTTAGCCCTGTTGGGAAGTACGTTGCCATTACCATGCTACTGTCAAACTGTCACTGCTGTTATTACCAAAGCAACCAGATTAGTTCCTACTTCGAGCTAGCACCACCTAATCTAGAGTCATACCTACAGCAATAAAATTTCTTTTTTTCTTCCCTAGTTTGACTTCTGAGCTTGAATAATTGCTAAAATGCTATTCGTCACTGCACCAACGAGCTTCAACATGTGCTCGCTTGCTTCTTGACGCGCTCGAGCTGACTCCTCGGGATCTTCCTTGCGCTCGTGAGCACGCTGCGCCGCCAGCTCCTCGCGAGCCGCCTTGTTGTCGTCCAGCTCCTTTTTTTATGCTAAGTAGCAGCTCCTTCAGCTCGGTCTCCTTGCGCTTCTTCGGAGGGCTGCTATCTTCGGTGCTCTCGCGCAGCGTTTCCATCGCCAGGCGCCTCGCCGCCAGAGACGCTATCTCCTCGCGCTCACGCTTGCGCTGCTCGGTCTCCTTTGCGGCCGCAGTACGAGCGGCATAATCGTCTAGCAGTGCAACAATCTCGTCTAATAGCACCGTTTTTTCGCTCTCCTCCTCTGACACACCTGACAGCGTTGCTGCTTCAGCTGACTGCTTGCGATGAGCCATCACAAGCTTGTCAAAGCGACCGCTGGCAGTCTTTCCACTCAGGTTGTCACGTGGAAAGCTGGCGTCGGCAACAAGAGTCGCAGCTAGCTCGTCCCACTTCGCGAGAATGCCACCGCGAGGCTGCAGAAACGGGCGGTCCCCTAGCGCCTGCCGGAGGAGGGCTAAATCTTCTTCATCCGTGAAGTTGCGGCGTCTACATTCGGCCATATTGGAAATGGGTGGAGAACTGCGCTGCTGAATCTAGTGTGGTACACAGTAACAGTCTGGGGATTGTGCTCCTCACAATTGGTGGTTCTGAGGCAAGAAATCTTCACATCAACCACGTTTGTATTTTTTTGTTCTCTTTTACCTGCTATGGGGAAAATGTGAAGATGGAGCATTTTGCGAAACGTCTCTATTATCGTGACAGTGCTTCATCCCCGTCAATGTCATCACATGTCGAGCACCCCACCTGTCCAAAATGACGATAGGGATCGTTGACACTACGACAACGAGTTCTCCAGATCTAGCACAGCGTATGGCGCGGAATGGCGTCGTTGCGCGTCTTTAGCAGGCATGTTTGACAGTACCATAATATCTTAGGTTGCGAGCGCGTCGATCTGCGTAACAACATTTTCTTTTCGACATCCTTCAAGGCCGCCACTCCATTTACTAGAGTCATGAAGCAGTAGATCCCATTTGCCCGTGATGTCGCGCGGGGTCGCGTTTACAGTAGCAGTTACATTGTGAGGGACCAGTCTGTTCTCCGCTTCATCCTTGCCGGTATGGTGTCCGTTCATAGGAATATCATGGGTAATATGGCTCGATACGAAGTAGTAGCTATACGTACTTGTCCAAGCCACAGCTTGTAACGAATGGACACCAGTGCGGCTCCATGTATACATGGGAAGGTAACGGTGACGGTGTTCGAACATCGTGCGGGCCATGTCGGATCAAGGCCGTCGATGTCGTTCCCCAGAATATTGTTGTACAGAAGACAATGACGGTAGGGACCATTGACACTGACAGTATGGACCGCAGACACTGACAATATGGATCGCTGACAATGATAACAATAACAATGTTTCAGTATTGAAAGAAGCTCTCTTTGTTATTTTTTTTCTGTTGCTTTATTTCTCGTGCTTGGAGGCGGTTGGGACCACGCTCTAGCTCGTACACTTCATCAAACATTGGGCTAAAAGGTAGTTGTTGCATTTCCTCAAGCGCATCGTGTAATATTGCATTGGCAAAGTCTAGAATGCCAATCAAGTAGCCTTCGGTCCAAAACTTGGCATTTACCTCCGGGTACATCTTGCTCTTACTAGCGGTATAACACCGCACTTTGATGGCTGCTGACTGGTGCAGAGTAGGCAGCAGCAACTTCTCTTATGTCGCTGAAGTTGGTTGAGCTGGAGGAACGAGCAGCAGCGACGGCGCCGCGCTTCTTCGAATTGCTTCTGCCGCTAAGCGGTGCGGGGGCAGCGGCGACGTCGCTGCGCTTCGTCTTTTACTGTTGCGGTCGAATGTGAACGCAGGGTAGCATCGCCAGCGCCCTGCTTCTGCTTCTACTGCAACCCCTGCTGATGTCCGCGTTGCTGGGCACGAGATGCAGTGGCAGCGCTGGACTTGGCCCTCAAGTGCTGCCGGTGCTGTGTCTGAGCAGCGGTGGAAACAGTCCGTCGCGACTGGTGTTGGAGCCGGACGCGAGGGCAGGGGCGAGGGCGTTGAGCTTCTTGTTCGGCTGCTACTGCTGGTGACCGCTGTTCAGGGGGGGCAGCGGCGACGACGTGCGCGCCGGCTACGACTGCTACACAGTGGTGGTGAGGCCGGACGCGCGGGCAGATACGATGGCCAACTGGCGTGTGTGGGGCGTCATCCCGGCACACCACACTCGCCAGTTGGTTGAGTTTGGTCACCTCGTACGTCTTCAAGGCGCCCAGCACCCTGTCGGCGTCGAGGGCGGAGGTGCCTAGTGCCACGTCCTTCCAGTCGATCCGCTTGGGCATATCGTCGAGCGGCGTCGAGTAGCTGGTGAAGGGCGCAATGGATTTTGAACTTTTGAATCAGGATATGTGCGTAGCTCTGATTGATCTATATTAGACAACTCTAGTTGGGCTCTGATTGGGTTTTACTCGATCCCCAGTGGTCGTTCTGGTGCGCCCAGCAGAAAAGTGGCAGCGTGCACAGCCACGTCAATCAATTTATGATTCCTCCACAGCGTGTTGTGTTTGCTGGGGCTATGGGTGCTCACCCGTTTTTGGTGTGGAAAGGCCGTACTGTTGGGTGAAAGTCACAGGCTCTCAGTATCGTGAAGCAGAAGTATCCGGTTTTTGTACTTGGCATTTCAGATCGTAGTGGTGGGTTCCTCCCGGTCGTGTACTATTGTACTTCGCAACGCAAAGAAATGGATATTTCGTGGTGTTTATCGTTTTTAATCCTTTCGCGAGCCACTCGGCTAAACCATAGTATGCAAATCTAAGTCAATAATTTTTAAAGGAGGCATTTTACTCCCTTTAAGGTCTGTGATGGGCAGCCTTCAAATCTTCCATTTAGGATTTGTAGTTACTTTTATGAAAAAAGTGCCATGGTTCTGTACTTTACTGTTACGACTATAAAAATAGTGGCGTGACTCTGTGCTAGAAGTCGCTTAAAGGAGGTATTTTGATCCCTTTAACGTGGTTACATACGGGTACATTGCTTGAAGAACCGTTAAAGGAAGCAAAATGCCTCCTTTCGTCGCGAAAGGGTTAAAGCGTGTGGTTCTACAAGAATTTCGTGTTGTGTTTTCACCTGATTTCTTTATGATGGATGCGGATACAGCTCAACTCAATGCTTGCGTGGGTGAGCTACCGGATAGTACCATCACCATCCTAATGTGTTGGTTCCACCTTACTCAAACATGATAAAACATGTGCGAGATGCCAAGCTGGATGGGGTGTCACTTCAGCTAATCTGTCGCAATCTGTAGGAATTGCATTTCGCGGCAGATGAGGAACACTATTTGAGAAAACGTGGTTTTATTATTGCTTCCTGGCGTGGAGCGGGTGTTGTGGCCGCGATTCAAGCGTGTGGCAAACCATATAATTAAAATGTGGCTGCTAAATCCCAGGTTTTCGCGATGGCAAGCGTTCCACACGCCCCCAGGATACGCAGCCACCAACAACCCTCTTGAGACCTATCATTACACGCTCAAACTTGTAAACGACAGCAAGACCGCCACACCCACCGAGCTCGTGTCTCGGCTAGATTTATCGCGCATCGCATACGAGTCTTCTGTGGCTCCATTTGAAGTTTACGCTAAAATGGCCAAGCGATTGAAAGCTGCATTCGTCGCAGCTGACAGAAAGAAGACAATGTCGGAGCAGATAGTTCACAGAGTGCAAGGTACAGATTTGATAGTGGTCCATATATCACTTGGACAGAGACCTGCTGATTTTGATGAAGACCTTGAAGCTGCTGCTGCTGCGGCTGCTGCAAGTGGAAGGTCTTCAGATGCTGGCGTTCCTACAACTCTGTCAACTATGCTAGGATAATGTGGGTTGGTATGCCCGCAGGTGGCTGGATGGTTGACGCTACTGGCAGGCCGTGCATGTGCCCCGTCTGGAAGAAATCGGCAATGTGTTTCCACGTGATAAAGGCCACGCAATTCGCACAGCTTCCGTGTCCTGGGATGCCGCCCCCAGAGCTGCGATTTGTAAGGCCCAGACCGCAGGCACATGCACGATCTGTTCCTTCTTCACCCAGCCGTCTTATCGAAATGCCCGTACCGGAGCTGATTGGCGAGATAGCGGGCCTTCATGGACCCGCGATATTGGAGTCGCACAGAGCTGAAGCTCTCGGAATAACGGAGAGGCCTAGTTGCGCTTGTCATGTTTCGCTGCGTGCAACAGCGGCGACAGTAGATGCAGGAAGCTCCGTGGCGGCGCAGTACGAAGCCGAGATGAACAATGTGATCTCGACTTCAACGGATGCACTGCATGATATTGTATCTAAACTGTCACAAACAGATGCTGGACTGACACCACACTCTGTTGGGCCGTCTCGCGCGAAGCTCGTGTCACCGGCGCACTCGGATAATGTGGGCGATCTCCCACGCTTACCGGATGATCAACCTTCAGTTGGCACTGGTTCAGATGTTGCCCCGCTAGCCGAACGATCCTCCTTGCTTGTTGATACTACCAGCGCAACTGATTTGGATAGTGTCGACGTGCGGCGCTCGGGGCGACGCAGGAGAACTTCACAGCGCGCACGCGAATCTTACGCACTGAACAAGCGCCCGCGTCAATGAACCGAATGCCTTACAATGCATGACCTCAAACTCATCCATAGGGAATACATATGACACGTGCATAAAATGCCTAAATCAGACCTCCTCTGCCTCTTTCCGTCTGACATCCTCATTGCAGAAATCACCACGTCCCTAAAAGAACGAAAGTACTAGAAGGTTTGGTTGCAAATATAGCTACAAGGATAGGAGAGAAGTTGCTAGCACGGTCATCGCCAGACCTCGACTATGACAAAGCAGGCATCCTCTGCAAAGAAGAAGACAGTCATGATCGGCTCGAAGAGACCCAGGGACTCGGGGAAGAAGCACACCGCGACATCAGATCGGCGCCGAGCGTCTTGGGCCGTGTAAGAGAAGTTTGACCTGCTTGACATGAACGCGAAAGCTCGCGACAATCCCTCGCTCACAACCTGGCAGATGTGCTAAAAATCCGAGTATTATAGTCGCAGGCTGTGCGACTAATACGGCGACGACGGTAGCAGCAGGAATAGATCGCCAGCGATATATCGTCCATAGTCATCAATATTCGGAGGTGAAATGTAGAGAAACCTAGAGCGTCATTCTTAAGTTGCCGTAACGCGAACACAGATCGTAAAAATCATTTTTATTTTCAAGCTGGAATGAAGCTCTTCCAAAAACCACACAAAACCGGAAATTGCTACAGACACAATATACTCGCAATCATCAACGCAAATCGCCCGCAAACTGCGAAGACGGGAATCAGGTCTCCGCACTTTACGACAAGGGTGGCACTTTTGTACCACTTCATCGGTGCCATATTGACGACTGGTAGGGAGGCAAACTACCAGTCATTCGAGACAGTTTGAGAGAGCTTGGCGTTGTTTCTTGCCGCCATTCACGTTTCGCATCAGCTCGAGCTCCCCGCCATGACACGCCGCCCCACAAGTGGTCGTGGAAAAGGCTTCACGACGCGCCAAGTTGACCGTACGTTGTGGTAAACGATTGCGATGGTTTAATGCTCATTGGTCTTTTGTTGTTGCTATCAGGTATGTTGGCATTCGTGGAGACGTTTCTTCCCCTCGGAACTGCACAATGTGATGGAGTCCAGTATGCTTTTAACAGGAACATTCCAGCCGAGTGGCCACAGCGCGATCCTGAGTCACTGCGCCGCAAGTTCTTCGCTCTGAAAAATACTCGAAAGCCAACAGGTGAGTGGGCCTTTTGCTGTGTTGATACTATACATTCTACTTGTGCGTGTAATATGATCAGGCGATGCTACCTGTCCGCCTGAAGTTCGACGTGCTAAGGCGATCTACCGCGACATAGAAGGCAAGTGCAGCGTAGTCGAACTCGAAGATGAGGTGGCTGAAGTTGAGGCTGAAGGTGGGACTGGAAGTTTGCCTACCGCGGCTCGTTGTAGCGCCTCTACTAGTTGTACCAGCACGACAGACAAGGTTGATGTCGTTGCCAGCTCCACGGATGAGCCATCAACATCTCCGAGCTCTGCTGTCATGGATAGCTCCAGTACTACAAGTTGCACGCCCAATGCTGGTCCTACGGTCGACCGTGGCGCGGATAGTGCCACAACTAGTATGGTTGCTGGAGGTACCATTTGCACCCCCACGAAAGGTAGCTATGTTATGCAAGCTGTTTTATTCATGATGCCTTCTGACCTGAGTATATAATTTTATCTTTAATGTATAGGACCTCTAAAGGCAACTCCGCGGACAGGTAAAACGCCAGAACAACTTGCCGTCTTAAGCAACCAGCTCAAACGCCAGCGGGAAGACCAAGTGACTCTGTCACAAACAGCGAAAACCAGGGTAAAAATCGACAACTTGCTGCATGAACTGGCAAATCCAAGCACGGAGCTCCCTCAAATGCTTCTCATGATGGAGGAGCGGGCGCATCAGCGCGAGTTGCGCTACCGTCAAGAAAAGGACGAGCGCGAAGAGAAGCGCGAGGTCGAGCGCCGTCGGATCCGAGACTACAAAGCGCAGCGCGAGCTTGAACGCTCCGAGCGCGAAGCCCAGCTTCATGAGGTGTTGATGACGATGTTGGGATCAGCACTTTCCAAGAAGTAGTCGCAACACCAACACTTTGACAGGGTAGCCAGGCTAATGCGAAGATAACGTGAAACTTTTTGACGCAATTACCTATTGAAAACTGATCTAATTTGGCTAATGCCTGTCCGACGAACACGAAGGTTGTAGAGCCTGTAGATGATTTCTAGTCGCAGCTGACGTTTGGCAGGATTAAACGATAGCGACAGTAATAGATGCCGATAGCACTTCGACGCCGAACCCATTCCCCATTCTGCTGCTTGGCGCAGTGATGTAATTGCATTATTTAGCGCTATCAATGCAAGCCTGTACTCTGGTGATGCGCGCTCAAGGTCGCCATCTTTGAGAGGCGTCACGATCCGGCCGGTGACACTCTGCGAAACTGGGAAAGCGGAATCTGCGGCACCACCCTTTCCAGGTAACGTTACGGCAGGATCAGCAAGTTTTTCTTGAAGTTGCCGACTAGTCTCCGTCATTCCAGGATCCGGGGCAATTGTGCGGCCCCCATACTAGTGTCCCATCCACACCGTAACATAGGGTTCCCGTCACTAAATTGCTATGTAGCCACCCTAAGAAATATGAACATCAACATGAGTGAGAAAATAATAGCTTGGCGTAAACTCGCGAATTCATACCGTTGTAGTGCGCGTTCGGAAGATCAGCTTGAGTTGGTTCTTGAATGCGATAGTTTTTTGCCCCAGAGACCTTGTACAAGATGCTCTCGTGCTTGAGTAAGTCTGGCTCATTGTTGCTGCTGTTCAAAAGAAGGGAACCGTATACTCGCTTCTGGCAAAAGCCGAAGGCACTCACCAAGTGCAGACTCTGCATTTGCCAGGACACGCGACAGCGTTGCTGGTGGCACCCCAAAAAGCTCACATAGTGTCTTATTCTCAACGGCAGCTTTGTAATAATGCAATAAGCAAGCACTGCGTGCTTAAATATGAACTTGGGAGGCCGGCCACGCTTACCAATACCACGTTTAACAATATAGAACTTACTAAACGCCTGTAACAGGTAGTCGAATGAAGCGGGATCAATAGAAGCTACAGAGATAAAGCGACCACGATCCCGGCTAGTATACATAATAGGCTCTCCCTACGTTCACCAATTATTGTGTTAAAGACTGGGCGACATGACAACCGTATCTACCGGTTTGAAAATAGTATTTAGAGACTGATCTCTACAATTGTGTGGCGTACATAGGCCAGTATGCACATGAGCGTGCAAACGACTGTGTTGCCAGCCACAACACGATAATAGGAGTAGGTGCAGCGCTCCTTCCGCGTGCGACATACTTTAACATCATAAGCTTAAATAATAAATTAAAATAGTATCCACCGTTTTTGCTTGACGACTAAAGTAACCAGCACAAGCGTGACAGCAATGGGTGCGCAATGAGGGGAAGGACGCGCGGCAGTGATGAGGAAGCGCGGCAGCAGCGAGAGGAGCGTGCCTTCCGAGAGGGGCGTGCCAGTCGAGAGAAGCGTGTCGGTCGTGATAAGCGTTCCAGCGGAGAGCGTGACGACGACGGGCTTGACGGCATGGGCAGCGCGGCAGTGACGGATGCGCGGGGAGGCACGGCGGCGAGAGAGGCGACGGTGACGTGGCGGCGAGGGCCGGAGGCGTGGCGGCGAGAGAGCGTGACGGGGGCCGGGGTGTGGCGGCGAGGGAGTGACGGACGAGGGGGGGAAACTGGAATGAAGGGCAGCGAGTTGCTTGTAATTGATAGAAATTGGATTTTGATATTTGGGCGTAGCCCCAATACTGTGAGCTTGCTTTTCAGCGTTTTCGGCTACCCTTGCTTTAGTAACTTCGCTTTTTACAACTCGCAGACCTCCCACTGCTTTCGCTTTGCAAAGCTGACGCGGGTTATGCGACAGCACTAAACCGAGGTCCTGGGACCTGCGATCGGCCGTGGGGTCACTCGTGGGTATGGCTTTAATGACATTTTTTAGTATGGGCTTAACTAAGTTTACGCGTTTACTACTAGTGTTCTTATCTGGACAAATCCTTACCCCCCCCATCTGGGATAGGAAGTATATGTAGGGCTAGTCGGGATATACGTCGTCTGGATTCGCTAGCGTTGACGGGGCTAGGCTGGGGCAAGGTTGCCGGTGACGCAAAAGCTTCATTGCTTATGTAGACGTGCGGCCGATGGAATAGTGTTGCACTGCTTTTAGCGAAACCTCGTTCTTCCGGAGAGAGCAAGTTTACAGGTCGAAATATTGTGGGTTCTACTTATAATTTCCACCGGCGGTTCTTTGAATCGCCGGGCGCAATCGCCTGCCAATCGCCCGAGTGTATACAAATCGTACAGTATACATATTAAGTACGAATGTAGCCATGACATGCGGCTCCTCGGCTTCCTCTGGCGATTCCAAATCTGACTTGGGAATTGTATTGGAGCGATTCTGGCGGAGTCTTGGAACCATCCGATTCGGCAAATTTGGACGGAATTCACAATACCTGTGCTTGGCCTACCAAAATCGGGTACTGGCTGACTGAATCAGTCAGACTGATACACCTGGAATATAATAATCATTACTAAAATCGGGGGGGGTCTCTCTATCAGTTACATAGTAATATAGTACATCGCATATATTAATAGCTCGACCCACAACAAAATACTACTATAATACAGTACCATAGACATGCATTTGCAGGCCTCCTCGCAATTGCACTCCATCGTCAACTCGAGCTGCTACGGGCATGCTTAAGACAGACTCCCGTATGCAGATCAACCATTTCTGCGGAGGTCGAACGAAGGCAAGTCCACACTAGATATCCGTACTAATATAGTATAAATGCTGTGTTGATAACTCTTAAAATCTGTAGTACTAGTATTATACTAGTACTTAAGTACTAATACAATCGTACTGGCTTGTATTACATCTTTGTAATACCAACCTAAAATATGGACGTGTGCCGACAGGATACATATACTGGTTTATCTATTAGCGTTGATTCATATACTTGTACATTATCTCTCTTTGACCATTTTCCTTAAACTATACGATATTATAATACGGCTATAAGTTAAATTTTGTATCATGATATGGAATTAATAATATTAATTATTTTCAGCCAAACTAATATAGTATTAGTTTTTTAGCGCCATCGAAGCTACTAGCCCATCCTCGTTATCAAGCCTAATCGAGCAATATTACTATAGTAGTGAGTTACAAGTGAGTTATTAGCAAGTACTACCGACCATGAGATCGTGTCGAACCTCTAAAGTTGTGGAGCGCATGACCTTCGTTGCTAGCTTCCTTCATCGACCAAACGGATTGTGCCACTTTCCTCCGACGCGGGAGAAATGAATATCAAAGTCTTCTACAGGTGCACGTCACCGCTGTTAAAGCATTTGGACAGAATTCGTGAATCAGATATTACTATCATCTCATTTGCTGATCCGCGGGCTGCCAGACCAGCATACTATCAAAATATATTGTATGATAAACTTCTAGGCCAGAAGTTCTAGCGGGGGGGGGTGAGTCCTAACTTTATGGAGTACAGTTCGGACAGCCCATCTCCGACAAACTTTTGGTGGATCTCTAGTTTTTGAAAAACTGAAAATGGGGGTGCCGGTAATTACCGGTACGGATGGCGTTGGGTTTATGCACAAAATAGTGGTGGACGTAGGCACTTCCCACATAATATGCCATGCAGCTTTCGAAGGATCAATAAGAGCAGACATAGTTAGAGCATTTCGGTCAAAAGACAGAAGAGAGCGCAACCGCAGAAGCAGTAACAATATATTCTTCTTGATCGCTTTGTGCGAGGCGCCAACCAGCAGGAGCTGTCGGGTGCAGGGGCGGATTTTGGCCTTAAAAAATGGGGGGGCAACTCCAGCTTAAAAAAATATTTGTAAAAATGTTTGTTGGGGGGTCGAGCTAGATGAGGATACGACGGTCCCTTAAGTCACGAAAAGCATCTAGGATAGCTTCGTGATCTACCGTGGCAGATAAATCATTCTCGATACTGAGCAGCAGTAAATCCGACATCCATGCCTCACGCATGGTCGTTCGAAGCCTTGTCTTCAACCTCTTCATGGCCGAAAAAGAGCGTTCCGTTTCTGCGGTAGACACTGGCAAAACACATAATAGCCGGATCAAGCGGTGTAATGATCATGTCGTCTCGGTCATCGCTTTGCTGAGTTCCTCTGTAGACACCAGCCCAGCGAAGCGTTTGTCCCTCTTCGCCATGTTGACGAATCTGTTAGCTTGGCTCTCTAGTTCTGCTATCAGGCCGTCAAAGTCACATGCGTAAAAGTCCGACGCGATTCGTACAATATCCGCAGTATTCCACCTAGCAAATGAGCGACGTGGACTTATTCCGCCACACAATTCCATTAGCCGCACCATCCGACCTCCAAATCGCGACTCTAATTCTCCTGTGATATCCTTTGACACCGCTGTGTAGACTGCGTCGCCGTAGTGTTGCTCGGTTGTTATAGGTACACTTATTCGTGATGAGTCAGCCCCCGGGATTCCAGCTCGACCGCATCCTCGGCTTCGCGTCCCACGTCGTTTCCATTCTTCAGATTTTGTCAGGAACTACAGGCTCGCCAGAGGTTTGGATCGACTTGCAGAAAGCAACAGATTGATCCCAAATCGAGTCGAATGAAGATGGGTCAAGTGCTCCAAAACTGTTGTCCCTCATCTGAAAAAATTCGCCATGAATTTGCTCAACAAGACTTGCGGCGGTAGTCAAATTCATATCTTTCCGCTGTAAATGCATCGACGCCGTGTTGTTTTTTTCGAGAATGGTGACAAAAACCTCCAAATGAAAGATAAATGCAAAGGTCCACATTTTATCCAGTGTCCCCGAAGCCTGTGCTCTTTTATTTGAATCAGAGCCATCAACGGCTACAGTCTCCAATACTTTCGTGATAGGAAACCAAAGCTGCTGGACTCGCTTCAAGGCACGAATTCGGTAATCCACCTAGTCTAACTTAAGGATTCAGTGGAAACAGACTGATTAAGACCAGAACCGGTTTCGAGAAGTCCAGCGTCAATGAGCTGTTGATGTGCTTCTTTTTCCTCTTGTTTTAGTTGAGAGTTCCTTTTACACGACGCGCTGCATATTGTGTGCAGGTTTTGAATCGTATCAAAAACCTCAATTACTGATACAGAGTTTTTTGCCACGGCGACGATAACCAGGTTCAACCGATGAGCGAAACAATGAATATAGTAGGCGTACGGGCATATCAAGCGAATTCTCTGCTGAAGTCCGTTGTAAATGCCAGGCATGTTGGCCGAACCGTCGTAACCTTGGCCCCGGCTCACCGCCGTGAGAGGTATATCACTCTCCCGCATGAGGATCTGATAGAATCCGTCTCTCAGATCCAGAGCACTAAAGATAGTGCTCAAAGCCATCGAATCGATGATCACATCTTTTCGCGGTATCGGCGTCTGCGCCGGTACCGTTGCGTCGTTCAGCTTGTTATAAGCATGAACGATGCGCCACCCGCCCTGTGCCTTCTTGACACAGAACGTAGGCGCGCTGTGCGGGGACTTCGATTCCCGCACTTGCCCAGCCTTGCGACGACTTTCGAAGAAGTCGTCGATCGCCTTCACTTGCTCCCGCGGCAGTGGCCACTGCCGCGTCACGCAATACTTCGTTCCCGGCACGAGATCAATCTCGTGCTGAACACCCTTGTCCTGTGGCAACTCCGCAGGGATATCGTCCGGGAGTACGTCTCTGTACTCACGCAAGACCTCGTAGAAGGGGCTCGACTTCAGTGAGTCCCAACTCTGCTCGTCGAAGCGTTCCTTCTTCGACTTGGCGCTGAGGGCGTCGACGCCCTCAGCGACGAGCTGTTTCAACTCTTCCGCTTCACACTTCATCTCGACATCCGAGAGGATGCAAATCTGCTCGATGCGTCCATCGTGCAGGTCGTGGGCGAAGCGCCTCCTGCTCGTGACTGGAAGCGAAGTCAACTCCGATGCCAACGTCGGAGGGTTCTCCAACTTCATCTTCTTATACTGGAGACCAGTATTAGTACGCGTCAAGACACTCAGAGTCTCGACGGTCATCTCCAGTTCCTGTGTCTGCCCGGCAGACACTGCTTGTAGCGTCTCGGTCCCTGACCGAGACTTGCGCAGCTTTGCTCGCTTGCGCCGTTCGCTTCTTGTGCGGAACCCGTTTCCGCGCGTCTTGTTTTGTACGGGCCTGGCCGCGGACAGATCTTCTTTTTGACCGCCGGCGGGTTCAACCCGCAGGCGCACGCAATCAAGTCCGGCTTGATCACGTATCGCTTCTTCGTGCAGCCCGACTGCACGTGAGCACGCAATGCGTTTCTTGTTGTCGCCGGCGAATTTTTCCCGCGGGCGCACGCAATCAAGCCCTGCTTGATCGCGTACCGCGAACACGCAAGCATTTCCGGTGCGGGACGTTTGCAACCGTCCGCACTGCCTGTAGTGTCGGCTCCCAGAGCCGGCGAGCCTTCTTTACCTCGACGCCTGACGGCGGAGCGTCTTTCGACGTTTGGGCCAATCGCATCAGCTCCCTGAGCTGACGCGTCCGAGTCACTGTCCTTATTAGTGACTGGCTCCTCTTGTTGAACTGGTGTGTCGACACTAATAGTCGACACGACCGCGTCACTCTTGACGCTTCGAGAACCTCTCGAATCCGATCGAATCTGAGTCTTCTGATTCGACTCACATTTCCTCCCGACGACTCTCTCAGTCGTCGGTGTCCGCGCGGGGTGACCGGAGACAGTCGCGCGTCGCTCTGTCTCTCCTGGTGGGTCGCGTGCACCGCGAGGTGCACGTGCTCTGTCGACAGGGCCATCGCTCACTGTCGCGCCGCTACTCCCGAAGTGCACGATCGTGCGCTTCGTCCAGTCGATCACCGGATCGTGCCGTGCAAGCCACGGCATGCCCAGCACCATGTCGAACTTATCGTCTAAGTCAAGCACGATAAGCTCGTCCACGAACTTCTTCTCCCGGTACGAGAAGCGTACGCGTACGACACGCTTCTCGGTTCTGACAACAACACCCGTTGCCAGTCTTACTTCCAATAGACTTCGAGGTAGTTCCACTTCCTCGAAGTCAAGCCTCGCTAGGCTCTGCAGTCGAACAAAGTTGTTCGACGCACCACAATCCACCAACGCACGAAGAGACTTCTCTCTCTTCGAGCTAACCTTCAGGATGACAAGGTTCGGCCTGTCATCCTGCTTCTTACAGTGAGAGTGACTCTCACTGGGGGTAGCAGTCTTCAATACGGCGTGTCCGATATCGACACGCTCGACTGCATCACCAGCAGGGCGCCCCGCGCCTGCTGGTCGCTCTAGTTTTTTTATTGCCCGTGGCGATACCCGGTATCGTCACGCCGGCCCTTGGCCGCCTGCACAGGTGCTGTGTATTCACGGGCGTAGTGACCGTTGTTTCCCCACCGGAAACAGCGGATATTCATTGGTCCACGACGCTGCTGAGATCCAGCAGCCGTCGCACTCGAGAGGTCCATTGGTTCGGGACCACCTGTCGGCTTTACCATCGGTCGCGGCATAGGCCGCGGGACGTTCACATGGAGCTTAGCCTGTCGCAGGCTAAACTCTTCTTGCATTGCAAGTGTAATCGCAGACTCGAGAGTACTTGGGTACTCTCGGAAGAGATAGGTCTTCACAGGCCCATCTTTCAGGCCCTTCATGAACGTGACGACCTTAGTCGCCTCGTCTATCGGGTTGGTCACGATGTTCGAGACCAAGTACCGAGCCCTTTGGGCGTAAGCATCCACGTCATGCTTACCCTGTTGCAGGTCGAGGAACTCGGCCCTCGCTCTGAACTCATTCTGCGGGGGCTCAAACGCTTGTCTGAGCTCCTCCTTGAACACCTTGTACGTGCTAAAGCACGTAGGGTCAGTGAGTCGGCGTCCGTACGCCCAACTCCTTGCTCGCCCGCCAAGGCATGACATGGCGAACGCAACCTTCGACAACGGGTCGACGATACGTCGAGCCGTAATGGCAGTGTCAACTTCGACAAGCCATCGGAGGAGAGGCTCGCCCTCTCTTCCTACGTAGCTGTTCACGTGGAGTTTCAACGACTCCACGCGCGGTGTGGACGGAGTCTACACCGTAGCGCGAGCAGCGGTCTCGCGCTGTTCCTTCATGATGAAGCCTAGAGCAACACCGTGTTGCTCTGTCGGCGATAGCGTGCATAGCATCGTCGCTACGGCCGCTTCTCCAATGACCGTCGACAGTCGTTGGAGCGCCTCCCACTCTGGATCCGCCAGGTGGAGACAGTCTTCGCGTGCAACATGCGTTGCACCCGTGGTTGGGTTACCAGTGGACATACTCGCGTCCACAGGCAGGTCCTCGGCCCCCGTATCGAATTTCATACGATACGTAACTAGTCGGTCGTTGGACGGACTACAAAGTGCTACCAGGTGTAATGGGCTTACTTAGCCCAATACTTTAGCTTACACGTGAGCGCACGTGTATGAGGAAGCGTAAGGTGTATTTATCTTAGATTAAGTCCACAAGTATAGCTAAACCTAAATAAAGGTACAAATAGTAGCTTTTGCGGTAAAATGAGAACTGAATTGAATGTTAACTGTGGATTTCCTCCTAAAACTGATATCTATAAAGAGGGGTTCTGCCAACGAGTGATCGGCAGAAACCCTGTCCTAATGCTTGACTATTATTGGTGGAAAGACCCTGCTTTCTGACCAATAGGACTGATTCCTAATATGAATGGTGACCACACTGCGATGTGGCCCACCTAAATGTATCCACTTAGTGTGTGTTGCACTAACGTGAGGTTAGCCGAATGTGTAGCCCCGCTACACATTTTCTGTGCGAAATCTGGCAAACGTTTAGCCAGGAAAGTTATCAACTCCAAAAAGTTGCCTCTGTTCAAAGATGATAGGTGCTCATCATGACCGCGGAACGGCAAGTCTTGTCGGGCTAGAAAAATACATATTGTGAGTTTCATTCGAATTTGTGAGGATGGCCTGAATCGAATCGGTTTCGCGAATCGATTTGAAATCGATTCGCGCGATATTCAGCCAATCAGAAGTCACCAATCGACCACCAACTCCAACTCAGAATCTGAGGTGGCGCACATCTCGTGGTGTGTCCGAGTCCATGAGCCATACGCCACCTCTGATTGGTCAAAACCAGTTGGAATCGATTCAAAGGACTCCCAATTTCCCTCCAGGTTCTACAAATTTGGGTGAAAATGACAATACATCCAAAATCACGCCAAGTCGAGCTCTGTTCTGCTCGCGCTCAGTTTGCAGTCGTCGATGCAGTGTGTTCGAGATATCCACAGCAGAAAGTCTGTCTGCTAGCGCCAATTCGGCCATTTTGTGCTTCGAACACGCCCCTCCTGTATGCTTCGTAAACCCCAGCTTTGATGTAGCTTTTTCCAGTTTTTATAACCAATGAAGGCTGGCAATAAGGTGAGAGCTCTTTATCCATAGTCATCACCTCCCTGCTCAAATAGCAGCACAAACAATATGCTGCCCCAGTTGTCGGTGAATACTCAAGCCACGAATACAAGTCAACCACTTTTCCTGAAACGATCTGGCACTTCCTTGCTGCTGCTGACTACAGAAATCTACTCCTCTCGGTTGGTAGGGCCCTTTTCGCGCATACATTTGCAGTACTGTACTCAGAAGAGAGGGGGCGGCAACAAGTTGTCGAACACGGAAGAGGTTCGGCGGGCGATGCGCAGGATCGTTTACAACAACGTCTGAGGCACAGCAGTCGCTTGGGTCGTTAGGTACATTGTAGAGAGTGCACCATAACACGTTGGTCTTGTCATCTTGCTCTTGGAGCGTAGGAGGGAGAGGTTCTGGAAGCGTATTAGGTAGCTCGCTTGGGAGAGTGAACGCGGGGCTGTTCGTGAAAAATGTTGTTATCGGCGTAGCCTTTAGCCGCTTTCTGCCGCTCATGCTGGTTGCACACGTGATTCTAGGAATGGCAAACCTTCTACACAACCGAAAGAGGCAATCTAAAAAAAACGACCAGCCAAAAAATGGGGGGCATGCGCCCCCCCCCCCCCATTTTGACTGAAGATCCGCCCCGACTCGGGTGTGTGTTCCCGACATGAACGCGTGAACTGCAAAACCTATGGCCAGCAACCGTGTGTACCCATCACACAAAATATACTATTTTTGGCAGCCGAGTCACAATCAGGGCGTATTTATTAGCACAAATGCTACTCTTTTTAGGTTTTGCGATAGAAAATATGTAGTTTTTTGGAAGAGCTCCAATGACGAAGAAAATTCCCGGTCCCCGGAAAAGCCCACTTTGGCTAGATGAAGGCCATCGCGAGCACGGCCTTAGTATTCTTTTGCATGAGGTTTTCTCATTTTCTATTCACCCGTCCCGTTGTATGACAGCCATTCCTCCTGTACTTGTGCAGGCTCGGATCCGGCCCGACATCCGTCCTCACAGCGCATCCACAAAGTGTACCAAATCGTGGGTAGTGTATCCACCACTGTTGCAGCCACTGTCTCGAGACGAAGCAAAGTACTGAGGCCGTCACCCACCGGCAAGTGCATCAAGCCCGGCACCCGAGTCGCTGGCACGCAGCCCGTACACCAGCACCCTCGAGCTGGAGATTGAGGTCACCTCACCGCCGCTCTCAATTGCTTTGTAGCGCGCGCCGCTGAATCGCATACTTCAAGTGCACCAGCGTCCATTTAACAGCGTTCGAACAGCAGCGCTGGCGGCGCAGTGCAGCACTGATTGTGCGGGCAATCAGCACGCACGGAACGCTCTTGGACGAACGCTTTCCTGATATAACTAGAGGAACATCCGCGAGCGGTTGCTTAAGGGGCGACTCCCTGAAATTATGTGTGTGCACACAATTTCGGTCGACGCCCCCTCTTGCGAAAGATCGGGCTACATTGCTAAGCTTAAGATGAAATCGACCACGGGCACACGCGGCAAGCATTAAAGGTAGCGTATGCCTTTTCTGGATTGAACAATAGGGGGTTTCGAAGTTGACACGAACCTGTAAACATATAGACCTAAGTATTGTATGTAATTAACCAATCAACACTGAAGACCCTTGTCCGACTAACGTTAGTGCTCTGTCGTGTTACAGTGCAATGGGGACTCAATATACTGCACGACATGGTCTGAAATCTAATCTACTTCAATGTATTTCGAAATAGCACGAGACAAGAGATGTATCGTTCATGCAATTAAGGTTTTCTCTAATCGAAACCATGCATTTTTAACGATCGTTTGGCGTTGGAGTATTACCTCAGCTGACAACAATGTTGCGTGCGGTGGAAAAATATTTCTCCGTATTTGAGCTCGTACATGTAGAATTAATGATAACTTGGATGTACCTAGCATAACCACCACTTAGCGATGCGTTTTGGCATAATTGCGGACAGCGGACAACGCCTGGCTTGCAGTACCGGACCAAAGAAATCTACGACGCCGAGGTGTAGAAGTGGAACTGGTGGTACTAGTCCAGTACGGCAGTCGTACCGAAATGGACACTTGCATAGTGATATGCCAAGGTTTCTGTTGCTTGAGCCGATTGCCGGTAGTAGTGCTAATTGAATACAAGTACAGTAGTAGTGAAAAGGTGGTATTGGTAGTACTATTAGCACTATGGGTTGAAGTTCAGGATATAGTAGGTAGTGCTAATAGCACTAATAGCACTACACTAATGCTCCAGAACTTCAACGCAGAGCCACCTGGGCAAGACCGTGCAGTGCACGGCGAGCACTACTCCGGCTCGTCTTCTGCCATTTGCCACGTCAACCCGAACGAGAGTGACGCGCTGTTTTCGGGCCTTTGGACTTCGACCAGGACATGGAGCTCCCCACACCCACACTACTATAGTGCTAATTACACTACTAATACTATCATTTTTCACTACTATTCAAAGCTGATTAGTAGTGCTAAATTGAATAGTAGCGAGAAAAGCGGGTACTACGGCTAGAAGAGTTAGTACCGGTACCGGTATCATCATCGCGCTCTCAGCTTTAAAATACACACGGTACTGCATTTAAGCTCTCAAATGACACCTACAGCTATTACGTCGCCGGTATGACTTTCACGGTCACTGTGCGGTGCACGTACAAACCACGTTTCTAGCTCAAGCGCGCGAAAGGCGCTGGACGGTTCGTATCGATTGGAGCTGGGAAAATCATAGTGTAAACGAGTGAGCTTCAAACCCATATTTTGGATTCACTTGTATTGGCTAAAGGGGAGTGAGATGTCATTTTTGCAACTGAGGCCTAATTAATTTTAAATACGTTTCTGCAAGAAAGTTGGGACCCTTTTGCTTCAGAGAGTCTACCGTAGTACTCTAGTACCCCGGAAAGGTTCATTTCTCTTAATACGAATAACAATAGCGTTGGATAAAAGTTAGCTTAAAACGGGTTAGTACCGTGCTTTCCAGAAATGGTATGCATAAGTAAATGGCGTCAAGTGGAGAGTTCTTCGAGACAGAGCAGTCTAATGTAACGTTCAAGCGGAAGTTGCCGACATGGGTACACTAGTAGTGCTATTAGTGTGATACTATTAACGCCAATGCCGACCTACTCCAGTAGTAGTAGCGCTAGTCAGAAAGTAGTAGTATCATCTTAGCCAGAAATCTCACTACCACCAAACTCTGGATGCAGTGCTCGCCGAACACATTAAAAGTAGAGATGCTGTGGTGCATCAACACAGACTACAACTACGAGCGGAACAACGACAAAAAGTGGATAAACACTTGGTTATAGTTGTTTAAACCGAAGAAACCTGATTGCTTTTGAAAACAAACCTACTGAAGTTCTGCTGACGTTGCTAGCAAATAGCTTGCTTATTATAACAAAGTTTGCATAGTCTTAAAGGGATTAGAGGCGGTTCCAATCAATACAGCAGCGCACGGTGGTTGCTGCTGTAGATCAACACATTGCTCTCCCGCGACTTGTAGAGCTACTACCGCTGGCAAGCAACTTATGCAACTGAGCTTGATAGGAGGTCTCTCCTTAAGGGATAAAGTAGAGTACCAACTTAGAGGTAGATCTTGTAGAGGGAGGCCTCTCCTTACAGTTAAGGGATAAAAGTAAAGTACTTATTAAGTACATGTACCCACTTAGAGGTAGGTCAAGAGACAAAAGTGGAGTACCTACTTTGGTACCTGGTTTTGGAAAGTTACAGTGCTGCGCACTGCGAAGAAAGAAAGAAAGAAAGACCTGCGAATTCGAGAGGAATTTCCATAAATCAGTGATTTTCACTGAGATTTATCAAATTGATGGTAAAACGGTTCCACCGTTCACTGATAGCATTTTATAAGTGAAAATATTACTACACTATCAAATTGCAACTTGTAAAACCATATTAGTCGCGTAGATGCACCCAACTAACTTCGCCACCTTACAATACCATGAGCCAACACAGTTTCAGTGCCAGTGACCCAGATGTGTTTGGGTGCACATGCAGTCGGCGACCCGCAGCCATCCTTGGTCTCCTCGTCCTCGCTCTCCGCCCACCGTATCCAACTCTCTCTTAATGGAGTAGACCTTCAAGGTCAGGCGGATGGCAAGCTTCTTGCGCTCGTTTTAAAGAACCAGCCTCTTTGGTCCGCAGCCAGACTTGTGGAGTAGGTGTTGCTTTAGTGTTTAGTAGCACAGCATTGACACTGAAGCACCACCTACTCCTGAGGTGGCACTGCCAACACGTGACCATCTTCCGGTATTTTGGGCGACAGGTATGCATTTTGCATGTGTCCAATAGGTGGTGCCTTGGAGAATGCCGAAAGCAAAATATGCATGACAGGCACTGGCAGTGTAAGCGCACTCCGGTAGTTGTCGTTGCCTTCGGGATAATTACCGCAACTGACCGTACATCAAACTTTTCCTAACTGACCGCAAATACATCATAAAGTGATGGTAGACTATTTCCTTATCGGCCCAGGGCTTTTGGTCTGGCCCCACGTTTGCACCACCAATTCCGCGTCATGACGGGCAAGGCGTCGGTAAAAATATGTCAACTCCTTGTAAGGTCAACTACCCCGGTCACGCGCTCACCATTGCAGAGCTTCGCTGCGCTTTGGTTGTAAATGGTCTCTCCGAATGCATTTACGATCAGTTGGGGTCAGTATTAATACTTGTATGGTAGTACTACTCAGCGCTATACAAGCACAAAGGCAAATAATTATCGCTACTAGTGTAGTACATGTATGCGACGAGCCTGGAGCTACTAGCTCCAGACTAGAGCTCCAGACTCGATCCAGACTGAAAGCGCGGGGCAGTCCGCGTGAACACGCTAGGGTATACGTCCGGTTAGTATTGTTGGCAGAGGATGTCTTGAAATATGCGCGCACACCAAATTGGGGCAGCTGGCCGAGCGTTATCGTGGCTCGCCTACGATCGCCTTCCTCTAGATTACGGCTTCGCCGTTAGGACGTAGAACCTCGCCGTCATGTGGAACTAGGGCAAGACAATAACAACAACAAGAACATGACATCCAGTGGCAGCAGATTCGGATTGAGACCGGTAATTGGAGCTAGAGGGCCTCGACTTGGCCCTTCAGCCACTCACGTTTTCCAAACGTTTTACCCGTGTGGGCACCAGGCTGCTTTGGCTTCTTGAAGCGCGCGAATGCAGACGGCCGAGGGGCGGATTCCCCGCCCTTGTACTGTGTAATTGCAACAGCGAGCCGTGAGTCCAGATCAGCATGACTCACCGAATAGCATTCTCACTCACCTTGCCACCACGAAGCATCATGGCACGACGACGCTGCGCAAGCAGAACGAGGCGGTGCACACTCTTCGCCCCCTCCACCCACACAATCAGACGCCACTTGTCGACGTCTCCGCCGACTCGGCGGGCAACGATTTCCGCCAGCACTTGCACGTGCGAAATCAGCGACAGTGGAACCCGAACCAACCGCGTATGTCTTACACAACACAATACAACAACAATTAATAACCCCGTCCTCGTAGCAGCCAACCAACTTCTACTCCTGACACTTCACGAACTTGTGACTGCCCGTCGGCGGATCTTTGTCCGCGCTCTCCTTCTTCCACAGCACGTAGTCATGGTACAAGTGCAGCAGACCCACCAGCGAGTAGCCGAACTGCGTGGCCACTTTCGGCCATCACCCGCCTCTGCAGCACCAAACAACAAAGGGATACGTTACAGAAATCCATCTACATACATACCTAGATATCTTTTAAGATCGCTCGAGTTGAAGCCACGCACCGGCACCAGCTGCGGCGCCACGTACAGCGTCGTCTCCACGTTGCGCGCCAGGCCCGAGTGGCTGCCCACCCACGCCTCGTAGGCGCCGAGGAGCGACGAGGTCTTGGGCTTGGAGCACCTGATCTTCTCCTCCTCCCATGTGAGGAAGAGGCGCTCGATGCGGCACTTGCCGCTGCCGAGGAGCTGCAGCGTCAGGTGGAGCAGGAGAAGCGCACGCTGAGGGAGCGCGGAGGCGCAGCGCTGCCAGAGGCCGTCGCCGTCGACGTCTAGCTGCTGGGCTGGGTCGTAGCGGTCGGATGCATGTTCTCCGGGCGGTGCACGCCGCTTCCTGCTGTGCCGACTCTTCACAAGATGCCACCGCTGCAACCGAGACTTCTTACGGATAGACTCTTTACGATAAACTCTGACAGGTTTTGCTTCATTTTAAGGGCTCATATGAGAGCCTAAGGCTCCATAGAACGGCCAGTACGTCAGCAAAATTCGCTGTTTTAGCTCTTTTCGTAGGTTCGCGATAGTGAACCCGGAATTCCCTGTTTCTTAATTCGGGGCCCTCACTTTTATGGCTTTGCTGGATTGAAGCGTCGCTTCAACATGGGGTTGAAGGTGCTTTTTTTGTAACCGTCTTAATGATCAAAATGTTTCTAAACCCAGGTTTTTTCCCATTTTTTTGGCCCCAGGGCACGCGATTCTAAATGTTCACCCTAACCCTCTTCAAGAATTGATGTATCCACTTGGTAAAAAGTAAATAAGAGAGTAAATAAGAGAGTAATCAAAGACTAAATCGGAGTCACGTGATTATAGGGGGGCTTCGCCCCAATAACGCGACCGTCACAGATATGAGATGAGTGTTGGAGGCAGTCAGTCAGTCACCCGTATCCTCCTCGTAACACTTTCGAAGCAGCGAGCCACCGGAACGTTGCCATCGTTGCAGTTGACCATGCCCAGCACTAATACAAGCCGAAGGTGGAGCGGTTCGCCACCAACGAGTCCAAAGCAAGCAAGCGAGCACGCGCGTGCCGCCCCGCCGCTGTCGCGAGATTCCAGACGGGCTTCGTGAGACAGTCTCGCAATCCGCAGCGCCTCACCTCGGACACGAGGACAGCCCGGCCAGCGGCAGGTGCGCCCGCTGTCTTCCTCCTGCATATTTTGCAATAGATTACCGAAGTGCCCCAAAGCCCCGTTGGTCGGCGACTGGCAGTGGCCGAGCTGATGAAGGCCGGGATGCAGACAGACGGAAGCGGAGACGACGGCTGTCCAAGCAAGCCGCCAGGTCTTTCGCCAATCGCCTTCCGAGTGGATCAGTGCACATCGCATGGCGTGTGCGCACGGGACCTCGCCCTCTTCTCCGCGCGTTGTTCTTTTGCGCCTCGTGCAACTCAAGTCGCCCTGGCGCTGGTTAGCATTCGGCCGGCGACTACCAACAGTGCAAGAGAGACGTCGGCTATCGCCCACATCCTGCCCCATGCTTTTTTGTAGTTTTATGCCGCTTGGCTTGACTAGTATCCGCGGGTATTCTTACGGTTTGTATTGTTTCTGAGCTAGTCACGAACTTCAGCCACATGACAGACCATAGTTTCATGCCGAGTCGCAGCGAGTCATCACGCGGTCGTGTTGCAGTCCCCGCCTGCGCATGCCGTCGAGAGATACGACAGCGCCGGCTGCCGCCCGCCAGTGCAAGTCTCCACGGGCGCCGCTGGCCCTGGTGCTGGTGCTGGAGCAACTTTGGTGGCCGGGCCTCGACCCGGACGCGCCAGCCATTCTCGAGGCAGTTGACATCCCATCAGCTCATCCAATTCGACAGTAGCATCCTCGTGCGTAAGCGGATCCGCTCACTGCTCCCCACGTTACACCGAGGACAAGTCCGGCGCAGCACGCAGACGCACTTCCAGGCAAGAGCCGACAGGTGCTTGATTGAGAACTTCCAGTTGCACTTCCAGTCGCACGTGGATCGGCCACCTCCGTCGCGTGTCCTCGGCCCCGACTCAACCCGCACCAAGCAGCGCGCACAACACACAGACTCGATGCTGATGGAGCACCACCACCACACACAAGGACGACCGAGCTGGACGCCGTCACTGTACTCGGCCTCGAGCATGGCTGCGCCGGCGGCGACCAGCACCTCGCTGGCTACGCCCACCGGCCTATCCAAGCGAGAGCTCGCCCTACCAGTCCCAGCAGCAGCAGCAGCAGTACCCTCAAGACCAAGACAGCAGCTACCGCTACCCGTACAGCGACATGCCTCGCCCGACGTTCGCGCCGCTGCCGCCGCCCCCGCGCGACTATCCGCTAGCCCCAGGGGCTACGCGCCTGCGGTATCCACCGCCCAGCCTGCCCCGCCCATGATCGGCGGATCACTGTCGCCCCACATCAGGATGGGCGACAAGCTCTCGCCCGTACCGGCAGTCGTCACACCGGCCTTCACCATTGCCAAGCCCGGAGGCCTCACGACGCCCAAACGCGCAACGGATGAAGAGCGACGAGCGAAACACCGAGAAGCCCAGAGACGATTTGTAAAGCGGAAGAAGGTGAGTCTTTTGTGCTTTTGTGTGATGGAAAATGTTACGCTGACGGAGAGCTTTCGTGCACGATTTCCAGATTGAAATGACGCAGCTCAAGCAGTTGGCAGTGGAGCTGGAGAAGCGCCACGATCTACTGCAGGCGGTGAGCGAGCGGGAGGCACTGGCGCGCGAGAACCAGGCGCTGGTGGAGCAGCTAGAGGCCCAAAAGGAGAAGGCGCAGGAGTCGCCCACCAGTACCAATCAACCACAGGTGGTGGTGAAGCTCGAGGAGGAGAAGGGGGAGACCCCGGTGAAGGAAGAGCGTCCTCGAACTGACATCAAGGGACATTCGAGTGGTGAGCTACGTAGTATTTCACCAGTCGGGCCAGAATCTCACAACTCTCCGCTGCCTTCAAAGCAAAGCTAGTGAAGCCTTCATAAGGAGCTCATCAGCTACCCCGTCATAGACAACAAACAACACCACAAGTGGTGATCATCGGCCTCTGTCAGCAACTCTCACCAGGACCCCCTCCCTCCTGATCAACCGCTGTACATGGTGCAGATTTTTTGTCATCATCAACAGCGTGCGGAAGATATCAGTCTCTTTAACATTAACAATGCAGCAGCTACACTATGTCGTGCCCTCTCGTTCGTGGCGCCGTGCAGCACGGCGCCACAGCACGGCCCGTGCTGACCCCAGGACTCTTCTCTTGAAAGCTTGAGGCGTCACTCCGTTCCGCTTACCACGGGCACATCATCACGCCCTCAGCAAATCACCGTAGCTCTTCCACGACCTTATTCATCCCAAGCAAACCATCAGCACGGCTGAGTCAGCACAGTTGACCAAAGCGCAGCCAGCCAGCGCCCTCAGTTGGCTGAGGCTACGGATCCATGGACTGGCGGGAGAACATCTCCTTGGCGATGATCATGCGCTGGATCTGAGACGTCCCCTCGTAGATCTGGTAGATCTTAGCGTCGCGGAAGAGCTTCTCGACCGGGTACTCGGTGTTGAAGCCCGCGCCGCCGAAGATCTGGATGGCATCCGTGGTCACCTTGTTGGCGTGGTCGCCGGCGAAACGCTTGGCCATCGACGCGTACATGGTGTTCTTACGGCCACAGTCGATCTCGTACGCGGCCTTGTACGTGAGCTGGCGGCCGGCCTCGATGCCCGTGGCCATGTCGGCCAGCATGAACTGGATGGCCTGGTGCATGGCAATAGGGACGCCCATCGTCTTGCGCTCGAGAGCGTATTTGCGGGCCTCGTCAAAAGCACGACGCGCCAGCCCCACGGCGCCGATGGCCACGGGCGGACGCGTGATGTCGAAGGCCTGCATGGCGATCTTGAAGCCGTAGCCGGGGTCGCCCAGCACGTTCTCCTCGGGCACCACCACGTCCTCGAAGGTGATGCCGCGCGTGTCCGAGCAGCGCTGGCCGATGTTGATCTCCTTGCGGCCGACCGAGATGCCGGGCGTGTCGGCGTCCACGATGAAGCCCGTGAAGGCCGAGCCGGCGCTCGCGCTCGGGTCCGTCTTGGCCAGCACGAAGAACCACTTGGCCACGCCGCCGTTGGTGATCCACATCTTGGAGCCGTTGATGACCCACTTGTCGCCCTTCTTGACGGCCGTCGTCTTGGCTCCAGCCACGTCTGAGCCAGCGCCGGGCTCCGTGACGCAGTAGGCGGCCTGCACGGGCTCCTCCACGAGGCGGCCCAGGTACCTGCTGTTCTGTGCGTCCGTGCCGGCCACGAGCAGCGGGGCCGTGGCCAGGCCGTTGGCCTCCATGGCCGTGGCCATGCCCGTGCAGCCGTAGGCCAGCTCCTCGCCGATGATGCAGCCGTCCAGCGAGCCGAGCCCCAGGCCGCCGAACTTCTCGGGCACGTGCGTGTTGACGAGGCCCAGCTCCCAGGCCTTCTCGAAGACCTCCTGCGGGTAGGCCATGGTCTGGTCGAAGTGCTTCTCCCTGGGGATCATCTCCTCGCGCGCGAACTTGCGCGCCAGCTGCTGGAACTCGCGCTGCTCGTCCGACAGCTTGAGCGAGAAGGAAGAGAACTGGGAGTCGTCGATGTGCTGCTCCAGCGCGAAGCTGCGCGCGCCCATGGGGCGCAGCAGGCGCGACCCCTGGCGGAGAGACTTGGCCGGCAGCATTGCGATTGAATGAAACTGGAGAGGCGACTTGAGCTCGAGGCCGCTGGTTCAGAAATGCCAGCGAAGATCCAGATACGTGTGCACGTCATCGCCAAAATCCGACGTGAAACGACGTGAACATCCGACACCTGACAGCACTGTAATACTGCATTAAATAATAATTTGTGAATTGTTACAGATAATCAATTTTAAAACCGTTGTATTGTCCTTGCATTATTGCTATCTAATGACCGTGGTTAATGATATCTGCATCAGCTTGAATAAAAATATAGAGAAAAAGGCAACTTCAACGTGCACAGGTTATTGAGGCGAATGCAGCGCAATCGCCTTGTCCTGCTAACGTTACCTAACATCTACATCTACCTCTGCCGTGGCCTTGTCAAGTCAACACGAGTACAGTGGCTATTGATGCGCAGGAAACCAGCCATGCAACCTGCCGCCGGAGGCTCGGGGCGTCACTGCAGCCGCAGCGGGCGGCCTGTACGCGCAACACGCCAAAGTTGTCGTTCCAGTAGCCGTTGAGCGTGTGCGCGGGGTCGAAGTACTGGTCTTGCGGCGCGTACACGCCGTCGCACTGCTTGTAGAGGGCGTCGATCAGGGGCTGGCACTTGGGCGGACAAGCGAAGTCCGTCGGGTCGCAGGCCAAGCACGACCCGTACGTGGTTCCGTTGCCCTCGGCCGCGATCTGCTCGGCGGCAAATGCACACGGAGCCCACGTGTTGCCCTCAGGCGACGGGTTCACGAACGAGGAGGCCTCGGTCTTCTTCACGGCGTGCAACAGGAGAATGGCGAAGAGGATCCAGCCCAGACAATGCAGCGGCCCATGGACGGCGATGCTCACTGCGGTGTGCTTCATCCCTATCACTCGCCAGCGTTGAAATGCCTGCGTGGCTCAAAGCTCGAGATTCACGCGTGTTCCCTATTTTTATCAGAGCACGACAGGATGAAGGCAGGACAAGCTTGGACGATACAATTGGATGGGGCAGCGACAGTGAGTTCTAAGCAGTATATCTAACTCATCCATGCATCGCTGCTCCTTCCTACCTGACGCTGGGCCATGCACAAGTTGTCGTCGCCATTTGTTGCTCACACGTCTCCTGTCTAGTAGCTGCGACCCCAGAGCACCCAGCACTTGGCCGGCTTGCCACTGATGAAGCACTTGGTGTCGGCACCCACCGGGTTCTCGTCGTTCTTCTTGTACGGGATGCACAGTGTCTTAGCAGCAGCGCTCGTGGCCGCGTTCTCGGCCTCGTCCTCCAGACCCATCAGGGCCAGCGACTCCTCGCGGCTCTTGGTCTTCACGACCTCCTCCCACTCGATCTCGTTGCAGAATGGGGTCAGCACCATGCAGCCTTCCTGGAGGGCAGGCACGAAGTCCTTCCACTCCGTGATTTCACGGATGTGGCTGTCGCGCTGGGCAGTGGCGCGCTCCAGCATGTCCTTCTGGATCTGCTCCAGCAGGGCCGGGATGCGGGTCGCCAGCTCGGCCTCGGGGATGTCCTCCTTGGCACCGTTGTCACGACGCACCACGCGCACCTGCTTCTTGGCGATGTCCTTGGGGCCGACCTCGAAACGAAGCGGAACACCCTTCAGCTCCCAGTGGTTGTACTTCCAGCCGGGCGTATACACACGACGCTTGTCCGCCTCAACACGCACACCGGCGTCGGTCAGCTTGGCAACGATCTCGTCGGCCTTGGCGAAGATCTCCTCCACCTCGTCCTGGTTCTTGAACGGAATCGGCACCACGACGACCTGGGTGGGCGCCACACGCGGCGGCAGCACGAGACCCTTGTCGTCACCATGCACCATGATCATCACACCCAGCGAACGGGTGGTGAAGCCCCACGAGTTCTGCCACGGGATCAACTTCTTGCCGTCCTCGTACTCGGCCGAGATGCCGAACATCTTACCGAAGTTCTGGCCAAGCATGTGCGACGTAGCGGCCTGGATACCACGGCCCGTCGAGGGGATGAAGCCCTCGATGGTCGTGGTGTAGTCAGCGCCAGCGAATTTCTCCTTCTCGGTCTTGACACCCTTGACCATGGGCACGGCGAGCAGCTCCTCGTAACACGCAGCGTAGAAGTCCAGCACGGTGCGCACCTCCTCGTCGGCCTCCTCCTTGGTGGCGTGGGCGGTGTGGCCCTCCTGCCAGAGGAACTCACGCGTACGGATGAAGGGCGTGGGGTTCTTGAACTCCCAACGCACGACGTTGTTCCACTGGTTGAGCTTCATGGGCAGGTCGCGGTGGCTGCGGATCCAGTTCTTGAAGGCCGGGTACATGATGGTCTCGCTGGTGGGGCGGATAGCAATGGGGTCCTTCATGTCCGAGCTTCCGGACTTGGTGACCCAGGCGACCTCGGGGGCGAAGCCCTCCAGGTGCTCCTTCTCCTTCTCGAGCTTGTCCTTGGTCACGAACATGGGGAAGTAGCAGTTCTTGACGCCGATGGCCTTGAGGTTGCGGTCCAGGAACTGCTGCACGCGCTCCCAGATCTCGTACGAGTACGGGCGCAGGATGTAGCAGCCGGACACGTCGTAGTAGTCGATCATGCCCGACTTGGTGATGGCGTCCGTGTACCAGTCGGCGAAGTTGTCCTTCTTGGTAACGGACATGCCCTCGTTGGCCTTCTGCTCGACCGCCTTCTTCTTGTCCTCCTTCTTGGCCTTAGAGGCCTTAGCAGCCTTGGCGGGGGCCGCAGCCTCCTCCGTCTGGGCCGCGAAGTCCACGACGATGGGCTCGTGCTTGAAGTGCTTGACGAACTTGAGCAGGTCCTCCGCCTTGAGCGAGTACGTCTGGTCGTTGCGCAGCGGGTGGCAGTTGACCTGCGACGCCTCCACCAGCGCCTTGTCCAGCACCAGACGCACCTCGTTCTTAACGTCGTGCATGACGCACAGGGGCGAGACCGACCCCTTCGTCACCTTGAGCGTCTCGGCCAGCACGTCCTCCGACGCGGAGCGCAGGTTCCACTTCTTGCCGCCGATGCCGGCCGCGTGCAGCTTCGCGCCCAGCTTCTTGGTGTCCACGACGGTGGAGGGGGCCGCCGTCACGAGGAACAGACCCTCCTTCTTGTCCTTGAACACGAGGTTCTTGGTGGACAGACCGGCCAGGTGGCTCAGCTCGGAGATCACGTCCTCCGTGGTGGGCAGCTCGCGGTGCTCGTGCTTCTCGAAGGGGATGGACAGCGCCTGCAGGGCGGCAGACACCTCGACGTCGGCCACGGACTTGTCCAGCGTCGCCATCGGGGCTAAGGGGCTACAGTAGCGGGGAGGGGGAGAGTGAGGGAACGGCTCGGAATATGGGGATGCCCGGTTGGATGCGGGGCTCGCGTGCAGCTGTCCGAGATGAATGGCCCAAATTGTGACTTGACGTGAGTATGATTGTAGCGGACCCGAGGGACAACGCAAGCCGGACAGAGAGATTTTGGAAAATGCATGTGGATGAACGGAACGCGCTGTGTGTGCCACACAGATCACGGCTTCAACACTGAGACGCTGGATTGAGTTGAAAAGTGCGAAGGCGAAAGACTCGAACCTCTTCACACTTTTCAAGTCAACATTCATATATGTATCCAACAGCACTTCAAAAGTTCGAGTCTTGCAGCTCAAGAGTTGGCTTGTGGGGAAAGTTCCTAAGACCATCACGCGAGAGCTCGACCTTTGGACCCAAACAGGGGAAAAGTTAGGGAGCATTGAAAACCGGAGCACTGGAGCAGAGAAAGCACAGACACATACTTAAGTACCTGTATAATGTACTTACATGTATTAATACATGCACTGTCAACTGCATTGATGCATAACTTCAGCCGGTGTACTACTTTAACCATACGACGAACTTCAACCGAGGCTACTAAGCCCTTGCATTTCAAATTGGTCAGCGATGCAGTATGAAGTGTTGATGTAGGATACCTAATTGTATAGTTCGTCTAGCCTAGCATACCCCCACGAGCGTGGGCACATGAAGGCTTGTTGAAACTTCTCATCACCTTGGACAAGCAGTTCTTGAGCGAGATTTCGTATCAATCGGGACTAAGCAGTTGTAGTTCAGCGCTGAGGTTTCAAACTAGCTCTCGCTGGTGGCCTTACCGGTAACAGCATGATCGAACTTGGCAACGAAACTGTTAACCTCCATCGTTTGGCGATGATCAAATGAGAAGTACTCAGCCACATCAACCTGCGCTTCGTCGGCAGACCAACCTCGTAGACTTATCGTTTTAAGCCTGTAAAGATATTATGGGTCCGTTTTGTATACAGTAGGTAGGTACTAACACCATGTGTCTGTGCTTTCTCTGCTCCAGTGCTCCGGGTTTCAATGCTCCCTAACTTCCCCCCCCAAACAGTGTTTGGCAAACACGCATCTGGACAACTTTCAGAAAGATCAAGGCAGGGAAGACTGGTACTCGGCGTTCGATTAGTGCAGCGATACCAAGTCGAGTACACCTAACACAAATAAAGATTTTTCCCAGTGTTCAAAGACAACGAACACGAACCACAGCTCGTACTTCTATTCCGAATACGGTATTCGACGCAGAAAACTACAATGACCGTGAGTTTACCGTATCGAAGTTTAGGTATCGGCGGGTGGAAAATAGCTCGCTCTGTAGATCGGCCGTGATTGCTTTGCTTTGCTTTGACACTTTATTTCGCAGCGCACTGACGCCGTCAGTCTGACGGTAATTCTCAGCCGCATCGATGCTGCGCGTCGATACGCAGTTAAAATGGCGGCGGTGACCGTACGCGTGTTGTTACGGTGCCAAGCCAGCGTGCAGCTTGCTGTTCGCACACAGCATACCGCTGTCTCCTCGCATCTGCCGCCGTTGAAGTTGATCTCGATGCAACTGGCATCGCGAGCGTCCTGTGCCGACCGCCAGCAGCTCAAGTCGGAGCAAAGCGCAGCGCTGGAGCTGCCACAACCACACGGCAGGCACGAAAGTGAACATCATGGCGGGGGTGCCAGCTGGGCCTTCAGGCGGAAAAGGCGGCGCGATGGGACTCAGACACTCGCTCGCGTCCGGTATAGTCAGTCCTCTCTCTCCGAGCCACGTACGCGCCGCACAAGCGATTTCTCTCCCTGCGAAGATGACGAAGCTCCTGCTTGCAACGACCGCAGTGGTGGCGGCTCTGGCCTGCAGTCTCTCGGCCGTGGAGGCGCTGGACCGCGACAAGATGCTGGACGTCGTGGGCACCGTGCATGGCAACCGCCACATCGTCGTCAAGTACGACGACCTGGAGGAGGACCGCGAGGAGCGCAAGTGCTACGGCGAGTTCACGCGGGACATCGACCCGGTCTGCGGCTCGAACGGCAAGAAGTACACGAACATGAGCATGTTCAAGTACCGCAAGTGCATGATGAAGATCCAGGAGGACACGGAGATCCAGATCATGGACATGGACTTCTGCAAGGACGCCGACATGGAGGACATGGAGCACATCGACGAGTAGGCGGCAGGAGTGGGGGAGGAGCGACTTGTCCGGCGTGACGCCAATGACGCAGCGGAGACCATCGACGCCTTAAGTGAGACCGTGGCTGGCAAGTTGAAGTGGCAAGTCCTCGGTAGACTGAGGCTCGGAGGGCGCAGTGGGCCGCCTACACATTACGTGGCAGCAGGCGTTAGCGTAGATACTCGTCCGTGTATGATTATGCAGCAACATGAAATTAGTCTATTCGCTTTGGGTGCTGGTTTGGCTTTGGGGAGGGCATGTCAATGACATTGTCATGGCCCCGCGTGAGCCTCACGGTGAGGTGGCGAGGAGCGAGCGGATCATTTCCGGTATCACAGAGCAGATCCCATGAAATGCGCTGTCTCCCCGCTGCGCCCGTAGTAACGACGCGACATTGCTCACCATACGGTGGTTTGGTCCAGTTGGACCGTAGCGCTGCAAGACGTAGCGGAGCGTTGGCTACGCTGAGCTTGGACGCTCGCATACACTTGCTATCTCGACGCGCGTCGCACGAAGACCAAGATGAAGACGAGCGTTGTAGTGATGGCGATGGCGATGCTGGTGGCGGCGTGCTCAGTTCCGGTGCAAGCGACTCCAGATGAGAAGCGACTGCGAGTGGTGAGCCAAGTGCACGCGCACCCGGACGTGTTCGTGACTGGCGAGGAGACGCGAGCAAAGCGACACGGACACTGCGTTGACACGGGCGATACGACGGAGGACCCCGTGTGCGCATCGAACGGCAAGCAGTACCAGAACGAGGACGTGTTCGAGTTCCACAGGTGCCTCATCATCGCCGAGTTCGGCGAGATCATCGAGGTCGTGGACATGGAGGTCTGCGACAACGCCAAGAAGGAAGACAGCGAGCACCCGGACGTCCCCGACGTCGACTACATGTAGAGGCTCTCGTCGTTGTATCTAAAGTAGATGAAGGACTCGCAGCAACGTCCGCACCACTTTGAGCCGGGCCTCCGACGAATCTCGAACGGGTGGGGGAGCTGTCGTTATTGTTGGTACGGGTCAAGTGGGTGCTGGCGAAGTGTGCGCCCCTGTAGGATAAAGCAGTTTACATACTACATAGTACTTGTTAAACATGAATTGAACCCGTTCAGCTCGACTCAATGGCTGAGTCAGTGCCAGCTTGAGTGAACGATATCCGACCTTCCTTGAACCCATCCGCCATGGGAGCAGATCCCAATGGCTTTCACGCCCCTGTCTATTCGGTGGGCACAGATGGCGGCCGCACTCGGAGATCAGCTCGCTCACAACCGGAACTCGTCCAAGATGAAGACCTTCGTCACGCTGATGGTGACTGCGTTGCTGTTCGTGTGTTCGCCCGTGGAGGCGCTGGATCGCGACAAGAGGCTGCGCGTGGTGAGTCCTGTGCACGCCAACGAGCGCGTGCTGGTGACCGGCCAAGAGCAGCGCGAGAAGAGGCACGGACACTGCGTGGACGACGGCACGCGCGAGGAGGACCCCGTGTGCGCGTCGAACGGCAAGAAGTACCTCAACATGAACCGCTTCGAGTACAACAAGTGCCTGATCCAGGCCGAGGACGGCGAGGACATCACGATCGTGGACCTCGACTTCTGCCGAGAGGCCCTGCTCGAGGACCTCGAGAGCGAAGGGCTGCTGTAGACTACTCACGCTATTCCTAATAATGTTATCCGCACTTCGATTCTGTCACAGTGATGAAGGTCTAGCACGGGGGCAGGTGGCTGCGTTGCAAGACGATCAGCCGCCGGTCTTCTCCACCGATGGCATTCCAGAGCTTGCGCGGCGTTTTGTCCTTGGGTGGCACTGGAGCTTGGTGCTTGCAATACAGCAGCGGGGCGTCTGCCGAGCCGACGCCAACGCCAAGACCGAGAGTCGGCGGGTTGTCGGCGGAGTTCTGACGCTCCTCGTCGTGGATTTCACGGGACGAACGACGTTTAGCGAGTGCGGAGCGAGGGCTTGGACCGAGTGTTCGCAGCACCAACGGCATCTGACATCTCTTCCTCCGATACGAAGCCCCTCGTTGTGAAGTGCGCATCAGCTTCTGGTACGCAGACAAAGGCCTGGACGTCACGTCATGTCACGTCAGTGTCAAGGCCCTTGAGCAGAATTGTCAGCTCGGTACGTACAGAATTTGATCTCGCCAATCTTCCTCCAGTTGGTCTGTGGCCGGGTCACTGGAAGACAGAGCTGCAGTCTGCACAAACATCACGAACACATGAGATCATGGTGAATGCAGCGAGAACAGTGGATAAGGAGGTTTCTACCTGGCGTTCCGAGCTGTTGTTGCCACTGAAGCTACCGACGCGACTCGAAGGAATCCTCCCGGAAGAGCTGTAGGTTCGCAGTACGGGAGGGCGTAAGTGGTTCGCAGCCTCGATTGGTCGTTGAATGACGTGGGCGAGGAGCTGCTTCGCCGATGACTCGGGATCTGGAGGTCTTGACGACACGGAGAGGTTCTGTTGAGGCGGTAGAGCTGTGCTTTCAGACCCCGCGGCCTTAGCTGGCGGGGAATCCTGCGCTGAAGGTGCCGATTTGAGCGGCGATACGCTTGAGGGGCTTTGGGTTAGTGTCTCCAGTGCCTCGGTCTTTGGGCCTTGTGGACCCGCACGAATCCGTCGCCGTGGTGCAGGCTTCGGCATCTTGTCGGGCAGCACGTCGCGCCTTGAAATGAAGAACGTTCCTTTCGATAGCCCCGCCAGCAAGTCGCCGTCTGCGTTGAGGAAGCATAGGCTAGTGACCGCTGTGGCCAACGTCACTTGGCGAAGTAGAACTCGCTGCTGGTCCCAGACTTTGACGATGGCGTCTACACTCGCGGTGAGAACCAGGTACTTTTCGTCAAGAAAGTCTCCAGCGCTGACGGTTGTGCTGTGGTGATCGTCTGCTCCAGTGAGAGCTTCGACGCTTGCTGCTTGGTACCCCACTGCATGCAAGACGATGCGGCCATCATCGTAACCACTTAGAATGATCTCGGAGAGCGGTGACAGTGCGAAGACGGACGGCGACTGGCCCAGCTCCAGCACGTGACGCAGTGCAAATTGCGGTTGAAGGCTCCACAGATGAACTCGACCAGCAGCATCCAGACTTACCAACAGCGGCGACGCCGCACTCGCGCTGATATCCACGATAGGAGCGTCGTGTGCATCGAGCGTCAACGTTCCGTCGCGTCCTCCTCGCAAGCCTGTGTGCCAGAAGAGGAGCTGGCCGAGGTCGTTGCCACATGCCACCCATTCCCACTCGGATTGAACTAGTGCGTTGCGCCTCCGAAGAGGGGGTATCGGTGCTGCTGCTGCTGCTGTTGCAGCTGCTCCACCGCCAGGACCGAACTGCGACTGGCGTCTTTGCCGAGTCGTTGATGATCTGCCAGCCCCTGCTTGCCCAGCTAGGGGGCGATTGAGCCATGTCGACGGCGCAGCAGTGAAAACCGGTGGAAAAGGACACACGCAGATACAGCGCAGAGCTGTTTTGCTAGTGCTGCTACCTCGCGTACTTCCCGTTGAGCTACCGGTAGGGGCGTTCTCATCCGTGGAGAGTGCGTCGTTGCTAGCATTGTTGCTTCCTTTGAGAAGGCCCCGGGACTTGCTTCCACCTGGTTCACCAACACCCGTCGCCTTTTGCGCCGTCGAAGTCGCACTGAGGTCGATGACGCGTTCGATGCTGCTTGTTGTTGCTTCGGCTACTTCGTGCGTGTCGATCTCAGCGTTGTCTCCATCCGCTTCCTCGGTTGCTCCTTCTTGTGTGCTTCGCTTTCGTCGACGGGGAGCTGCGCTCACGATCAGCAGCTTCTGGCTGCTGAGGAGCAGGAACAAATGCTGTGAGACGGGATGAAGTGCGAACGCCACGAGGTCGAGTGCTTGCTCGTCCGGGATCCAGGAAAAACTCGGAGCTTCGTTCGCCGTGCGACCTGCAAACACGCGCAGTGTTTTGTCCATGCAAACCACAACTACGAGCTGCTGCGTTTTCGCTGCGACTGGTGCGCACGCGTCGTCGCTGTCCTCTTTCTCGTCATCTGAGCCCGAGGTCTCGTCGTCATTGTCTTCATTCGAGTCGTCTCCGACCTGCTCTCCACTTGGACTCGCTGTCAGAGTTTTCTTCGTGGGCTGAGGGCTTAGCACGCCCTTGGTGGGGAACACCACGCGCTGCAAAATGCTCACAGGTGCGAGGCAGGGCTGGTGCTCCTTCAAAATGGATAGGATGTCGTATATCTTGATGGTGTTGCGCAGTTGACAGCAGAATCGGCCTGCCAATTCGACTTCAGCTGGACGCGGAGCAGAGCCCGCTGCTTGGAGGATGCTTGGAGGAGGTAGCAACTGCAACGCGTGCACTCCGTGGCCGACGTTCAGACGGTGTGCTTGACGACGTGCCTCAAGGTCCCAGAGCCTCACAGACCCGTCAAGTGAACTCGAGATCACAAGGCGTGACGTCGCGTGTTCTGTGAGACTTGTGATCGTCTGAGTGTGATCCTTGAACGTGTGGACAATCGAGATCGGATGGTGTGAGAGCACGACGATGACACCGCTGCTAGTGCCGCACACGAGGTACTTGGCGCGCTCTTGAACTACGAAGGCGGTCATGGTGCCGTGTTCGGCTGGGAACAAGTCGTCCCAGCGTTCAAGATGCGCTCCATCCACAGTACTGAAGACGTCGATCCACTGTCGAGTCTGCGCGTACAGCCGCGTGCTCTCGGGGCCTAACTGCATACTCTCCACCCAACCCGCGCGCTCTACGGAGGTCCTCGATGGTTTGAGCTGCTTGCTACTGTGTGCTTTGGTTCTCTTGGAATTGGAGACGGCAGTGCCGTGGAAGAACTTGGGCAATGGTGTGAACTCGTAGTGGGCATTGAGCGCTCCTTCCGGCATACCGGAGGGCTTTGGCTTGATCTGCCACGCCGCGCAGCCGTCCACGCCGCCAGTGAGCAGGCGGTTGTGCTGGCCGTCGAAGACCATGCTCAGGACGGTGCCTCGCCCCGTGAACAGCGCCGCGAACTCGTTGAGGTTCGGGTCGTACAACCGAAGAGCCCCGTCAAGGGCGGAGGCCGCGAAGAGCTGACGCGCGTCAATGTACGCGATGGCTTGGATGAACCGAGACGTTCGGGCTGGCAGATTCACTTGTCGTAGCTGGCCACCGGGGGCTCGCCAAAGCCGCAAACATGACTCGTCCACCGACACGAAAGTATCTTGGTGCCGGTTGTAGCAGACAGCGCCGAGCGCCGAGTTGTGGCCCGTGAATTCGTACTCGTCTCGGATCACGGCGCTTTGGAACATCCTTGTTCACTGGAGCTGAGGACGGCAGGAACACACGAGATGAAAACGGACAAAGTAAATTTAGGTGAGTGAGTCTATTATCTCCAGCTTCCTGCTACAAGTCGAGCGCTTCCATGTGCAAAATGCACTGCATATTCGTTGAAATAGAGACAAACAAGGAGGAGAGTTGCTCCTCCTTGTTTGTTCTTGTTGCGACTCGAACTTGTGGTCGCATGTGATTTTCGCAACGCTGCAAGGTACTGCGAGGAAGGCAACGAATCGTCAGCCGTTGAGCGCCGATGACAATCCAGCCCCCCCCTCCCCCCACTAGTCTCGCCAACTACATGTACCCCCACGGTCCACTGCTCACACCACCAAGTTCTAGGCACCTGGGCGAAAATAAATGTCGTTCGCACCCGTCACTACGACAGCCGTCGTCGCTAGCATTGTACCAGGAACAGGGTATTTTACAGAGTGCAACAGTGTCTTGCCATCACCAGCAGACGCGTTCTCTCTGACTTCACAAGTACGGCACAGTTTTGAGTTACAACTGTCTAGCTACCCACTGTCAGTGTGGGCCACTGAAGCGCTGCCGCGCGTATGCTGCCGCCGAATGCAAAGTCTATCTTGATTGTCTTCACTTGCAGCAACTAAGATAGAATTTGCATCCGTCGAGGATATCGGCGGAGTGCATTCACCAGCCTGACCACCACGTGGATTAACTGCTTGCTCGATCGGCGGATTAATTGATTAGGCGGAACGACATCGGAATGCGAGAAATTAACGGAGATGCAGCGACGAATGCAGAGCTTTTACATGTAGAGTTCAGGTGTGTGTGTGTTCATGCCACGATCGGCATCCACGAACCGATCCGATTTCGCTAGTTGTTCGGATAGGTATGTTGCCGTGTATTTTCACTAATCGACTTCAACAGCCTCGACTGGTCTTGCTCGGTGGTGTTGTCGTAGAGTTCCCCGCGACAAGCTGGGCGGGAGGCGTACGAAAAGGCTCCGCTCAACGTGCGTGAAGTCACGCTGAGGCCCGGCGTGGGTCCTATCTCAATCTCACCCGATCATCCGTGGCGAACGGTGTCCTTGCGACTTGGTCTGACAGGGTATCAACAACTCGTGCACAGGGTGATGCCAGGCTCCGTTCAAGACAGCAGTCGAGACTTCCTCATTTCCGATACTGCCTCGTGATCAGCACTCCAAGAAGCGTTTCCAACACACCGCACCATGGTCAAGGTCCTCTCTATCATCGCCCTCGCCGTCGGTACCGCTTCGGCCGCCTCCGTCCCCGATGGAACTTGGCCCACCAGCCAGGGCGATGTCTACTACACGGAGGCCTACACCGTCGCTGCCGGAGAGACCTTCGACGGTGGTCTCAAGACCTACCAGCGCTCGGACATCACGTGCGAGGGTCAGACCGAGAGTGGCTCGTCGACCGCCGTGTTCCTCGTCGAGGCCGGCGGCACCCTCAAGAACGTCATCATCGGCGCCGACCAAATGGAAGGCGTCCACTGCGACGACAGCGACTGCACCATCGAGAACGTCTGGTGGGACGATGTCTGTGAGGACGCACTGAGTATCAAGGGCGGGTCGGCTTCCAGTGTCTCCACGGTCACGGGCGGCGGTGCACGCAACGCCGACGACAAGGTGATCCAGCACAACGGCTACGGTACCGTCAAGATCGACGGCTTCTACGCCGACACGTTCGGCAAGCTGTACCGTTCGTGCGGCACTTGTGGCGACAAGCAGCGGTTCGTGAGTGTGTCGAACGTGTACGCGGTGAACCCGGGCGTGAGCATCGTCACGGTGAACGAGAACTACAACGATGAGGCTACGCTGAGCAACATCTACATCTCATCGGACGATGATAGCTACGTGATCTGTGGTTGGTCCGAGGGCAACGCAGACGGTGAGCCGACGGACCTTGGCGACGGTATCAAGGACCCTCTGTGTCAGTACTCGGAGAGCGATATCCATGTCAATGAGGACGTTTCGACGGCCTCCACCACTTCGTCGAACACTACCACCACCTCAACGTCTTCAACGACTAAATCATCCGTCTCGAGCAACGTTGCATCTACGACCGGCTCCTCCACCTCGAGCCCTGTGGCATCCACCACGAGTAGTACAAGCGCCAGCAGCGATCTGGTGTCTAGCGCGGGTACCGAAACCAGCGTTGCTGCTTCGGCGGCTGCGGGGTCTTTGGATGCAAGCAAGGATACGAGTGCTCAGTCGGCGCCCACGGAGCAAGAAGAGGCAGAGACTTCTTCGACTTCCAGCGGTGGCACCACTGCAACTCCCGCGTCTTCTGAAATTGGCGAGGAGGCTGACACATCGGCCATTGATATCTCGACCTCCACACCTTCCGTTACCACTGCCACGTCGACGGATACGAAGTGCAATGGGCGCAAGCGGAACTGAAAACAAAAGAGACTGAGCTGCCATTGTTTCGGCAGGAGGGAGATTCGTGTGTGTTCTCTGGATTTTATATTCCAGAGTCCATCCCAGGAAGCGAATGGGGTCCTAATCCTAGCATAATACATACCATCCGTAATCCGATAATGGTTGGGTGTGAATTATAATCTTTACAGCTTCGTGTATTTTATAACCTCTGTTGTGAAAATATTATGATAGTATGTTGACCCATCCGCTGAACATTAGGACAAACAACCCATGATAAATAGTATTTGGTAAAAAGAAATAATCACTGTCGCATTCAATATTATCTAGCTGTGAAATCAGCATCACCGTGATAAATGATTGATCTGGACTCAACTCGGGCAACATTGCACACACGGATATTTTATTCCGCAATAGCAGGAGAACGAAACATGGTTCGCCCCAACTAAGACGAGGTTCGCGAGCTGGACATCAAGGACATGGCCGCCAAGGATCACAAGCTGTGACCCGCGGGCGGGGTCCTCGTGGAGACCAAGCCCGACCGGCACTTTGGATTTTGACGTCAAGATGGAGTTCTGCAGCCGGTGGTGCCGGATCCTCGCTCCCTATTCAGCTACCGAAACAGTTGGCTGATGCAGCTTCGCGTCTGCTCGAGGGCTGACGCCCATAGATTGCTACGAGCTCGAGGCCAGGATGCCAGATGCATGCTCTTGTAACTTGCCAAAAACGGGTACTAAATCATACTCGGGTATTCGCACATCAAATAAAGATCGAAAATATTCATAGCTTGACCCAAAATACTACTGTAGTGTCATGGACATACTTTTTCAGGCCTCCTCGCCTTTGCACTCCATCATCAGATACTGGACCGATTCCCGTGGGCTATTTTCGTACAGATTTCGTGTCTAAAAAATCGTGTACAGACCTCGTACAGCCCGCAGACCACTTGCTGTCTAAATGTATAGATTCGGTACAGATCCGAGGAGCCACTTTCAAGTTGAAGTGGCCCTCACCCACGCACGTCAATAGTACTCCCTGGCAAGCCCCACCACTCAGCAGCGATCATGGTGCCTGCAAGCAAGCGCTGCGGGCCCACAGGGCCGCAAGGCTACAGCGATTCCGATACTATGGCGCTGCTAACTATCATCAATGAACCAAGTGATTCGAACGGGCCCGCCATTTGTTCAATGAGCGTCTTGCGGCAGTCGAGGGCCGTGACATTATCACGGCCTTCGACTGCGTAACTATTATACATTCTAATGCCGGTGTCACCGAGTGGGAAGACTCGCCGCCCCGTCACCCGTGTTCTAGCGGTTGAAATTAGTCAAATACCACAACGTGACTGTGCCAGCTTAAACGCAGCGTCATTTCCTAGCAGGAGACATAAGCAGTCTGATGAGGGCGTATTTACAGGGATCTCGAGTTCCGTGGCAAATCCACCCTCATCGGACTGCTTCTGTCTCGCCGGCACCGCTTGCGGGTGGCCTCCCCCTCGCCAGCATTGCGGTGGCAGCGCTCGTAGACGCGTCGATGAACTCGTCTTCGTCGTCCGCACTGTGCTTGCCAGTGTCAGCAGCCCCAGTGAGCAGTGCAGGAGTGAGAGAGCAATATTCACCATTCTAGCCATACCATCTACACATCTAGAAATCTGTCGGAGGGGGGTACCCTCCGACAGAAGTGAAATCTGTCGAGTCGACGGCGGACTCGAGTTGTCTAGAAATGGCCTTTTTATGGAATTCTGTACGGAATCTGTACAAAATGGCCGCGACAGATCCTACGGGAATCGGTCCACTACGGATATATTTCAGACAGACCCGCGTGTGCAGACTGACCGTTTCTATGGGTCGAAAGAAGGCAAGTTCACACGAGATATTCGCACTGTTAATAAATATAATTGCTGTGTTGGCAGTTCTCCAAATAGTGGAACTGTAGTAGTAGTACTAAACTAAATTAATACTATCGTACTGGTTTGTATTACGCCTTATCATTTGCAGAATAAATTACCATTACCGTATCAGGAACTAGAGGGTTGGGCTGGTAGCGCTGGTCATACAAAATCTAATATAATACTTCTATATATTATAGTGTTCGTGTAATACTACACGTTTAAAAAATACTATTGAGCAGGACTATAATATATTACTATATTATTACAGTATATTACTATTGTATTGAAGTATATTATAGTGCTCGTGAAATGCTACGTTTTAATGCTGCGCATCTCCTGCGCCTGCTTCGCAGACGCAGTATCTGCGCGACATCCATTATTCGATCGCGGAAACCCCACGGATTTCCTAGGACCTATCCGTAGTGGAGGGTTCTCGGAATTCCGGACAAACAGATCAATTTCTTTCAAATCACTATCAATAAATCTAGTGAACCGATGTGGGCCGCCCACCAACACCCAGTCTTGCTTTTCGGTCGCCACAGCAGCCCTCCCCGTTTTCACGGCTAAACCTTCGCTGCTGTGGCGCCGAAGAAGCAGGACTCACCTCGGGACGGAAGCACAGCTACTCGCTACTATCGATTTCTCCGTCGTCGAAGGGCATACATCGCAAGCGCTGCAAACGCGAGGCCATCAAGCTGCCGGCCAATGTCTCATGTGAGCGGGAAGGTGCCGAAGCGGCTCAGGGACCGCATTGCTGCCAACTGACTGCGCGAGCGAAGGCTGGAGGACGTGCGTAAGCTCGAGCACCAGGGAGAGAGCAGCGGCGTCGACGCTTTTGGAGGCCCGGCGAAGCTGATCCGCTCACTACTAGTTGTCGGTCGCAGACTACTACCTCATGCTATCGTAGGCACCGGTACATGTAGCGGTATGTGTTTTGTTTTTACTAGAGGTAGCGATATCATCATCTGCAGTGCTACTAGCATACATAATGTATAATACGTTAAAACTTTCGCTTGAGTCTATATAATTTCACTGCATCGCAAAACCCACACGCAAAACAGAGGTTCAAATCCAGGCCCGTTATCATCGTACTTAACGTTTCCCCGTAATCTCTGGAATCCTATATCCTACTCAAATAGTTGGCTATTTATCTCAAAAGCCTCTATTTTCCCGTGGATTTTGAGAAATCATCCGGTTTTTGAGATTATTAAACGATTTAACTTGAAGTTTGTATACTTTTGTTTCATGTGTGCCACATATGGCGTGCCCCGAATTAATCCTGTTTGGGCTGACGTACACTTCGTAACCGAAGGCACTACCAGTATCAATGCCAGAATTATTCTCGGCCAAACTAGTATACACTGTAGTAATAATCTATTGACTAATTTACCAGCAGCTAGCCCATCCAAGCCTGTAGAGCAGTATTACTATATTAGTGAGTAATTAACAAGTACTATCGAACATGACCGAACAATTGGCGCACCTCACCGTTAGCTTCTTTGATCGTCAAAGTTGCTTGTGCGACTTTCCGGTAGGCAGTGTTTTTCGACCGACGCGGGGAAGGGGGGGGGATATCAAAGTGCTCCACTGGCGCTCCCACTCACGCTTCGAAAGCGTTCGAACAGAATTGACGAATCAGATATTACTATCATCTCTCTTGCCGACCGCAGATAATATCTTATACTGCAAGCCACTATTTATTAACCATTTAAATATGATCTAATACTTTTAAACATTAGTATAATAATAATAGCCTAAGTCATCACCTTATCAGGCAACATTCAAACTAATATCAATCTTGGACAATTAGCACACCCCAGATCTGATCGGCGCGCTACAGTTCATCCGTCGCCTTTTCATTATCACTTCAACGAGCCAGGTTTTATCGTTTCTATTTCTTCGACCTTGTTACATGTACATGCACTCTCGCCTACCATGATATTAGTTTTTTTTGTAAATCCAGAGCTGTTCCGTGCGAAGTCGCGGCTTTGTTCATGGAAAGGTGATTGCGTTTATACTACTACTAGTATTGTGCCTTTCACCGATTTTGGCGGGTGGGCTGTTAATTCATGCGGAATTATATCCATAAAAGGGCGACCTACCTTTATTTAATGCTAATTCTGCCTATGATTGTGAGCACTTCCCCTAACACCCGCGATCGGCTTTTGCAAGCTAATCGATGGAGATACGGCGGGATAAACACAGAATGGCGGGCAGCAAACCGGCAATCGCCCTGTTTCCCTCTAACTCGGGCGGGATTAGCTTATCCGTCTCAATTCATGTTCACCATCGCCACCTTAATTCGACCACGATCAGATGACCTTGAATTAACGATGTAATTAGCTAACACAAGGCATAATTAAGATCGAAATGGGATTAGAATTATGCCAAAATTATCACGGCAGAATTGGTGAAAGGCACAATAGTATAAACGCTGCTAAAAAAAGAGCTGTTAAGTGCAGTGCGGAAATCTGCATTAACCCTTTTAACCCTTTCACTACCGGGCTGTGGTGTTAGAATCACTTGGCTCGGTGTGCGAGGCACGTGCGGCGTCATTGAGCTCGGCGATATTTTCGGCGCTGTTTAAGTCCACGCTGCTCGCGATGAAAGTAGCCACGACCAGGGCGAGAAAGAAGGCGAGGCGCATTGTTGTTGGCCGAAGAGGTTCTTGACTGGCCGCAGATTCCGCTATGCTTTGTGGCGATTGTGGTCTATTTGGCGCTTGGGAGCGAAAGCAAAAGTGAGATTGATTTCCTCAGCCAAAATCGACCCTACCCTGCTGCCCTCGTGCTTTTCTGTACTGTGCAGTAAAAGTTTCCCAAACAACTTCTTCGATTGCATTCTCAGTGGTGATCACTGCTGTGTGAGTCCCTCTATTGGGCCGTAATCCCTTGCACAGAATTTCAATGGTGATTGTCCTCGTCCATCACGTAATGATAACCAGCCCAAAGCTTCAAGACAATGAAGACCTGTTAGCAACAATTGCATCTTGGCACATGGTGACGCATATCAGCACGGTTGTATTTTTCCGCGACTTCCGATCATCTACCTCTCTTTCCCTTCAGTCCCTTAAACCCCCGCCCCCTTAACAACCAGTTCCACCGGAAATGCGCAGGCAGCTCGTCGACGTCGAGAGAGTCAACGCATTCGTCAATACTACCCAGAAGAAGCCGAATAGGATGTAGCAAATTGTCAGAATGCCCATCAGTTGGCTCTTCCCGCCGGTGCGCTTCAGCTCGTGGACGTGCTCCTTTTGCCGCGGCAGCCAGAACACGAACACAATCGAGGCAAGGTTGAACGCGTAGGCAATGAGGTGTTGCGGTTGCACTTCGCTGTCTACAAGACTGGGTCCCGACCTCAAGGCACACGGCCTGCGCGTGGCTGGCGCGTGCCTCTAGGGCCTGCAGTTGAAGTGAGACGAATGGTGCAATCTGATTGGCTGGGTTGGGTGTGCCCGCCTATCCAAGTGTGTCCGTTGCAATAAAGCGTGTCCGTTGCAATAGCTAACTGAAGACAAACGAGGGAGATAGTAGAGAGACTGCATGAGTAGGAAGAAGCTAGCAGGACAAGGACATCTAACTCAAATGAATTCACTTTCGGATTTCCTTTCTACCCCTCATCGACTCCCAGGCGACGTCTGCACTTACAAGATGAGGTACGCGTAGGTCACATCCAGTCGCACCTCGTGCGTGTCCTTCTTGAGATCTTTGGCGGTGATGCTGAAGTGCGAGTCGATCGACTTGTACATGACGGTGGAGAACGGCGATCCGATGTTGTTGATGGTGATGATCAGATCCATGATGGTGGCCTCGCTACCGGGGTCGGCGATTTCAATGCCGAACAGCTTTGCGATGAGGTCGCCGATACTGCTCGGAACCTCCGCAAGGAGAGGAACGCCGAGCCAGAACGATTGACTCCGGTACACGTCCCAGATCGTGAAGAAGGTCGGGAAGCAGTCGATGAAAACGACGAGAACCTGGCAGACGATCACGACCCAGCGCCAGCTCCAGTGGAGACCCCATTTCCGCACAGCAAACAGCGCCACGAAGCTCACGGCAGAAGAGATCATGCTTGCAATGCCATCGTTCAGCGGCTCAACGTGCGACCAAATGCTCTTGATCTTGCTAGCAGCAGTGACCGAGAAGTTGGAGAAAATGTGGTTGAAAAACCGGAACGCCAGCACTTGGTAGATCACGCGATACTGCATGAAGTCGTACAGGTACGCGAAGAACGCCTTGGTGGGCTGAGCTGGAGCCTTCTCCTCCGAGACGCAGAACCAGCAGAGCGGAATGGTGACGAACGAGAAGGCGGCACACACGCCCATGACTCCTCCGAAGCCCATATCCCACGAAAAGGTCCCTCCGTACGCCTCGCTGTTCAGTCCAATGCCTGTCATGAAGGACGTCAAGACACCAGCCACAGCGCTGACAATGGCGATATCGGTCTGGATAGAGCCTCGAATGGCCTCAGGCTCGCGTTGAGCCAACTCGACCAAGTATCCATCGGCAGCACCGTAAGCGACGATCGTTCCGAGGTGGGCCAGCATGAAGAGGACGATGAGATGGATGCCCTTGTTCGGGGCGTCGTAGTTGATCGTCGCCTGCTGTGCCTCCGTCCACTCGCTTTCAGGGATATCCTCGAGGGATGCATCGCCGTAGTAGGGGGGGCTCCCAGTGGAACCACAGCCATGACCAAACAGCACACGAAAGCCATCGCCCAGCCAAGAACCATGTACGGTCGACGGCGGTACCCGAAGATGGGGTAGCAGTCGGAGATGAGGCCCGTGAACACTCGCAGTGCGTGTGGAACTCTCACCAACGCCTGTGCAGTTGCCACCAGCACCGCACTCATTTTGAGGTAGTTGTTGAGCACGGAGTAGATGACACCGGAGATGGAGCCGTAGACGATCGCAACTGAAACCTGGTGCGCTGCCAAGCCGATATTCTGCCACGAGTAGAGCGAAGATGGGGGGCCACCAGGTCGAAGAGCTCCGCCCTCGAGGGCACCAGGAGACTTGAGTCCGTCGTAGAAAGCAGCAGGAGCTGGGGACGGCACATTTTGAAGGTTTGGAGCGACAAACGAGAGCGACGAACGCTCGACGGAGGTTGGAGTGCCCATGGTGATCCAGTACAAATGGGGAAGTGAGCATGGTTTGGCGGGTGTCAAGACACAACTTGGCTGCTCTTGGCCAGTGTCCAAAGGCAACAAGCTCAGCGGGCCGAGGTCACCATGAATGATCCCCTTTACCAGTGCTGCAAACGCAGGGGGCACGTGGCTCGGGCCAACGGGGCGTCAAGTTGGTGCCCGTTGCCCCTCGGCCAGCACCACATACGAGTACGCTGGACTTGTGCAGCAGAAGCGCCGATGCAAGGGCAACCTGCATGCTGGTGGTCACGACCGTGCCAAGTGATCACTGCGAGTTGTTTGCACAAGTTCGTCGTAGCAACACGCGTGCCGCTGCCCAACGAAACCCCACGGCCGAGATGTCTCCAGTCGCGCTTTGTCAGAAAATGGGCCATGCAAATCTGAGAAGCGGGTGCCTTGATGTGGACGATCACGTCGGGTGGTCTTCTTCAGCGTTGAAGCTCAGTCTGAGGCGGGCCGTCAGATAGAAAAGATTCCCAGTGTAGCGCTCGTCGAGCATTGGGTGCCTTTCAAAAAACCCATAAAACGTTTTTATGATTAGGGGAAGGGGGGATTAAACAGGGTATAAAAACTGTGATTAAAAATAATTTCTCTCGTGAGACCAAAAAGTGGTCTCACGAGAAAAATTATTAAACGCGTTTTATCGGCTTTAATCACGCACCCTAAAGTTGCAACCTATTAAAAATAGGCTTGGACTGAGTATGTGTCGAGACAACCCCCCCCGAAGAAGACACCACGTTCAAATTGAAGTTTGATGCGATCTTGGGGGGCTGTTTGCGCGCGAAACTTGCGCACGCGGGGCTCCGACGTGGGGGAGGTCTCCTCATTTCGAATTCCCCCCTCCTAAGCCACAAGCTGTCAGGTGCGTGGTCTGCACTGTCGGCCGATACCTGTGGGTACGAGTGGCGTACTAACCACACTGACACCTCCTTCATGTTCGTGGTGTCGTCTCCTGTTTAGAATGCCGAAGAGCTCCAGTCTTACCCCGACCCCACTGTCGTCGCCGTCGCTGCTCCCCCTCTTCCATGAGGGCTCTCCGGAGGCCCGCCCCGCAAAGGTTCTACGCAGTCAACTACTTGAGGACAGTCGGTGAGTCGCTGTGAATAGAGGGGAGTGTATTGAATTTATCTAATCTGTGTCTACCTGTACAGTTTGAAGGCGACCCCGCGCTCTAAGCGCCGACTCTCCACCGGCGACGCTGAAGACGTGCCCCCTCGTCGGCGTTCCAAGCTCAGCTTGTCGGCAGCGGCGTTGACCTCGCCGCTGCCGTGGCTGCGCTCTGGGCGACGGTTCTCGCACCCGCTGGTGCTGGAGGCCGTCACCATGCAAGTGTCTTCGTTGTCCGAGTTCCAGCTCGTCCCCCGCGCGGAGATCGACGAAGTAGGCAGTGAGGTGTCCAGCCAGCGGACGGAGACCGTGCCCTCGTCTCCTGCCTCGCCGGCCACCTCCGTGGCAACGACCGATGCGTTACGGTCTCCATCGCTGATCTCGTCTCAGGCGACCACCGTGGCACCGTGGACGCCTCAGCGTGATGATCGGACCCCTCCTCGTGGGCATTGGCCGCCGCCGCGTGAAGACCGTCGCGTCGACCACCACCGGTTTCGCGACCGACACATACCGCTGTGGTTCGCCGAGGCCTTCGAGTCGGACGGGTACGACTCGGAGGCCTTAGCGGTGATCGAGAGCCTGCCACGATTGTCGTCGGCGTCGCAAGCGTCGTCGGTGAGAAGCTCGCCGGGGTTCGAGCTCGTCGACGACACGGCGCTCGGCTCAGCGAGAGACGAGTGGCTGCCCGACGTGTGGCCTGCGTCGGTTGAGCGCATCGCGACTCAATTCAATCCGCGCTCGTGGAAGTTTCCACGCGTGCCGATTGGAGTGCGTGGTGGGGCCGGGTGTGCATGTTCGCGGCGCTGCAACGCGCTGACCTGTGCCAACGCGAAGCAGAGCCGGTTCTGTAATGAGCTAAACTGCGCCTTCGCCGGGGCCTGTGGGAATGCACTCGTTGAGAGTTCTGCTTTAGCAATTCGCCGCAACGCCCGTACGGGCATGCGAGGTCTAGTGGCGACTGCAGCTATCCCCGCTGGAGGGGTGATTGGCGAATACCTGGGCCATGTGCAGTTATTTGGCCCTCCGTGTCGAAACGCCCCCGCGAACGAGGGGTTCAAAATGCATCTCAAGACGCGCACCACTGCCAACAAGTTTGTGGGCATCGACGCCCTGGAGAAGGGCGGTCTACTACGTCTAGTGAACCATTCCTGCAACGCCGCAGCTCGTTTCCACGAGGTCCAGACGGGGGACAAGCTCACTGTCGTGGCGGTGACCGTGAGAGACGTGTTCCCAGGGGAGGAGATGACCGACTCGTACGGCTCTAGGCTCTGGTTCTTGTGCAGGTGCGGCTGGTGGGGCTGTCAGCACCGAGACCTGCAGCACTTGGCGAATTAGTGGCGACGTGGTCTCTCTCTAACAAGTACGATGCGCCGCAGCTTCACGTGAAGAGTTCGTGTAGTCAGCCGTAGGAGGATGTCTTTCTATACAAAACCAGTAATAAAAGTTTGTTGCACTTCCATATATTGAAAGACTGACGTTTACACCCATGATTTCCCTCTACAAACTGATCGGAGGTGCATACTTAGATGAAGATGTTCGATTAGGCTGTTCCCCTCCTTCTACACATCGCCTCACAGAACATTTCGTCGCCCACAAGCCACTTCTACAGGGTTCGCCTCGCACCTCCGTATCATGGTTCAGGTAGTGTATAGCATGTTTGACACTGCTGTGCTGTATGAATGCACTGACTCGTATTGTGTGTATGCTACGTCTACAGCGTGGACGCAGAGCAGGCAACCACAACTACAGCGTGAAGGAGCAGATGATCCTTTACACTGTAGCTGCTGAACGCAAGCCTTTAGGGCGCAACATGTGGGAGGAGGTCGCGCTCGAGTACAACTCGCGCAAAGCGCGCAGCTGGCTCGAGCGCGACTTTGACTCTCTACGGCGTAAGTTCCGCAACTTGTACGGCAAGCCGAAGCCGACCGGAAACAACGACGGGCTCCCGCCCAAGCTCCGCCCGATCGCCCTGGCTCACGAGGTCCAGCACGCTATTGAAATGAAGGGGGGGGGGGCTCATACTTCTCACGACGGCTTCGACAGAGGCCAAGACGACGCTCACTTACTACGGGACGTCGCCGACGTCCTTAACGAGGACGACGGCGGCGTCGAGGACGAGGTATCTGTCCTCAACGAGGACGACGGCGGCGTCGAGGACGAGGTATCTGTCCTCAGCGAGGACGAGCAGGACACGTCCGACCCTGTGAGCAATGGCGGGCGAGAGGACGAGGAGGACAGCCAAGTCGTGGTGGTCGACTTCCGCCAGCGAGCCGACGGAGAAGACGACGCCGATGCCTCTTCCACCGTTGCACCTATCGCTACTGGAGCCGTAGTGACCCGACGTGGCACGTTTGGCGCATCCTTGGCCGACGAGGTGTGGTCGGAGGACGACGAGGAGGACGAGGTGCGTCAGCCTGACGATGCTACGTTAACTAGCCCCCCAGATGACTCGGCGGACGGGTCGGCAGCCGGCAGTGTGGACGCCGGCTTGCAGTGTACGGCGGACAGCGAGGACGGATACCAGACCCAGCAGCTCACTACGTCAACCCCTCCCAGTACGTCGGGCTCGAAGACCAAGGCTGTTGGCCGTCCAAGAAGCGGTGGAAAGAGTCCGGCTACTGCGGCGAGGGCCACGTATGCGTCACCGGGTGGGGCTCCACTCGCCCGCGACCCAAGTCGGGCGCTCGATGACGCCATCGAGATGGCCCGCAACAAAAAGAAGAGTTCGGCTAGCAACCGCCTCGGCGGGTGCGATCTACGTGTCATGCGCGACAACCTGGACGAGCTGACGACCCGCCCGCCGAGTGCCGGCGGCAAGCGCGATGCCCCGGACAGCTCCAGCAACGGGGCCACGTACGCGAGCAACAAACGCGTACGTGCCAAGAAGAGGCTCGAGCAGCTGAGAAAGGAGATGGACGAGGCGACCGACAAGCAGTCGGCAGCGGGAGCGGACATGCTCCAGGTGCTCATGTTCATGCGTGAAGACGCCGACCGTCGTGCGGAGACGGAGGATCGCCGCCGACGTGAGGACAGAGAGTCAGCTGCTGCAGCCGAGAAGAGAGAGCGTGAAGAGAGAGACGCTCTGCGTCGCGAAGAGGCAGCAGCCGCAGAGGCGCGCCGATGCCAGGAAGCAGAGGCGAACCGACTTCTGCGTGACGAGCAAGGACGCAAGGAGGCGGAGCTCGCTGCCGAGAGTCGCCGCCGATACGAGGAGCGCACGGAACGAGACAGGGCTGAAGCCCGCGAGCGCCACGACCAGATGATGTTGCTAATAGCAACCATGCAGAGAGGAGGAGCCCAAGTCCTGTAACTGGAGAAGAGAGAGTAGGAAAACGCGGACTCCTACACGTAGTGAATGTAGCTATTTCATTTAGTAACTACACAATGTCTTCGTGTCCGTGAAAATGTGTGGTTCTAATCTCACTTATGCCTACAGTCCGGACGCGGAAGTTGGCTAGGCGGAAAAGGTTATCCAGCCTCACCTTCCGCTTGTGCACATCGTAAGGCAGGGGCAGTAGGAGTCGGTGGTAGACCTTCTCCACCGACCCCATGCCCCACTCCGCAGACTGGCGGATAAAGGTGATCGCACCGGACATGATCTTCGCTGCTTTTCTGACGGACGGCACCAGCCTGCCGAGGTCGCCCTCTTTCAATGGGGTCATGATTCGGCCCAACATGTCCTTCCCACAGGGGAAGGCACTGTCGGCCACAATTCCATATCTAGTGTCCGGATTCAAGGCTAGATCGGCGAGGATACGTCGGAAGTCCAGCGATGTGTCCCCGTCGTTCCAGCTACCGGTACAATTGTGTTTGGCCCAGACGATAAGCCCGTCGGCGCTAAAACACAATGTCCCGGTGACGAAAACGTTGTGGAGCCATCCGTTGTAATGTGCGTTTTGCACATCCGGGTTCGGGGGCTACTGGACCTACACGAATACACACCACACAGTACAAGTTAATTAATAATAAATGAGCTTTTCATACCAAAGTGCACGAGTTTACCCGATAATTCTTGCCGTCCAAGAACCCCCATGTGAACTGCATGATGTGGTGTCGTCTCGCAACCAAGCGAGCTAGCGCCTTCTGCCGTTCTAAAGACGGCCACACAATTCGGGCGGGGGCGAAGTCGTGAAGAGCCTGAGACAACGCTGCTTCAGCAGCGTTCAAAACACGAGCTAGCGTAGAGGGCGGAACGCCGAACTCCTTACACAGCGAGGCCCGCTGCATCGAGCCCACGTAGAAGGCTAAAAGTAGACCCAGCACCTGGTGGTGCAGCTGTAGCTTGCGGGGGCGCCCACCCTTCGGTCGCCAAGACGGAATCTCGTAAAACGGCGCGAAGCGCTCCAGTAACATGCAAAATGCCGATCTGTACACATATTAATAATAACGAGGCGAAGACAGTTCGTCAGATTCCTTTTAACCCTGTCAAATATACAAATCTTTACCTAGAGAGACTCGTAGTTGTTATAAAGTTCTCGTCCGTCCCTCTGGACCAGGTGTCCATCCAACTCGCTCTCGACGGGTCCTTGAGGCAATGAAGTGTTATGTAGTGGCACATGCGCACCATGCGCTGCCACTCGTCTCTGTATATCTCTTCATATATACGCCTGCGAAGGTCACGTAGCTTACGAGCCTGCATTTCCCTCCTCCGTGTAGCCGCACACAGCACTAACAGGATGCTAGTGCTGTCCATCGCAGCTCCGAGATCTTCAAAGGGAGAGAGGGGGTTTGCAGAAGCGCGCCATGCCGAGTTGCGCGGAGGGGTGGCCGAGGGCCGAACGACTCTTCGGAGTCACCATCACCCTTCTAGATTTTGTCCTATTTAGTAATGTCCCATACCACCCCCGTACTAAAAGTAAGTCATCTAAGTTCAACGTGACCTTACAATACGGACACAGTTCCTATTTAATGTGTGTTTCGGGCGGCCGTTTCAAGGGTGTCGTTTGAGTAAATTTTTAATACGCGCTTTTGACACATTAAACAGTGTATAAAACACTTTCCATAAAACCGGTTTATGGGGTTTTTGAAAGTCACCCATTGGTTCTACTCGAACCTCCAATGTAGAACAAACAAAGTCGTGCGGAGCACGAAGAAGCTCTGTGAAATTTAGGTAACGTTCAAAGGAAGAGATGGCGCGGCAGTGGTCGCAAACGTCGAAGACAATAATTACTAGAGGGTAGGGCTGGTATCGCTGGCATAACGACATACATGTAGCATTCTTCTAATGCTACATTTGCATGAAATTGTGCATTTACCGCGCCTGCTTCGCAGCCGCAGTATCTGCACGCGACATACTGTATACAGTGTGTCATATAATACTTTGAAGAAGAGTTGATGGTCACCTCGTTGTCCTCGTACGACATGGCGTCGCACGTAGAACCCTGCAGCACTAGGGCGCCCGCCAATTCAGGGACAAGCACCTGCTCCTTGTAAACGCCCAGCATCACGAAGATGGTCTGCACTTCCGTCGTGGCGACGTCCAAGCTCTCCACGCCTTCCGACACGGTCAGGTAGCTACCGTCATAGTCACCCGTGGAATCAACGACGATGGCACCGAGCGGGGGCTCGATACGAGCGTTTGGCCCTCAGCACGTGTCTTCGGTGGCTGTCACGAGACCGGCAAGCGCCACGAGTGGCAACACAAAGGCGCGCATGCTTGTGAGGAAGACGTAAATTTTATTGTGAGAAAGGCCAAACATTTGATAATTGGAGCACCTTCACGCAACATCTTCTTCGTACTTAGCTGAGGTGGACGACACAGGCAACACGCAGGTAATTTATTAACTGTGTCGGGCATTAAATCGTGTGTCACAATTCGTGAAGATTCTGTACATGTACCTGCGTAACTGCATGGTTATTATATATATAAATTACCAGGTTATAGGATGCCCCAAAATCAGACGTCCACTGGGATCCACTCCTTAGCTCTGAAATAAATTTCAGAGACCACGACTAATCTAGAGACGTCAGCGACGAACGTGAACTTACATTTTGCCTGTAGTCAAGCGAGATAAAGATCTTGCCGCTCTAGACAACCCACTTCTCATCCGAGACGATATATCCTTCCGTCGTACAGCACTTTTGTGTTACATCGTGCGGTATCCGATGAATCATCTGCATCTTAGATGATACCAAGTGCTTGACGCAAACCATGGCGTTTACCTTGGCCCGGCTCATCTAACGGTGACAAGATGGTTGTCTGGTGTTGACCAAGTCAGTGGAACTGTCATCGCCCAACCAGCCACCAAGAATAAAATGACAACGTGTCACGAACGAATAAAAGGACTCCTACCTTGGTAAATGGTTAGCTCTGTCCGAAACGATGCAGTGCTTGCCGGGTTTTACTGCCAGTACCGGGTCTTTCACGACACAGCACCCGCACTATGGAGCAGTCGCCGTTGCAGTAGCCGCGGTGAGTGGGCGCACGATGTCAGGGTACTGCTGCTCGATTTGTTCGGCACACTGGTTGACGTTGAAGCACACCGAGCTGATTCGCGTATCGAACGCTGCCAGCACCTCGTCCTCCGTGTTCTCAAACTCCAAAAAGCCCAGGTGTTGGTCGATGCTGCCCTTCATACGCTCTTCGCCGATCATCGTAGCTGCTACACGCTCAGCATTCGTGGGCTCAATTTCCAGCAGCTTGCCCAGCTCTTCGAGAGAGATGCTGCTGTACACGCGACTGGCAGCCAGCAGGTTGTGCTCTAGGAAGGCGTTCTCCAGCACTGTGAAGCCGTTAGACAGCACGGCCTTCTGGTGCGGCAGCAAACTCTTCTCGAACTGCACCAGCTCCGGGCGACGAATCAGCTGCTCCATGTACATTTTCTCGAGGATCGCCACGTGCTCGCTGTTTTTCACGCGCTCGTCCTTGTAGAGCGTGCCCAGAAGACGCGAGCGCTGCGGGCCAGCAGACGCCAAGATGGCACACGTGACAGCCTTGCCCAGCAGTTCCAGCAGGTCGTCTGGGTCCACTTCGTCCGGCTTCGACTGCGAGAACTCGTAGTACCGCAGCGCCGCGTCCAGGAACTTGCGCTTCGAGTCCAAAATCCGCGCGTACGACACCTGGAAGCGCAGCTTGAGCGCCCAGTCCTCCACGTTGTGGATGAAGCGCGAGGCGCGGTTGATGAAGTTCTCGGCGTCCACCGTCTCGTCCTCCTGCAGGTACAGCTCCGCGATCTTGACGTACTTCTCGGCCTTCTCCACGTCGCTGTACTGGCGCGTGGAGCTCTCGAGGTTGATGGCGGCCAGGGCCTTGGCCGCCTCAATGTACTCTTCCTCGTCCATGTACATGGCCGCCAGCGACTCGCGGAACATGACGTCGGGCTCCTCGAACGACAAGATGCGCGGCTTGATCTTGGCCAGGCAGAAGCAGATGAACTCGAGCTTCCACGGGTGCGCGTCCACGTCGATGCCTGCGACCACGGACGCCAGGTGCGTGATGGCCGCTCGGGAGATCACCAGCAGTACATCCTCTCCAAGTACTGAAATAACATAAAACATAATAATGTCAGCTCTATAGAAACTATAGAAATCCCAGGCTAAAAATAGCTCACAGTGCGTCACTATGGTCTTCAGACTGGCGAGGTCCTGCAGCTTCTCCTCCAGCAGCGTCTATAATTAGAAGCACAACATCGAATGTCAGTGCATTTGTCTAATTAACTAACTTATATAAATACACGAGCAATTCCACCTTGTACGCCGCCGTTTTCTCCTTCTGGTCCGCGATATGCGCGATCTACACACGATTGAAGCCTCCAATTAGCATGGTAATAACATCGCCAGGAAGCTGAGAGCCTCCGCTACATGGGGGCGTGTCAATCCTCCCAGGAAACGCCCTCACAGAGCCCCACGTACGCGCTGCAGCTCGGCGTCGACCGTCGCCATCTTGACCCTTTTTGATGTTTTTTTTCCTGGGTGGATACGGATTTTATTTTACCCAATGAGGGATAAGTTATGTACACTTACCCTAGACTCTAAAAATAGAGATTTCAGCAGATGGCTACATCCAAGTTGAAGTGGTAACGTTATTTTGACCGTCTAGCTCACCTGGTTGTTGTGCAGCGGGGGTAGCGCCTTCTGGTTACTTGACGATGGCGCTGTCGAAGGTGGCGACGCGCCGAGTCCGCTCCGTTCACTGCGTCTTCGCAGCAATTCGCCTGGCTGCTCGAGTGTCTTCGATTTGGCTCGTGACCTTGGCGGTGGAGTGGCGTGCATTGGGTTCATCATCTGCATCTGCATCTGCTGCTGAAACTGCACGTGGGGCTTCAGCACCTGCAGCATCCCGACGTTTGGCGTCCGCGCGAAGGTTTTGTTGTACATTTCCTCGCGGTTGAGCAGCTCGCGCTTGAAATACGCCATCTCGTCCAGCGTGCGCCGAACCAGAGCGTCCTTTTCCAGCACGAACCGATCCAGCTCAACGATGCGAGCGACGTCTTCAGGGCGACTCTCACGACGCGCGTACTTGTCCTGCCATTCTGCGATCGTCGTCTTCAAGTACGCCACCTTCTCGGCCATGACGCGTCGAGTTTCTTCGAACTGGTCGCTCAGTTGCTTCGTCTCCGCCAAGTTCTCCTCCAGCAGCTTGTCCATCTCGCGTTTCGCAGCCATTTTGAGCGTCTCTACTTGCTCTCGCGAGTTTTTCTCAAGTGTTGCCACCTTTTGAGCCATCTCCTCGGTCTTCGCCGCCAAAGCAGCACTCGTAGTCTGCCCGTCACGCATCGCACTCGCCCAGTCCAACGTCTTCCTTGTCAGCGCTTCCTTCGTGGAGTCCAATTCAGTGCGTAACTCACCGAATTGCTGGTCGTGGACGGCTTGTGCCTCACGCAGAGCTTCAGAGCGTTCCCGGTCCTTCTTGGAGCTGAGTTCAGCGAGCTGCTTCGCGGCGTCTGCTCTCTCCGCCAAAATCGAGCGCTCTTGTGCACCATTCAAGCTCTCCTGCAGCTTTTGCAAGGCCTCAGCGTGTAGCTGGGCAGACGTTTGGAGTTCTTGGCAATGGTCCGATACTAACCGAGCAAAGTCAGCGTCAGCTTTGGCCTGAAGACCAGCAACCTGCGCCTTCGACTCGTCCAAAATTCGTATTTCCAGCTCGCGCTCGCGGTTCGAGTGATCTTGACGCAGTTTCTCGAATTCCTGTTGCGATATTTGCTCTGCTCGAGCTCGATCTGCTGTAGTTCGCTCGGCAAACCCAACGATGGCACTACGAAGCTGCTCTTGCTCGAAAAGCCTCGTCTCCTCCATCGATCTCCGCGCTTCAGTGGCTTCTTCGGTCGAGGCTCCGAGAGCTCGCTGCAAGCTTTCGACGTCTGCTCGCAGCTTCCCGAGCTGCGGTTCGTAGAGCTCCCGCATGCGTTCATCCTGATCTGCAAGCTCCTTTAACCTTTGAGTCTCCAATTGCTCCGAAGTCACTCGTAGAGCGTCTGCGTGTTCTTGAGCCAGTTGGAAGACAACGTTTGCGTGTTGCTGTTCCTGCTGAGTCTTCTCTGTTGCAAGTGCTTTGATAGCGTTCCCATGTTGTGACTCGAGATGTCGAATTTGCCTCTGGTGGGTGTCATCCCGTTCTTGTTGTGATTTTTGCGTGGACGACTGCAGGGCGTCTTTGGCCGATTGCAGCGAAGTCACTTGCTGCTGTGAGTTCTCGACTTGTCGTGTTAAGTCTGCGTTCTTCTTGTGTATGTCTGCCAGTTGCTGGAGCTGTGCTGCTAGTTGGTCTTGCGACGCTTTCACTTGCGTCTCCAATGTCGCGATTTCGTCGCGGAGTTTCGTCTGCGCAGAGTTCCAAGTCGCTTCATGCTCAGCCAAGACCCGCTGGTGGTCTCTCTTGAGCTCCGCTATCCTTTCATCGGTCGACTTGGTCGAAGCCTCTTTCATGCGTGATTCCAACTGTTCCAACTGCTTTGCTGCCGCCACTCCCTGCGTCTCCATCTCGCGCGTGTGGGAGCTCATCAAGTCTTGAAGTTCACTCTCGTGCGTTTGTCTAAGCAGCGTCAACGCCCGCTCACTGTCGAGTTTCAATTGTTTTGTCTCGGCTTCTGTCCGTGCCAGCTCCTGCTTCAATTTCGCTTGAGTGAGCGTGTTGCTCGCACCCTCCGTCTGCATCTCGGCGATCGACTTCAGAGCGGCCGCGAGCTCTTGCTCAAGCTTGTAGATGTGCTTTTGGCCCGCTTCAATCTGTTGAGAAGCAAGCAGCGCTTCACTTTTGCTGTTCGCAAGCTGCAGCTCGTGCTCACGTAGCTGTTGTCGTAGCTGCGCGTCCAGCTCCGACGCGCTCGCATTCTGCTTCAACGTCTCCAACTGCGCAGACTCCAGGTCTTTCTGCGCCTGAAGCAGCGCTCGATCTCGAGTCTGCAGCGTCTGCTTGAGCGTCACGAGCTCTTGCGCGAGCTCATCGATTTTGTCTGTACTGACCGCTAGCATGCGCTGGAGCTCTTCAGCATGAGCAGAGGCGTCACGACGCACGCTTTGCGCGTCTTGCTGAGCCTTGGAAAGCTGCAGCTCGAGCTGCTTCATCGTCCGCGCTGCTTCTTGTTGGCTCTTGACCATCGTCTCCTTCTCCTCGCGCAGTCTGGTCTCACTTCCCCGCAGCGCCTCAACGTCCACCAGCAACGCCTCGATCTTCGTCACCAGCTCGTGCTTCATCTTGTCAAACGCCGTCTTGGCAGTCACCTCCTGCTCCAGCCGCTTGCGCTCGTGCTCTGCCAGCGCCTCCTGTCTCTGCTTCTCCCAGTCGTGTTGGAAGCTCACAAGCTCCGCTTTCAACGCGTCTCGCGCGCGTAGCTGCTCCGCCAGCATCGCATTGTACTTGGCATTGGACGTCGTGACGAGCTGCTCCACCTCGTCGGTGTGTTTCTCTCTGCACTCGTCCATCTTGGCCTCGAACGCCGCGGCCGCCTGTTGTGCGCTCGCTGCTCGCTCCTTCTCATTAGCAGCAGAAAGTTGCGCGAGCTGCTCCACCCGCTCGTCGAACGCTCGTCGCGCGTCTTGCACCTGCGCTTCGAGCTCCGTCACTGTGGCTTGGAAAGCCTCCTCCGCAGCCGCGCGACTCGCCTGCGTCCGCCGTTGCTGCTGCTGCGCTTCGCTCACCAACTTGTGTCGATGCGCGACGTGCTCGCGTTCTCTCTGCGCGGCCGTGGCCGCCTGCGTCTGCAGTTTGCTCTGCAGCGCTCGCATCTTGTCGACCGCGTCCTGCGTCAGCTTGCGGATCTCATCGGCGTGTGCAGCGCGCGTTCTCTCCGCCTCGGCCTGGAAGTCCTCATTGCGCGTGTTGAGCTGGAAGACGACCTTGGTGAGCTGCGCCACCTTCTTACACATCTTGAGGTGCAATTCGGCCGCCGCCGCGGCCAACACCGCCGCAGCACCCGCGTTCATGCTGCCAGAGCTGCTGGTGCGTGTCCGACGTGGCGAATGCGGACGAAACGGACCGACAGGCTTCAAGCTGCGGCTGCTCGAAATACGCGATCCGAGGATGCCATTGAGCGTCTCGCGCCGCGCGTTGCTCGTCCTCGTGGCGCTGGGTGTTGTCCGCGTGCATGGCGACGTGAGTTTCCCGGGCGTGGAGTTCAACGCGGCGGTCGGGGAGCCCGCGCACGCCAGCAGCTACTACGCGTACGCGCCCAACGCACTCTACGACACGGTGTTCGTGCCGGGCAACGCCAACGACGGCTTCCCGGACGAGACGAGCTGGTGGTCGGCCGGCGACGACGCGGGCGAGTCGGTCTTCTGGCAGGTCAACATGAGCGCGCTGGTGCCCACGCTGTCGCGCCTCGTGGTGCGTTGGCACGGCTTCCTGTCGCCGCGCAGCTACCGCATCCGTGTGTCGTACGACGGCGTCGAGTTCACGAGCATCGTCGCCGTCTCCAACCTCAGCAACGCCTACGACCGGGTGGACAACCACACGGAGGGGCTGGCTGCCGTCACGTCCAAGTTCCGGTACGTGCGGGTGGCCATCGGCGAGCCCAACGTCTGCAGCGACGAGGAGTCGTGCACGGACGACGGCGTCAGCAGCGTGTCGAGCAGCACGAACGAGCGGGTGATCTACGGCATCCGAGAGATGGAAGTGTGGGCCAAAGGCTCGAGGAGCGGCACCGGTGCGTTCACACACAATGCCGGATACATGTATTGATACTTTCGTCCTATTACTACTAACTTCGATCTCATGTGTACCGGTAGGCGCTTCGAGGCTTGCAGGAGTGGGAATCAGCTCTCTATTGGTCGGGGCTCTGTTATCGATGCTGCTGGTGGCAGGCCACAGCGTGCTGTAGAGTGTGAAGGAAGGAATGAAGAATCTAAAGGTTGGTGCTTTCTATTTGAACGAACTGGAAACTCACTCACTCACTCACGACTCACTCAAGACGAACTACTGCTACACTGGTAGTAGGCGCCAGCCCAAGACGCGGGCGCGTTGATGGTCTGACGAGGGGAACGACACACACAACACAAACACGACCGCGTTCGGCGAGCGAGCGGGAGCGGAGACTGGCGGGTCCAAGTCAGCTTCAAAATACTCGAAATCCACATAGATAGATACTTCTTCTTCTGCATACAAGATGGCAACGCACTCACTCACACTCACTTCCTCTCGGCTCGTTCTCGATGGAGGGTCTCACTTGCTTGTCTCTCATTTCATTGCAACCAACGCATTGAGATGGCGCTTCGTACGGCACGGGACATGGCTCTACACTCGCGCCGCTTACAGCTGCGAGTTCTTGTCGATGGTGAAGATGTCGGCCGACGCCTTCTTCGAGTTCTTCTTGCCGTTCCGTCGCTTCATGTACAAGGTGCCGACCACGGCCAGGGCGGCGCAGGCCGCGACTGACGCGATGATGGGAGCGGTGGTGTTGGAGGACGAGCCCGAGTCCTCGTCGCCCGACTTGAACTTGACCGCCTCGACGCTGAACGCCGTCTGCTGCTGCGTCGTCTGGTCGGCGTTGTTGCTGCTACCAGTGCCGCTCGAGGTCGTCGATGTGGTCGTGGTGGTGGTGGCCGTGGTGCTGCCGCTGTACGAGGCGCCGGCAGCCGACGGCGAGAAGGTCAGCACCGAGTCCGAGCCTGAAGCCTCCGTGTTCGAAGACTCGGCCGGCGACGACGAGGCCGTCGAGCCACCCGACGAGTAGGTGGCCTGCGAGGCGCCCGTGGAGGTCGTAGTGGCCGCCGAGGACTCCGTAGAGGTCGTGGTCGCAGCCGAGGACTCGGTAGAGTAAGTGGTGGCCGCCGAAGACTCGGTGGACGTCGTGGTGGCCTGCGAGGCGCCCGTGGAGGACGTCGTGGTGGGAGCCGAGGACTCCGTCGAGTAAGTGGTGGCCGAAGAGGACTCCGTGGAGGTCGTGGTGGTGGCTGAGCCGCCCGTGGAGGTCTCGTCACTTCCAGCGGTGGAGAACTCCTGACTGCACGAGGCCGAGTCGGTGGCGCCGCCCACAGCGCTGCTGTCCTCCGTGCCGCTGCCGGCAACAGAGAACTCCTGACTGCACGACTCCGAGCCGGCAATGTCGTACTCCTCCGAGCAGTCCGAGCCAGCAATGTCGTACTCCTCGCTGCAGTCATCGCTACCGGCGATGTCGTAACCCTCGGAGCAGTCGTCCGAAGCGGCCTCGACGCCAGTGTCCGTCGACGTGCCAGTGGAGCTGCCCGTAGTCGTCGTGTCGGTCGAGGTGTCGGTGGACGTGCCGGTGGACGTGTCGGTAGTGTCGGTGGACGTGCCGGTGGACGTGTCACCGGTAGTGTCGGTGGACGTTCCAGTAGACGTGTCACCGGTAGTGTCGGTGGACGTGCCGGTGCTGGATGCGCCCGTGTCCTCGGTGGTGCCGGTAGACGTGTCCGTGGTGTCCGTAGACGTTCCGGTGGACGTGTCAGTGTTTGTGTCTTGCTGCGTCGTGTCAGCCGATGCGCCAGTGTCTGTGGTCGTGTCCGAAGTCGTACCAGTGGTGTCGGTCGAGGTACCAGCCGTGTCCGTCGAGGTGCCGGTGCTCGTGTCCGTGGAGGCTCCCGTGTCGGTGGTAGTGTCGGTCGACGTGCCGGTGCTCGTGTCCGTGGTGTCGGTCGAAGTGCCGGTGGTGTCGGTCGAGGTACCTGTGCTGGTGTCCGTGGAAGTGCCGATGCTGCTGCTGGTAGTAGTCGTGCTAATGTCCGTCGTGCTGTCATCAGTGTTGTCTGATCCGGCGATGTCGTACTCCTCGCTGCAGTCGTCGCTGCCGGCAATGTCGTACTCGTCAGAGCAGTCATCGCTGCCGGCAACGGAGAATTCCTGGCTGCACGAGTCATCGGCAGTGTCGCTGCTGCCGGCGACCGAGAACTCCTGGCTGCACGAGGCCGAGTCGGTGGCGCCGCCCACGGAGCTGCCCTCGCTCGAGAAGGTCGTGGCCGAGCCCGTGGCGGTCGAGCCCTCCGACGAGTAAGTCGCGGCCGAGCCGGCCGAGGCCTCCGACGAGAAGGTCGTGGCCGAGCCCGTGGCGGTCGAGCCCTCCGACGAGTAAGTCGCGGCCGAGCCCGTGGCGGTCGAGCCGCCCGAAGAGAAAGTCGTGGCCGAGCCGCCCGACGCGGCGGTGGAGTATGTGGCGGCCGAGCCCGTGGCGGCCGAGCCGCCCGACGAGAAAAGTCGTGGCCGAGCCGCCAGAAGAGTAGGCGGTCTGCGTCTGCTGCTGCTGCTGCGTCTGGTCGGCGTTGTCGCCCGAGTTGGCCGACACGGTGCCGGCACCGCTGCTAGTGAGGCCTGTCGAGCCGAAGTCGATGGCGTTGACCTGTGCGGCGCACAAGACGGCGGCGAGAACCAGACCCTTGGCGACCTTCATCATATTCTTCTGCTGCTGTCGCTTCCCGCGCTCTGATTGTCAGCACAAGCCTAATTGGAGAATGAGAGGAAGAGCGGGAAGTTCTAGGGATTGCAGAAGCTCGATGGCATCATGGGCTGGGACTCGCTGGTCGCTGGTGCAGAGAGTCAGACGTGCTTCTGGGCGGAACCACAGCTGGGTCTAGTCATGGATAGTACTACTACTACCGGTACTGTACAACTACTATAGTAGTTGTCTGTTCATCATGTCCCTGTTTTACTATTTTGGAAATACGGAAAGTACTTCAGTAGGCGGCATGTTGGTCATTGTGTATAGAGGGGTCGAAGCGTCAAAATTTAGTACTGTATAATGGGATATTATTATAGTAGTTTCACCCTTGCACTACTACTAGTTGCACGGCTCAAATCTATTAATAAATGTATCTCGAAAACCCAAAGTACTACCAAGCCGCCAGCTGGTGCTGGCGAACACACGAATCCGTCGTTAAAACGTTGGAGTGTATGGGGGAGTTCAGTTCGCCCAACACGTAGAGTCTGGACAATGCCGACACATCTGGCCGGGCTCCTTCGCTGCCACCAAGCGAAGCGATCGAATACATGTACGCGGCTGGCAGCGTGGAAGACCCGACATGGGCCGCCCATGTCGGGCCGCGACATGGCGGGCCGCCCATGTCGGGTCTTCCACGCTGCCAGCCGCGTACATGTATTCGATCGCCGCCCATGTCGGGCCGCGACATGGCGGGCCGCCCATGTCGGGTCTTCCACGCTGCCAGCCGCGTACATGTATTCGATCGCTTCGCTTGGTGGCAGCGAAGGAGCCCGGCCAGATGTGCGAGACCAGATCCAGGGCTTTACTATGGGCCGACGACCAGCCTTGGCATGGCTCAGATTAGATGGATCCACGTCAATGCCAAGTTGGCTAGTGCTGTGACCAACTTGGCATTGGCTGCTGGCCTCTATCCTAGTCTTGAAATTGTTTAGTGTTTGCGCTCGCTACAAAGCTGACGGACGGTGGTCGAACAAGTTGCGTGGCTCGCTTGTCTCCGGCGCCACTACAGGTAGACACTCGATACGAAACACTCAGGTGCCGCGCTCACCACGAGCAACAGCGGGTGAATCAAGCTGAAACGGTGTCATGTCAGCAACGCGCTGGCTGCTGACGGATGGATGCCAGTCTGGCAGGGGGAAGTTCCACCCAGCAGACCAACCTTTCGCTGCTGAAGTTGCAGTGGTGCGGTGACTGCCACCGCCAGCTGGGATCCGGCACCCCCGCGAATCTCTTCCGCAAACGTTGTAGCCGATGGCGAGACGTTGAGGCCGGGCTAACTGGATGGTGCCGGGCTCAGCTCCGAGCCCGGCTGGTGCTGCATCACCTATCGGCCGCACCGAGTCGCTGGCGTTGAATCAGTCGGCTGAAGGCATGACCTGCAACTCGGTAGACAGCCACGCACATTTGCATGGCCGACAGCGCGGCAACACGAGCGTGTCGTCGTGGGTCACAAAGCATAATGTGCCGGCGCGATTGCGACCGTGATATTTATCTTTGCTAGCGGCGCGTTGTCACACGCACAAAGCTGCGGTGACTCACACGTAATAGCGAGGGCCGCCATTAGTTCGCGCTAAGCAAAGCGTACCATCTTCTGGGTCATCTCTTCAACCGCGTGCAATGGTGTTATTGCGGGTCGCCGAGTTGGCGACAAGCGAAAGTTTCGTGGACAGCCTAGCGCCTCTCACACTGTGAGCAAGTCGCTCGCCGCCGGCAGACCACCGGGGTGGCTTCGACACCATTGTACATGTTCCGGTATGGTACAGTGTATGTACCGGTACCTACTTGCATGCATTGAGCCTTGAGGATCTCGAGCTGGGGGAACTGCCGCCTTTACATTTTGTTTCTTGTTGGCAGGCTGCATATTGAGTCGGGAAAATGACTAAATAGGTATGAAACTGCAAATTAAATGCCAAAGCGGTATATTTTGTGACCGGATCGGTATGAAGTAAACAGATGGAATATTCTCAATTCTGTACGTATGTTTTACCAAAAATAATGACCAAACCGGTATGTAGGAAATATTATTAATGAGTAATGAACATCCAACACTCAAGCTCTTCCTTATCATACTACACCACCGCCGCCAACAACAATACCGACACCACCGCCAAAAACAACACGGGGTGGTGATGATGGTGGTGGTGGCAGTGCTGTTGTTGTTGTTGCTGATGTTGTTGTTGTAGACGATGGAATTGAGGCCCTCAAATTGAAGGAACTGCATGTACCGTACCGCCATATCAATTCATACAAGCGATGTCCTCGAAAGAGCATTCAAGACCCACCAAAATGCTGTCAACTCGCTGCAAAAGAATATGAAGGTTGCGCCGAAGAGCCTGATGATAACATCCTGCATATTATACGATGGTCAGTGCGAGGATAGTAGGTAACTACAAAGTACAGCATTCGTCTTTCGATATTAGCTACGTGTACCGAGATGGTCTGTGGAAGTGCGGCATCGCGGATGCTGAGCGAGAATGTGCATTTATCGACCCGCATAGATTACCGTGCTGCCATAATTGCAACCCTGGAAAGCTGAGCAGCGTTTCATATTACTTTGATGAAGTCCATAAAGTGACCAAATATTAATACATGTACGCTTAGGCATTCACGGGTGTAGCATTGCACCTTCTGATAGACCAAGAAATCAGCGCGGATGCAGTGACCAAACCACCACTTCCAAAGCGTGTGTGTCCACGAAAACACGAGCAAAGCGGACTAGGAGCAACGCAGAGGAGGCAGATAGGACCACGTACCGATGTGGAGGATGCAAGCTACTTGGTGGACTTCTAAAAGACGCAGAACTGATATCGCAAAAGATTCGTTAGTGACTCGATCGGTATGCGAGATTTCATGGCAACACATGCTCACATTCACGGGGTAGGGATAGACGCTGCATACCGATTTGGCATTTAATTTGCAAATTCATACCGATTTAGTCATTTTCCCCATTGAGTCCTGCGAGCTTCGCTTCCGAGCCGAGCTCCGCGACACCACGACCAGGCAGCAACAGTGATTGGGGAACGATTAAGCTAGTTTCTGAAAAACAGCGGCTTCTCAAGCGGCACCAAGATCGGAGGCGGACCTCTACGATTTCTCGCAGCGTGTTGAGCCCGGCACATGCTCGAGCGCTACACAGGATCGCGTGGCGAAAGTGCTCGGCGGATCGACTCCCAGTGTCCTGGATGCCACTTGTCCATTGGCGTCGCTGGCTACTTTCCTTCTGCCTGTCATTGGAGCCCGATGCAGCATTGTTGATGGGGTGAGAGTCTCTCGTGAAGAGGAGCGGCCGCCCACGGGTCCAGATGCTTTCATAGCAGTCCTAGAGGCTTTCGGGCGGGTAAACTTGGGCAATCTCCCTCCCAGCAATCCGCCACGGCGCAGCGGTGACGTGAGGGAAATTCTGGCCGGTCATCCGACGTTGAAGCGGTGCTAGTCGCCTTGGCGGCGCCTCAGTTGCCTTCAACGCGACGTTCACTCGCGGATACAACTGCCGCAAGCAATCCCGGTGGTCTTGATGTAATATCTCCAAGAGTTGTCAGCTTGACAACCTTTGGAGATTCCTTACACGAAGAAAGTCTGTACCTCACAAACCTTTGTTGAAGTTGTTGACGCCAGCTCGAGATTTTTTTCTTATGGCAATGACAAGCACCTCTGGAAACTTACAAAAGTATATCGTCTTGGTCACCCTCACAGAGAAATCAAACGCAGGGACCCAGGACACGACCCAATGTTCTCATTTGTCACGGAATTCACGGTAGTTATTTACGCGTACGTGCTCACTGCATACTGGTATACTAATATGAAAGGCCCGCGTAGCTGTATAAGCACCACCTATCTGCGTAACGCCGCAGGACTTCTTCGAGCACATGAACCAGAATCAGTGCTGCCGCGAATTGACGCGCCTCAAGCGCTCTGTCACATAGCACTTTTAGCGTGTGACTGAGCTCGTCCGTGCAATGTATCTCCAAGGGCATCGATTGTGCCGCCGTTCGGTGTTATCGACGGCCAAGTGGGTCGCAGTTTTGCGCGTAAGATATCCGATAGTCCACAGGCAGTACATCTGAATCAGGTTCCCAGAGTTTATCTTGTCAGGGTGGGTGGTTTATCTTGTAATTCAGGGTGGGTGGTTTATCAATTACTTAGTCTTCTGACAATTATTGTAACTTATTTTAAATTATTGCGAAATAATAGTTCACAATAATTGGTTATTGCCAACACTGTACAGTTAACAACACGCAGCGTTGCGCCAATTTACATTGAAAAATTGATTGGGATCTGCTGTCGCGGCACAATACTAATTGTTCAATGCTGACATTTAATTGAAAATAGTATGTATCATATAGTTTGTATAGAGACTAGTGCGACGATTTGATTGGTTACTGCAAATAAGTTCTGGTATACATTTGACAAGTCGTTGTCGTATTCAATATAATAATATCATTGATGTCAATTTTTGAATTGTAATTGTTCCTACCAATTTTCTCAATGATTTTATTGCAATTAAAATTGACACAACGCTGACAACACGTATTAATGCATTTATTGCCAGTACTGTAGACCTGAACTTTACTCATGAACGTGTTTGCTGTTCGTGTTCCACAGCTGTCTACATGTACCAAGCTAAGTTGAAGCGGCCCGCAGGTTTCAGCGTAGAGAGAACCCGTCAAACAAACGTCTCGTGCGCAAACTCGTACTACGTAGTATTCATCGTAAAGTTCGTCACCAACTTCCTAGCAGCCAGAGCTCCCTGAAAACCAGCTATACCGCCGCCACCCCCACCCTAAGTACACTGTACGCAACTCCATCCCAGCCTGCACTCGGTCGAACCAAAGCCGTGTTTCGTTCACACACACTGTCAATTCAATTAATGCTACCGACGTAATAAGACATGGCCCCCTGTGCACTTCGCAGCACTGAAACTGTGGCGACACCCGGGGCCGCAACACGCTTACAGCACCGAGTTCTTGTCGTCAATGGTGAAGATCTCGCCCGGGAGCTTGTCGTCCTCCTGCCTTCGCTTGAGATACACGGTGCCGAGGACGCCGATGCACGCGCAGGCGCCGACCGCCGCGATGAGGGGCACGGCGCTGGACGAGGACTCCTTCTCCTCACCCTTCTCCTCGTTGGGGTCGCTGGCCGCGAAGTTCACGTGGTGCACGTTGAATCCCTGCTGGACGGTGTCATCGTTCGAGTCGCCCTTGCTGCTCGAGCGCGAGTCCGATTTGACTCCGTACTGCTTGCCGTTGTTCTGCTCCTGCTCCTCCTGCTGCTGTTGGTGGTTGCCGGCGCTGACCGTGGCCATGCAGAGCACGGCGGCGACGAAAAGGCCCTTGAGGAGCTGCATATCTGTAATTGGTTCCTGTGTCCTGGAGGCTTCCCTGCACGAGTCCAGTTGGAGAATGGCCCCTCTTTCGGCCCAGGAAGCCTCGGGATTGGGGAGATTCGGCACGAGTCAAAGCACAAGATTGATCTTGGGCTGGGGAGAGCGAGGCGAGAGGCTAGCCACCGTGCGCATGGGCTGGTGAGCCCTTATGTTAGGGCAGAGGCTTTCGATACAAATTTGAATCTGAATCCGTGTAAATTATTCCAAGCATACAAAAGCGATAGTTTAGAGACCGGCTGTATATTACGAACGCTACGCGGAGACTTGTCGCGCTGAAAGGTTTTGCTTCGCGCAAATGGCAACTCGAATGTCTTTTGGGTGTGTTCTGCTTCGACCCGCAATAAGGTCCACCCCTGGCGTGTACACATCTTACCTACCGGTAGACTTCTGGATATCCCGAGTCTCGGCACTCGGCGAGTACAGAAGGTTTAATCGCCTGTTACATGACTGTACCGGTATGTAAGAAAGATTCGCGCCTCCACCGTCGCCACAACTCCGGCAGCATGGCCTTCACATCACAGGTCATTTGGGTCCGCTACACACACTCGCTAAAATGGAATTGGGAAGAGGAGCGGCGTCGTGCTAGTACCGGTATATCCTCGCGATGAACTTTGCTCGAGGGTTATGCGACCAGCGCTACAGTCGTAGTTTACATCTATCGCTGATGACTTTGTTGTTTGTGTATTTTTCCGATGGGTCGAGGCTCAGTCTCTCTACATGTGGCCCACGTGATGTGGGTACAGTAGTTTCCAACTTAGTATACGCACATGTAGACCTATCTACTATCCTGTATCTGTTGTTGCCTATGGAGGAGAATTGCGCTCCACAATGGGGTGCCCAGAGTGAAGCAGCTTCAACTCGCCCCCCCCCCCAAAAAAAAAAAGTTAGCTTTTACCCAAATCGCGGGGTTAACTACTTAAGTACTGCATGTACTGTAAGGGAAATGGTCAATTAAGGGCCGTTTCATATCACCCCCAGCGAATTGAGCATGTCTTCGGATTGACTTGCTTGGGAAAATCAAATGCGACAGTTTTGAAAAGCCCACGATCTCTGGTTTCCCCCTGTATTTTTTGTCAAGGCAGACCAATCAAAATGATGCGATGGGCGCTCTTCAAAGTTGCCACTTCGATTTTAGCGAATTGCCAATTAAGGGCAGGATTTAAGCTTGTCATTTGTATGCATGTCACTGCTCCGAAATGGACAAGAAAATTGAGATGATTTAGGGGTAGGCTGACCGTGATTATTAATATTTTCCCTTTGTAATGCAATCATAAAGGGTATGAAATGAGAGAAGAAACAATTTATTTGACGGCACATTTTCTGACAAGAGCGCAGACGGATTGCCCCGCCAGGAGCTCGTAGATGGTGAGTCTCCATCCACCATTGGTGACCAGGCCATGGTGGCCAGGCCAGGGCCCGACACAATGCGCCCAACTGAGAAAGGCTTGACGCAGCCGAGCGTGGCCATGATCTCGTTGTACAGTTCTATCTCGATCTCGTCGGCAGGGGAAAAATCGATGTTCCAACCCTCGCAGGGCAAAGCACGGGTACTGGCCTTCGCTGCCGGAGGTCAAGAAGCACTCGCCAAGTCCAGTGCCGATGGCGGTCATCGGGGCGGTCGCGTCCTTGGGGGCGTCGTTCAGCATGATGTACCCGTGCGGGCTGATGGCCAACAGATCGTAGCCCATGGCGGCGAAGTCGTTGATGAGCTAGATCTGCGGAGCGTCGGTCAATTTAGGCGCCGGTGGGGAGGCGCAGCGCGTAAGCCGTAGCCGGCGCAAGAAGTCGCCAAGTGCTCAACCTGTCGGGTTGCTGTGCCACATGCAATTCGAGATGATGCACGACAGGATGAGCGAGAAGGACGTGTCGACGTTCTTGGCGCTTCATCCACGTGCGTGTCGCTCGCGGGCGACCGCGAGTAGGAGCAGATGGCGACGGCGGTCATGAGCGCCAGCATGGCGTATCACTGCACGACGCTGAAGCGGCAGTGCAGCAGCACGAACATGAGCATGGCGGTGGTGATGATCTTGAGCTGGTACATGATCTGGTAAGTGACCACGCCCAACCTCGCAACGTAGACGATCGTGGGCTTCACACGCTGTCCAGGAATTCGTTAATGGCGCCAACAACCACTGGTTCCCGCCATGAATAATGTATAAACCCTGGCAGGCTTTCGCCCATTGAAATTTTAGCCAGTCAAGAACTCTAAACGGTGCAGCTTCGAGAGTGGACCGATTCCCGTGGGCTATTTTCGTACAGATTTCGTGTCTAAAAAATCGCGTACAGATCTCGTACAGCCCGCAGGCCACTTGTTGTCTAGATGTCTAGATTCGGTACAGATCCGAGCAGCCATTTTGAAGTTGAAGTGACCCTCACTCATGCACGTCAATTACACTCCCTGGCAAGCCCCACCACTCAGCAGCGATCATGGCATATTCAAGCAAGCACGGCGGGCCCACAGGGGGCGCAAGGCTACAGATATTCTGAAAATAGGGCGCTGCTAACTATCGATGAACCCAGTGGCTCGAACGAATGGAATCGGGCCCGCCACTTGTGCAATGAGCGTCTTGCGGTAGTTGAGGGTCGTGTTATAAGCACAACAAACTCGCAAGAGTCGGTATCGCCACGTTCTCATGCTGGTTGCACCGAGTAGAAAGACTCTCTGTCCCGTCACCCGTGTTCTAGCGGTTGGAACCAGGCAAATAATTCTTCAAACGGCCTGAGTACGAGACCAACTTCGACAAGCGCAGCATCATTTCCTGACAGGAGACAGAAGCAGTCTGACGAGGGCGTTTTTACCAGGAGGCACGGGTTCCGTGGCAAATCTGCCCTCGTCAGACTGCTTTTGCCGCGCTGCCGCCGCTTGCGGATGGCCTCGCCCTGCGCCGGCATTGCGGCGGCAACGCTCGTAGACTCGTCGACGAGCTCGTCTTCATCGTCCGCGTGATCTATCATCCGCATTACGTCTGCCAGCGTCATTAAGTGAACAAGTTGGAGGTCTTCACCACTCTAGCCTTTCGATCTATATATCTAGAAATCTGTCGGAGGGGGGGGTAGGGGGCTTGACCGGTATTGTCCGGAATATCCCGGGACCAAAAGACACCAAATATGACCAGAAGTGACCAAAAGTGACCTATTCCTGGCATCTTTCCTGCTTCCCCCGACAACCATATTAGCCAATAATAATGACTCAAAAGCAACATCATCAAGAGCAGAAGACAATGAGACACAAGCAAGTCGGCACCAAGCGCTTGGCCATGCCTGCACCAATATCAAGCGGGCCACGTCCCTCTCTCGCGGGCCCGACGATGCGCGACTAGGTTTTGAGCTACCGTGTCTTCTCGGCACTGGTAAAAGCGCCCGAGACGTCTAAGACCCACGGGGGACTCGCCATGGGGCCATGGGGAGATCAGGGACAACCCACGGATAACCATCCAAAATCAATGATTCGGTAAGCGTGCCAGTATGTTCAAAGAGTTGTCGCCGATAGCCTAACTAAGCTTACTGTGCGTGGAATAATGTAGATTCATTCGCTGGCTGATGTCAATCAGCAAGCGCAGTCGGGGGCCGTGCAGGCTGCACTGCAGCATAAAGCATCACCGTGAGACCGTGAATACACAGCTTGTGTGATATTGTCGAGATGCGAAGCGAGATGCGAAGCGGATTGCTGGCCAACGTTACATTTTTTTCAAATACTGTTTGATGCTTCGCTTCACATTGCTAACCTACTAAATGATATTTTGTGTCCAGTATTTATTTATTTAGTTTGATGCGAAAAAATCTACAATGGACTGCCTTTTAGTTTTTTTTCTCTTTTCGCAGTCGGGGTTCTTGCTGTTTGGGTTGCAGCCTCGTTTGCGTGAGCGACAACTCTCGCACGCAGGGCCATTATTGTCTTGATTGGCTTCATCCGGTGCAAGTTGACGCGGCTCAGCGCTCAGGACGATCTGCTCGAGTGCGGGACTTTGCTGGACGACGACTGATGTGGATGGTATTGGTGTTGGAGATTCTAAGATGGAGCCGCTGCTAATTTCACTGGGCTGCTTCGAATTTCGGCTCCGTTGTTTAAGTCGACAGCAGAGCGCATTTTCGTTGAGCTTTCCCGCCGGGTTCAGCTTTAAGTACAGAGCATGAGTATTAGCCCATTTTCCATGAGTCCCTTTGGGCACGCTGGCAGCATATTCTAGCAGCGCCGCCTTGCATTCTTGACTAAGAATCTCACGTGTTGGTTTTGTTGGCCGGGTCGCTGGCCGAATGCGCTCAACTTCTGACGGAATTAAGGATGCAGAAAACGAAGGGAGGTCCCCTGAAGAACTTTGCACGATCTCATTCGACTTTGGCTGGGCAGGTGCTGCGACAAATTCTCGAGGCTCTGGTCGGATGGGTAGCAGCCGGACTTCGCTGCCAATAGGCTCGATGCTTGACTGCTTCAATTTCTTTTCTTCATTCTTCTTGTTACGACTATAATTTTGCGCTCGGCGCAGAGACTCCCAGCGTCGGTCAAGAAATTCGTCACTCTTGCGATTGATATCGGGACATATGCAGGCCGCGAAATCATAAACCGATCGATAAACTTGCTTCACATTCTTGATACCTGTAGCTAACCTCAAAATGTGAAACAGTTTTTCCTGTAGCGAACTGTCGTCACCTAGATTTTCTTCGTCATCGTTTCTCAATCTCCGTCGCTGCACCAGCTAATAGCGTGTAGTATCGTTTCTGGCGACGACGCGTAATGTTGCTGATGGCACCTGATATGCCTTTAGTCGTCAACATACCATCATAAACGAGGTCAAACATCTCCAGCGAGATGCCAGATTTGTATGTAAGTAGATATGGAAATGCTAAAAGCACTTCATTTGATGTGGACAAGTACCTATCATCCACTGTAGTAAACGAGACTTTTGACGCACCTCGGCACACGTACCTTGCGTAGTAGATTGTAGTTTTGTGATCGATATCATGCACAGTTCGCTGCAGATTCTCATTTACTTGGGGTGTGCAGCAGCAACGTTCTGTAATACACACAGGCTTCCGACTTTTGCTCAAAGCCTCCGGGGCCCAGACAAACGAAGGTACCTTAAACCACGCGGACAACATACTATTTCTCTGTTGTTCAGGCAATGATATCGCAGGCGGGAATATCCTTAGAGCAATCGCCTCTTGTACCGCTGCAAGCGCAGCCATCACGACTTCTTTTCTCCGGATAGTGTCCAACTTTTAAAAAAAAACATTCAACGATCTAATTTGAGCGGCGGGCGGGCCGCCAGCCACCCTGCGGGCCTAGCGGCCCGACAATGCCGGTCAAGCCGGTAGGGGGGGGCTTGACCGGTATTCGTGGGCTTGTCCCGAGACCGGATTTGACCAACTGAGATCGACTTGGACCATGTTCGACCAGCTTCAGTGTCCCGGTAACTGTCCCGCTCGGCCCACAATCGCATATAGGTGACACCCCGTCTATATATACAAAACCCAAGTGAAAATTGAGGAGCATCGCGACTCCCTGAAATTATGTGATGCACACAATCTCGGTCGCGAAAGATCACAAGATGAAGCACAGGGCAAGCAACGAGCGAGTTTATCGAGCACCGGCGCGCGGGCCTCGAGCGCTTCCTGCGCAAGGTGGTGAACCACGACGAGCTGCGCAACTCCAACTTCTTCAGCAGCTTCCTCGAGTGCTCCATCGTGGAGCTCACGGCGCTCAAGGCCGAAGACCCAGCGCGCCAGGCCACGTCCATGCCGTCCGTCGTGCAGCGCACACAGATGCTCAACAACTGGTGGGGCAAGACCTACCAGCGCATGGTGGAGAACGACACGCTCAACCTCTTCGGCTCGCGTAGCGGCGCCGAGGACGGCGAGCACAGCGGCGCAATCGGCTGTGAACGGCGACGGCCCGGACTCGCCATCAGCCACCAGGCTCAGCAACGCCCTCGTCGCCGCCAAGGACGAGTTCGAGCGCGTGCATGTGCGCGTGATGCGCGAGGTGCAGCGCTTCCGCGGCCAGAAGGCCGTGAAGCTCAAGAAGCTTTTCCTGGAGTTCGCGCAGCTGCAGCTGCGTAACTCAAAGGAGCAGGAGAAGATTGTGGCCCAGAGCGCCACGGAGCTCGAGACGCCGCTGCCGGCCAAGCTCCTGTACGCCGCTCAGACCCCTGCAAGCATGTTCGAGTCGCGCGACTCGTTCGGACTGGACAAGAAAACGCGATCGGCGTCACCAAGTCCACGGCGTCGACCCAGTCCCCACTGGCAGCAGCAGCGCCGCCCTCCTATCCAAGACGGAGGCGCCCGTCGCCGCCCAGACCTACTCGGACGTTCCGAGACCACTCTGTAATGTGTGCATATTCGTATTGTTCCTACTTCTCTCAGCGACGAAGCAGTCGTCTTCGCCAGAGGCTCACTGCAGTACATATAGCGCGCCGATCACCGTGAATTCATCGTTGCTGTAGCGCTGTACATAACTCAACTATCAATCCTATCAATTAAATCGACCCCACCAACCAGTCTTCGTCTACCAAAGCCCGCCATACATGTCAACTTGACATTGTCAAGTGACTGGATGGGCAACGAACGCTCCATTAACGCCTTCAACACTAGTGACAAGGTAATGTAATGGTGTACGTGTTCGCGTAGCCAAATTATACCTGCGCTAGGCTCAACTTAGCTAGTCGGCGGCATAGGGTGGTGTCCGCATACGTCGAGTCTCCATCAGCCGGCAGCGAATCAGCAATTGCAGCCAGCAGTATTCTCCATTTCCCTCTGTCACCAGCAAGGTTGCGAAGCTCCTCAAGATCTTGCTCGTCTCGCAGTCGATAGCCTTGACCACTAGTTACGAGATCTGCGTCGAGAATGACAGGGAGTGTGGTGCGGGGACGGCCACGCCATTTGCCCGCGTCACTGGGGGCGTAGTAAGCTGCCATCTGTGTATATGCTGGGATGTCTGGGCGCCGTAGTATGTGTCCAAATAGACCCCAACGGGCGGTCGTGATGCGATGGCGAAGCGGTCGCTCGCCACAAAGTTTGTACAGCGTCGCGTTCGAGACGTGTCGAGGATAGCGAATACCCAAGACGTTGCGAAGCTGTCGTCGGTGGAAACTTTCCAGGCCTCGGAGCTCCGAAGTGGTTAGAGCCCAGGTGCCGCAGTTGTATAGAAGCACCGGGAGCACATAGCAATTGTATAGCCGTATCCGAGTCGTGTCCGTAGTGTAGTGCGTGCGTAGCCAGATCGTCCAGAGGCGCCGTAGTGCTGCCGCGGCGAGGGTCTTGCGTCGTGTAAGATCTTCAGAATCGCCGAGCAGCGAGCCGAGCTTCCGCGTTGAGCGCCATTGTTCTTCTGCCGCGCGTGTTAGTCGGTTGTGGCCTCCAGAATTGACGTGGCGGCAGAGTTCCGTGATCTCCGTCTTGAAGATGTTCATTGTGAGGGACCAGCGCGCGAGTATGTCAGGTGCCTTGGAGAGAATAACTTGGATAGCGGTTTGTTCACGGCAGATGAAGTCAGCGTCGTCCGCGTACACCACCATTTGCTCTAGGAGCGCATGAGGTACGTCTAGTTCACGTGCTAAATCACGAAGTGCTGCCTCTAAATAAACTACAAACAAAACAGGTGAGAGAGAGTCGCCTTGGGGCGTTCCGGTGTTGCTGACGAACGGGTCCAGCGTCCGGCGGCCTGGGCGGAGAGCCAGCGTCGTGTTGGCGAGTAGGAGTCTAACGAGTCGGATAACATCGTCGGACAGGAATGTTCGGAGTACGTCGAGTAGCTTGTGGCGGTCTATGGTGTCGAACGCTCGTGATAGGTCGATACCGAGAACATGAATGCGCTCTTGATAACGTTGAACGCGTGCGCAGAGCCACCGGTGCGTCCAGACGGCATCAGCGGTGCTGCGGTACTTGCGGAAGCCGCACTGGTGCGGCGAGAGAAACCGCTCCACTGCTGGCGAAATCCTGTTCAGGACTAGGATAGAAACAGCTTTGCGTATGCTGTTGAGCAGAACGATGGGGCGGAGGCTGGAGCACTCGCCGCGCGGCTTGTTGGGCTTGGGGAGGCCCAGTAAGGTACCTTCGCCTAGGTTGGGTGGTTGTCCCCGCTCGAAGCTTTTGTTGACGAGATCGGCCAGGTGAGGAGCGAGAGCTTCCGCACCATACTTGAGAAGCTCGCCGGGGATGCCGTCGGGACCGGACGCGCGTCTATTGTTGAGTCGGCGGAGCGCAGTGGTAAACTCGGTGGCCGTTATGGGGCTGTCGAGGCCACGTGACTCAAGGTCAGGGTGGATAGGGAGTCTCGTCGGGGTAGACAACTGTTCCTGGAAGTGAGAGCGCACTAGGTTGTTAGCTGTGAGTTCGTGCAATATATACTTACCTGTTGCGTCGTGGAGTAGCAGGGGTTGCACTCGAGTGTGGTTTATCGCGCGGACGGCTTCGAACATTTGGGCTGTGGGGCTGAGGCTCTCGATGAGCTTGATCTGCTCGTCAAGAGCTCTGTTTGCCGGGTCTCGGCACCGGAGCTGGATTTTATGCATGATGGCGTTCCGTTCTTGTCGAAGTGTCCACGTGGATGCTTGGCGGTCGTGATAGATACGGATCTGCAGCGCACGTTGCCGCTCGGAGAGAGCGGCGAGGACAGGGTCATCATACCGTTTCGACCTAGTTGGTGCTGTGTTGACGCCGATGGTGGCTTCTGCTGTGTCGTGGATGAGGTCCATGAGGCTGTTCCATTGCTGTGCGACCGGGGTTTCGTTCGTGGGGCGGATGGCGGCTTTGAGCGCTGTGGTGTACTTGGCTTGGATGGCGTCGTCGTAGGTGAGTCGGTCTCGTGCAATATGAAGACTCTGAGCTGCTTCTGGGCGTCGCGGGAATCGAAGTCTACGTGCTTGTGTGAGAACAAAGTCCGCCGTCACTAACTTGTGGTCCGAAGCCGTTGTGGTTCCACCCCACGACTGGGCATCCATACAAAAGCGTCGGCAGTTTTGCTGGCAGAGGATGTAGTCGATCTGGTTGAAGACGTGGTAGTCAGTGCGGCGTTGGCACCAGGTCGTCTTGTGGGTTGCTCGCTTACGAAAACCTGTGTTAGTTGCAAAGAGATGGTAAGTCAGACAAAAGTTAGCGAGTGCATGGCCATTGCGATTGCGGATGCCGCGTGCGTGGTGGCCCATGAACGGCTCCCCAGGTGATCGGCGCCCGAGCTTGGCGTTAAAATCTCCCGTTATGATGGTGATATCACGGCGCGCGAACTGGTCGAGAAGTGACCGTAGGCTATCGTAGAAGCTGTCAATGTCAGTCAGGGGTCGCCCGCTATGTGGTGAGTATGCCGTCACGACGTTGACACGTCCTGTGTGCGGCAAGTACAGCTGAAGAACTCCGATGCGGTCGTCGTGGGCCCAGTACCGGTGAAGGTATGGGCGAATACGGGGAGAGACTGCAAAACCCACGCCGTGTCGCTCTTGGCTCGCTGGGAGTGTCAGGAGTGTGTGAGTCCCGATCTGTTGGTGTCCGAGGGTCGGGAGCTTGGTCTCTTGGAGGCCGAGGATGTCTATCCGGCAACGCTGGAGGTCTTGGGGGAGAGTGTAGTGCTGCTTGCGATGAGAACCTAATGATTGGACGTTAAACGTGCCGATTCTGAGGCGGTTAGTCTGGTTAGGTCGGAGAGGAGGAGGAGTCGGGCTGACTGATGCTGGGGCTGGACTGATGCGGAGACTCGCAAAGGACTTGCAGATGCCCGAGAGCACCTGCCGGAAGCGCGTAGCTAGCATCATGCTGGCCACGCGTTCCGGGGGAGGACGTCACCCCAACCCCAACCAAAAAACACTAGTGACAGGCTTTGTTTTTTAGATGCGGGCGGAGCGCCCGCAACCCGCAGGGTTGCGGAGAGTCGCGGGCCTTGCGGCCCACGAATGCCGGTCAAGCCGGGGGTACCCTCCGACAGATTTCTAGATGTGTAGATGGTATGGCTAGAATGGTGAATATTGCTCTCTCACTCCTGCACTGCTCACCGGGGCCGTTGACACTGGCAAGCATAGTGCGGACGACGAAGACGAGTTCATCGACGCGTCTACGAGCGCTGCCACCGCAATGCCGGCGAGGGGCGAGGCCACCCGCAAGCGGTGTCAGCGAGACAGAAGCAGTCTGATGAGGGTGGATTTGCCACGGAACTCGAGATCCCTGTAAGTACGCCCTTATCAGACTGCTTCTGTCTCCTGCCAGGAAATGACGCTGCGTTAAGCTGGCCTCGTCCTCCACAGTCACGTTGTGGTATATAATTTCAACCGCTAGAACACGGGTGACGGGGCGGCGAGTCTTCCCACTCGGTGACACCGGCATTAGAACGTATAATAGTTACGCAGTAGAAGGCCGTGATAATGTCACGGCCCTCGACTGCCGCAAGACGCTCATTGAACAAATGGTGGGCCTGTTCGAGCCACGTGGTTCATTGATGATAGTTAGCAGCGCCATAGTGTCAGAATCGCTGTAGCCTTGCGGCCCTGTGGGCCCGCAGCGCTTGCTTGCAGGCACCATGATCGCTGCTGAGTGGTAGGGAGTGCTATTGACGTGCGTGGGTGAGGGTCACTTCAACTTGAAAGTGGCACCTCAGATCTGTACCGAATCTATGCATTTAGCCAGCAGAGCGGCCTGCAGGCTGTACGAGATCTGTACACGATTTTTAAGACACGAAATCTATACGAAAATAGCCCACGGGAATCGGTCCATTAATAGTTACAGTGCATCCCCCGTATGTCAGTACCTAGACGACGTCGCTGCTTAGCAAGGGGCAGTCGTCATTGTTCAACTCCGTTCCCACGCGCAACCGAAACCAGAAGCCGAATACAGTGTACAACAATATGGAGGGCTCCTGAATTGCTAAATACATGTCGGTATGATAGTCGTAAGCGGTCGAGTTTTGGCAGTGATCTGCACCCACCTGAAAACTGGAAGGACAACTGCGCTACCAGTTCCTCCATTAGCGGGGTACTTGTAGCGCGGGAAGTGTCCAAGCAGCAAAAAATATCATCACCTGATCGTCGAATCTGAATTTCCCTGAATTAGGTAGGCGTTCTCGCTCACTACCGGTAGTGACCGTAACTGAGTTTATGAAGTGGCATATCAAATTGTTACTCCTCCCACACCTACCGGTAGGCGAAAGCTCTTCTTGTCGATCTTTTCTTGCCTGTAAGGGAAATGGTCAATAAAGGGCCGCCGGCCAATTTAGGGCCGTCATCAATTATGGCCAATACTGGACCGATTCCCGTAGGCTATTTTCGTACAGATTTCGTGTCTAAAAAATCGTGTCCAGATCTCGTACAGCCCGCAGGCCGCTTGCTATCTAAATGTCTAGACTCGGTACAGATCCGAGGAACCACTTTCAAGTTGAAGTGACCCTCACCCACGCACGTCAATAGTACTCCCTACCACTCAGCAGCGATCATGGTGCCTGCAAGCAAGCGCTGCGGGCCCACAGGGCCGCAAGGCTACAGCGATTCTGACACTATGGCGCTGCTAACTATCATCAATGAACCACGTGGCTCGAACAGGCCCGCCATTTGTTCAATGAGCGTCTTGCGGCAGTCGAGGGCCGTGACATTATCACGGCCTTCGGCTGCGTAACTATTATACGTTCTAATGCCGGCGTCACCGAGTGGGAAGACTCGTCGCCCCGTCACCCGTGTTCTAGCGGTTGAAATGAGTCAAATACCACAACGTGACTGTGGAAGACGAGGCCAGCTTAAACGCAGCGTCATTTCCTGGCAGGAGACAGAAGCAGTCTGGTGAGGGCGTATTTACGGGGATCTCGAGTTCCGTGGCAAATCCACCCTCATCAGACTGCTTCTGTCTCGCTGACACCGCTTGCGGGTGGCCTCGCCCCTCGCCGGCATTGCGGTGGCAGCGCTCGTAGACGCGTCGATGAACTCGTCTTCGTCGTCCGCACTATGCTTGCCAGTGTCAACGGCCCCGGTGAGCAGTGCAGGAGTGAGAGAGCAATATTCACCATTCTAGCCATACCATCTACACATCTAGAAATCTGTCGGAGGGGGGGGTACCCTCCGACAGAAGTGAAATCTGTCGAGTCGACGGCGGACTCGAGTTGTCTAGAAGTGGCCGTTTTATGGAATTCTGTACGAAATCTGTACAAAATGGCCGCGACAGATCCTACGGGAATCGGTCCAATAACTCACGTCACCAAGGTAGTCGAACGACCTTGAAGAGTTCACTGTCCTTTCAACATGTTTCAACTGGATACGGACTTCGGCTGAAACAAATAACACTGTGTTAGTCCTTGGTGTTCTCTCTTGATTTCTACTTCCAGACTCGCTTACCAGTGTCCGCGTACCGTAAAGTTACTCCATCTTCATACAGTGCCGCACAATATATTTGCAGCAAGCTAAAATTACCGGGTTGACATTCGACGTACAGGTAATAATGTGAAACGACCCAGTCTTCGCTCATTTTAGCATGGAGGCCTTGAGTAGTGAGTGAGCAACAGTCCTCAGACAACTCGGTGCACTCCGAACCCAACCAGCATGACCCGCCAGCGGGGCCAGCAAGCAACTTATGATCAAATGATGGCCGAGCTGCAACTCGATTCCGACGGAGAGGAGCGAGAAGCGAAGTACCACGAGCCGTGGCAGGACCGTCGAAAATACGACGGCCTTGAGAGCCGTCGACGCGTTATATTGTCGCCTCCGAGGCCGGAGGAAAAAGTTAACCCCAGTCCCAAACACAAGGAAGTTCGTAGTGAAAGCAAGAGCAGTGAAGTGGAAGCTAAGGATGGCGACTCGCGACGGCGGCGACTTTCATTCCCAAGTTCCAATGACAAACCACCGTCGCGAAAAGGCAGCAGCAGCTTGAGTCGCAGTCACAATTCGGAAGGCGACATCCCAAATGACTCGGACGACTCCGATCAAGAACGCGAAGGTAGTTTGTAACTCTACCGAGAACACGCAGCATTTCATGACGACTAACTATGTTTTGTCGATCACAGCACCGGTTATCAACGCCAACCGTGAGCTCTTTGGAGCAGCGGCCAAGGACGGCAGCTCCTCTGGAGGAACGAGGCGGGCGGAAATTGACGCCCTTCGCTCGCTCGTGATGCGAGCGCCTGCACAAGGCTCCGCTGCCATTCGCGTAATGCGCCTGCGCCTTATTTAGTTCATCGTGTGGCTCCGCTGGTGAAAAACTAACTAACACTTCGTTCTTCATAGTGTTACGTGGAACGAGATCGCCAAGGCCTCAATCGGCTGCATCCCGTCTTCCGCCTGTTCCTCGAGTCGGGAAAACAATTTCTACTGTGTGCGCAAAAGCGAACAAGCAGCAAAACTTCCAACTACCTGATGACCATGGAACAGAACCCGACAAGTCGACGCAGCAACCTCATTGTTGGAAAGTTGCGGAGCAACTGGGTAAGAAAAGTATCTTTGAACATGAGCTTCGTAGCGCAATGACACACTAACCTGCTTCTCCGTTGTACAGACAGGCTCCGAGTACACCATGTACGATGACGGCATGAGTCCGGACAAAACAGCCCTCGAGGCGAATGTTCGCAACATCCTGGGCGCTGTCGAGTTTTCATACGATGACATGGGGCCAGGCAGACTCGCCGCGCAAATTCCTCACGTACAATCCAATGGTGCAGCATCTACCTGGAAGGATAAGCCGACGGATGCCACTAACGCTGCGGACAGCGAAAAGCTTCTCATGCTGCACAACAAGCGACCGCACTTTGACGAGAAGACCGGTGGGCACGTGCTGGATTTCGGCGGGCGCGTCACGATGCCGTCGATCAAGAACTTCCAGATGACGTGCGACGTAAGGCAGTAAATGAGTTGTCTGCGCGATAACCTCAAAAGCTAACTCGCCCTGTTTTCCCGATAATGGCACTCAGACTCTCGGAGACGAAACTGTGCTGCAATTTGGTAGAGTTTCCTGCCAACCACCTGGGCCACGCAGGCAGTTCAAGTGCCACAAGAGCACATTCGTCATGGACGTCAAGGCACGTTCTTGCTTGTCATGTTGTCATGATTTTCTGCCACTTTGTTTTGCTCACAACAGCAGCTCCGTCGTTTGATTCTGCAGTACCCACTAAGTCCGCTTCAGGGGTTTGCCATCTGCCTCGCCACACTCGACACCAAGTTTACCGACCTCAAGCTCTACGACAATGTGTCCAAGCTCATCAAGAGGAAATAGATTCTACAGCACTTTCACCAAAGCACATGCTTGCAGTCCATGTTCCGTGAATATGTACGCTACAACGCGTCGGAGATATGATACAGGAGCCCAAATGCCCTCTGTCACACCCACACGACGATCTATCTACCGACGCGAGTTGCGTCTTCGTTCACCGTAGCTATTGTTGCTGCTCCTGTAAGGCCTCGTAGGCAGCGCCTCGTTCAATCGAGCGTACCCTTGGTTTCCAGAGTTTTTCCGAGGCCGAGACGAGCCACCACGGTTCCGGTTTTTCTTGCCACCTCTCGACGACCTGTCGTTCGAGTAGTAGTCCTCGTCCTCGTCGTAGCCGTTGTAGTCCGGGTACTCGTCTTCCGCATCCCGGCCACGCTTGCGACCGGTTACACGTCGACCATTGCTGCTGCTATTGTTCGAGCTGTAACAATCAGCAGCGAAGTGTCCGGGTTGACCGCACTTGAAACAGTTGCCTCTGCCCTTACCATATCCACTCAGGCGCACAGGGCATTCGGCAGCGATGTGACCAGCCTCATTGCACTCGTAGCAAGTCTGCACAGTGCGACCACTTGCCGTCCGGGCCGCGAAGTTGATCGCCGTTGGCTCATTGTACGATTCGCACACGTCTAGCGTATGGTTCTTCGCGCAATGAGGGCAGTACACACGTCTGTCGGCAGGAGGGGGGACTGGCACGCAATGCAGATGCCCCACTTCCGTGCACACCATACATGTCAGCAGTTCCTGTCTTCCTACATTGTCGCAGTCATCTTCAATGTGCCCGGCGCGACCACAGACAGCACATGGATCAATGTCCAGCGTCCGGTTGCTACAATCGCGCTCTTGATGACCCAGTTGCAAGCAGTTGGTACACGGAAGATTGGGGCACGCCCAGGACTGGTGACCGCGCAGCGCGCAGTAGTAGCACGGCGGCTGCAGCTTGTCGTTCATGCAGACACTGGCCATGTGGCCCACCTCGCCGCAGTGGAAGCACTTGGTGGCCAGGTCCGTGACGAAGTACCTGTTCTCTTTGCGCTTGCGACCATCCTCGGTGTTCTTCTTCTTCTTCTTGCTCTTCTTCTCCTTGCCGTTCTCGGCGTCGTCGTCGTCGTTTTCCTTGTCGTTGCTCGTCGTGTTGGCGTCGAACAGAGGCGCGCCGACCTGCACCTTGCTGCGGTCCTCGTCCTGCTGCTCCGCGTCGCCGTCCGCTGCAATCTCCTTCTCCACCTTCACATCGCCGGCGTCGCCACGGAATCTCGAGCCGAAGTCACTCAGGATGAAGTCGTTGAGCGGCTCGAGCGGCGGCTCCTCGAAGACGGGAATCTTGCGCTCGCTGGCGGGCACGAGGAAGCGCGCCGCCCACTTGGACAACTTCACGGCGGGTTTCTTCGTCGGGGGTGCCACTGTCTTGGGCGGGGCGTCATCACGCTCGATTACGGCAGGCTTCTGATTCGTCTGATTCTCGACGTCCGAGTCGACGCTGATTGGCTCGCCGACGTCGTCGTTGTCTGAGTCCCAGCGAGACGCCGTCTGATTCTTCGTCGTCCTTGGCACGCGTGTGGGCTGCACGACGCTGGGCGCCGGCCGGTGTGCGCGTGGGTCCGATGGGTCCATCACGTGCAGAAGCTCCTCGTCGCTGTCCGAGGACTCGCTCACGTCGCTCATGGCGTCCAGCACGCCTGCGTTCTCGCCGCGCATTGCTCTCCTTGGTCAACTCGCCGTTTATCACGCACTGCCAATGAATCGAGTCACACCACACCGAGCGACTATATTTCACCAATGAAAATAGCAAAGCCTGATGATTGGCTGAATATATGTACCTCCCTCTTGTAGAATTGAGTATATCTTCCTGTACAAGAACAGCCTCAGCGCACCATCACTCCTGCTGGCACTTCCGCACTCCCCGAGCCATGGCGTCGATCGATGAGCCGCTGGACCTGATCAAGCTGAGCGTGGCCGAGCGCATCTACGTCAAGTGCCGCGGCGACCGCGAGCTGCGCGGCGTGCTGCAGGCCTACGACCAGCACCTGAACATGGTGCTGAGCGACGTGGAGGAGACCATCACGGTGCAGGAGCTGGACCCGGAGACGTACGAGGAGCTCATCAAGCAGTCCAAGCGCACCATCGAGATGCTCTTCGTGCGCGGAGACGTCGTGATCCTCGTGGCGCCGCCGCTGCGCACCGCCTAGGCGCCCCCCATCACAGGATTCAGACCCCCCACCCAGACTTGTCCTTCTTTAAGCTGCTAGGCACTTTCCCTTCCGTTCTTTTCTTTCTTTTTTCTTTTCATGTCATTTCATTTATTACTACAGTTTACTATACAATACGTCAGCGTTGATGTGAGCTAGGGACTGTCGACGTGGTGGAGCCCCCAGTGGGTCTGTAGCCGCCGCTCGAAGTCACGGATGGAGGCCTCAACGTCGTCCGTGTCGTCGGTGGGGCGGAGTGTGCTGTGGTGTCGTTGAGAGGCGGAGGGGGTGGACCAGTGACAGGTGCTGAATGAAGAGGAGGAGGCGGAGCTGGAGGCGGCGCGCAGGTTGGAGGAGCTTTGGCTACTGGTGCTGGCGGTGTGTTTGTTGTGGCGGGCTCCGCTCTTGACGTGCAGGTTGGCGGTGTCGAGAATGGGGGGCTTTTTATTAGGTCTGCTGCTTGACTGCCACGCCTGCTTCCTTCTTGGTGGAGACTTGTCACGCTTGTCGAAGACCCATTTGTTCTCGGCTCGAAGTCGGGTTTCTCGAGCTGTTGCCTCTTGTAAGACACGTCTGCGCTCCGCGTCAAGCTGCTCTCGTAACTTTCGCCGCACATTTATATCGTATACGAAGTCGACGGGTTCTTCTTTCGGCTTGTCGGACTTGCTTGATGACTTCTTTGTTCGGCGCTTGGGCGATTTGGCTTTGCTCTTCGCGCTGCACGCGCCGAGGTTGCTGTCAGCTGGGTGTGTTTTGGCAGACGAAGATGCCGTCGGTCTCGTGGCTCGTTTGCGGTAGATTCGCGGGTTGTTACTCGTTGTCTTTTGTCGCGCTTTAGCCTTATTTGAAGTTGAGCTAGCTGGTGCAACGAAATCGTTCGGAATTTCCACGGTCGTTCCGAAAGCAGTTTGCGTGAGATCCCCCTTATCCTCAGGGCCGGAGATGTCTGTGGAGAAGATTCACGTTAGCAACGGAATGCATCAACTGGATGCATGGCAAGCAGATACATGCTCAACTGATTCATACCGCGGTCGTCTCCTCCGTCCAAGTCTTTGAAGGTCCACCCCATCAAATGACTGAACTGGTCAAGCTCTTCACGACACAAGCACGAGATTGAAGTTAGGTGCATCGATGTCAGGTGAAGTATGGCAGATGTCCTTACGTACCTTGCATACATGAACGCCCGTGGTTTAGTTCCGTGGATGGTGTCATCGAGAGGCTGCGCAAAAGGCTTCAGCTTTTGATCTGATTGACAAGCGAGTCGAGTCGAGTATATTTTTAGGAAGGACTATGCTAAAAACATTCTGCCAGCCGAGGAAACGTTGCGAGGAAGTGTTGGAGGGTGACTTCAATATCCTCCGTGGTTGTGGGGCACATCTTTTGGCTACCGGCTTGTTACTATTTCTCCGTCCGTCGGTAAAAATGCACTTGAAGAACTTAGTACTAGCATGTGGACAAACATGGCCTGGTGTCTTATCCGTCACCCGTCTCCAACCAGTTTGTGTTGTTTTGCACTCGGCTATCGCTGTCGAATCTGCACCTTCAGCCACCAAGACAACGCACCACACCCGTGGCTGTATCTATTGAAGTGCATCACCAGCGATTTCACCATCACCATCACAAGAGCACGCATTTTTGGAGAAGGAAATCCTTCCGACCGAGATAACTTTCGTACAGTTCGAGGCATGTAAGGTAGCTGTTCGTTTACATCGGTGAAGTAATCACCTCTGTATTACAAGTTCTGGAGTTCACAAGGTATCGCGCTATTCGCAGGCAGTTCATGGAAATTGTGACGCCGTTCAGGTGCACCTTGCTCGAGAGGTAGCATACAATCGCGAGTACGGCGACGGTGGGAGACGTGCTGGGGCCGATAGCAAGGCTGTAGAGGATCCGTCATCGGCGCACAGCAGCGAAACAACATGCCGCCACTCTTCGAATTTCACTTCGCTCGAGTGTTCCAGACCGAGACGATCTCGGCCACGCGGTGTGTAGTACTGGATCCAGAACCACAGCAGACCGCGGAAGTTATCACATATATAGCCTTGTTTGCCGGACACGTCCTCGTGATCACGGAGGGCCTCCAAGATTGCTGGTAGTCGCTGCCGACGATGCTGGAACACGAGAATGACAATAGCTGTGTTCAGACAGCAAATATTCTCGTGGTTGATGTCATCCATCGTGACGATGGTCATGAGATCGCGCAGTAGTCGAACCAAGTTCACCGTCAGGAATTCACTCATGCGATCCATCTCGTAGTCATCCGCAAGACCAAAAGTCCCGCTCTGAGGCTGCTTGGCAAACTTTTCCGAAGAGAGTAGCATCGACCGAATAAACACATTCGAGTCCACCAAATTTAAGATCACAACCTCTGCATACACGCAAAAGACGTAACAACACACAGTTAGACTTCACGAGCATCCCGGCCATCGAAGCATTCATATGCAATACGAACCCATGAAAGCTGCAAACTGCGTGTTGCTCAGCAAGCCGTGGAAAAGCTGTAGTGTTTCCCAGTTGCCCTTTGTCATCTCCCCCAGCAAATCGAAGGCTGACTGGAAGCTACCCTGTGAACGGTACGCGCCTCCGCTAAGAATTTCCGTAATAAGCGCCTGCAACAGTGGAGTACGTGCCACGAAAAGCTGTTCACTGGGAGCAGCACGCCGCAAAAATGCTTCTACACAAGAAGCCAACCAGAAACGATAAATCGAGTCTACAGGCTGCTCGATCAGCGCGTGAACAATCTTGGACAGGAGGCCCTTGTCTGGGTGGTCAAGGTTAATCGGTGTAGAGCCGCCATCATTCATAAGCTGCACCTCGTGCTCGCTGAGCAGCAGCAATTTGCTGGAGTTGTCACTGTAGTCGCGGTCGCAGAAATTGTGAATCAAACGAAGAAACTGAATCTTCAACGAAGCGTCTAGACTGCAGTCGCAGCCAGGCCCATGCAGAGGCTCATGCGCTGGTGCGGGCGGCGCAGTTGCCGTCCACTGAAACTTGTCGAACATCGTGTTGAGCGTTTTGACGAGTCCCATCTCTGCCAGTCGCTCTTGGAAGTCAACCTTGCGCTTGCCATTCAGCAGGGTGCAAAGAACAAAAAGCACCTCTACGCGGTATGGGGCTAGGACGATCGACTTCATGATAACTTGGGCCTCGGCGTCTTCCCTGGCACGCTGGTCTGGTGATCGGTTACGGAAGATCAAGTCTCGAAGAATGGCAGTCTCTACAGAGAATGAGTGCTGAGGCGAATGCGATGATGGAGTCGAGTTCGGATCTCCAGTAGCCGCTGCCACCGCAGCAGCAGCTCTAGCTTGGTGATGTCTATGCAGAATGGTGAGATCTCCTGACGACCCGAGTGCCGGATGCGTCACGAGACGCTCAATGGTGTCCCAGTCGCTGCGGTCACTTGTCTGGTAGAGCAGCGTCGCAAACTCGGCGGACGTCGCAAGCTCCGATGAGAACGGCTCGTACACCGGATTGAGTGCGAAGTAGAAATTCTGCACCTGCAGTACTCGCAGCAGTCGCTGCAGGATCAGCGGTGAGTTGAAAATCAGGGCGTGGTTGCGGTCTACGATGTTGTCGGCGCGCATCATGCGGTTGCGACGCAGCTTCAGCAGCTCCAGCGACTTGATCACCTCTGCACAGCGACACGTTAGTGACTACAAGTGCCCGGCAACATCCGTCGTTCGTGTACGTACTCGCAGTTTCCAGCAGTCGTCGGTCCTCAGGCTCGAACACGACGAGCGCCAGCACGCGGCAGAAGAAGGCCAGCTGTCTCGAGCTCAGCGACTGCATGACGGCGTGGAAGTTGGCTGCACATCATAAAGCCACACGAGTAGTAACTCAGTCAGAGAGAGAGAGACAGAGAGAGAAATAGACTCTATGATACCAAGCACGCGGCCACGTACGGATGCGGCTGAGGTCGAAGGACTCTTCTCTGACGGCCAGGATCTCCTCCACGAGTCCGGAGGCGTTGTCGAAGTAGCGCACGTCCCCCATTAGCTGGAATAAATACACGATGAGTCCGTCCTTGTCGCACAGCTGCAGCGCCAGGTTCACCGAGAAGTAGCACAGCTCGCGAAGAATCGCCATGGCGTCGTTCAGAATGTGCTTGCGCAGCGACGCGTCCGTGCCGCTCTTGGCGCCCACGGAGATGACGACGGGCACGGGCCGCTCCCAGAGCGCGCGCACGTCGCAGCGCGGACTCAGCGCCTGCGTCTGCCGGCGATCGCCATCCAGCACGAGCGAGGACCAGAGCGGCGTCTTGTCCGCCGCCTGCTGCTCCTCCTGGCGCAGCGCGTGCAGCACGCGCAGCAGACACTCGTCTCCTCCCACGCGCAGGAACGTCTCGCGCTCGGCCGCCACGAAGCCACTCACCGCGTCCTCCGCCGCCGGTCCTTGCGTGCCCTCGGCGTCCTCCGCGTGCACGCCGTTGGGGTCCAGCAGCCGCTGCACGAGCTCCTGCAGCAGCAGTCGCAGTCGGCGCCGGTCCTGCGTCGCGCCGCCGCCGTCCAGCAGCGCGTAGAGCTCCCGGATAAGTACGACGAACGACGCTTTGCGCCCGTGGAATGCGGCCGTGCGCTCGTACGCGCGCGCCTCGGCCGCGTCCAGCGCCGCCACGAACGGAGCCGGCAGGTCCGCGACGGTGCGCAGCAGTGCGCGCGAGCCCTGGCGCCTCCACTGCGCGTCCTGAGTGGTGGAGGAGGAGGACGTGAAGCCTGTCACCTGCATGCGGCTCAGCGTGCTGAACACGCGGCGCCGCGCCGCCTTCCTGCCCGTCGTGGAGGTCTCCATTCTCGTCGACGTGACTTGGCGTTTGTATGTGCCGCCTAAAAAAAAGTGACACCCCCGGAAAAAGGACACAACACTGATGCGAGGGAGAGAGTGATGGTCATCTCACAGCTGCCCTCTCAGCGGAGTGCGCACTCTTCAATTGGCTATGGCTACGGCAACACCAGCGAAGACGCCGGACGAGGAGCTGCAGGCGCCGCCGAGCGACGGCGTCTCCTGCGTCCGCTTCGGCTCGCGCTCCAACCTGCTGGTGTCCTCCTGGGACGCGACTCTGCGCGTGTACGACGGCGCGCGTCTGCGCACGCGCGTGGACCTGGAGGCGCCCGTGCTGAGCTGCTGCTACGGCCAGGGCGACTGCGAGGCGTTCGCCGGCGGCTTGGACTGCGCCGTCAAGCAGATCGACCTCGTCACGCGCCAAGTCTCAGCGACGCTGGGCACGCACGCCGCCGCCGTGCGACACGTGGGCTACTCGAAGGAGTTCGGCCTGGCCGTGAGCGGCGGCTGGGACGGCGCTGTCAAGGTCTTGGACGTGCGCAGCGGTGGCGGCGCGCAGATCCACGCGACGCAGGTGCCGGGCAAAGTCTTCGGCCTGGACGTGCGCGCCCACGTGCTGGCCGTGGCCTCGTCCGAGCGGCAGCTGGCCGTGTTCGACCTGCGCAACTTCTCGCAGCCAATCATGCAGAAGGAGAGTCCGCTCAAGTACCAGGTACGCTGCGTTAGTGTGTTCCCGGACCTGCAAGGTGTCGCGCTGGGTTCTGTTGAGGGCCGCGTGGCGCTCGAGTACCTGGAGGACGACGCGCAGGAGCCTCACGCGCAGGACAAGAAGAAGCGCAGCTACGCGTTCAAGTGCCACCGCGGCAAGGTGGACGACCAGACGCTTATTTATCCCGTCAACTGCGTCGCCTTCCACCCAACGTATGGCACGTTCGCTACGGGTGGGTGCGACGGTATCGTGACTCTCTGGGACGGCGCCAACAAGAAGCGCATCACGCACCTGCGCCAGTACCCGACGAGCATTGCAGCCATGGACTTTAATCACGACGGATCGGTGCTGGTCGTCGCTGCCTCGTACACGTACGAGCAGGGAGAGAAGGAGTACGTGAGCATTGGTGGAGGGGTTGTGTTGACGTGGAGTTTAACGATTTTGTTTTGTTTTGTGCGTTGTTATACTTGTGCAGCCACCCGAACGACGCCATCTTCCTCCACACAGTGCAGGACTCGGAGGTGCGACCCAAAAAGAAGGCCGCTGCATAGAAGATGAGCGGCATCAGGTGCGACGAAGTTTCAAGAAATGCAGCCGTCACGCATTCTACTCTGAGGACGAAGGCGCATTTGCTGCGAGTACGTTGAATGAAATATAACTGCCCTGCTGATGACCGGTATTTATTTTGTTGCCTCCTTGCTTTTTGAAGTTGATGGTAGAAGTTGGCGTGCAGGACGCGCATGAATTCCTACAATACGCCAGCCTGTTTCAAGTGTGGATAAGACCGCCGATGTGTACGCTCTTAATGCACAGTGAACTTCGTGGCATCGACTTGGTTTTATCAAGACGGAAGGTCTTAATTGTTTTGATTGTTGAAAGCGGTGAGGTGATGAATCCATTCCAACTCACTGGTATCACCTCACTTATACGTTGGCGATCTGTCACCAAGCTTGCGATGCTCGCCGATGGATCGTCAGTCGTGACGTGGTGTACGAAGCGATACCCGCTGTGACTGCTACATGTAAAAGCAATACAGTAGCCTAAGGGCTAACATAGGGTGCGTTCGGTAGCACGCAATTTGCAATGTTTTATACCAAAACAATTATTATGGTATTGTTCCACTACAATTATCTATTATTGGATGGCATCATATTGCAGTTATTATTATTGAGCGTTTGCCAGCCCAAGTTATTGCGGATTTTCCGTACTCATTCAAATAACAAGTTAAACATATTGGCCAATACAATTATTATGGTATTGCTCCACTAAAATAATTGATTATTGGGGTCACTCCTATTGCAATCATTATTACCGCTGAGTGAAGTCTGCAATACAATAAAATATTTTATTGTCCGCCCCCTGAGTTTGTGGTACACAGGTAGTTTGTATTAGGATATGTATGTATAGAACACTCGGTAAAACAAGACTCGATTTGGCTTGATGTATCGCGAATCGAAATTGTGTGTAAAAAATAGGCGAAACATTGCTACATGTATTAGTTGGTAACCAACTACGCTTTCAGTTTCTCTCGTGTATTTTACCACTTTATCGTCATCGCACAGAAACTTCACCTCCCGAACTTCTTGTGTCTTTCACCCTTGTGAATCCTTCTCACTCATCACATTACTCAATGCCTCCGTGGCCTTGACGCCGCCATACACGGTTCCAGCCGCCGCACCAAGGCCAAGCAAGGCCACCAAAGCCACCGCCCACTTCGGCAGAGGCTCGTGGTGCTCCACCGCATGAACGATATTTTGCGTTGACTGGATCTTCGAATCCGCCTTGTTCATTTGCGTCGCAGCATACCAGATAGCGCCAACAGGAACGATAAACCTCTCCTCACCCCAACCTTCTGACTCGCGCGGAGACGCTTGACTATATTGTCCGAAGCGATACGCTTGCTGTTGTTGATGTGGGTGGTATCTTCGGCCCTGGCGAAGCCCATGGCGCCATTAGCGACGAAAGTGGCCACGATCACGACCAGGATGACGGCGAGACGCATTGTTCAGTGCGATGGAAGTTCTTGAATGACCTCCTCTCGGGATTGTTACAGATACAGATACCGGTACTGTAATACATGTACCGCGCCCACAAAGTGTCGAGTTCTCTGACTTTGATTTATAGAGGCTATGCTGACAGTCTATAAAATGAGATATCACAGTGCTCATTATTTTATCGTTATCGTCCCATTCCCCTTTTTAGGTTATACAATGACATTTATTTCTTTAACATATTAGTTATACGGTACTTAGACATGCGGGTGGTCTGCATGCCATGCAGTGCATGGACCTATGGCGCAGCAAAGCTTAGTGAAACACAGACGGCGAGCAAAGCGAGGAGATGAATCATTCTGATCGGCATTTGCTGCAGAATCAGGACCCAGTCCTGTAACCATACCTGACAATGATAACTACACAAATGGCCGACGATAATTCAAAAGTACATTTATTATCTGATCGATCATATATTTCTAGAAATGGCCGATTCCAAATACCAAAGTAGCCGATTCAAGATGGTCTTCCGAAATACCGGTACATGCATTTCTTGAACACCTGATGCCGCCTATATTCTATGCAACGGCCTTCTTTTTGGGTCGCACCTTCAAATTGTGGAGGAAGATGGCGTCGTTCGGGTGGCTGCACAAGTAAACAAAACAAAATCGTTACTCAAAACAACCCCCACATCGATCCTCACGTATTCCGCCGTGCGTGTGCGAGGCGGCGATGGCCAGCACCGATCCATCGTGATTAAAGTCCATGGCAGGGTAGTACCCTGAGGGTACTGGTGCAGGTATTACGTGATGTTGGCGCCGTCCCAGGGGTCACGATGCCGTGGCGAACGTGTCATACGTCGGATGGAAGGCGATGTCGAAGTCGACAGGGTAATTAAGCGTCTGGTCGTCCACCTTGCCGCGCTGGTGTAGCTGCGTTTCATCCCCAGATCAGTACAGTGCAATAATCCTTTGCCCAAACAAGCCTCATGCTTTTAACCGGGGGAAATATGTCTGCAAAAAGATATATTGGCTGCAAGCTTATTTTAATAGGTTTTAAAAAACCTTGTTTCATTTATTTCTTGACATTGGCCTGGACGTTTCAATTATCGGCAACTCTTGAAGTCGAGATGGTAAAACTTGATTGGGATCATAATATGATCCCAATCAGGTTTTTCACTTGAGATTTGTATGCTTCGGAAGTGAGCGGTTGCGAGGCGGGCCCAGCGCCGAGCATTCCAGCGAACGGACCGGTTGCCCTGTCCAGTAGTTAGTTTTTTTAAGGCGGGGGTCTGGGGGTGCAACCCCCAGATGAAACCTGATCATTTTCAGATCTGTACCGTATATGATCCCATCTGGAATCCAGACTGGAGGTTATCGTCGAGATGTGTCGCGAGATGAACCAACTGCGCTTCTACCGGTAGTTTCACCGACGCAAATCCCTGGCAGTTTCAGGCTGACACTTCACGATTCAGACTGAGCGAGGTTGATGGAAACAATGTTTCCATACGTGAGTCCAGCTAGCACACCAAGGCCGAGCACAACCGTGAGAGCCGTCGCCCACTTTGGTATGGGCTTCTGTTGCTTCACCGCATGCACGATACTCTGCGTAGACGTCGAATCCGCCCTGTTCACTCGCGCCGCAGCAGACACCAGCATAACAGGAACGATTCCCCTCTCCTCAGCCTGACTCGTGCGGAGACGCTTGATTATCTTGTCCACAGCGATACGCTTGTCGTTGTTTTTGTTGTGGTTGCTGCTCAAGTTGGTAGTGTCTTCGGCGCTGATGAAGCCCACGGCGCTATTAGCGACGAAAGTAGCCAGGATCAGGGCCAGGAGGACAGCGAGACGCATTGGGTGACTTCCAAAAATGGCCCACACTTGCTTAACCCTAAGGAGTAAACTCGTACCAAGTGCGTACCAAGCACGTACCAACGGTTGGTAAGACGCAAAAAACGTCTCACCAAACTTTAGCCCTTGGTCCGCCGTTGGTCCACCGTAAAGTACAGTTCTAGAAAAAACTACTGGTCGTCTTTCAGTCTTATCGTTCAAAAGCGATTTCCTCGCGCGAAGCACAACTCGCTCCTCTTTCTGCACGCATCGGACATCATGGGACCCGCGCCACGCAAGATAAAAGGAAAGAACTATACGCTGAGCGAGCTGAACAGTACGTCTGATGGTGCTGTTGCACAAGTTGCATGCTATCTCCTATCGCTCCTAACCACCAATGCCTGTAATTATTGTAGGGATGCTTGACTTGGTAGAGCGAATGCTGCCCTTCGGCTCTGAGCAGTGGGAAAACCTTGCTGCCTGTTACAACACCCACATACCAAGCGGGCATGCCGAGCGTGACGGTGATAGTCTGAGTCGCAAATTCAAGAAACTCTACAAAGTGCCAAAACCTAGTGGTAACGGGACATGCCCTCCTCATATTGAGCGGTCGAAGCGGTTAAACGCATGATTGAATCCTCAATCGCAGTGGCAACCCTTCATTCTGATTCTGATGCCGAGGACAACAGCGAGGACGAGCTGGACTCCGCTGATGCCAGCGGGTCGGAGGATCTCATGGCGGCCTTTGATCAGGAAGCAGGGGAAAGTCAATCTCTGCTTAACAGGATGCCGCCGGCACCCATCGACACGTTGCCGTCCACCAACACCGCACAGTCATCCCTCAACGAGATGCCGCTGGCCCCCGACAGGATGCCGCTGACCCCCACCAACACGCCGCCGATCACCAACAGCGCACCGCTAACGCCACAAGCGGTGTCCCAAGCCGTAGCTCCAGCGCTGGTGGCTACATCCCATGCTGGTATGGCTCCATCAGAGCTTGCAGCGCTATCAAAGCAATTGGCTCAAACCCAGCTCAAGCGCAACGCCACCAGTGCTGGCGTACTCAGTCAAACCGCTCAACGCCGTCGTCGGATTGACGCCGCTATCGACAAGGCGTCCAACGAAATGACCATGGACAACTCCAGCGAGTTCTCAAGCACGATAGTGGCCATGATGTTCATGATGGAAGAGCGTCAAGCCGCTAGTGATGCTGAGTACCAACGGCGAAAGGAGGAACGAGAACGCGAGCAGGCCGAACGCGAGGAGAAACGAGCAGCAGAAAGAGAGATGCGGGAGCAGCAGTCGCAACAATTGATGCTCACGCTCATGACAAAGTTGATGGGCGACCGAAACAACAATTAACTTTGTTGTTGATACTGATTCGACCTGTAGTCAGCGCAAAAACACTCTTCTAGCACTTGCATATGTACAGTAGAACAAGCACCATGTCCTGAGTAAAATATATTTTCTTAATTAGCTCATAAAAACAGAGCGAATCTGGTTAATACCTGTAGTTCGTACCCGAAATTTGTAGAGACGATAAATGTTTTTGAGTCGTAAAGCGCGCATATCTGGATTGTAAGGCAGCGGCAACAAGAGTTGTCTGTAGCACTTCGATACGCTGCCCATACCCCATTCGGCAGCTTGGCGAATCAAAGTGATGGCAGAACTCATTGCCAGCAATCCTGCCCTGCATTCCGAGCTTGCTCTCTCCAAATCGCCATCTTTGAGAGGCGTAATTATTCGGTTTGCCATCGCTGCACTTACAGGAAAAGCTGAGTCGGTAGCGCATCGCCCTCCCTCAATTGTCTTTGCTGGATCGCTCAATCGTTGTTGAAGCTGGTAGCTCATTTCTCCATCGTTCCACGAACCTGGAAAATTATGTTTTCCCCAGATGAGAGTACCGTCAAACCCGTAACAGAGAACCCCCGTCACCTTGACACCGTGTAGCCATCCTGCGCAACATAATTGTATCGTTAGCAAGAGAATCTATATGAGTTGATAAAAGGTATGTACCGTTGTAGTAGGCGTTCTGCGTATCACTGTCAGTTGGATTTTGGACGTTGTAGTTTTTGCCATCAGCAACACAGAAGCAGCCGCAAATCAAAGGCTCGCGCGCCTCCGCAGCTGCCGCCCACTGATGTTGCTGCTCCTTCGTTGGTCATCGAACCGAAGCCTCCGACGTTTCCCCCAACGCTTTAGCAAGCGCGCATTCAGCGTTGTTTAGAACTCGACTTAGTGTTGGCGGCGGGACACCAAAGAGTTCGCAAAGCGTCTTTGCTTCTACATCGGCTGTATAATAGTGTAGTAGACATGCCAGCACATTGTTTTTTGACACCATTCGAGGAAGACGGCCACGTTTACCAGGGCCGGACTTGACAATGTAGTGTCGGGAGAATGCCACCAGTAAGCGGTCAAAATCGCTCTGTGCAATAGACACTGTGCTAATAAACGACGTTCGCGACCGTACCCTGTACATGACTGTCCAGGTGCATTTACGTGGGTGGATGAGGGACTTGGACGTGATGTAGTTGCGTTCGCGAAGAGACTTCCGAGCTCGTCACAGTGTTAGAAGCTTCTACAGCCGGCGCCGGCGTCGCTGCTGAGCGTGCCGAGCCATAACAACGGCAAGTATCACCGAACGGGAGGCAAAGGGAGACATCACTGTCAAAGTCGAGTTAGTGGCCGCAAGCAGTTGGAATGGAATTTGCTGTCGCAAGAGGGGTTGACAGCGGTATAGTTTAGTACATTTTTGTAGGGCGCGTTCAACCAGTTGGGTTCCTACGCCGAACTATCCACGGACTAAACTGGTACCAATCAAAGCACTTGGTACCCCCTTTAGGCCATTTTTGGAAGGCCACCATTGTTCAGTGCGATGGAGATGCTTGAATGACTGCGCTCTTACCGAAGTAGTGAAAGTGTGGGAATAGTTTATGCACATTAGATGAGTGTAATACATTCCCATTAATTAATAAGGCTTTGGAATTGAATAAGCTCTGTTTTGTTTTAGTTTTACTTTGACGAATTCTGATACTTTATTTAAAACAACGACAGCCGACGCGGGCAACTAGTGTGGGGCGTTTTGCTGTTACATGTAGCAACACTTACTAGACACTAACAAACTGTTAGTGGCATGTTAGTTGACTATAAGTGGACGAGTTAGTTGCAGGAGAACAAACATGAAATACATTAAACTGAAGCAATCTAAACACTTTGCGGCTTTGATGCCTGTCCTCGAGATAATGTATCCGGATCATGCTTCCAATTCTAAAGGTCATCGAAAATGCTCAAGGAGAAATTATTCAGAACATAGTAAGATCCGACGAAAATCGGTATCGCTCGTTCGGCACTTACATGTTAGCAGAATTTACTAAACACTAACTAACTGTTATTTGCCTGTATAGCTGACTATACTGTCAGTGTACAGGGAGTACACCACGGGCAACACACATCTGGAGTGTCTGCATTAATTGGCACCATCCACATCCATTTATGGGAGCGCCGTCGCCAACGACTGGCTGCGCCATTGGCGCGATAAGCTTGCTGGAGAAGCCTAGCCAACGTGTATGCCGATCTTGAGGTCATCAAGGCCCACCGAACGTGAGTATCGTGATGATGTACGAAAACTACGGCGACTAGGCTGTCCTGCACAAGAAGCTCGGTGTAGAGAACTACACCGAGTGCGGTTGGTCGCGCTGTGTGGAGAAGGGCATCAAACCTCTCATCCTAGGCGAGGATCGTAGAAACCCGTGCCAATACGCAACGAGCGATATTCACCTCGTCAACGGCGAGGACAGCCAGCCAGCAACACACGAGTCCATCTTGCACCGGGCGAACATAGTGGCAGACTGCTAACGTGGAAGTGAGATGATACCTGTGAGTTGGATTGGAATGGACCTCACCGCCTTCAACAATCAAAACTATGAAGATATTTCCTTCTTGATCAAATCAAATCAATGCCACGAAGTTCAATGAGCGGTATCACTCCACCCCAGGCATTAAGACTGGGACATCTTCCTCAAGCGTAAAAATCGGCGGTCTTATCGACACTTGAAACTGGCTGGCGTATTGTAGGAATCCATGCGCGTCCTGCATGCCAACTTCTGCCATGAACTTCAAAAAACAGTAGATAAATACCGGTCATCAGCTAGGTCAATTTCATGCGACGTCTTGCTGTCCATGTGTCAGTGCAGTGAAATATCGCCGGGGTCCTTGGGCTTCGTTGATTCCGTAGAGAAGTTAACTCGTGACCTGGGGGCCAAACTAGAACGATAACTCAGCGCTTCCGAACGATTAAGGAACGACAGTAGTTGGCCGAGGTATCAAGACTCTTGATTCAAGAGCTGCCCTTGAAGAGCAAGTCTAGGGTGGACAACTGTTTTTTGGGGAATCGGCTGGGTAAAACCCGATTGGGGTCATATACGGTACAGATCTGAAAATGGATCAGGTTTTTCACTTAAGATTTGTATGCTTCGAAGCGAGCGGTTGCCAGCGCCGAGCACATTGCCCTGTCCAGTACAGTCGTACCCCTCAATATGCGCACCCATACCTTCAAATCAGAGCTGTGGAAATATAGATTGTTTATTGATTGCAAGGGCCTAGACGAGAACAATCATTTATTGCAATCATGACAATCTAGATCGCTGATTATTGCAACCATGGGTACAACTTACACTTCGGTTGACTCGGTACTCTTCGACTGCTCGATGGCCTTTGACACATCTGCAAGCGTCACCAGGTCCCATTTCATCTTTTGGAACATCACTGGGGACAGTTTTTCTTAAGGGATACGATTCCAATTGGGAAATGGAATGCTTGAGAGTCACCAGTAGGCACCAGTATGTCTAACACCGAAGAAAATGGCGCCTGTTGTGCGAGAGCCAACGAACATGGCGCCAAATACCCCAGCAGCACCAGTACGATTCGTCTGATGGCTCGCTTTGAGTTGCGTGATTGGCGGAATGCTAATGAACTAGCTGTGGTAGGCCCAACATCGACTGGGAGACAATTTCGATATTGTGATTGCCGATTGAGATCTCCGGGCAATCAATAATTGTGATTGACAATCTTGGCAAACTTGGCAATCTGACAATCGCAATCCATTTTTCCACAGCCCTGCCTTCAAATACCCTGTCGTATCCGATCGGCTATAATAGAGGTACGGCAGCCAATCCGCACATAAAACCATTAATTCCCTGTCAAAACGCTTTGTAACACCCCTGCGCATATTGAGGGATACGACTGTAGTTAGTTTTTCTAAGGGGGGTCTGGGGGTGCAACCCCCACATGAAACCTGATCCATTTTCAGATCTGTACCGTATATGATCCCTATGAGAGATTATCCCGATCAGCCGAAGATAGGTGGTAACTTACCAGACTTACCACTGGTAAGTCTCAGCTTTCAGTTTGGCGCTACAGGACCTGATGATCATCAGGTCCTGTAGCGCCAAACTGAAAGCTGAGACTTGTAGTACAGGTACATGTATGTGTCATGTCACTGGGAGGGGGGATTCAAAGAATGTGCAACGACCACGTTTATCATGTCAGTGTGGCTGATCGCTGAGCTTTACGATGCTAACTGCGTTTAGTCTACCGCAAGCTTCTTGAGGATATCAGTCCAGTCGCGCCCACTTGACCAATTGGTAAGGGATGACTTCCCATCGATTCTATTTGATTTACGAGCCTACATGGGAGAAATCACAGGTGCAACTACTGCATACCTACAGTAGATACGACATCAACTGGCAGCAGCCATTGCGAGCTAGCAGCAGTTATGGCGTCGTCTTCCGATTCACTCAGTCGAACTCTTGGTTAGCCCTTCGTCTTGACAGCAGCAACAATTCCACCAGACAATAGGCCAAGATCAGCCAGAACCAAGAGCGCCTTCACCGCTTTAGGTATCTTCCTGACTTTCACCGTATGCATAACACCCGGCCTCGAATTCAGCAAAGCCACCGCGGCACGTAAGGGTACTGCCGGGAGATGCTAAGGAGCACCGAGAGCGGAGCACCGGTGCACAGAAGGAGCAGCATGTAACGGGCTACGCTTTCGCTGAAAGCATCTGTCAAGAACGTCGGTCAGCCTGAGAGGCACTGGTCACATCAAGATGCGTTGGCTTCAGGACTATAGATCGGTTATGTATCGGCAAAAAATATGATTAAAAAAACGTTATATATTATATCATCATGTATTTGTTGTGATACTATTCGAGAGCCCTTTGTCCGGCGTATCCCCAGTAACGAGAAGGAATCCAATCTTGCTCGTACTCAGTATCGACATCACTTTGAAGCAGCTGCGTGAAAGACATCGTGGATGTTGTAGCTGTGGCTCGAGCAGCGAGACTCTGCTCAATTAACTCAAAACCCGACGGATCTCGTCGTGTACTAGTGTGCCCGTGTCCAGCTAAGTGTGGCCTCGATCGATTAGGAGCTCGTCGACCTCTGCGAAGAGTGGCTGGCTCTAGTACTCTGTTGGATGAAACAGACCGTGCAGATGGCAACCACCAGTGCACGTCAAAATGCTCAGGCTGCAGTTTAACTTGCGGGTCATCTGCCTCAATGATGGCGATGAGCTCGTGGATGCATGGACGTCCATGAACCTTTCTGAATGTACCATCGCAGACGCTCCGCTCGATCCCATGAACAACAATTTTGTGCGCCATCTTCCACAGCTCATGCGTTTTCTTCAGTGCGTGTACAGTAATAATCTTTACCACAGCCGAGAAGTTATCGTTGCTGCGGAAAAGCGTGGGAATACATGTGGCATCGTTGGTCGCCTGGACACTGTTTCGTGCTGCCGCTATGGTCCACCACGGGATCAGACTTTCAAAGACCTTCAGCAAGTCACCTTGTGAGTTATCAAGCCACGACTTCATGGTTGCTTGGGCCCCTTCGACAGTCGACGTATACCGGCACCCGAAGTGACTGTACTGGTCTGTCCAACATCGAACAAACTTGGCCTTGTGCGGCCACCACTAGGCGTCGAGATATTTGCCCATATCAGCATTCATTGCTCTCAGACCGAAGGATCGCTCGTCGAACTCCCGCTCAGTTTTCGAATTCACAGTAGCGTCGAACTTCGCCATGAAAATGTCCGTGTCCAGGTTGTTCGTCTTCTTCCGCCCCGCGGCAGCATTGTGGGTGTGTACCAAGCAGAATTTCTTCTTGGCCTGTGCCAACACGTTTCGACGGATGTGCCAATGGCACAACATCTAGTCGGACTCGGGGAATACACTTTCGGTTGCGTTTGTGCATGCGAGGTCTCGATCGGTGAAGACGACTCTAGGCATAGGAACGCTCTGCTCCTGCATCAGCTCTTTTAGCTTGTTGAACGCCCAGACAAAGTCGGGCTCAGCTTCACCTGGCAACCAGACTTGAGCAAACGGGAGAATTGTGTTGAGCCCCGTGAGAATGATCGCATTGAGAAGCGGCATCCCATAGCGATTTGTTTTATATGTGCAGTCGACGATTAGAAGGTCCATGAACTCGCGAACCAACTTGGTAGTCGCTGGGTGTGCCCACATTAAATAAAGCAGCCTGTTTGACTCGGGATCGATGTCGAAGCTGAAATGGAATCCCTTGTCTCTCAGCATATCGAAAAGGGCTTCGTTGCTTGTTTTGTTTGCGAGTAACTTGGAACGACGAGCAGCTTTGGCGTTGGCGATGTCCTTCGGTATTGCGAGAGTGTTCTCGTAGCTCAGCAGCATGGTGGCGTAGATTCGAGACGTGGAAACACCCGCCATGACTTGCAGGTCGACAATGTCGGTGTTGGTGGCCTCTGTAGCTCGAAGACGACGAGCTTCGCGCTGACGGTGCGCGACGTGAATCCGAATGTCATCTGAGACTGGATAGTTGTGTGCATAGCTTCCATCTCGAGTGTGTGCGACTCGCCACGCGCCCGCAGGGTTAAGCGGGTCTACACCGACGATGCTAATGCGCATCGGGCATCCTGACCGTTTTGTCCGCCGCATCGGTCTTTTGCGATCTGCTTCAGCGATCTTCCTGGTGTTCTTTGGCTTCCCTGACTGATCGCAGGCAAATAGTCTGTAGCGAATTTCACCGTCGTCGTTGCGCTCCACCTTCTGCCTGGAGACATTGAACTTATGTGCTCTCGTCCAACAGTGAATGGCTGCTTCAGCAGCTTGCTCAGACGGATACTCCTCTTGTGGTGGTGCTTCAATATGGAACTGCGAAGTACTCGACCCTCCCTCCAATTTCTGTGTCTGCAGAAGCCCAAAATTTGAAGTGAATGAGCTTATCACCGGTAGCTTTAAATACACAACCCAGCTAAGTATATTCATCGACTACGTCCTTGACTACTGACCCTGATATATTCTGCTACGCCCAGACGTCCAGGATCTACTGGTGCCACTTCTTCAGCTTCTCGTTGTCGCGGTTCTCGTCCTCAACCGAGATCCCAGAGAAGTTGTTCTCAAAGATCTCCTTAAGCTTAGACAGGTAAGATTGAGATCTTCACACGCGAACGATCACTTTGAACACACTGACGAAGTCTCCCACTTACTCGAACGATCCGAACGGGTGATCGCCCGGCTGAAGGGTGAAGTTGGCGCACAGCGGGTTGGCAACAGCCGTGTCGCTGTACACGTCGCAGTCCGTCTCGGGCTTTATGGCGATCATGTAGTCGGCGTCCTCCGCCACCTTCGTGAGTCCGATCTCGGTGAACTTCTTGAGCTGCTTCACTTCAGGGACCGAGATGGTGCGGAACACTGCGTGAGGAAGAGCAGGACCGTCTCCTTGCCGGCCACGGAGCTCGGGTTCTTCACAACAGACATGTCAACCCTCTCCGTGATCGACGTCACGCTGGTGCGGCTCAGCGTTGAGGCGAAGTACTTGAACTCCGTGTATCTTAAGCCATGACCGAACTCCCACTGCATCGCACAGTAGTCACCCGACGCGCACTGCGTGCTTACGCGGTGGTTGTACGAGCTCGCAAGGCAACATGGCGTTGATCACGACGCGGACATTGTTGGACAGCTCACCAAGCAGACGCGGGCGGCCACCGACAAGCATGACGATGACCTTGGTGCCAGTCGATGCCAACTACGTGACGTACTTGATCTGTCCGGCAGACAGAACGAGGTCGTTGATATCGCCGTACGTCTTCTCCGCGTACGAGTGCTCGCCTATAACCGCGATGGTGGCTAGCCAGCCTCTTGGCCTGAGCGAGGTCGCTCTCGTTGTAGGTTCCGGTGTAGTTGAGTCCGTTGAAGTACGTCAGTGACGTAACGTCACCGTCTTGTTGGTGATGGCCTGGAATCCGTCCGTGACACTGACGAGCGACCAGCCTCCGGACTGGTAGCCGACGTTGTCGGCCGAGTGGCCCGTGAGGAAAAACATTGGCCGTCTCCGGGATCGGGAGCACGCTGTTGTCGTTCTGCAGCAGCACGATCGACTCGCGAGCCGAGTTCAGAACGGCGGCCGTGTCGTCGTCGTTGCCGACCTGGTCCACCTGGTCGTCACTGGCCACAGCGTTGGCGTACAGACCAAGCTGCAGTTTAAGCTTGACCACACGACGAGCAGACTCCTCGACGGGTCGTTCGCGCTAATCGCCTTGGTGGCGTTTATGAATCCGTAGTCGCTGCTGGCCATCGACATGACGATGAACGTGCGCTTGACGGACAGCGTGGCGGCTTCTTCGTCGTTGCGAACGAAGTGGCGGAACGTGTTGACGTGCCCGATCTCGACGAGGTCCGCGGTCGTACTGCTGCAGCTTGCCGTCGCCGAACACCTTCTTGGCGTGCGAATTGACCTTGAGCACGATGGCACCGGCCTCCTTCTCCTTACGAGTGGTGGGCAGCTCGAACGTCGTCTCGGCGGCGTCCGTGTTGGTCACCGTAAACTGCGTCTGGTCCAGCGCGTCGTCTCCGTCCTTGTCCAACTGGTAGAGCTTGTCGGGCCGCACGTTGCGGAAGAAGAACGTATCACTCCACACGCGCTCGAGCGTCCAGGCCACCTTCTTACCGGCCACCGCGATGAGCGCGTAGGCGTCACTGGAGGCAACGCGGCCCTTGAGCGCGGCCTTCATAGAGAAGTAGTTGCTGCCAACGATGTGCTGATTATAAAATAAGTATTTTATGGAAAAATGTAATTTATTACCAACTCGTTAGCGTTTTTTGGATCTTTTTAGTCTTTTGGGGCCGTGAAGTAAAAGGACTTACTTGGCGGTTCAGCCCCCCTTTCAGGGGGCTTCTGTGTCATCGCTGCGGGACTCGAACCCGGCTGTGCCGTACGGTTGGTACACCGCTAGACCACTCCACCAATGCCATCGTTTGTCAACGAATCTTAAATCTCCGATACTAATAATTGATGTGTGGTCCACTCTCTACGCCAATTCCTATTGGTTAAATAGATATACATGTATATAGTATCCATAAAACACCGATACAAAACTTTTTTTAATAATAAGCTTAACGTTAATACATGCATGGGCTAAACAATAGCCAATCTATAGTCCTGAAGCCAACGCATCTTGATGTGACCAGTGCCTCTCAGGCTGACCGACGTTCTTGGCAGATGCTTTCAGCGAAAGCGTAGCCCGTTACATGCTGCTCCTTCTGTGCACCGGTGCTCCGCTCTCGGTGCTCCTTAGCATCTCCCGGTACTACCCTCTCCTCATCGCTCGGGTTCTCTCCCCATATGAGACGGCGGGCGATGATATTAGAATCACTTGGCTCGGTGTGCGAGGCAAGAACGGCGTTGTTGATCTCGGCAGTTTCTTCGGCACTGGTTACGCCCATGCTGCTCGCGACGAAAGTAGCCACGATCAAGGCGAGAAAGAAGGCGAGACGCATTGTTGTTGGTCAAGGAGGTTCTTGATTGACCGTAGATTCCACTTGGTGACGCGAGTGAACCGGTAGTCTATTCCGCGCTGGAGAGCGAAAGCAGAAATGACACCGGCATTGATCTTCTTACCAAAACTGGCTTCATGTATACTCCGATGCACTCGTGCTTCTCCGGAAACAGCAAGCTGCTTCTCAACTCCTTCGACTGCATCTTCAATGGTGATCACTGCCGTATTCAACCCCACTTGAGCTGTAATCGGTTGTGCGCGTACAATCCCATTTATGATGCTACAGACTGTACCATCTTCAAATATCCTCCTGAAGCTGATAATAGCATATTTAAGCACGTAAATCCAGCAGTACCGGTACTAAGAATTCTCTGAAATTTATTTCAGAGCTAAGGAGGGATCCGAGTGGACGTCTTATTCTTCAAAAACATGATGACCTGGTAATTTATTGGTGATAGATGATATGAGTTTACAGAGTTTTCGTAGGAGAACCATGTAAGTACTCCACAGTTACTTTCATGAATCATAATACCCTCTGAATATGATAAATTACTGGGATGTGGCTTGTAACGTCCACCTCGAGTTTTGGAGGTTGCGCGAAGGGATCATTCGTTGCGCCCATAATAATTTAATATGTACGAGTTGCCTCCATATCAAACGCATACACTAATTTATTAATTTTTTTACTAAGAGCAACGCCAACGGTGCTCCTATATTCGCTTCTAAACCCATATTTGGCACTGAAAATATAATTGTGTTTTCCAACGGCATTCCAAAAGTGGAGGGTATCCCGCAGCACCTAATCAATTTTTTATCAAACACCCAGACCATTTGAATGTCGGTGATCAACCTGCAGTGCTTTCGAATACGAGGCACTCAAGTGACCAAAGTTCTACATGTGGTGGCGATGACACAAAAGAAGTCGTGGTGTAGTGTTCTCGGGTCTGAAGTCACGAAATTTCTATGACAGTCGATGCGGGGACCAACCCGCACGGAAATAGGGTCAAGTGTATTGATGTGTAGGTCACTTGACTAAATGAAAAGTGAGAGGCGTGGAGAGATCGTGAGTCTGGTAGTCACCAGCTCGTTCTCACCAAGACGCGCTCCCAGAGGTTCGGTCTGGCGTGAGCAGAGGCCACCTGCTCACGACGCAGCCCTGAAAATATACAACATGCAGTTGACCATACTAAATCCTAATGCAGCTCAGTCAGGCACTTCGTTGCCTTTCCGAGATATACAGAGATGCACCCATTGTTCACGTCTTGCAGCCGTCGGACACATCTGGGTCCACCTGTGATCAACACAGAAACTTCGTTCGGCGACTAGCTCTTCGCCAGTCGCCCGAACCGAATGTCTGTAGACTCGCCTCGCTCAGGAACTGCTGTAGCTGCGGCAACCAAGCTGAATACCTGGCGCCCACTACCCGTGGCAACCGAAAGAAAATAGAAACATCTTTCATTTAGAGCCGCTTTTAGCCATTTGGCTGCTTACAGGGGGGTCGGGGGTCCCTTCACATTATAAATCTGGAGAGGGGTCTGCAAGGGCAAACGTGCATTTTATGCCCACCTGAATGCTCAAATAATTCATCTGGTGCTGCGGGATACCCTCCAGTGTCCGCTATATTTGGGATCGTCCTTGAATCCTAAATTTTAGGCTAAATATGGGAGTGAAAATGGAGATGCCATGCTTCAAAACAAACATTCCCTTCAACTCAGCAGACGTCAAGATAGACCATGTCGGGCAAGTGTGGTGCAAAACTACAAGGTATCCGAGGACAAGACGTTGCGTCATAACTCCTTTAAGCGCGGTGTGCGACCATGAGGGTCGCGGCGTTTGTTGGCAGTGCGTCCTGGACGAGAACCAGGCATAAACCGGTCAGGCGAAGGGTCTAGTCAGCAAGCACGTGTTGAATACTGCGCACTCCTCTTCTTCATCCAGGAGATCCTGGACCCACTTCGCATGCTCTTGCTGAGCTTCGTTTATCTATACTGCAGCGATATAGCGGCAGTTTAGAACTGCCGCTACGGTGAGCGGCTGTCAGTGGCCTCTAAATTTCAATAGCTGTTGAAAGCAACTCTATATATAGAATATAATTGGGATCGCCGTTGGCGTCGCTCTAAGATATTGTCAATTCCGCTCAAATTTGCCAAAGCCGAGCTATTTCGATTCGTCGACCAAACCGCCGACGAATCGACCAGCGGCATTAATCGGTCAAAACAATCACTGCGTTCGATTTATAGCCTATCACGATAATTGCTGCAGGTAGTGTAGCCAATTTGGCAGTCGTTGCGATGATCGCGGAAGTGATTATATCACCATTGATAATGTAGGTCTGTCTACACCACTGAAAGCAAATGCTGACACCATTGTATAATACGCCGGAATATAACGTTTTTTCAGTACGGCAGCGCTAGAGTCTCATTTAAGAATTTACCCTCCAGGACGCAGATCGCGGCTCTTGCGTGGTCACCGGGCCAGATGAACGCCTAGTCGGCCCGAGAGGAAACCAATGCCCCCATTCGTACGTGTATTTGTTGAGGTTTAGACGGCTACCTACTCCTAGACGCGCACAGCTGTATCTTCGCCTACGGAACAGATAGCCATGGGTATACATGTCCACAGTAGGCTAGGCGCTAGCAAACTTTGTATGAGCATGTTGTATGATGCCAGGTTAGCGTAAAGCAAATGTGTTGTGCCATTGGGCTCGCGTAGATGTGGTAGATGTAGGTAGATATGCACGCATTGGAATGACCTTACATGGTGCAGAGGTTTCCTGGTGCGTGTGTAGTTTTTTACGAGTATTTTTAAATATTAGCTGATGATATTACTCAAAACAAACACTTCTGTTAGCCACTTCGCATATATGTTCAACGATGTCGAACTCTCTAATGACTTCATAAGCTGCGAAAGTGAGCCGTTACGAGGAGCGTAGCCTCAGCAAACCGGCTCATGGTGCCCCAAAGCACGGCTGGATCGTCTCCGCTAATACCGCGCGGCGCCTAGCATTCCAGCTAACGGACACTGCCGCAACTCGGATTTGGTTTTCGTTGTTTGGGGCGGGGGGGGGGGGGGAGGGGGATGCAGGCGGCTTTGTGCAGTCCCGAGTGCTGGCAGCACTTGACGGACTTCCAGTTGGCGGCACTTATGCATGGCGAGGGCTTGGCGACCACACAAATATAACGTTGTGGTAGACACAAACACATTCAAACGCTAACATCGATTTATGGGCGTGTATATCATAGGATGGTATCTAAAATGACCACCATTCCTACAGCAACATAAAAATGTTAGTGCAACATACGCCTTCAATGGTGTTGATGGACCTACAGTATCAATGGTGATTTAACCGGTGCCCTACCGGAGGCTCCATGTTTACGCTAATAAGCTCCCCGCCGCAATCTGCTTTCACTGTCAAACATAATATGTTTATCGACTTCGAAAGGTCTGTCGATTTGCCGGAGACCGATTCAAACGGCCGGGGTCGGAAATCTTGAGAAGAACACACAATACCAAGTACTGATAAGGTATGCTGCTGCTTCGTTCACGTGGTGCGTCCCTCCACCAAAGTGCATTTAGAAGTGGTTTGGGACTATACTTGCACTAGAAATACAGGTGACTGGCACGATGCAGATAATCAATGGTATGTGAATATGGGAAATGACATAACCTGCAGCCTTTCACAAATTCATGACAAACCTGCATCCGCCGCGATTTAACCTCATGGCCCCGCCCACCAACTTTTCTGCCGTAGGAACGAGGCAGCGATGCAGGTTTTGTCGTAACGATGCAGAATGGGATGCAGCTTTTGACGCGTGATTTCTGTCGTTTAGAAATGACATTAGATTCTGTTGTCGCCGCCAACGTTGCTTCCACCGTGAACCTTTCCATGCTAGCTGGTTCTACCTCATACACGACACAGGACTAAGGAACTCTTCATGCCCTGCTTAGCTTCCTTATTGATCGCTTCGAGCTCTCGTATGCAACCAAGCGCTTCTTTGACAAGTCTATCGCCCAGACACGACAGCCGTAGTAAATAACATTGCTCAGAAACGGCGAAGGTCGAAACTGCTGGCGTAAAAACGTGCATCAAACGACCTGCAGGTTTTGGCTAGAACAACGGGGGCTGGCTGCAGGTTTCGACACAGAAAGCTACCCCCTCCCCGACTGCAGGTTATGTCACGCAAATTGCAGGTTTTGTCATGAATTTGTGAGCGTCTGCAGGTTATTTCATTTCCCATGTGAACACGAATCACATCTTGGCAATGTGGTAAATTGAGCTTTATCATCGTCAAACGAAAAAAAGACGTTTCTTAGAGGCTCTAAAGAAGCTCTGAAATCTAGAAAGCTGTACTGTTTGTTTTCCACGATACTACATTTTCGCTCTACCAGCGCCAGTGGTTTTGCATCTATTCGTACATTTTAACCCCCCAAGCCCGAGGCGTCTGGCTTCCGCCCATTAACCGAATCCCTATACACGATACCATTTATCGGCAGGATGGGTATTGCTAGTCAACTCAAGATAATTTTTTATCGTGTCTTCAGTAAAGTCGGGACAGCACCCAAACCCTAGATGTTTGCCCGCTTGATGGTGGTGGCAGACGATTCTATTTAACCTTTACGACGGTTTTTTTGATGTCTGGTGGTTCACGGTCTTCTTCCATGACTAGATCCTTCTCCTCCTCGCTTTCTCATTCTGCTGGCTCGATACATCGGGCTTCACGGGGGACACCCCCCGAAGGGCACGTGGCTCAAACCGTTGATCAAGTCCAGGGTTTGACGGGTTGGTGTGCGCAAGATGTTTGCCCGCTTGATTAACGAGTATGTAGCTGACAACGTGTCCCTGAGGTACACGCTAACAAGTTTATCGTGTATGTTGAGGACAATGACTGTGCGATATCAGGCCAAGAACGGACCGCGCACTTTTCGATATTTAGACATGACTATCAGAGGGCGATCTTCACGCACGGCTCTCAAATCAAACATATTTAATTCAAGTCAATTACCCCTGCCTAGTCCTTGTCCGAGTCATCAATGGCGCGTGTACGCTGGCGTCTCAGCGGCGGGCTGACACTTGCCGAGTCGCCGCTGGACTGCTCACTCGAACCACCCTCTCCATTCTCTTCACTACCCGAAAGCGCGCCGGCTTCCGGGCACGCAGTTTGCGCTTGCGACGCGCTTGCGGGATCATTGTTCCGTCCTTCCAGTGCTTGTGCCATATCTCAAAGCATGATGTAGCTACCCCATTGCTCTGGTGCTTGACCTTATTGCACAGAAACACGCGGGATGCCGGGGCGTGCTTTGACGAATTCTTCAGCTTGCACGCCGAACAGTAGAATGTAGTTTCCCCGCCACGCGCCTGATCAGCACGCTTCAGCACTGAGCAAACTTTGCAGGCTCTTTGCCGGCGCTTCCAGGTCTCGTCCCCGTCGCCTTTACTCCACTCATCAGTTTGCATAGGCACATGGGCGGGTGCAGCTCGTTTGGTCTTCGTCGGTGTGGGATCAAGGCCTCGGTGGCGCAGTAGTCGAATCCAGTCACTCGATTAGAGCTGACAAAGCTCCAAATGTAACTGCTTCATGAAGCTGACGTGGGATACTTTGCTTTTCCCGTCGGCCGTGCGGCGAGCGTTGTAGATGATAAATGCATTGACGATTGCGAGGTCCATGAGGCCGAGAAACAATGACTTGTAGTACTTTTTGTAGCGTCTGGCAAGTTGAAGCGAGTACCTACAATATCTTACACGTTAGGATTGAGATATAAAATTGTATATACACGATAAGAGGACTTACCTTTGGAGGCGCAGCTGATCATGCACGTCGACCCCGCCCATGAACGTTTGGTAGTCTTTTACGAATCTCGGGCACATCACTTCTACTTGCTCACCAGAAGCTGGATCACGACGCACAATTCTGTCTAGCGAAGCACTTCCACCAGCAGCAAGAACGAAGACGCCTTGATTATCCCACCAGCGAGTTAATTTGATTATTGGGACTTGAATCAGCTCCGCCATGTCAAACGCGCCTTTTGCGATCAAATTCGGGCGCTTGCTCGACTCCTTTCGCCCATTCTTTTTCTTTTTAGGAAGAATGGCTTTACACAAGCCCTTCTTGTTTGTCATGGCGGTCCCCACACTGTAAAACCTCATAGTCAATAGCTGCATCGAGAGCATTACCGAGGTGTAGAATCGATCCGTCACGACAAGACAGAACTGGGAGGGGCCGTTCACTCCAAAGACTTGGCGCAGGTTCCGTACAACCGCTGCTGGTCCTGACTTGGTATCTGGTGGGGAGCTGCCGACGTGATTCTGCCGCTTTCTGCAGTACACTTCGAAGCTGTACCGGACACGATAAAGAAATTATGTTAGCATGTTTACTACACGATAAGCAAACTTTGGTGTAAAAAAAAAGCGAGCGTGCCCATTGGCACGCTCGCTTACGCTTACCGGATGCAGTACGCTGACTCAGAGCAACACAACATGAAGAGTTTCGTTCCCCAGAGATGGGGTTTATCCTTCATGAAAACCCGCATTTTGTTGAACGGCGAAGTCGACGGAAGCACCGCCTCGTCAAATGCCATCACAGCTGGCGGCACAAATTTTCTCTGGAAAGTCGCCTGTAAGGCGTCAATCATCGGGCGAAGATTCCACGCGCGGTCCCTAGTCGCTTGCACATTAGAGTTGCTACTAAAGTGCAGATTGCGGGAAATGTGACCAAATCGGTCTAGCTTCATGAATTGACCAAAGCAGCCGCGTGGGATGGCTCCCTCGTCCGTAGTCTTCCAGTGGTGAGCGAATTTCTCCTTGTTAGGGGCAATTGTCCGCGCGATAAGAAGTCCAAGAAAAATGCACATCTCTCGACCCGAAATGTCAGACGTCTTCTGCACATTCGACTTGATTTGTTCAGGTGTTGAGCTTGAAATGATGGTCGTCTTAGCTGCCGGGCTTGTTGTTTGACGTGTTGCGCTTCCACACGCGCATCCAGGTTTTCGTCAAAATAATCGTTGCTTGCCCACGCAATTTTTTCCAGTAGCTGCAGTGTCACGAAGCGTAAGAAGGCTCCAAGAGTCGTATTCGCTGCATTTAGAGCTCCCGCGGTAGGCCCGTGGACACCATCAAAGATGCCTGGATAATCTTCGTGCATCCAACCATCAGGCCGCATTTCATACGGCTCGTCCATGTAGGGGAGGGTGTCTGGAGGTTGTGCACAGTCCATCCGTTCTCATGCGTGTCGCCCAGTACTGATGCACGAACCACACCGCGGGAAACTGCATCGACACCGCCCACTGCGTCGGGCAATGCAGGATCAAAGAGAAGGTCCGATGCCGATGCTGCTTCATCATCCGAGCCAGGGTCAGGTTCAACCCAATCTAGATTGTCGTCATCGTCGTCGTAGACTGAATCCCCTTCGCACTCGCCGTCCGAATCCAGTGTAACGTAGTCGTTCGTGTCACTTGGTCCGCCGATGTTAGGATCTTCGTCAAAAACGTCTGATACAAGATACAAAAGACATGATTAGGTTTATAACGTGTATCATTAACGTGTATTAATACATGGTATACAGACCTGAAGCTGGACAAACAGTAGAAGCTTCGCTCTCCCTGGTTTCTTCTTCAGCTTGGGGCGAACACGAAGCTGCTTCAGCATTCTCTTCCGCTGCATCATTCCTGGAAGTACTCGACTCCTCATCGCTACTGACACCGTCAACTGCAGCGACGAAGTCGTTGCTCAGGTTGCGTTGGGCCGGTGGGTCTGAAGACTAGGCATAATACAAGCACAAACTTAGTTTCAAGCTAAACCAAAGTATAATTTCCATAGTCTTCTTACCGGTTGTGGGATGTTTGTCCGTCGTGCAGATTGCCTGCGCGCTTGAGTCGCATCCGTCATCGCTCATAACGTGTGGAGACGTAACGATAAGGTCACGACTTGGGCTGGGGGATTCAGGTGCTGCTGCACGGTTAGCATATATATCAGTATACTAATAGAAGTGCTCATCGTCAGCATAATCATACCTGAAGGGGTTGTCTTGCTACATTCGTCGGAGGCTTGGATCAGCTCTGGTGATTTAGCTGGCTCTGTAGGATACACGATATCATTAGCAGCGTAATGTGTATAAGACAAGACATCCATTCATACCTTTCGGTGCTTGCGCGCTGATATCGGGATTGTTCTGCACCTCGAGAGCTTGCGAGTACGCTTGCCGCTCATTCTTCTTTTGTTGTCGAAGCTCCTCTAACAGCATACAATACACGTTAGATTTTCCAACCAAATCATGTTCATGTACATTGACCGCACCGAGGTCCAGCCGATCCAAATACTTCATCAACTCGAGTTCGCCGACGAAGAAATCGTCACCGCGCACGCCCTTCTTTGACTTGCCCGGCTTGATGTAGAAGAAGTCGTTTGATAGCCCTACATGGGGCTTAGAGGTCCAGCCATCGCGCTTGAGCTCTCCAACGAGCCTGAAATGCCATATTCGTGGTTGAATCTGGGCTTGACGCGCGCGGGGGGAGATTCTCAAATGAACCACAAATTAGTGGTGTAGAAGAACACCTCCAATCTCCAATATGAATATGTGTCCCACACAAACGCCTACAAGACATTATATTCTGAAAAAAACAAAAATCGACATGCTTGCGCGCCTATGCACTTGTGTGCAGGCAAGATGGGATGAACCTACCCATTTTTGACGTAAACGTTGTATGGTCCTATACAAAACGAAGTATAAAAATACCTAACGTGTCTGATACAACATCAACGAATTTCGGTGATGTGTCTGATACAACGTCTCGGGTTTGGGGGGTTAATTTATCTTTTCGTACATTTTAATGTACGAAGAGATGTAAAACCACTGGCGATGGTAGAGAGAAATGTAGTATAGTAAGCAGAGGGGATTTGGATTGGAGCTCGCCGGGGTGAGCAGCGAGCAGGCGGAGAGCAGAAGGCGGCGCAAGGAGGCAGCAGCGAGGATGGCGAAGACCTGTGCGGCGGTGCGGACGAATATGGCGAGGACGGCGACGAGGACAGCGTGGACAGCGGCGGCGAAGAGGACCAAGGCGGCGGCGGGTGCTGACGGGTCAGTGATTCGGGTTGACCCGCCCGCACGACGAAGACCCAGCAGTAGAAGATCGCAAGGTAGCGAAAGGGCGCTGCAGGAGGGACGACCAAGACTGCCGGACGGAAGAAGGTCAAGGACGACTGAAGGGCGACGCCGGAAGAGCAACGAGCGGCTCTAAGCGGCCGTGAAGAGTCGGCGGTGAACCCACCAGGCGCGGATACATGTGTATGGTAGGGCTCACTTTAAGATTGGACGTGCAGCGAACAGCACGGACAAGACGCTAAGTGACAGGCATTGTTACTAAAGCTAAATACAGACGCAGTCTATCGGTAGTGCTAGTTCTAAGTGTGGCCCTCGAGTACCTGGTGAAACGGGTATCTGCAGCCCCGTGAGACCGCCGGTATCAGCAGCCCGCGACGCAGGAGGAGAGAAAGAGCAAGAGAGGGTCGTTTAGCCCCCGGTTGTTTAGCCCCCATCACTCTCCCCTGGCGGAGACTCGAGAGGTATCGAGGGTCCGACCTCTTTTGTGCGAGCAAGGACAAGTCGGCTGCTAGTGGCCGTGTGCATTGGTAGGTTAGACGAGTAGGAGGTGACTAGCAGCCGTAGCCCCCAGACACCGTCTTGCGGCCGAAGACAGGACTGGCGCAGCGCACAAGAGCGGTGGAACGAACACGACCGCTTACTTGGTGGTCTACATACAGGGGCCTTCCAACACGGTTGGTTTCCTAAGCTGACGACGGAAGCCTTCACGAGGTTGGTCCAGTGGTGAGAACCCAGAGCTGAGCAGTGAAGAGTGAGTGATGACGTGGCGAGAGAGAAGGTGAAGGCAGAGTGAGGGAGAAGGTGAAGGAGATGTGAAGAGAGGAAGGAGGAAGCAGCACAAGCAGAAACGAGGTGTATTGAGTGGAATACGGCACGCAGACCGACGACCATGGCAGCAGGAAGCCGAAGCGGAGCTCTGCAGCCCAGCACGCCGACGACACGGGCTTCAACCCGGGTAGCGACACGCGCGTCGACGGCGAGGGGCAGCACGCCGAGACCGAAGAGGCGGCTGACGACTCGAAGCCGGCTACGCTTGAACCAGAACGATGACGACGAAGAAGGAGACGAAGTCTTAGTCAGCAGCGGAGTCATGATTGCCGCGGCTGACCACGACACAGACAGCGGACACAGCGACGAAGGCGACAGCCCCGACAACAACGAGGACGATGGTGGAAACGGAGACCGAGGCGGAGCAGGGCAGCAGCCACGCTCCAGGCACGCGCCATCCCCGTCCAACCAAAGAGAGAGGGGCGCAGGAGGACGGACGCCTTACGGCGCCCGAGCGCAGTCGAACCAGCACGAAGTGATAGGTGGCGGGGACGACGTGCTTGAGTCGATGAGTTGGTGGGGAGCACTCACCCCCGGGCAGCAGCGGTCGATGATGAAACGCTTCATCGGGCAGCCAGCGGCAATGCCAACCGCGGTACCACCGCTAGATCCTGTGCGCAGACACAAGCGCAAGAAGCTGTGGATTGACGACTTCCGGGGCACGGCGGACGAGTCGGTGGAAGCATGGCTCACCATCGTCCCCCAGGAAGTCCAGCGGCAACTGGCAAAGTCTGGACGTCGGAAGAGCTGTATTACGGCGCAACAGCTCACCTAAAAGGCGCAGCCAGCAAGTGGTTGATCGGTATTAGCGGGACGTTCGACAGCAGTGAGCGGACATTCAAATAACTTACCCGGAAGGTGTGGAGGCGGGCGGCGCAACAACACATGGCAGATCCAGCAACGGCTCGCCAAGCGAGTTCAACAGCCTGGGGAACGCCTCAGCGACTTCGCAGACAGCCTAACAGACACTGGGTTCGGAAAGAGAGTGTTAGCTGAGTCATACGTGGAAGCATTTTTGAACGGCATCAACAATGAAGTCACGGCGACGCAAGTATGTACCGCAGAGCCACAGACGCTGGAGGAGGCCGTGTAGTTTGCGGTCGACAAGTGTGGCGAATACGGCGAAGGCAGGAAGATCACTGGCTGGCGGGTAGCGAAGAAGCGGTACCGTGAAGACCGGGAGCTGGCGGAGGACGAGAACGCAGCAGCCGGCAGGAACAAGAAGTCGAAGACGGCCTTAGTCGACCAGATCGACTGGAGTAGGCTTGGACTCGGGTTCGGCGGAGGAGCTGACGTTCCACCGAGCTTTGACACGTCGGGCAAAGCGGTGAGTGGGTTGGCCAAGGCCTCAGCCAAGGGCCCTCTGTCTCTCGCCGCGCTGCAGGCGCTAATGATTGCCGCCAAGATGGGCGACTCAGGAAGCAAGCCGGCAGCCAATAGGCCGAAGGCATCGAAGGTCCAGAAGACCGAAGAAAGTGCAGCAGCCACTGTCTCTCTGGTAGTCCGTGTATGATCGGGCAACCAGCAAGACGGGGGCGAAGAAGCGAAGGCGTACTTCACAAGCGGCGGACGCGGCGGCGGTGGCCACAACAACTACGGCGGCGGTCGAGGCGGAGGCGGCTATAATAATGGCGGCGGTCTTGGAAGCGGAGGCGGTGGCTACGGTGGTGGACGTGGCTACGCAGGCGGGCGTGGAGCTGGACGCGGAGATCAAGGGCTGAGCGACTTCGGCCCCGGCGACTACAAGCCGATTGCGCAGCGGAAGGCTGAGTCGCCGTGCAGCTACTGTGGCCAGTACGGTCATTGGTGGCGTGAGTGCCCAATGAGGCACACGAAGATGGCGAAGGTGGAGAGCAAGCAGGCCGAGAAGCCGGTGGCGGGCGAGTCCACGAGCGGGCCGACACCAGCACCGGCGGCGGGAAACGGGCAGCGACAGTAGATGGGGGGACTGTACTGTCGCCAGGAAGAGCTCACCCCCAGGACAACGAGAGCTCGGTCACGAAGGAGGAGAAGGTGCTGTCGGAGGCGCCGATGTGAGGCGGTGATACCACGGACGAGACGGCGGCGACGGACGGCACCGAGGAGACGGCGGCGACCGACGACAACAACAAGTCGGTGGCGATCGATGTCACCGGCAAGCCGACGATGATTACCTGCGGGGCTACAAGGGGGAGAGTGGCGGCGGCGACAGCATTAGTGGATCAGCCAAGGGGAAGAGTGGAGAACTGGAAGGCGGAGGCGGAGTGCAAATGCCGCAGAGTGGCGGAGATGAAGGTGGAGTGGAAGAACGGGGCCGAGTAATTCGATGCAAACACCCGGTAGAGGAGCTTACGGCGTATGCGCGTATGAGCGCAGTGCCGGTGGATATGGCGGAGCACGCGAGTGTCGAAACCGAGGCGGAGGATGCGAAAAGCGAGAAGAAGCTTCGCGCGGGCCTGACGCACCCGACTGTGTTGCTCAGGGGGGGGGGTGTGGCACACCAGCAGCCCGACGACGACAGCGTCGGACGGAAGCTGAACTGGCTGCGGTTCAACACGTCCTCGTGGTCGAGCTACGAGAACGCCAACAGGAACGGACCAGAGTCCTGAGGGCTATGGCCCAGCAGGCGATTGGAAGAGTGCAGCGGCAGCAGGTGGCGGTCGAGACTCGCCGTCAGGAGGTGCGCAGCGTCATCGGCGCAGTGAAGAAGCTGGAGGTGGCGGCAATGCAAACCAGCCTGCCGCCCCAGCCGAAGAGTAATGGACATGGCGACAAGTTGGCCGCACACAGCAAGGAGAAGCGGTCGACCCAGGAGCCGGAAGTGACGACGAGGCGGCCAAGGACCGACGCATTGCAAGCTGAGTGGTTGGCGTGCGAACGCCAATGGCTCGACTCGTTGCCGGTAGTGTTGGCGGAGGAGGGAACGCTGGCTGAAATGCGGGCAGCGCGGAAACGCGCCGTGAAGGCAGTGAAGAAGTACAAAGTGGTGAGGCGGGCGTATCGGCTGCAACGCCGACGTCAGCAGGAAGAGCAGCGGAAGGCGGTGAGTGTGGAGGTGCAGCAGACGAAAGACAAGAAGTGTAGTCGCCAGAAGATGGGCGGCTACACCTATGCGAAGCAGGGCAACTATGACGACGCGGAATTGGTACCGGAGGATGGCGGCAAGACGCGGCGAGAAGCGCCGCTGCGGTCAGCAGGGGCAGGCGAGCCCAACTGTCTACCGACAGCACTGCTGGCGTTCACGAGACGCCACACGCAGGAAGTAGTTGTGCTCAGTACATCGTGGCAGGCTGTGAACTGCGCAAATACGGGCGGTGCCTCACGAGAGACGCCCCCATTGATGTAGTGGTTGGTTTTGGAGGCGGGCGGTCGCGCGTACTCGGCGTGTGACGATTCCTGGGCACGACCCAGTACCAGTAGCGTGTGACGATTGACGTGTTGGTGGTCGAAGGCCAAGGAAGCGAGTTCGTCGTCGGGGAAGACTGGATGGTCGAAAGGCAGACCAAGATGGACTTCGGAGCCCGGGAATTGAAGTACTGTGACAGTGACGGACGGAAAGTTATCCTTCTTTTCATGTGTCACGGTGTGACGACTCTGCAGAGCAGCGGCAGGCCACCGTGCGGCTGGCTAAGACCATTAACATTGCAACTAATACGCAGAGCGTAGTGCCGGTGATGGTCGATGCGGCGGATTGCACAACCGGCATTTTCGTGCCGAAAGCCGGCTGCAAGCGGCATTTGCTGGTGGTACCGACGCTGGACACGGTGCAGGACGGCATGGTGCGAGTGGCGGTCCTAAATATCGAGGGCAGACGCGAGAAGTTGCCGGCGAGAGCAGCTTTGGGGACGTGGGTGCCCACATAAGACACTACGAAACTTTTAGAGATGAATGGTGAGCTCGAAAGGGCTAGAGTGGCGAAGTGGGTCTCAACATTGCGGAAGGAGGACGCTGCACCGCTGACCAACGAGGCCAGCTTGCAGATTGGCGACATGGAGCCGAAGGACAAGGACTTGTTCATCGATCTGCTGCGCCAGTACGCAGAGATAATTGAAAAGAAGGAGGAATGTCCTCCTTTGGCGAAAGTAAAAGTGCAGCACCACATCAATACGGGCGACGCTGCGCCCATCATGCTGCGCAGACGGCTGCATGCCGTGTCTGAAAATGCAATTATCGACAAAGAAGTCGACGAGATGCTAAGAGATGAAGTCATAGAAGAAGGAGAGGGCGCGTGGGGTTTTCCAGTGGTTTTGGTACGGAAGAAAGACGGAAGTGTGCGTTTTTGTATTGATTACCGAGCCCTCAATGCAGTCACGATCAAAGACGTGTACCCTTTTCCTAGAGTGGGTGAAACCCTCGAAGCGCTGTACGGTTCGAGACGATTTGCTAGCCTGGATCTACATGCCGGGTATTGGCAACTTGGAGTCGCGGAAGAAGACAAAGCCAATACGGCCTTCACTACGCGTAGAGGGCTATTTCAATTTCGACGCATGTCATTTGGCCTATGCAATGCACCAAGTACCTTGCAACGACTAATGGATTGCATGTTAAGGGGTCTTACGTGGGTCTGCTGTCTAGTCTAGCTAGATGACGTGGTGATATTCTCACAGGGTACGGTCGCACGACACGTCGTAGAATTGGCAGTAGTGTTGGAACTGCTGGCGGAGGCGAGACTCAGCCTGAAGGCAACCAAGTGTTCGTTTGCCTCAACGAGAATGGAATACTTAGGACACGAATTGACGACGGCCGGCGTCCAGCCGACTGATCGACTGGTAAAAGCTATTGTTGAGTTTCCTACGCCTACCGACGATGCCCAAGTACGACGTTTTGTCGCACTAGCCGGTTATTACAGGCGGTTCGTACCCGAGTTCGGGACGAAGCTGTCTCCGCTGACGCGCTTGTTGCGCAAAATGAGTAAATGGGAATGGGGAGCAGCGCAGAAAGAGGCGTTCACGTGGGCGAAGGCTTGGCTGAGTACCAAGCCTGTACTAATCTCCCCTGACTACAGCTTGCCCTTCAAGCTCACGACAGACGCTTCAAAGGTAGGATTTATCACAAGATCAGGGGCGAGGTGACCAGCCTGTCGCCTACGTCTCTAAGGTGACCTGTCCGGCGGTGTCGAAGTACACCATCTCAGAATTGGAATGCTTAGCGGTGGTGTGGGCTGTGAGGCTTTTCAGGCCACATCTCTATGGTCGTAGGTTCACCATCAGCACGGATCACGTGGCGTTAAAATGGTTGATGACGGCTAAAGAGCCAGCCGGGCATCTACACAGGTGGGCATTGACACTTCAAGAATATGACTTTGATATTATTTACGGGCCGGGCAAAGAAAATTGTGTCGCTGGCGCATTATCGAGAGGGCCGGCAGAGCCTACTGATTTGATTGGCGAAGTAGGGCAGGAAGGTGGGGCCGAAGATGAGCCTGCCATACGGCGACGGCGCCAAGACGATGTAGTGCAACTTGATGAACCGGCGCAGCAGCCGGACGGCTCTCAGTCGAGTAGCCTGGTGGTGGAAAGAGCTCTGAGTAGCCAGGTGGGCTCCGACGACGAGTCTGTGCGTGCAAATGCGGTGGCCAAGCCGGTCACCGCTGAGGTGAAGTTGCTGGCTGACGCCCAGCGAGTCATGAGGACGGGGAAGCAGGAACTAGCGCAACTAGCCGTGCAGCGGCTACGAGTGGATGCTACGACTACTGAGCAGACACTGCCTGCTGACACAGCCGCAGCAACACAATGCCTGCAGTCGGGCGATGTAGTGGCAGCCGACGTCGATCGGGAAGCCGAATACGTAGTTCGCGCAGTTAGCGTGCAGCGAGTGGAAGCTGCCGAAATGGGGGTCGTGCAATTTACGGACGATGATATCCGTCGAGAACACCAGCATTCGGTCATGGTGAGGGCTCTGAAGGAACGGGGCTCTTACCAGGACCAGTGGGTGTTTACAGATGAGGCGGGGTTGATTAATATTGAGACGGAAGAGGGCGAGGCCCGGGTGATTCTGCCGGCTGTCTACTGGGCGCTGGCCTTCAAGGAAGCCCACGACAGTATCTGGGCGGGACACTTGCGTGGACCTTAGACCTTTGAGCGAGTGTGGCAATTGTATTGGTGGCCGAAGATGCATGAGGCGGTGCACCACTGGGTTTCGGCGTACCAAGACTGCGGGTCACGCAAAGCACCCGAAGGCAGTGGTGCCGCCTCTACGAAGTGGCGCGGTGTGTGACCGCTGGGGCATCGACGTCACCGGGCCATTACCGGTGACCGCGAACGGCCACCGCTATGTCATTGCGGCGGTGGAATACACTACTCTACTACGCTGTGGCAGCCGCAGTGCCCAAGCACACGGCTAAATCGATTGCTAGGTTTCTAATGGATAAAGTGGTGCTCGTGTACGGGCCCATGAGAGATAATGATGGACGAGGCCATGGAATTTAGCAGCAAGGATACGGGCGAGTTGCTGGACCTGCTGCAAGTGAAGCAGTCCACGCCCGTACCCTACAGACCGAAGTAACTGGGCCTGGTGGAAAGGTTTCATAGAACATGGAAATATATCGTTAACTTGTACGTGGATGAAAACCAAGATGACTGGGATGATTTCTTACCTTGTGCGCTCTACGCGTACAATTCCTCGAAGCACGCAACTCACGGGTATCAACCCAATGAGCTCATGATGGGGCGTAAGTTGAGGACTCCTGCAGAGCTGCTGCGGAGAAATCGACTGGCGCACCCGCACCGCACGCTAGATGCCTACCATGAAGTGCTACTTTAAGATTTAGAGACTGCAAATGAGTTGGCGGCCCTTGCTTTGCAGAAAGAGCAAGCACGCCAAACTATGTACTACAATCAGCGCAATGTAAGGAGCCGCAGTGACTACAGACCGGGGCAGCTAGTGTGGATGTATCAACCCGCCAGAGGGTCGAAAATTCGGCTGATTCGGCAGCATCACCAGGTTGACTGTTTTGTGCGAGCAATGTAATGGGGCCAGGATTGGCTAGTGTCCTTTTCAAGGAAAATGGATGTTCTCTGGTGTGGACCACACCGGCCGATGTGACCCACAAGACTTGAGTGTCACACACCACGATGGGTACTGTGTACTTAGATAGGATATTCTCTTTACCTTCACCAACTACTATGTTAAGTTAGGTCGGTCGTACTTAACCCTATTGCGATGTATTTTGACTTGATTTCAGTATGGTACCCCTCCATACAATAATCGCAAAACATGCCTAGATACACTGTTTTACCCCGCTTCCCGCAACTAAAACCATAACATAAGGGAGGTTTTGGAGGAAGACAGTTCCAGCTCAAACGTAAAACATGGCTAGATGCCATGTTTTAGAGCGCTTTCCGCAAGTTGCTTTGATTGGTAGAAACATGATTCCTTTAAGCCAGTATTCAAATCTGGGGATAGCTCGCTGAATATATTACGAAAAATAGTAAGAATATTGATCTTTGCTGTGTAAAAACAAGGTTGATCCTCGCTTGTCCCTGATTATATCCTAGTAGTAATTTCGAAAAGGTACCTTGTTTTGCTGAACATGGTCATGTGGCTGGTTTTAAGCGCCATCCCTCGCAATAGGGTTAAGGACGACGACGCACGGGAGCCAACCGCTGAGGAAGATCGCCATTTAGACAGGGATTCAGTATGCAGATAGAAAGCAGTAGATAAAACTTTATGAGTGTTATTAATACAAGCCAGTTTAACTCTAACCTACAAGTGTGCAAGTCTCTTTAAGTACTCGGTACTAAAGAGGACCGATAAGGCAGGCCCTTTTGCACAAGCAACAACAGAGACGCCAGGCGACTGTTGTGGTTAGGGTGTTACGCTTCCTCCTAGCTATTGTGCATGTGACCCCCGTCACACCTGGTAGCACTTGTAGTCAATCCCGGGACCGACGCGGATCTCTACAATCAGGGTCTCTTTGAGTATGGAAGACTCAGGGAGTCGGCTGCCGGCGCGGTAGGACTTTCCTCACCTCTCCGATGCCCATTAGGCTATGCTGGAGAAGATGATCAGCCTCCTGGGCGAGGCAGCCTTCGCTGGATTTCCCAACCTTCCTGCTGAGCAGCAAAGGGTACGCGTTGAATGCTTCGACAAGTACGAGTCGTCGCCGATTGCTCACGTGAGCGCTGCAGCGCAGGAAGCCGCTCGTGCGACGATGCGAGCTGAGGCACAGAGTGCGGCACAAGCGTCCGCCACGAATACGGCCTCATTCGCTGCGTGTCCAACCACGACGAAGCCCGTCAAGATGTCGGTTCCGACGTTCGACGGCAAAGACTCAGATAGTCTTGTGTTCTGGGTTCGCGAGATCGAGATCGCGCTGAGCGCTGGTTAGAACTACGACGCGCGAGCTCAGGTAGCGTTTGCGCTGTCCAACCTTGGAGGGCGCGCACGCGCATGGGCCATGGCCCGTAAGACGGCGACGCCGGGGTACTTTACCTCCTGGTCGTTCATGGAACAAGAGCTACGCTCCACCTTCCTCCTTGCCAATGTGGCATACCGCCACCGCTCCAGTTTCTTGCGGTGCAAGCGGTCGCTTCAAGAATACGTCATGGAGCTCCACAACCTCGATGCCGCCATGGCCGGCCCACCCCTCTCTGAGGACGTCAAGGTGACGGTCTTCATGGACGGTGTCCGCACGGGTCCGGTTCAGACGGAGCTCTTCCGGCGTCAGCCGAAGACCTTCAATGAGGCGGTCCACATCGCTATGTTGGTGGACCACTGCGTGCGCTCAGCGCAAGGGCACACCCCTCACGTCGAAGCAAGTGAGGGTCCCACTCCGATTGAGATCTCTCTTGCCGAGTCGGCGCGCTTCCAGCGGACCCAACGGGCGAGTGGTTGCTGTTTCGGTTGTAACCAACCTGGTCACTTCCGTCGGAACTGCCCCACCAACCCATGGAAGGTGCCACTCGACAAGAAGTATGCGGCGCGTCCGGCTCTCAACAGCCTCGAGGCGACGGAGTCGGAAAACGGCGACTCCCAGTAGGGGCGGGACGCCCTGCTGGGAGACTTCGCTCCTCTTCGAGGAAGGTGAGTCCCTCACCAGCCTCTCCAAAGGAGCAAGTCCCTGGGACGACACTTCTGTGTCTCTTCGTGGCCGCCGCGCTGTCTAACCTCGTGGTCATCACTGCCAGCGTAAAAGGGTATCCGGAACCGATGACGGCCCTGATCGATTCAGGGGCGTCGTTTAACTGACGAAAGCCAGTATGGCTAGGAACAGTGCCATTGAATGCTAATGCTTTAGAAGCTTCTAAGAGAAATACCAATGTATCTGTTCGCTTAGCGACTGGTTCCATCGTGTCTACACGCAAGGTTACCATAACCTTAAGCGTGAAGTTTGATGAGTTCAATTCGGTCGAACCGTTCATTGTCTTGGACATGGATGATCGGTACGATCTTATCCTCGGCATGCCTTGGTTTGCTAAGCACGAGACGTGGATAGACTGGCGTAGTCGCACCATTGGTGCCAGCCACAACCCCCTCGCGGACAGAGCCCTGGCAAGTCATGTCCCCTCCTCTTCCCGAGACGGGTTTGTGCATGAGCACCGTGTGCCACGCGACGAACGGCAGTTTGCCGGCACTTCGGAAGTGTTGGAATTGCCCATGGTATTGCCTCCACGAGCGCGGGAGCTCGAGGTAGGTTGTGGAGAAGATCCGCAGGATCCTAGTACCTCTCCGGGTAGAGGACAGGGTTCTGCAGTTGGCAACCGAGTTGCACTTGCCCAAGGGACAGTGAAGACTCAAGGCGCGGACGCTGCAACAGCTCGCGCAGGAATGAGTGGTAGCGTCCGAGCTCCCCCTACGCAAAGCGTGGTGGCTGAATCAGCCCACGTCGAGAAAGGCGCTGGAGTTGTTGCTCGCGCAAACAAGAGTAGTCGAGGCACTACGCAAGGCGTTGTAGCTGGTTCAGCTCACACGACGAAAGGCGCTAGAGTTGGGGCTCGCGCAACCACGAGTGGTCGAGCAGGGACTCCCACTTTCAAGGACAACAAGAGCGACACGGTCACGAGCACGCCCAAGGCAGAGGCGTCTAGCCGCGATGCGGATTCCGCGGCTGAGGACAAGGTTCCTCAAGTGTTCGACGTCTTCACGGGCGAACCCAAGGTGGGGGAGGTGTTGACTCCGTTACTCACAGTAGCAGAGCTACTTGAGCTGGAGGAGATTTCGTATGTCGAGTTTATGGACTCTCTCAAGGCGGGAGAGTTGGCAGAAGTGGTTCTGCGTCGCCCAGAGGGTAGCTCCCTAGAGCTCAACTCATCGTCGGTCATGGACCCCGAGGTGTTAGAAGACGAACGAACCTCTAAGAGGCAGACGCGGTATGGCGCTGCCATTCTAAAGGACCCTTCGGATCCGCATTACGCCCTTCTGAAGGAGTTTTCGGATGTCGTTAGCGACGACCCTCCTTCGGTCCTTCGTCCGGATCGGGGCGTGAGGCATGAGATTGATCTCGTACCAGGTACTAAGTACTGTACCACGCGGCAGTGGCCGCTTCCGAAGGAACAGGTCGATGTAATCGACGCCTTCTTTGCGGCAAAGCACGCCGCTGGCATGGTTCGTGAGTCCAAGTCGCCACACTCGTCCCCGACGTTCTGTGTGTGCAAACCCAATGGGAAGTGGCGCATGGTGCACGCGTTCAACAAGTTGAACGCGGCAACCATTCCGGCGTCGACGCCTATTCCTAGGAAGGACGTGTTGCAGATCAACATGGCAGGCTGTATAATATTTAGCGCACTCGACATGGTCGATGGCTACTATCAGCTGCTGATGCGTGAGTCGGACATTCCACTTACGGCTGTGAGCACTCCCAGAGGGATGTTGTGGGAATGGTTGGTCATGCCCCAGGGGCTGTCCAACGCCCCGCCACATTCAATCGGCTCGTAACGCAACTCTTCAGGCCGATGCGGCAGTTCGTACAGACGTACTTCGAGGATATCTTTGTGCACAGTCGTGCCTCAGAAGGGAAGACGGCCGTCGAAGACCATCTTGGCCACCTCCGTGAGGTTCTCTTGTGCATGCGCGAGAATCGCCTTTATGCGAACATCAACAAGTGTATCTTCGGAGCCGAAGATATCCTCTTTTCTTTGGGAAGGACGGTGTCCGTGCGGACCCGGAGAAGGTGTGCGCCATTGCACAGTGCCGGTGCCCGTCTCGCAGTAGGGCCTGTGTAACTGGCTCGGCCTGGCCAACTACTTGCACAAGTATAGCGCCAATTACGCCGAGATGGCACGGCCTCTAACGAATCTTCTGAAGAATGATGCCGTGTGGTCCTGGACCTCTGAGGCTCAACAGGCTTTTAAAGCTATCAAGAGCAGCCTCCAGAGCGCTCCGATCCTGGCGCTGCCCGACGAGTAGCGCCCTTTCAGCGTGGTACGCGATGCATCCGACTTTGCCATTGGCTGTGCCCTGCTGCAGGTAGATGCCGAAGGCAGGGAAAGAGTAGTGTCTTTCCAGTCTCGCCAATTGAAGGCAGCGGAAAAGAGCTACACTGTCTAGGACAAGGAATTCTTGGCGAAGAAGAAGGCCTTGGTCAAGTTTCGGGTGCACCTGTTAGGTCAAAAACCCTTTGTGATCTATACAGATCATGCCTCGTTGAGGGCGGCGACGTCGTCGCCTCACCTCTCTCAGCGCATGACGCGGTGGCTTTCATTCTTCGCTGAATACAACTTCACGGTGGAGTACAAACCGGGAAAGCAGAATGTCCTAGCAGTCGCGCTCTCCCGGCGGCCAGATTACGAGTTGGCACATCTGGCCTACCTTGAGTCACCGCTCTATGAGCTTATTCGCGAGGCGTATGCCGGCGACGACGACCTTGCAGGCCTAGCGGAGGCGCTGAGAGCTCCAAACAAGGTCGTCGAGCTCACGGCGCGACAACGCTGACGTCTGCACCGCTACTCAGTAGTGGAGGTTTGCTCTACTACCAAGTAGACGGGGGCGATGAGCATCACATTGTCGTTCCAAACGACGAGGACCTGCGTCATCGTGTCCTCTATGAGGCTCATGACACACCACTCAGCGGTCACCTTGGGTGGGAGAAGACGTACACGTATGTGGCCTGCAACTTCTGGTGGTCCCACGTGTATAAATGGGTACGTACGTACGTACAGACATGTGAGACGTGTCAGTGCGTCAAGCCTGCGCCCTCGGCGTCCGCTCCTTTGATGAGCTTGCCGGTGCCGGCGGATTGCTGGCGCTCCGTGAGCATGGACTTCATCTTCGAGCTCCCAGCTGACGTGCGTGGCCACACTGGCATATTGGTCTTTGTGTGCCGCCTTAGTAAGATGGTGCGGTTGGCCGCTGTGCGGAAGAGTGTGACTGCACCGCAGACGGCTCAGCTCTTTGTGGACAATGTCTTTCGCCACCACGGCCACCCCGAGGTGACAGGGATCCAAGACTTGTGTCCCACTTCTGGCAGCACCTCTTCCGCCTTTTAGGCACGAGGTTGGACATGTCCACAGCGGACCACCACCAGACCGATGGTCAGACTGAGCGGGTGAATCGTGTTCTGGAGGACATTCTTCGCATTGTCTGCGCAGCAGAGCCCACGAAGGTGAGTACGCTTCTTCCACAAGTGGAGTTTGCGCTCAACAATGCCGTGCATTCATCCACGGGCTTCACTCCGTTCTACATGAACGGACTGCGGCACCCGCGTACGCCGCTGACGTTGCCCCCGGCCTCGAGTTTGTGCTAATGCCGACGGCCCAAGGGGCCTTAAAGGCCTCCGAGCGTCCGTCAAACGGAACCTGCTCTCGTTTATCGAGACCGGTGACGCTGTCAGACAGTACGTCCGTGACGCCATGGCGGCCCCCAAAACACGCAGAAGGAGCAAAGTGATCGCCAGGGGCGTAAGAACACACAGGTGTTCAAGCTGGGAGACCAAGTCTTATTGAATGCTAAGAACCTTCCTACTCAGGCGGTCTCCGCTATGGGCAGCACCAAGCTGCGACCTCGCTTTGTGGGGCCGTTCACGGTCATAGGGGTCCACGGCCACGCCTACACGCTGGACCTGCCATCGTCCATTGCCACGCATCCGACGTTCTACGTTGGCTTGCTCAAGCCCTATCAGCCGACGGAGGCTGTTGAGCTTGGGGGGCCGACTGAGTCGCAGAGTATAGCTGGAAGGCGTTCGCCATCATCCGAACGAGCTCTTCCGAGGGAAGCGGAGAAGGAACAGGAGCCGGAGCAGGAGCACGAGCCGCTACGCGGCGTGCCTCTTGGGCCTCCAAACTCCCCACGCGGTCGTACAGGGTACGAATCCAGTCAAGGTGCCGATCCAAGATCTGGCGCACCGATGCATCGCTCTCCTCGCTTTGCGAACATCGGGTCCGCAAGCGGTCAACGTCGTCACCAAGCTGCCGAGGCAGATCCCAGACGCGGTCCCGCAGACAGTCTAAGTCCTGTCGGACACCCTGCAGCTTCTCCAGGCGGGCCTCCGCATCTTGGACGCGAGCGCGGAGCGCCACCATCTCGGTCCGCTGGCCATCCAGCAGTCGCTGACAAGACTCCACCCCGGAGAGAAGGCTCCCCAGGTCTGGACGTGAGCCAGGCGAACGACGCTGAGCGTCTGGGTCGGACACCACTCCCGCCGCGGGCTCCGCCACCTCTGCTGGGTAATGAGGGCGTCCTTAACTACCATGTCGAGAAGCTACTGAAGCGCCGCGGGCGTAGTGGTCAGTACCAGTACCTGGTGAAGTGTCGTGGCTACCCGAGTAGTCGAAACTCGTGGGAGCCTGGGGCTCGCCTCGATGAGGACTGCGCCGACCTCGTGGCCGCTTTTGAAAGTGCCCACGGACCTGGTCGGCGCTGACAGGGCCGAGAACACTCTTGGGTTCTATCGGCTGCGACTGCCAAGACTTCTGTATCTTCTGAAGAACCTCCTCGAGGATGTCGCCCGGCGTGGGCAGATGACGATCAAGGAATCGACCCGACCAAGTGTCGTCAGCGATAATCTTCGCCATGCGAAATCGAAGGCGACGCTGAGCCAGCCAATCGATCCGATACGGCGAGTTCAACAACGCTGGCTCGGGGTAGCCCAAGCGGTCCAACCAGGCCTTGAACTCCGTCTCGTTACGCTGGCGGGCCAAGCCGCTGTCGGACAGCAGCACGACCGGACACTTGTCGCACTGCGGTGCGCCTGGGCCAGGCATCCGACTCTGGCGAAGATGCACGCCATACTCCACTCGAGTCCATTATCGCAGCGCGAGCAGTTGTTCGCGTGTGCGAGGGGCGTGAGTCTCGCGATCCCGCTTGGTACCCGCCGCCTGAAAAGCCTCCTGACGGGAACGTTCGGTCAGGTGCTGCTGGTTCTCAGGCTGAAGCAGCTCGGGAGGGGCCCCCTCATCGACGCCGGCGTTGGTGATCACTTGGGGTTCCGGCGCCGCCGGAGGCGGGTCGTCTCGGCGAGACAGGGGCGCCTCCAAGGCTTTGGCGCGTGCCACCGCCGCCACGGTCTTTGGAGTCATTGGTCTCCCAGGGTGGAGAACCCGTTGCTCATCCGTGAGCTGTGGGGAAGACCAAGGGTCCTCGACCTCGCCGGCCTCGTGGTCCATGTCGGGTTCCGACACCTCGTAGTCCACGTCCAGAGACGGGTGCGGTGAAGAACTACACCCCTGAGTGGAAGTGGTCGCGCAGTTGGCAGAAGCCGCATGGCCCTTTGCGGGCGCTCGGGTTCGAGGAGCCTGTGACGCGTCAGCCGCAGGCGAGCCAGCGACAGAGACATACCCAGGGTTCGGGGTGTCCGTGCCGGACGAGTCGCTGGTCACCTCCTCATTGGGGCCGGGTTGCAGCACATCCGTGCGCTTGGGTGGCAGCTTCGGAGTCTTGGGCTCCTCCTTCGCGGGGTCCTTCATCTTCGGAAGCTGCTTGGTATCGGGCTTCTTCGGGGCGGACTTCGAAGAAGCAGTCACCTTCTTCGTCTTCCAAAGGGGACTTCGGCAAGGCGGGCGTCTTCTTCGCCTTCGCCTTCGTCTTGGTCGCCGCGACCTTGGGCTTCTTGGAAGCGGACGGTTTCTACGCTTCGTCCGGGTCCTTCGCGTGGTTCTTCGAAGCCGATGGCGCCTTCGCCTTCTCCGTTGCATCTGCAGGCTTCTTAGAAGCCGACGCGTCCTTCGCTGCCCCCGGTTCGCCCGAGTGCTTCTTGGAAGCAGGCGCCGGAGGCTTCTTTTCCGTGTCGCTTAGGGTGTGCGCGTCGGCGTGGGGCTTGGCGGGGACTGCAGCTCGAAGGGCGTCTGGGGCGGTCCGCACGATGATCTGGGTCTCCGTGGTGGTTGCCATGCCCAGGGGGCTTGCGGTATGCGGCGTGTGTTCTTGAGAGCGCGAATTGTCAATTGAGGCCGTGCCCGTGTTTCCGCTGGATTTCCCCACTAGGAGAGGTGCTTCCCGTTTGGGTGAGGGAGGGTGTAACGGGACCAGGATTGGCTAGTGTGATTTTCAAGGAAAGGGATGTTCTCTGGTGTGGACCACACCGGCCGGTGTGGCCCACAAGAACTGAGTGTCACACACCACGATGGGTACTGTGTACTTAGATAGGATATTTCCCTTTACCTTCACCAAGTGTCTCGAAGGACGGGTCCGGCACGTAGTCCTCCTTCTCCACTATGTTAAGTTAGGTTGGTCGTACTTAAGGACGACGACGCACGGGAGCCAACCGCTGAGGAAGATCGCCATTTAGACAGGGATTCAGTATGCAGATTGAAAGCAGTAGATAGAACTTTATGAGTGTTATTAATACAAGCCAGTTTAACTCTAACCTACAAGTGTGCAAGTCTCTTTAAGTACTCGGTACTAAAGAGGACCGATAAGGCAGGCCCTTTTGCACAAGCAACAACAGAAACGCCAGGCGACTGTTGTGGTTAGGGTGTTACGCTTCCTCCTAGCTATTGTGCGTGTGACCCCCGTCACAAGCATGAGCAAGTCGGCTGCTAGTGGCCGTGTCCATTGGTAGGTTAGACGAGTAGGAGGTGACTAGCAGACGTAGCCACCAAACACCGTCTTGCGGCCGAAGACAGGACTGGCGTAGCGCACCAGAGCGGTGGAACGAACACGACCGCTTACTGTATCGTGGAAAACAAACAGTACAACTTTCGAAATTTCAGAGCTTCTTCGTGCGAAGCGCGACTTTGTTCTTCCTTAGTAGTGATGCTACTACTACTATTCGATTCTTAGGGCATCTCCACCGGGGTTTGAGCAAAACTAAGCGTAAATGATTTTGTGACCAAAAGTATAAGATCGTGTAGGGCAGATTTAGTTTTACACATACCGGTACTCACCGTCAGAATTTTAGCAAACTTGCTCAAAAACGTGTACTAATGACGTGCGTTGCCCGGGAAGCTCTGGATATGGTGAGCTGAAAGTTTGCCATTCGTGATTTCGTCACAACATTTAATGATGGAACTTCGTCTCAATTCACGTGCTTCACACCAACGCTAGAAACGCATCATCGATACGAAGTTTCATCATCAGCTTAGTAGTTTGGTATTATACAATAATACTATGGTAACTCTTTTACTACATGTACTTATATGCGAGCAATAAACACAACCAAATGACACTGCTGGTCAAGAAGAGCGCAACTTTTTGTTCAAGTGCGAGGGAAGAAGCCATAGCTACATAGACTGGAGATTGTGGCTTGACCCGTGAGGTTGCACGAATGTCGCTCTTGTCCGACTGGGTCAACATTCACCTTTTAGGGATACGATATCATACAGAGCCGCGACTTCGCACGAAACAGCTCTGGATTTACAGAACAAACAGTTGCGCCTGCCAGCGCACGAGGTCTATCAAGGGTTTGGTAGCAGTGATAATTCTGGCTTAGTAGTGATACTGCTACTATTCGACTCTTAGCCAATATTAATACTACTATTGTACTGGCGAGATGAAGTGATACACATAAATTTTGTTTTTGCTATAACTTCACGGATATTGACTCTTCAGAGCTCAGACTACCATGTATATCAAGCTACATGCATGCATATAACATTGAGCTAGACACAGGTAGCAAATAATGGCGCTCTACTTTCGCTTTAGCCGCTCCAAGCGGCGCGGGAAACGTGGGATATGGATGGACATGGCGCCGTACGTATTCGACGATATCTTTACGACTGCTGAAGCTTTTTTAGAAACGCCAGCGCGTGCGTGGATAATGTTTATCGACGCGCTAGTTGACTGCAGCTGAACCCGTGAAGGTTTGCACTACAAGCAGGACGTTTCATTGCCGTTGTCGACTTTGGCGATGAATTTGGTTGCCAACAAGCCAATTTTGTGCATGGACTGCGCAGTTGACATTCCCATAGTGAAATCAAGTATATTGATTTGCAAGTCCAACAATCAGCAGATGTTTCGTTCATAGCCTCGACTTTTTTTCAGATTTGACGAGACGCAGTTTTCGTTTAAGTGTAGTGCGGGAAGCAAATCATAGATAAACAACCGAAACCATGCACTTGAACAGAGCTTTCTAACGGTGGTTTTCTTGCAAAAAATTGTGCCCAACTGAAAAAGTTATGATTGTCTAAAGTTGGTGTATCACTTCATCTCGCCAGTACAATAATATAGTAGATCGGCTTTGGCGATAGTAGTATCACTTAGAACTACTAATGTACCCATGTCGGTGTCCAACATAACATCTGCTTGTTTCCTGCATGCGTCTTAGTTACTGGTGATTATGGCGCAGAATTAGCTCGGTCCTTGCCCTTGTCCGTAGCGGGCTCATCTAAAACCTTGTTGGTTGAAGTGCAATGAAAGGTGAGCTGTACGCGCACAGATAATATCCGGGATGTAATAATGGTCAAAGATCGATAGTATTATAGCTCGTATTTTGCCGAATAAGGTGGTGATGACTAAGGCTAATAATATTTTACCAATTTTCAAGTATTAGCCTTGAATAATAAAAGTGTTCCACTGGCGAGCCACTGCATATTATGATAATATGCAGTGGCTCGCCAGTGGAACACTTTTACTATTCATTTCCTCCCGCGTCGGTGGAAAGTCGCACAAGCAGCTTTGACGATCAAAGAAGCTACAGTAACGACGAGGGTGAGGTGCGCCACAGCTTGTTTGATACCGATCTCACGGCCGATAGTCTAGAAGCCGATAAGGTTAAATAGACCAGTCGGTCTCTCCCTCGATCTCACTGTCGATAGTACCTGCTAATTATTCACTAATATAGTAATACTGCTCTTTTAGGTTTGGATGGGCTAACCGCTGGCAATCAGTCTTCATGGCGTCAAAGAAATATTCTTTGAAATTTATTTCAGAGCAAAGGACCGTCCTTTTTTCCATACCGTATCCCCCTGTCAGATGCGTCACTTTGTCACAAGTGTCAGCTAGTTTTAGCCAATCACCCTGCAGCTAATTTTCATATGCCTTCGAGTTTGTCATAGGCGTCACCTGCCAAATACACTATAACACTAGCATTTTTCGTAGGTAAAACGACTGGGCCGCAGCCCATGGCCCACGGATCTACTTACTGCAGCCCGGCGTGGCAACGTTCGCGCACACCACGCACTCAAACTGGGCATTGTCGTGAGCGTATAACGCCTGCGGCCTCAGATGCTGGTCACGCTGTCGTGCATCCACAGCCCTATGAGCAGCCCGCGCAATCGGTGCGGCACCAGGTGCTTCCATGTCGCCGAGCATGCAGCTCGCCCTGCCGGTTCATGGTATCAAATTCGCGGGGGTCTGGGCGGCTCGGAATGGGGGATTGGCGGCGCTGGGGATCGGGGTTCGTCCTGGCGAGCCTCATCGACTTTATGCAAGCAGTTTCGGCGCGGTCCGCTGCCTGGCGGCCGAGGAATCTCCGCGCGACCAGCGGTCGCCAACCGCGAATTGCCGTGTTGGTGTCTAAAAATAGTGTCTACAGTCACAGTACCGCACTTACTCGCATAAGTTTATGTATTTCACTGTTTATGAACGGAGGCCGAAATCCCTACCCCATTTGCATTTCGGGTGACGCTTCTGACAGGGGGGATACGGTAATGTGAACTCTTGGTAATTTATGTATCGTTTTTGTTGATACTATTAAGAGTCAATACTAAATGTAAGTGATAATACATTGTCAGTCTACAGGAGTCAATACCTCTACCATCTTATATAGTACGTGCGTGTTGCCTGTGTCGTCGCCATCCCGTATAAGTGCGAAGTTCTGATAGACATGCGGGTTGTGCGAAGGTTGTACCATCAGGGTCTGGTAGTAGTGATGATTTCGGTCTATTAGTGATACTAATACTAACGTTAATAGCTGGCTAAAAGTCAAGCCGATATTACTGATACTAATAGTATAAGTGAGCTGATGAAGATATCAATATGGTGATAATATCACAGCATCCTTTGAAAATCTTCCCAATGCTGAACTTCCGCAAACTAGCCGTGATATTGAGAGTCTCAATTGCGAAATCTGTGACGGTCTCAATTTGAGACCGTCACAGATTTCGCAATATTGATATTATTACTATTAGTGGCACTAATCCGGTGATATATTAATATCAATGTCAATATCAGTGATATTATCACTGAAGGCTTCAGGGAGAGAAATAGGTCCTCAATCGGGCGCGACGCAGGCGGCAGATGCTGACACCGTGGAGAGGCTTGAGAGACCACCACCCATGGTATCACCACCACTGTACTGCTGCATAGATTCATCGTAGTCGTGTGGATTCCCTTCGTGGCAGCCACAACGGCGACGATCAAGGCGAAAAAGTTGTTGCTGTTGATCATACTGAGAGCTGGTATTGATAACATTATTACGATTAAACTTCGAGTGGCCTTGTGGCGAGCGATTTGGACCCGCGCCGGGCGTAGCAGTAAAGACACCTAATTCAAGCTGTGTACAGTAGTTCGCGTGCAGATACTGCGGCTGCGAAGCAGGCGCAGGAGATGCACAAATTCATACAAATGTAGCATTACAAGATCATTATGCTGTAAGACCAGCGATACCAGCGCAACCCTCTATTGATAGATAGTTTGTCAAGTAATTCCCTTCTTCGCGATCCCTGCGCCTTCGGCACCTTGAGCGCCGCGCCATACCTACCCTTAAACGCTTCCTAAATTTCAGAGCTTCTTCGTGCCCCGCGCGACTTCGTTACTATATTCGTATGGCCGACTATATATAATATTAGATGCTGATAATGGTAAGTTATTCTGCAAATGAATACGCGTACTATTAAATTGCATAAAAGTGGTCAAATAGAGATAATGTAAATGAAACGACGCTACGAGCTTCGACAGGAGGCTCAGCATCGGTGTTTTCAACAGGTTCAGCATCGACCTCGTCCCCAGCAACCACCTCTACCGAGGTTTCAGCAGGTATTTGCTAGACTCTCCTCGGTGACAATTGCATTGATGGCAGTGCTGGCTCATTTTGAGTAGCAATATAATAACGTTATATTGCTATAGATTATATAATGACGTCACGATTATTTTGTGTGTGTCTGCACACGAATGATACTAAGTAGTATAATACTATTACTACGGTTTCCGCTACTTTGGAGAGACTCTCCAGGAGAGCTGTCACAGTGGCTTGGTTACCTGTCGGTGCACCAGCACCCACGCGCTAAAACGCCCCGCAAATGCAGCGCTTTCGTCGCATATCAATATCCAGAGAATTTTCTGACGGTAAATATGCGTAAAAGCAAAGCTGCACTGTACGATCTAATATTTCTGGCCCTTAGTTTTACTCAAACACCGGTGGAGATGCTCTTAGTCAATATGAATACAGATAAGAGCGCGATGAGGCAACGGGTCTTCTCGAATGTTTTTTTTTCTGAGAAAGGATATGATTAAAGGTAACAGGTTATTGATTGAAGTACTGATTTAGTGATGCTGACGATAAGTGTAACTGCTGGCGAGAAGTGCGAACGGCTAGCTCCATGCGTGTCTCTAGTGCTGCAGAGCGCTGATTGGTCCGTTGGTGGGTGATGCGCAGAGCGTGTGTGTTCGAATTGGTGGATGTTGCAACGGCGCTAAAGGTACGAAAAGACGCACCTCTCTCAAAGTAACCGACATGTTGAACTTCAAATCGCCCACCGTTCTATAGGCTCATTCACGAATTTTCTACCTACTGCCGAGAAGCCCGCCATGCCGTCCACCGCCAAGAGGACCCGCGCGTCATGCCGTTCGACTTCGACCACGACCCCGACACGGACTCAATCGACGAGGGCGAAGACACGCGGAACGGGGTGACAGCGAGGGCGGCGACTCCGACACGCCGGCTGAGCCCAGTGATGAGGAGGGCGACGGCAGCAGCAGCGAGGAGGCCTCTACCAAGGTAAAGACCAAGTTCTGGTGCGCCTACAAGGGGTGCCGGAACCCGCCAACGGTTAAGCAGTCCTTCCGCCGCCACCTCGAAATGCGCCTTACCAAAGACAACAAGGCGTGCACTCTCAAGCGTCTCAACAAGTACAATTACAGCATGCACGATGGTCGCATCTTCAAGAGCCCTGCCATGACTCGGCAGGCCCTGATGCTCATGATGCACGTGTATGAAGACGGCTTGCGGCAGTTGATGAAGGCACAGCGCGCCATGGCCAAGGAGCAGCTCGTCATGAAGAACCAAACGAAGATGAAGAAGACTCAAGAGGACATTCTGTCGCATGTGGAGAAGGACGGGGTGGTGCCAATGGTGTTCTCGCTGATGAAGTGCGTGGAGGAGCTGTCGCAGAAGGTGGATGGCCTGTCAAGCCAACTTGTCACGAACATCATCGACCAAGCGAGCAAGATCAAGCAAACGATCAAGCAGAAGAAGCGCGAGGCCAAGCTGCCTTCGACGTCGCCCAAGCGGGCCCACGATCAAGACCCTTCCAAGGTTTCCACGCGCGCGCGTGGAGTCGTCAGCCAGCAGCGAGGGCGATGCAGAGACCAAGCCACCAGCGCCGCCAGCCGCGAAGATGACAGCGACCAAGGCAGCAAAGACAACAGCGATCAAGGCAGCAGCGACGGCAGCGCCCAAGGTAGCAGCGACAAAGACAGTGACCACGGCCGCCATGCAAGCCTCGATGGAAGATCTGAAGGCGGCAGCAACCAAGGCCGACACGCAAGAAGCCCCGAAGTCGCCAGCACCGCCAGCAGTTCCGGCAGTCCCGAAGTCGCCAACGCCGAAGTTGCCAGCGCCGCCAGCAGCCCCGAAGTTGCCAGTCGCGAAGTTGACAGCGCCGCTAGCAGCCCCGAAGCCACCAGCGCCGCCAGCAGACTCAAAGTCGACCGCTATGAAGACCACCACGCAGTCGGTAGCGGCACCAGCAGCGACGTCAGTCTCGAAGCCGACAACGCCGACAGCTGCGGCGGAGGCCACCACGCAGGATGAAGACGGCTCGGCGCTTGAAGATGATCACGAGACAAAGCGATCCAACGCTGGCTCAAGCCTGAAAGCTGCCTACAAAGAAATCAAGGCGAGGAAGGACGACTTTGAGAAGGCTGAACGTGAATACAAGGCGGCCAAGGAGCTCGCGATGAATGAGAAGGCTCGCAGTAGGCAAAGGATGACGAGAAGAAGTCACAACAGGTCAGGGTCAAGTGAACAAGATGCTGGTGGATACAGCGCACGACACATGGTGCGGTGAAATTCATCTCTACAGCATTGCGCGTATGGCCAAGGTTGCAGACGACGCACTCGTGGCGGCGAGGGAGGCGGTGAAGAAGCGCGAAAGGTATGCGCGCGCTGAAGCGGGAGGAGAAGAACCCTTCCAAGTCGGTGGCATCACTTGCGGCTGCGCAAGCGGAGTTTGAAGCAGCTAAAGTTGATGAAAAGGATGCCCTCGAGCTCAAGGAAATCTTGGTGAGACCTGTGTTCGCCATGACGAAGGACATCGCCTCGACCAAGAGCAAGTCGGTGAACACACCTTTGTTCCATGCAGCACGGCAAGTCTTCGAGAAAGTGATGCCAGACGTGATCGAGTTCTATTATGATGAGTAGGCTAGCAATCTGTAATGTCAATTAAGATGTCTGCACATTGTCTTCTTATTAACTCACGGTAATGACTCCCTACAGCGAATCTTTCCGCAAAACAGATGGCAAGTGGCTTTTTATTAACTCACGGTAATGGCGACCGCTTGTACCATTTGTACCACTGATATACCACAAGAATTCGTGTGCCGAAACGCTATCTATAGCACGTCTAACTCTTACTTTCATAATTGTACCGCTGTACCACCCGTTACATGAGTTCAATAGAATAAAAAGGAGGATGTAAGAAGAAAGACAAAGTAGGTAAGAGAAGAAAAAAACGATAACAGAAGTGCTTGTACCACCTGGTACAGCGGTACATTCATGCTCAGTCGTCCTCACCTGAGTTAGAGGCCTGTCGTCAGCAGCTTTCGTGTGGTACAATCTTGTTGTACCGGTACCCGTTTCATTGCGGCGACCCTTCGCGCGAAACGCATGGCAGACACCTAGTAATTGACTCGGTGCTTAACAACTGCTCAGCACTTGCAGTACGCACGACGCTTAAAGCCAGCTCAGAGCTCGAAGTACGCTCAGATCTTCAAGGCAGCGTTACGTCGCGGAGCTCAAAGTTAGCGTTATCTCGCGGAGCTCACAGTCAGCGTTACCTCGCGGCGCTCAAAGACAGCGTTACCTCGCGGCAGCTTAAAGTTAGCGTTACCTCGCGGCGCTCCTTCGCGCGAGAGGTACACTAGCGGGAGTGAGGGCGTTTAAAGTTCGCATCGTGTTCTAGGCCAACACAGCGCTCAACGTTAGCATATGGTTCAGAGCTCTCAGCGAGCTATCCCTAAACATCATGTTGACGGGAAACATATGGTTATGGAAAAGCACATCCCCTATTAATAAGGGGATACAGTAGTGACAGGAAACATATGGTTGTGGAGAAGCACAACCCTAATGGGGTACAGTAGTGCTTCTCCATAACCATATGTTTCCCGTCAACATGATGTTTAGGGATAGCTCGCTGAGAGCTCTGAACCATATGCTAACGTTGAGCGCTGTGTTGGCCTAGAACACGATGCGAACTTTAAACGCCCTCACTCCCGCTAGTGTACCTCTCGCGCGAAGGAGCGCCGCGAGGTAACGCTAACTTTAAGCTGCCGCGAGGTAACGCTGTCTTTGAGCGCCGCGAGGTAACGCTGACTGTGAGCTCCGCGAGATAACGCTAACTTTGAGCTCCGCGACGTAACGCTGCCTTGAAGATCTGAGCGTACTTCGAGCTCTGAGCTGGCTTTAAGCGTCGTGCGTACTGCAAGTGCTGAGCAGTTGTTAAGCACCGAGTCAATTACTAGGTGTCTGCCATGCGTTTCGCGCGAAGGGTCGCCGCAATGAAACGGGTACCGGTACAACAAGATTGTACCACACGAAAGCTGCTGACGACAGGCCTCTAACTCAGGTGAGGACGACTGAGCATGAATGTACCGCTGTACCAGGTGGTACAAGCACTTCTGTTATCGTTTTTTTCTTCTCTTACCTACTTTGTCTTTCTTCTTACATCCTCCTTTTTATTCTATTGAACTCATGTAACGGGTGGTACAGCGGTACAATTATGAAAGTAAGAGTTAGACGTGCTATAGATAGCGTTTCGGCACACGAATTCTTGTGGTATATCAGTGGTACAAATGGTACAAGCGGTCGCCATTACCGTGAGTTAATAAAAAGCCACTTGCCATCTGTTTTGCGAGAAGGTTCGCTGTAATGAAACCTGTCACATGGTCGTCATTACCACGAGTAAAAAAGGCGATGTGCAGACACCTAGTTAGCCGTATACTCAGTGACCTCACCGGTCAACCTATTATAGACAAGCTCATTCTCGATTGCTACGATGACTAGCATGTTGCACCCTAGGCACGCAGCGTTGGTACCCATGACCTGGATCGACTGGGGCACGTCCTTCTCCGTTAGACGTGAAACATCAGCGACTAACACACGGTTCGTGGTTGACCATTTGTAGAAGTCGATCAGGTTATTGGTGAGCTCTGGTGTGATATCACCGTTGATGGCCGATAGTTTGGAAAACCCATTACAGAAGTCCATGAATCCGTAGTCGTAGCTGCTGTCGAACACCTGCTGCGATCCGATCCTGACGTTAAAGTTCCTGATACGATCCAGGCTGCACAGTCCATGGAGCGCTATCAAACGGCAATTGGAACTGCTGCACGGTCGCAGTCGCGAAGTTACCAGTGGATGTCTCTGCGAACGGCAGTAGCACTACGTACTTGGCGTTCTTGATGCTGGTGGAAAGCTGCAGGTCAAACGCTGTGCTCAACTGTGATGTTGAAGTACCAGTGCCTCCGCGAGGACACGCGCACCGCCGGCTTGCCCTTGAGCGACGACTGGTAGATGAACTGATCAGCCAATTGAGTGGTATCTGGCATGATTTCTATATAGCCCGTGATATAAGCTACGGTGACAAGAAAATAATTATGGCTAACCTCATCAAGCCGATTACGTCAGGCCACGATCTTATTGCACTAGCCGCCAAGTGCGACTTAACCACAGACGCTGTGCTTGACTCGACCGAGGTCACGAAGCCGCTACCTCATGATAAGACGTACTTGATACTGCAACGCCCGGCTGATATGGACATAGGTCACTGGACGTGCGTGCACAACGGCAAGTACTTCGACAGCATGGGTGAGGGCCCGCCCACCAAGTAGGCATCAGCAAGTACAACGAGTTCCAGTACCAGTCAGCGCACGGGGGCTACTGCGGCATCTGGTGCGTGCTGTAGTTGTTCGTCAAGCAGCACAAGCAGCAGCAACTGCCCAAACCATTTCATAGTAGTTCTTTAGCATCCTGTTTATACCATGTATCGTGAACTAACCATCGCCAGCACTGTTCCTCAGGCTAAGCTCAAGCGGGCCTTTAAGACCGGCAAGCTCAGTCTTTCTGCAGCTGAGCTCAAGGGCAGCGGGTCTGTCTTGCATTTGCACCCAGGATCGTTTGACAAGGCGCTGAAGGCGCGTAAGCGTGTACGTCTGGAGATTACTCGTCACGAGATAAAAAAAAGGGCTACGAGCGAGCCCAAGGAGGATCTATCTGGGGCTCCATCTGGGGAAGGGCTTCAAGTTTGCTAAGGACTCTGGACTGCTTAGCAGAGCCGTAGATGCGGCCGTTCCTACGCTGGACACTGCTGTTGGCGTACCTCAGGCAGCGATACCTGCGCGAGGCGCCATCAAACAGCTTACGGGGGTCGGCGTCGACGGGGGCAAGATCCGAGTGGCGGACGTTGCGCACCAAGCCAAGCAGGCGTTGCGGTACGCGAGCAAGAAGGGCGTACTCACGGACCTTGTGGATCTTGCCGAGAAGAATCTCAAAGAGAAGGCGACGAAGCCTGAGCATGTAGACTTGATCAGTACCCTGCGGACGAGCGTGAAGGACAAGTACGGTGTCGGTGTCGTGCCAGCTTCGGTGCCAGGTAAAAAAAGACTTGTCAAGGGCTCAACAGAAGCCCAGGCGCGTATGGCAGCACTACGTGCAATGAGGAAAGGGAAGAGCAAAGGCGGATCATTTCGCTTGTAGCATACATTTTTTTTCAGTTGATGACAGTCACAGGCTTGAACAGCAGCATGACGCTGACGGGCTTGTCGCGGAAGTGCACGGGCTGATCGTTTTGGTTGTTGATGCGGATGGTAATCGTTGATCGCGGGCCGTTATGCACAGTTACCCACGCGTAGTTGCTTGGCTGGTATCGCACGATCTGTCCGATCGACGCACCGCATTGGTCAAACGCCGCTCGGATGTCTCCGGTCACCACGTAGTCGTTCTTGATGATGTCGCATCGCACAATGTAGCTGCTGGTCGGATGCACCTGTGGGATCCTTATCGGACGGCTGGTACTCCTATGCCGACATTAACAGAAACATACAAATGGCTCTGGTGAGCGCAGGCGCATACCGTATCGACGACAGTGGTAAAAACGTTTGCTTCATTCAACTAGAGGAGAACAGCACCTACTACGCCTGTCAGGTTGACTGCTCGCCCACACCTACGGCGATCGGCACCTACACGCGACCAGCATCAGGGCTCTACTCGGCTGGGGACACTGGGCTGACCACCACTACACGTGTTCCACGACTCATTATTGATAACGCAGCGTTTGGTAGCGTGTTGGGCTTCACCACCGGAACGTATCCAACGGCACCTTCAACAACAGCTGTCAGCTTGAAGTCGTACCGGCAGTGGGCACCTCGATCTTAAAGGAGATGTTACCAAAGACGAGGCCGTCGATGTTGATGTCCGAGGCGTAGAGGCTGATCGACTGGATAGCCATATGCGTATCCACGAAATTAACCGAGCTACCAGCGAACTCATAGCGCTAGGTGTTATTGTAGCCGTTCTGCACTAGGTTAGTCCAGTCGAGCCTGATGAAGCTGGTCATATCTTTTTATGGTATGTATATTTGATGAGTCATAGTTGAAGTGGAAATATATTATTCCTCATCTGACTCACCCTTGTCACCTGAGACCTTGATGACCTTGTTGAAGTTGTAGCGAAGCTCTCCACGCACCGAGTCGATGAACAGCATCTGACCCTTGATGCCCGTGGCCTTGTTGTTGTACGTGACAATCGACGTATCGGTCACGCCGGGGATGTTGAAGTCCTTCACGACCATCTGCAGGTCGCGCTTCGAGTTCGCCTTGAGGATGCCTACGTACTCGCTGTTAAGGCCGATCATCTTATCCGTCGCGAAGTACGAGTGGCTGAGGAAGATCGTTAAAAATGGCATTCGTTCTACAATGCTTATAGAAGGCCTACCACCTTTGATCAATGCGACTTCATCGCTAACACATATGCGTGATAGTTCTATGCGTTATACGAACGATCTTGATAGTGATAGCGAAGAATCCGATGATGAGGACGAGTCCAGTATTAAGAGCATGGATGGATTTATGAAAGACGCGTTGGAGCATGTTAAGAACATTCCTGGATATGAGGGTCATAATATTAAGATATTTACTAAGTTTGGCCGCGGTATCCGCATTAACCGTAAGAAATCGTCACATTGTGGCATGTGCGAGCACGACCACGACAATGATAACACAGTGCTCCTGTTTTTTAATGCAAAACAGGGATGTGCTACTTGGCGCTGCGATCGTGCTCAAGGTGAGAAGTAGGTTCGGTTTTATTTGCGCGAGTCAAACACAGCCGAGTCAACTAGCACAGAATCTGCCAAATCGAGCAAAACCGCAAAAGAGGTTCAAGAAGAGGAGTAGAAGTTCATTATAAAAACGCTTGACGTTTTATATAAAGCGATCGAAAGCATTGATCGCAATGTTATCAGGGACCGCAACGGCCTTGAATTCAATGACCTTGCTATGCGAGACAGGGAGACGATGAAAATGGATGAATTAGCATTACTAATACGTCAAACAATGGTCCGAGCTGGAAATAATGGAGAACCGGTTATATTTGTAAAAATGCTGGACGAGTGTAAATTCGGGAGGGAGCTTGTTATGACATCTACTTACACCCCAAGGACGTTTTCCCAAATTTCTAGGTATGAATGATAAACTATTTATCAAACTTGTGGACAAATCCTCGTCTTTATCAAAGTTGTGGTCAAATCGTCGTCCACAAGTTTGATAAAGAGTTTATCATTGATGAATTGATTGATATGTCTGGCTTTACCAATATAATAAGCTTGTTCTTGCGAATAATGATGAGAAAGTATATGACCACTTGCTTAAATATTTCACATATCAGCCAATTAATCCAATGATCAAAACCGGATTAGTGCTAGTGGTCAAGGGTAAGCAAGGTAGTGGAAAGAACTCAGCTTTTGATATCTTCTAACGCTTTGTACTCGGGTCAACAGTATCATTAACAACTGCCTCCATGGATCTCATTGCAGGTCGTTTCAATTCAATCCGCCAATCTCTTATCTCTTGCGTTTTGGACGAGGCTGTCGATAATAAGGATCGCGCGCTAATGAACAAATTCAAAAATCTAATTACTTCTGATGAGACACAAATCGAATACAAGGGCAAAGAGCCGTTCACTATCAAGGATTTCATCAATTATGTAGTCATTTCTAACCAGGATTTTGCTACATTTATCGAAGAGTCTGATCGTCGCGCATTTTGTCTTGAGACAAATGATTCTAAGCGAGGTGATACTGAATAAGTTAACGTTTTGGCGTTTGTCATAGATTTTATCAGTGTCAAATGCGCCATATGGTTCGAGAACAGTTTTACGATGGTTTAATAAGCTTTTGGCATGGAAAACAATATCTCCTAAATACAATACAACTTTTTCGAAATCGTAGTTAGATCCATTCTCGAGAGGCAGCAACAGATGGAATTCATACTTTGAAATTTGGAAAAACGTCCTTGGGGTGTAAGTAGATGTCATAACAAGCTCCCTCCCGAATTCACGCTCATCCAGCACTTTTACAAATATAACCAGTTCTCCATTATTTTCAGCTCGGATCATTGTTTGACGTATTAGTAATGCTAATTCATCCATTTTCATCGTCTCCCTGTCTCGCATAGCAAGGTCATTGAATTCAAGGCCGTTGCGGTCCCTGATAACATTGCGATCAATGCTTTCGATCGCTTTATATAAAACGTCAAGCGTTTTCATAATGGACTTCTATTCCCCCCCCCCTCCCAGCGCGAGACGCTGTATTAGACACGTTTCTGCAAAATGCTTAAGCTGTATTAGACAGGTTAAGGAATTTAGACGTCTTTTTTTTATTGAGCTATACAAAGATGAAGCTAGGCATGTATCCCCATCGTTCCCGCATATCCGAGCATAGTTGTGCAGGTCTTGATTGTAGTATTTTCAGAATGTTAGAAGGAACGGGTAGATGATGGGTTCAGGGCTCATCACCTTTTGGGATTGCAGGTTTCTTTCGACACCACTCATTGTCTGCTCATTTCAGAATCCGCCGGCAAGCATGCAGACCCCAAACACAAAACAAGAAATGAGAAGGATGCATCGAACATCAACTGTTTCGTGAACGACTTCGACCTCGGTGAATTGGTACGTGTTGATTGATGTTACAACGCGTCTGACGAGCTGTGTGAATCGATGTATCAAAATGTAGCGCGTGAAAGCCAAGAAACAAGACTCGCGATTATTGCTTGCACGTAAGGGGTCGATGAACAATCAAAATTAAAGGTTGGTGTGAAGATAAGTGCATAAGCATGAAGCGAGGGCGAAGTCGTGTCCGACCAAGCAGCGATGCGGAGTAAACAAAAGCAAATCAAGGTAAACCAGGATATTTTGCTGAATGGGCTTGCCATATACATGTTACTAAATTGACGTATGATGTATTTTACAAATTGGCTTGACTCTGAGCAACGCCACCGATCCGCCAGTCCTGCGACAGGGACATATCTGATTCCAACTTCGCCGAACGTTACGAACGATGGAGCTCCTGCGTTGGTAGTGTTTCCCTGGTGCGTCGACCTCATTCGCGACCAGCAATCCCGGTTTGTATGTACGATGTATAACTTAGTCCTGACTTCACACTGACAACTAGTTACTGCTATGATGGATAGGACAACTCATTGATCGCGCTGAAGTGTCACCGCTGGGTGGCATCCCCTGAAGTGAGTATGTGAGATAGACAGCGATCACCGTGAGCGCGCTTGGAGGTTGCGTCGTGGCATCGATTTTCTGCAGGAGATGTTCCCGTTCAAATCTATCCCACCCAGTCATGTGATTTGATGAAGCGATTCTTCCGTGGCGATCGACATTCAACCCTATGATACTCCTCATATATGATATTGTATAATAATTGAGAATGAAGAGCGTGTCTTCAGGCACACAATGTTTTTTATTTGTCTTAGAGTTGTCTTATCGTGTCTCGTACAATGTTGTCGATTCTTATTGTGTGTGATACAGCTTAGCGGCGGCATACTGTTATCGAATATGAGACGTGCTGACTGATGCGCAAACGAAACTCTGAGGCGACTAGAAGGTGTCATCAGTGCGTATGTAAGGTTTGCTCGGTTGAAAGACCTGCTGTTATAGTGAAACGACATGTTACGACAGTTACCGCAAGCTGAAACCCCCTTCAGGAAATCCTGCTGAAACGCGCGTCTTCCTGTGCTATAATATCAAGCATACGAGTCACTGTGATGCGGTAACCTGCCTTACAACCTGGCACAAACTCTGGCGTAATGGCACTTTTGCCCTTCCAGTTGAGCGACGGCGCCATAGAGACATTCGCACACGGAAGCTTGAAAAGTGTGCCCAAGCCTCTGGCGACGAACACTTTTCTGAGTTGTCCATGTAACCAGGAAGTGGTGGCATCAGCGCAAGCGCCATCATAACTACACGAACTAGCCGGTATGCATCTGTTTCAGCACACCTTGCAGCTAGCTAGCTACTTGCTTTCAATATCCCGATGCGTTGCTGATAGCCATCTGCCTTCAGTTCCTAAATTTCAACAAGGAAGTGACTAGAGTCACCAACGAGATTGCATAAACCCAACGCAGTTGCCCTAACCACCAAAGTCGCCGGCCTTCGCCCGGCGAGACCAAGCGCAGCGCGTAGCGCTGAAAGATTAGGGTGAGCCTAACGGGCTCGGCCAGAGAGGTTTAGCATCGACGAGCGAAGCGAAGTCTTCGCGCGGCATGCTAAACCTCGACATTAACCCGTTTTTCAGCAGGGTCCCGCATGGTTTTTAGGGTTAGGGCAGGGTGATATAGTGCATGATGTTGCTGGAACGTTGCAGGAAAGTGGCAGGAAGGTTGCAGTAACGACGTTTTATGCAATCTCGTTGGTGAGTCTAACAACGTCCTTTCAACAAATTTATGGATGAATAGTCAAATCTCTGAGCGTACTTAAGATTAACACATACAAAAGCTTTGTCAAGCCCGGTCGGAGCATATTACAATTACCCTAGCCCTTACCGAAGTGTTATTCATACAGTTTCGTAGTCATATTAGTCGCCCCGTTTGATGATTGGATGGAGCTTTGGGGACGGGTGTCATGAGCGAGCGCAGCGAGCCCCCGCCTGAGGTTTGACAGCCCGTGTGCGTAGCACGCGGCTGCAAACCCAGGACATAGCAATGGTCTACCTACCAAGCGGAGGCGACGCGTGCGAGCAGCAGCGGGCTTAGGGTTCTGTCGCCAGCGAGCGCAGCGAGCCGTTATTTTGGGTTCGTGCGGAGCGCGTAGCAGGGTGATAGGTTTAAAGGCGACCCCCCTCCGATCCGCACGTTCTGTGTGCAGGTCGGAGCGAGGTCGGAAGTCGGAGGTTTTGGGTATGGAAAGGCTCACTGCGGATTTGTGAAATTTTTGTACCTGGGAGGCACATTAGTGTTTAGAGTGTACAGTATTTTGCCTCAATAGCACAGTCGTACTTAGTATTCACTTTCTCAAGTAAATGACGTGACAGAGGTTATATTAATCTATGATATACAATGGGTGAGTATATACTCTGCAAGGTTATTAGTTGTGATAGCTGCGCTATTGAGGCAAACAACTGTATATGAGACAACCCAGGACCAAATGATACTAATGCGCCATTTAGAGTTATCGAGATAATCGCGTTCAAAGTTGGGCCATCGTTTTTCGTACTTATATGAAGTTTCGAGAAAACGGCCGATTTGTGTTTTGAAAATCAAACTGTCACTAAACTGAGCTTGCTCACTCAAGAACCTGAGAAGGATACCAGTGTTCAGCTACGATGTCCTCCCACCAACCCTCACCCACGCTGCCAGCCTCCGCCGAGTCTTCTGCTCTGGAGACACGCTCCACGCCCCCCCTACGCCGTTCCCCAGTGCCCTTCAACCGGTGTGGCGCTGTCAATTGAGGATAGCTGTCCGCCGCAAGAAGCCGACGTCCAGCTCGCGCAGAACACCGCAGGCGCTGACTTCGTACTCAATGACGCTAGGTCTAGCGAGGAGGAGAGTGAGGAGCCAGACAGCGAAGAGCCCGACGACAGTGACGACGATGGCTCTGCTGGTGAGGAAGATGTGACCGGAGAGAGCGCAGAATGCGAGGCTGATGTGGAGGAAGAGGACATCAGTATCAATTTGCTTGACGTTGATCTCCAGCAGTGTGTGACAAACCTGATTCGCGATGACGCGTGCGAGCGGCGCTGCCTGCAAGGAAAAGCGGGAGAGTTGGAGTGGTTGACGTGCTCGCTGGGGCAGATGTCCAAGGTGGAGAAGACGACTTGCATCCTGACGCTTCTCGGCGTGCTGATGCAGACAGACACAGCCGAGAGACGTCGTGGCAATGGTGAACGCGAGAAGTTTCACTACTACTTACCTTTCGTTGGGCGTGTGTGCCGCCCTTCGTTTGCCCGCTGCCTCGGCGTGCAGCCGCTTACCATTCAGCGCTACAAAAAGCGCGTGCGTGACGGCAACATTGCTGCCCAGGTGCACGGCAATCGGCTCAACAAGAATGCTTCGAAGATCGATCTAGTTTGGTTGGTCAAGTGGTTCAAAGAGTTTGCTGCTGAAGTCGGCGAGGTGGTGCTCGTGAGGGTACGCATGCAGAAAACCAAGGACGGTATGGTGAAGAAGTACTACAGTCGTGAAGACTACACTCTGCTACCTGCTACATTTACCTGGGAGGCTCTGTACGACGAGATGCACAAGTTTGTGAGTCTCGGTTTGCGTGTTTGCGAGCCTGCACGCTCCACTTTCCGCAAGTTGCTGTCCGTCCACTGCCCCAACATCAAGATCCGTTCTGCTCAGTCCAATGCGTGTGACTTGTGCACCATTTACCAGTCGAGGATGCGTCGCGGGGCTTCTGCTGAACAAGTGGAGGAGCTGGGCCAACACACGGAGTCTGCAAGTCGAATGAGGTACGAGGACATAGATATCAGATTGATCTACTAAGAACTTTTGACTTGACCATTGGTAACATTTTGCTTTGTTGTTATCTATAGACGCGAGTACAAGAAAGACAAAGCTACCGTCCATGCAAGTGGTGGAAGCAGCAGTGACGTCGCAGTGCTTGTTATGGATTTTTCGCAGAACTTGACGATTCCTTCGGTCACCACCACTCCGTGTCAGTGATATTTCTGTTCGCTGCTTGCAGTGAACGTCTTCGGAATTTTCTACGAAAATGAGGGAGCGCAGACGAACTACGTATACGATGAATTTGTGAGTGGAAGAGGAAGCGACCAGATCAACTCGAGGCTTCAGCACTTCATTCGCACCGTGCTGCTCCCTGCAGGCAAGAAGCACCTCATTGGGTACGCGGACAATTGCTCAGGCCAGAACAAGAACAATTACGTTATCAAGTTCTTTCTTGCCCAAGTTCAGATGGGCGTCTTTGAGCGTATCAACTACAAGTTCTTTGTGAAGGGCCATACCAAGAACTCTTGCGACCGTGGCTTCGACCACATTCGCCGCCATGTTGGCCGCTATGACTGCTGGAAGATGGACCACATCGTTTCCGCTGTCAACGAGGCGGCCACTTCAAGCAGTGCAGTGCACATCTCGCGTGGGAACGAGTTCTTCAAGAGCTACAAGCCGCTCGTGACGGAACTTTACAAAAAGCTAGTTGGGGTACAGCAGTACCAGATCTTTAGTATGGAGGCCACTAAACCCGGTGTAGTGCAGTGCAAGAAGGGGCCAGACGACGAGCCAGTTGAGCAGGATCTACGGCGCAAGGTTGACGGGGTCCTGACAGAGAGCACTAAGGTGGAGCGGATGCTCACCACTTTGTAATGGGCTTACTTAGCCCAATACTTTAGCTTACGCGTGAGCGCACGTGTATGAGGAAGCGTAAGGTGTATTTAACTTAGATTAAGTATAATTGTATCCACAAGTATAATTAGATCTAAATAAAGGTACAAATAGTAGCTTTTGCGGTAAAATGAGAACTGAATTGAATGTTAACTGTGGCTTTCCTCCTAAATCTGATATCTATAAAGAGAGGTTCTGCCAACGAGTGGTTGGCAGAAACTCTGACCTAATGCTTGAGTATTACTGGCAGAAAGACCCTGCTTTCTGACCAATAGGACTGCTTCCTAATATGAATGGTGACCACACTGCAGTGTGGCCCACCTGAATGTATCCACTTAGTGCGTGTTGCACTAAGGTGAGGTTAGCCGAATGTGTAGCCCCGCTACACACTTCCTGGAAGACCTGAGCCCTCCGTCACTAAACGCGGAGAAGAAGACAGAGCTCTACAGCAAGATCCGTCCGTACGTCCCTGATGAGTTTCAGGATGATCCTATCTACACTGCCCCGAGCCAAGACCAGCAAGACGACGCTAAATCAGCAAAACAAGCTCGCAGAGAGCATCGGGCAGCAATGGCAAATGCCGCGAAGGAGAATAGCGACCGCCGAGGAAGAAACCAAGGCAACACGAGTGCAGCGACGAAAAAGAGAAAGACAAACAGCGAGTAAGCTGCTGCAGTCTAAGGGGATCAAAATGATACTTCGATCCATTTCCCAAACAAATTGTTACTTATGGGCATATGTGTGTCACTAACTCGGGGTAATAAGTTCAAGACGCGATTTGAGCACATTCCGCTCTGAATTTGAAGAAACGGAGGCCGCCATTGGCTCCGCCGCACAAATTTACATCTAAGCAGCCAATAAAAAAAAATGATTTTCGGTCTGGGAAGGGAGATAATTTTTCTGAGGGCCTATAACTTCGTCGGTTTCAACTCCTGGGAGGCGTGGGTGGGCTCAAATGAAAGAGGAGACGCCCTACTTTCCATTGGTGTGCCTAAATCGCGATTTGTACTTAGGTTCATTAATATTCTTTTGTTTGACGTTTTCTCATATGGCATACACGATTATCAAACCTGTACAGTGGTGCACCTTGTTTTCGGCGGGGTGGGCCATATTAGATCTGCCAGCACAACGAATGTGAAGAAAAAGGAGATGGGCGCGACTGGCAACATGTAATGAATTATACTAACCTAATTAAGTAAAAATCGCTCATCCTTCTTTGATGTAATACTTGAATGGCACCAACAACGGACGTCAGCTGTCCAGCGGAAGAGTCGTGGCGTTTGGGGCAATGCCCTGGAGAGAAGAGCGCTAGAACTATTGAGTGCCCTACTTCATGAGTTGAGGTAGCGTCCAGAACGGCTCAGCAGCGGCCTTCTTGCACAAGATTTCCTTTTTGGGGTAGAGTAGGTAGACGAGACGTGTCAAGGCAAAATTTAAACTGAACATTTGTATCCAGGAGTTTGGCGTCATGATTTGATTGGTGGGATTGTCCCTCGTTGAGGGGATATTCATCGCTACTGACCTTGATTTCGTCGTAATTTATCGCTACTGACCTTGAATTGAAATTTCAACCAATCGGAGAGACCTACCCGTTTACCACATTACCAAGTCAACTTCTATCCACAGCACATGTAACCAGGCTACCTTCTACCATATTACCAAGTTACCTTCTACCATATTACCAAGTTACCTTCAACCATACTACCAGGTTACCTTCTACAATGTTACCACGATATCTTCGTGCTCGAGTACATTTCGTACCGGAAATCCAACTGGACATCCACGCGAGATGACAGGAACCATGGCACAACGCAGCTTTGCAGAGATCCGTGTGGGCATCAGAGGCTCTGGCAACAGTGAGGACCACTATTATGAGCAATACACGTTGCAAGAGCTGCAGGACGGGGTGAAGGTCATCCAGTGGCTGGCGGCTCAGAGCTGGTGCCCCTGTCGCGTTGGGGTCTTTGGCAAAGGAGGGGGGGGGGGGTATGGCCTGCAATTGACGGCAATGGCCCCGCCTGATCTACACGGGGTGGTGTCGCTCTACTCCATTGACAACCATAGTCGGACGATGTCCACTAGATGGGGAGGGAAGTGTTGTATCCGAAGCCTTAAGATCATCAAGTTCAGGTTGAACGGGCACCGGAGACTGTGGGCTCTGAAGTAGAGTGACGAGCAAGTTATCGAGAGAGGTTGGGTCATCAGTTTTCGTCCTGCACTACTGCCTTGCCCACCAGACTCTAAATCAGTTCTTGCAGCACGGATCGATCTGCGAGTCGTTCGACAAGGTGACGTGCCCGGTGTTGGAGATCTGAGGCTGGAACAAAGGGTGCTTTGACAGCATCGCGAGGATGATCACGGGGATGAAGAATTCCCCAATCAAAGGGCACAGCCGGGTGAACCTTCTTGGGCATGTGTCTGCAGTAGTGGGAGCACTCGCTGGGCGGCAAAATGGCATGGCGGCGGCGAACGTCCTAGATCTGCATGCGTCTAGCGGTGAATGACTGTCGTTTGGCGGTGATGATATACGAGGTAACTAAACTAGCGAGGGCGAGATAGCGACGACGTGGTCAACTGGAAAGAAAGGCATTGAACGTCCTGAAATGAGTCGGTTTGTCAAGTCAAACAAGCCCCAGACTCTCACCATGGCGCGTTCGAGTGGCATTTCTCCGTCCGGCAAGTCGACGCTGATCACGCGTGGGGTTCCTGGTAATATGGTAGAAGGTAACTTGGTAGAAGCAACTTGGTAATATGGTAGAAAGTAACTTGGTAATATGGCAGAAGGTACTTTGGTAATATGGTAGAAAGTAACTTGGTAATATGGTAGAAGGTAACTTGGTAATATGGTAAAATATGCAGCTCTCTCCGATTGGTTGAAATTTCAATTCAAGGTCAGTAGCGATAAATATCCTCGTTGAGGTTAATTGAGCTGAGGGAGATGGACAGGCTGCTGTTGCAATGCATTAAGCTTAATCATAAATTTGTGCAGGTTATATGAATATACCGGGGCCGAAAACGAGGTGCACTACTGTACCACGATAAGAGAAACAAGGACACACTGGTTTAGGGGTATGACCCGTGTAATGGGCTTACTTAGCCCAATACTTTAGCTTACACGTGAGCGCACGTGTATGAGGAAGCGTAAGGTGTATTTAACTTAGATTAAGTATACTTGTATCCACAAGTATAATTAGATCTAAATAAAGGTACAAATAGTAGCTTTTGCGGTAAAATGAGAACTGAATTGAATGTTAACTGTGGCTTTCCTCCTAAATCTGATATCTATAAAGAGAGGTTCTGCCAACGAGTGGTTGGCAGAAACTCTGACCTAATGCTTGAGTATTACTGGCAGAAAGACCCTGCTTTCTGACCAATAGGACTGCTTCCTAATATGAATGGTGACCACACTGCAATGTGGCCCACCTGAATGTATCCACTTAGTGCGTGTTGCACTAAGGTGAGGTTAGCCGAATGTGTAGCCCCGCTACACCATCCCCCCGTTAGGACTTGATGTGCCGGTCTCGACACATCAATCCAAAATCTTCTTCGGAGAGAACTTCGTGCTCATTTCGAAATGAGCACGCCAACGACGCAGACTTCCGACGAGCTTGCTGCACCTGCAGCAAGCAACGCGGTCGTCGCTAACACAGCGACGACTGCCACATCTTCAGCCTCTTCGGCGTCCGTCGTCACCTCCACGGTGACGTCGTCTAGCTCTCCCAAGCGTACCATCTCGGTTGGGGAGTACCACGAGAGGGCGCGGAGCAAGCCGACCTATGCCAACGAGACCCTCTTTGATGGCATGGAGGATCTCGACATGGAGGAGGGCGAGGAGGAGCAAGGCTCCTCGTCTTCAGGGCGCAATGAAGCAAGCGTGGGGACGCGTCGTCCCCGTGAGGACGACTCGGACGCTTCGAGCTCAAAGCGCTCGCGCAGCGGCAGCGATAGGCCGCTCGCTGATGCCGGGGCTCTGTCTACTCCGCGGGGTGGAGGCGACGACGACTCCACTCCGTCTGCGGCTGTGACGTCGCGCACTAAGCCGGTGCGCGACCCGTGGATGCCGTCTCCGAGCAAGATCCAATCTCGCTACGGCAGTACCACGCCGGCCAGTCCGTACGCGTTGTACTCCTGCAGCGCCATCGTTGATGACGATGTCACCAAGGAGCTCGACTTTGATCCGTCACCGGATCAAAGACGTGATTATTACATCGGGCTCTTCCACGAGCTCCGATTCTACGGGAACAAGAAGCATTCCCGTAAGAGTAAGGTGACAGAGTGGGAGGCACTCTGTCAAAGCTGGGGGATGTTCGTCGAGAACTTCAACAAAAATCGCTCAGGCTATCGCGAGCGGGTCCGCTCTGCGGGTGAGCGCTATGAGCGCTACTCGAAGCGGCCCAAGATCTTGCGGCTGCACGATGGTGCAGTCGAGGCGGGGATTCCGTGCGCAGTGCCGTCTGGCGTTGCGTGCGAGCGCTGCCAAGCTGGGGCAGTGCGGCTGTCCGAACGGGACCTTAACGGGTACACTGGTATTAGTGTGCCTGTGGAGTTGAAGACACTGCGTGAGAAGTTAATAACGCAGTTGTCGTCTGAGAGTGCTGAGGGTGAGCGCAACACTCAGCCGAGGGCTGTAGGCGACTACAGCTCTCGCTCAAGTTTTACGCCCTTCGGCGGAGCTGCTGGTGGCGGGATTCGTACTCCGTCACCATTTCCGGAACGTCGCTCATCAGGACGTTCCGCGGCTCCCACGTATCGTGGTCAGGAGAGTATCCTAACCAACGAATACGAAAATGAACCGGACCTTGGGTCCGGATCTGATGATCAACGATTCGCTGGACAATCCAGCGAGTTTCCCCGCGTGCATCTCGCAACAGGGGCGGCGTCGGCGGGAAGACGCCACGGACCGTCGCTGGCCGAGGTCTGGGATCGTTTGGAGGCGATGGAGCGCATCCAGACGGCTGAGCTCGCCGAGATACGGCAGGAGCTGAAGCTCTTGAAGACCCGAATCGGTCAGGCCGGGCAGACCGCTTCGAATATCCAGGTCGACCTAGGGTCGATCGTTGCGCGTTTGGGTCAACGTGTCTACGCGCTCGAGACGAGGGTCACGCCGAGTCACCGGGAGTAGGTGACTCGTGTTGCGAGTAAGGCTTCAGCCGCCCAACGTAAAAGGTTGGGTGGAGGCGCATGCTGGACGGTATGTCTAGCGTGTACGCGTTGCCATGCTTCGCCAACACGGTGAATGGCCCGATGAAGCGCGGGGCAAGCTTGCTTGCTCCGAAGTCGGAAACTGCATGTTTAGCTAGGTTCTGTGTAGCTAACAGAACTAATGAACCCACTTTGAATTCATTTGTGTTTCCTCTGCCATTGTTGTCAGCATTCAACTTCTGTCGATCGACAGAAGCTGCAATAGCATCTTGCACAAACCGTATTACGGCTTGGCGGCGCTGGACAAAGTCCATTGCCTTCGAGTTGAACTCCTTGTTCAACCCGTTGTTCTTGTTCACTACAGGCCCGGCCTGTGTGTGGTTGTTGTTGTTGAGAGTGTCTACGCCCGGCGTAGACATTGCGCTCTCGTCGATTGGACTACGCGCAGTCCGTGCGCGTGTCGACACAGCTGATATGTTGCTCGTATCAGCGTGTTCATTCGGTTTGGTTGAAACCGGATACCCTCCCCCACTTAAGGAAGGAGCTACCGCACCGAGTACGCTCGGTACGCGTGGATGCCTCATGGCGTTCACGTAAAACGGTGTGTGTCCTGTCGAGACATGCACCGAGTTGTTGATGGCAAACTCTGCCATCGGCAAGCAGTCGCTCCAGTATTGGAACGAGTGAGCGTAGCTCTTCAGAGCGTCAACCAAGACCCGGTTGACGCGCTCAGTTTGTCCGTCGGTCTGCGGATGATCCGCAGTCGACATGGACAGCTGCGTGCCAAGAAGTTCAAACACTTCTTGCCAGAAACGCGCTGTGAAGCGCGGATCACGGTCAGACACGATGTCGATCGGCATGCCATGGTGTCTAAACACCATGTCAACAAACAGACGTGCCGTCTGCTTGGCTGTCACTTCGGCTGGTACTGCAGCAAGATGTACCATCTTGCTGAATCGGTCAACAAAGACCACAATACCAGTCCTCCGCTTGTTGTCAGGCGGAAGACCAAACACAAAGTCCATTGAGATGGACTGCCAACACTCCGACGGAGTCGGTAGTGACTGAAGTGGAGCCTGCGAGAAGGGCGCAGGCTTCACGCGCTGGCAAACCTCGCAAGCACGAACGTACTTGCGTACCCACTTGTACTGGTGACTCCAATAGAAGTCACGCGTGAGAAGCAAGTATGTCTTCTCACGACCCTGATGTCCCGACGTAGGGGCATCGTGATACTCGTAAGTGATCCTGAGCTTCAGCTCATGATCGTCCGGCACGACAATGCGATCAGCGTTGTCGTCGACTGCGCTGTAAAGCAGCAGACCATTGTGTACACGATAGCGGTGTACACGTGCACGGAGATGTTTCGCCAGCTTCTGACGAGACTTGTCAGAAGGCGCAGCGAAGTAGTCCAACAACTGCTTCGCATCCGCATCCTTCGTGTATGCGGACCGCACGTCGTCTAACAAAGACGACGAGGGAGTAGACGTCCGGACGACGCCAATTGCATTGGCGTCGGCTTTGTGCACCGCGTAATCAGGTCGACGCGACAACGCGTCGGCCACAACATTCAACCTTCCAGGTTTGTACTCAACCTGGAAGTTGTACTCCGCAAAGAATGAGAGCCATCTCGCCATTCTTTGTGAGATGTGCGGCGACTTGATCGCCGTACGCAATGATGCGTGGTCGGTGTAGACCACAAATGGTCTACTCCCAAGTAGATACACTCGAAACTTCGCGAGTGCATACTTCATGGCAAGGAGTTCCTTGTCATGTACCGGGTAGTTGCGCTCAGCTGGCTTCAGCTGACGCGACTGATAGTAGACCACGCGATCACGTCCCTCGTGATCGTGTTGCATTAGAGCGCATCCGATTGCGAAATCGGACGCGTCACACACGACGTGGAATGGGCGATCTTGGTCGGCCACCGCCAAGATCGGCGCCTCAGTCAAGCCCTGCTTGACTGCATCAAAGGCCTGCTGACAATCAGCAGTCCAAACCCATGCAGCGTCCTTCTTTAGGAGCTGCGACAGCGGGCGAATCTTGCCCGCGTAGTTGCTCACGTACTTGCATAAGTACGTAGCGAGTCCAAGGAACTGCCTCAGTTCCTTGACATTGGAAGGCGTAGGCCATTCATTGATCACTCTGACCTTTCCCGGGTCAGGGCGTACGCCGTTCTTCCCTACGAGACACCCAAGGACGGGTATCTCGCTAGCCCCGAAGATACACTTCTTCAGGTTCGCGTAGAGCTTGTGTTTGCGCATGAGCGCAAACAACCTGCGGAGATGTTCCTTGTGCATCTCCACTTCCGACTTCCCGTCCACAGCCCCGCTGTGGATGAACACATCGTCGAAATAGCTCGGTGCGAAGTCGCGCACCGAGCGCAACAAGTGCGTGACGCACCTGTTGAACGTTGCAGGGGCATTCTTTAGTCCCTGCGGCATTACAAGCCACTCCCAGAGCATACCGCTCGGAGTGCTCACCGCCGTGAGAGGTATATCGCTCTCACGCATGAGGATCTGATAGAATCCGTCTCTCAGATCCAGAGCACTAAAGATAGTGCTCAAAGCCATCGAATCGATGATCACATCTTTTCGCGGTATCGGCGTCTGCGCCGGTACCGTTGCGTCGTTCAGCTTGTTATAAGCATGAACGATGCGCCACCCGCCCTGTGCCTTCTTGACACAGAACGTAGGCGCGCTGTGCGGGGACTTCGATTCCCAACGTAAAAGGTTGGGTGGAGGCACTTGCCCAGCCTTGGACGGTATGTCTAGCGTGTACGCGTTGCCATGCTTCGCCAACACGGTGAATGGCCCGATGAAGCGCGGGGCAAGCTTGCTTGCTCCGAAGTCGGAAACTGCATGTTTAGCTAGGTTCTGTGTAGCTAACAGAACTAATGAACCCACTTTGAATTCATTTGTGTTTCCTCTGCCATTGTTGTCAGCATTCAACTTCTGTCGATCGACAGAAGCTGCAATAGCATCTTGCACAAACCGTATTACGGCTTGGCGGCGCTGGACAAAGTCCATTGCCTTCGAGTTGAACTCCTTGTTCAACCCGTTGTTCTTGTTCACTACAGGCCCGGCCTGTGTGTGGTTGTTGTTGTTGAGAGTGTCTACGCCCGGCGTAGACATTGCGCTCTCGTCGATTGGACTACGCGCAGTCCGTGCGCGTGTCGACACAGCTGATATGTTGCTCGTATCAGCGTGTTCATTCGGTTTGGTTGAAACCGGATACCCTCCCCCACTTAAGGAAGGAGCTACCGCACCGAGTACGCTCGGTACGCGTGGATGCCTCATGGCGTTCACGTAAAACGGTGTGTGTCCTGTCGAGACATGCACCGAGTTGTTGATGGCAAACTCTGCCATCGGCAAGCAGTCGCTCCAGTATTGGAACGAGTGAGCGTAGCTCTTCAGAGCGTCAACCAAGACCCGGTTGACGCGCTCAGTTTGTCCGTCGGTCTGCGGATGATCCGCAGTCGACATGGACAGCTGCGTGCCAAGAAGTTCAAACACTTCTTGCCAGAAACGCGCTGTGAAGCGCGGATCACGGTCAGACACGATGTCGATCGGCATGCCATGGTGTCTAAACACCATGTCAACAAACAGACGTGCCGTCTGCTTGGCTGTCACTTCGGCTGGTACTGCAGCAAGATGTACCATCTTGCTGAATCGGTCAACAAAGACCACAATACCAGTCCTCCGCTTGTTGTCAGGCGGAAGACCAAACACAAAGTCCATTGAAATGGACTGCCAACACTCCGACGGAGTCGGTAGTGACTGAAGTGGAGCCTGCGAGAAGGGCGCAGGCTTCACGCGCTGGCAAACCTCGCAAGCACGAACGTACTTGCGTACCCACTTGTACTGGTGACTCCAATAGAAGTCACGCGTGAGAAGCAAGTATGTCTTCTCACGACCCTGATGTCCCGACGTAGGGGCATCGTGATACTCGTAAGTGATCCTGAGCTTCAGCTCATGATCGTCCGGCACGACAATGCGATCAGCGTTGTCGTCGACTGCGCTGTAAAGCAGCAGACCATTGTGTACACGATAGCGGTGTACACGTGCACGGAGATGTTTCGCCAGCTTCTGACGAGACTTGTCAGAAGGCGCAGCGAAGTAGTCCAACAACTGCTTCGCATCCGCATCCTTCGTGTATGCGGACCGCACGTCGTCTAACAAAGACGACGAGGGAGTAGACGTACGTGCGACGCCAATTGCATTGGCGTCGGCCTTGTGCACCGCATAATCAGGTCGACGCGACAACGCGTCGGCCACAACATTCAACCTTCCAGGTTTGTACTCAACCTGGAAGTTGTACTCCGCAAAGAATGAGAGCCATCTCGACATTCTTTGTGAGATGTGCGGCGACTTGATCGCCGTACGCAATGATGCGTGGTCGGTGTAGACCACAAATGGTCTACTCCCAAGTAGATACACTCGAAACTTCGCGAGTGCATACTTCATGGCAAGGAGTTCCTTGTCATGTACCGGGTAGTTGCGCTCAGCTGGCTTCGGCTGACGCGACTGATAGTAGACCACGCGATCACGTCCCTCGTGATCGTGTTGCATTAGAGCGCATCCGATTGCGAAATCGGACGCGACACACACGACGTGGAATGGGCGATCTTGGTCGGCCACCGCCAAGATCGGCGCCTCAGTCAAGCCCTGCTTGACTGCATCAAAGGCCTTCTGACAATCAGCAGTCCAAACCCATGCAGCGTCCTTCTTTAGGAGCTGCGACAGCGGGCGAATCTTGCCCGCGTAGTTGCTCACGTACTTGCATAAGTACGTAGCGAGTCCAAGGAACTGCCTCAGTTCCTTGACATTGGAAGGCATAGGCCATTCATTGATCACTCTGACCTTTCCCGGGTCAGGGCGTACGCCGTTCTTCCCTACGAGACACCCAAGGACGGGTATCTCGCTAGCCCCGAAGATACACTTCTTCAGGTTCGCGTAGAGCTTGTGTTTGCGCATGAGCGCAAACAACCTGCGGAGATGTTCCTTGTGCATCTCCACTTCCGACTTCCCGTCCACAGCCCCGCTGTGGATGAACACATCGTCGAAATAGCTCGGTGAGAATTCGCGCACCGAGCGCAACAAGTGCGTGACGCACCTGTTGAACGTTGCAGGGGCATTCTTTAGTCCCTGCGGCATTACAAGCCACTCCCAGAGCATACCGCTCGGAGTGCTCACCGCCGTGAGAGGTATATCGCTCTCACGCATGAGGATCTGATAGAATCCGTCTCTCAGATCCAGAGCACTAAAGATAGTGCTCAAAGCCATCGAATCGATGATCACATCTTTTCGCGGTATCGGCGTCTGCGCCGGTACCGTTGCGTCGTTCAGCTTGTTATAAGCATGAGCGATGCGCCACCCGCCCTGTGCCTTCTTGACACAGAACGTAGGCGCGCTGTGCTGGACGGTATGTCTAGCGTGTACGCGTTGCCATGCTTCGCCAACACGGTGAATGGCCCGATGAAGCGCGGGGCAAGCTTGCTTGCTCCGAAGTCGGAAACTGCATGTTTAGCTAGGTTCTGTGTAGCTAACAGAACTAATGAACCCACTTTGAATTCATTTGTGTTTCCTCTGCCATTGTTGTCAGCATTCAACTTCTGTCGATCGACAGAAGCTGCAATAGCATCTTGCACAAACCGTATTACGGCTTGGCGGCGCTGGACAAAGTCCATTGCCTTCGAGTTGAACTCCTTGTTCAACCCGTTGTTCTTGTTCACTACAGGCCCGGCCTGTGTGTGGTTGTTGTTGTTGAGAGTGTCTACGCCCGGCGTAGACATTGCGCTCTCGTCGATTGGACTACGCGCAGTCCGTGCGCGTGTCGACACAGCTGATATGTTGCTCGTATCAGCGTGTTCATTCGGTTTGGTTGAAACCGGATACCCTCCCCCACTTAAGGAAGGAGCTACCGCACCGAGTACGCTCGGTACGCGTGGATGCCTCATGGCGTTCACGTAAAACGGTGTGTGTCCTGTCGAGACATGCACCGAGTTGTTGATGGCAAACTCTGCCATCGGCAAGCAGTCGCTCCAGTATTGGAACGAGTGAGCGTAGCTCTTCAGAGCGTCAACCAAGACCCGGTTGACGCGCTCAGTTTGTCCGTCGGTCTGCGGATGATCCGCAGTCGACATGGACAGCTGCGTGCCAAGAAGTTCAAACACTTCTTGCCAGAAACGCGCTGTGAAGCGCGGATCACGGTCAGACACGATGTCGATCGGCATGCCATGGTGTCTAAACACCATGTCAACAAACAGACGTGCCGTCTGCTTGGCTGTCACTTCGGCTGGTACTGCAGCAAGATGTACCATCTTGCTGAATCGGTCAACAAAGACCACAATACCAGTCCTCCGCTTGTTGTCAGGCGGAAGACCAAACACAAAGTCCATTGAAATGGACTGCCAACACTCCGACGGAGTCGGTAGTGACTGAAGTGGAGCCTGCGAGAAGGGCGCAGGCTTCACGCGCTGGCAAACCTCGCAAGCACGAACGTACTTGCGTACCCACTTGTACTGGTGACTCCAATAGAAGTCACGCGTGAGAAGCAAGTATGTCTTCTCACGACCCTGATGTCCCGACGTAGGGGCATCGTGATACTCGTAAGTGATCCTGAGCTTCAGCTCATGATCGTCCGGCACGACAATGCGATCAGCGTTGTCGTCGACTGCGCTGTAAAGCAGCAGACCATTGTGTACACGATAGCGGTGTACACGTGCACGGAGATGTTTCGCCAGCTTCTGACGAGACTTGTCAGAAGGCGCAGCGAAGTAGTCCAACAACTGCTTCGCATCCGCATCCTTCGTGTATGCGGACCGCACGTCGTCTAACAAAGACGACGAGGGAGTAGACGTACGTGCGACGCCAATTGCATTGGCGTCGGCCTTGTGCACCGCATAATCAGGTCGACGCGACAACGCGTCGGCCACAACATTCAACCTTCCAGGTTTGTACTCAACCTGGAAGTTGTACTCCGCAAAGAATGAGAGCCATCTCGACATTCTTTGTGAGATGTGCGGCGACTTGATCGCCGTACGCAATGATGCGTGGTCGGTGTAGACCACAAATGGTCTACTCCCAAGTAGATACACTCGAAACTTCGCGAGTGCATACTTCATGGCAAGGAGTTCCTTGTCATGTACCGGGTAGTTGCGCTCAGCTGGCTTCGGCTGACGCGACTGATAGTAGACCACGCGATCACGTCCCTCGTGATCGTGTTGCATTAGAGCGCATCCGATTGCGAAATCGGACGCGACACACACGACGTGGAATGGGCGATCTTGGTCGGCCACCGCCAAGATCGGCGCCTCAGTCAAGCCCTGCTTGACTGCATCAAAGGCCTTCTGACAATCAGCAGTCCAAACCCATGCAGCGTCCTTCTTTAGGAGCTGCGACAGCGGGCGAATCTTGCCCGCGTAGTTGCTCACGTACTTGCATAAGTACGTAGCGAGTCCAAGGAACTGCCTCAGTTCCTTGACATTGGAAGGCATAGGCCATTCATTGATCACTCTGACCTTTCCCGGGTCAGGGCGTACGCCGTTCTTCCCTACGAGACACCCAAGGACGGGTATCTCGCTAGCCCCGAAGATACACTTCTTCAGGTTCGCGTAGAGCTTGTGTTTGCGCATGAGCGCAAACAACCTGCGGAGATGTTCCTTGTGCATCTCCACTTCCGACTTCCCGTCCACAGCCCGGCTGTGGATGAACACATCGTCGAAATAGCTCGGTGCGAAGTCGCGCACCGAGCGCAACAAGTGCGTGACGCACCTGTTGAACGTTGCAGGGGCATTCTTTAGTCCCTGCGGCATTACAAGCCACTCCCAGAGCATACCGCTCGGAGTGCTCACCGCCGTGAGAGGTATATCGCTCTCACGCATGAGGATCTGATAGAATCCGTCTCTCAGATCCAGAGCACTAAAGATAGTGCTCAAAGCCATCGAATCGATGATCACATCTTTTCGCGGTATCGGCGTCTGCGCCGGTACCGTTGCGTCGTTCAGCTTGTTATAAGCATGAACGATGCGCCACCCGCCCTGTGCCTTCTTGACACAGAACGTAGGCGCGCTGTGCGGGGACTTCGATTCCCGCGCTTGCCCAGCCTTGCGAGACTGGACGGTATGTCTAGCGTGTACGCGTTGCCATGCTTCGCCAACACGGTGAATGGCCCGATGAAGCGCGGGGCAAGCTTGCTTGCTCCGAAGTCGGAAACTGCATGTTTAGCTAGGTTCTGTGTAGCTAACAGAACTAATGAACCCACTTTGAATTCATTTGTGTTTCCTCTGCCATTGTTGTCAGCATTCAACTTCTGTCGATCGACAGAAGCTGCAATAGCATCTTGCACAAACCGTATTACGGCTTGGCGGCGCTGGACAAAGTCCATTGCCTTCGAGTTGAACTCCTTGTTCAACCCGTTGTTCTTGTTCACTACAGGCCCGGCCTGTGTGTGGTTGTTGTTGTTGAGAGTGTCTACGCCCGGCGTAGACATTGCGCTCTCGTCGATTGGACTACGCGCAGTCCGTGCGCGTGTCGACACAGCTGATATGTTGCTCGTATCAGCGTGTTCATTCGGTTTGGTTGAAACCGGATACCCTCCCCCACTTAAGGAAGGAGCTACCGCACCGAGTACGCTCGGTACGCGTGGATGCCTCATGGCGTTCACGTAAAACGGTGTGTGTCCTGTCGAGACATGCACCGAGTTGTTGATGGCAAACTCTGCCATCGGCAAGCAGTCGCTCCAGTATTGGAACGAGTGAGCGTAGCTCTTCAGAGCGTCAACCAAGACCCGGTTGACGCGCTCAGTTTGTCCGTCGGTCTGCGGATGATCCGCAGTCGACATGGACAGCTGCGTGCCAAGAAGTTCAAACACTTCTTGCCAGAAACGCGCTGTGAAGCGCGGATCACGGTCAGACACGATGTCGATCGGCATGCCATGGTGTCTAAACACCATGTCAACAAACAGACGTGCCGTCTGCTTGGCTGTCACTTCGGCTGGTACTGCAGCAAGATGTACCATCTTGCTGAATCGGTCAACAAAGACCACAATACCAGTCCTCCGCTTGTTGTCAGGCGGAAGACCAAACACAAAGTCCATTGAAATGGACTGCCAACACTCCGACGGAGTCGGTAGTGACTGAAGTGGAGCCTGCGAGAAGGGCGCAGGCTTCACGCGCTGGCAAACCTCGCAAGCACGAACGTACTTGCGTACCCACTTGTACTGGTGACTCCAATAGAAGTCACGCGTGAGAAGCAAGTATGTCTTCTCACGACCCTGATGTCCCGACGTAGGGGCATCGTGATACTCGTAAGTGATCCTGAGCTTCAGCTCATGATCGTCCGGCACGACAATGCGATCAGCGTTGTCGTCGACTGCGCTGTAAAGCAGCAGACCATTGTGTACACGATAGCGGTGTACACGTGCACGGAGATGTTTCGCCAGCTTCTGACGAGACTTGTCAGAAGGCGCAGCGAAGTAGTCCAACAACTGCTTCGCATCCGCATCCTTCGTGTATGCGGACCGCACGTCGTCTAACAAAGACGACGAGGGAGTAGACGTACGTGCGACGCCAATTGCATTGGCGTCGGCCACAACATTCAACCTTCCAGGTTTGTACTCAACCTGGAAGTTGTACTCCGCAAAGAATGAGAGCCATCTCGACATTCTTTGTGAGATGTGCGGCGACTTGATCGCCGTACGCAATGATGCGTGGTCGGTGTAGACCACAAATGGTCTACTCCCAAGTAGATACACTCGAAACTTCGCGAGTGCATACTTCATGGCAAGGAGTTCCTTGTCATGTACCGGGTAGTTGCGCTCAGCTGGCTTCGGCTGACGCGACTGATAGTAGACCACGCGATCACGTCCCTCGTGATCGTGTTGCATTAGAGCGCATCCGATTGCGAAATCGGACGCGACACACACGACGTGGAATGGGCGATCTTGGTCGGCCACCGCCAAGATCGGCGCCTCAGTCAAGCCCTGCTTGACTGCATCAAAGGCCTTCTGACAATCAGCAGTCCAAACCCATGCAGCGTCCTTCTTTAGGAGCTGCGACAGCGGGCGAATCTTGCCCGCGTAGTTGCTCACGTACTTGCATAAGTACGTAGCGAGTCCAAGGAACTGCCTCAGTTCCTTGACATTGGAAGGCATAGGCCATTCATTGATCACTCTGACCTTTCCCGGGTCAGGGCGTACGCCGTTCTTCCCTACGAGACACCCAAGGACGGGTATCTCGCTAGCCCCGAAGATACACTTCTTCAGGTTCGCGTAGAGCTTGTGTTTGCGCATGAGCGCAAACAACCTGCGGAGATGTTCCTTGTGCATCTCCACTTCCGACTTCCCGTCCACAGCCCCGCTGTGGATGAACACATCGTCGAAATAGCTCGGTGAGAATTCGCGCACCGAGCGCAACAAGTGCGTGACGCACCTGTTGAACGTTGCAGGGGCATTCTTTAGTCCCTGCGGCATTACAAGCCACTCCCAGAGCATACCGCTCGGAGTGCTCACCGCCGTGAGAGGTATATCGCTCTCACGCATGAGGATCTGATAGAATCCGTCTCTCAGATCCAGAGCACTAAAGATAGTGCTCAAAGCCATCGAATCGATGATCACATCTTTTCGCGGTATCGGCGTCTGCGCCGGTACCGTTGCGTCGTTCAGCTTGTTATAAGCATGAACGATGCGCCACCCGCCCTGTGCCTTCTTGACACAGAACGTAGGCGCGCTGTGCGGGGACTTCGATTCCCGCACTTGCCCAGCCTTGCGACGACTTTCGAAGAAGTCGTCGATCGCCTTCACTTGCTCCCGCGGCAGTGGCCACTGCCGCATCACGCAATACTTCGTTCCCGGCACGAGATCAATCTCGTGCTGAACACCCTTGTCCTGCGGCAACTCCGCAGGGATATCGTCCGGGAGTACGTCTCTGTACTCACGCAAGACCTCGTAGAAGGGGCTCGACTTCAGCGAGTCCCAGCTCTGCCCGTCGAAGCGTTCCTTCTTCGACTTGGCGCTGAGGGCGTCGACGCCCTCAGCGACGAGCTGTTTCAACTCTTCCGCTTCACACTTCATCCTCTCGACATCCGAGAGGATGCAAATCTGCTTGATGCGTCCATCGTGCAGGTCGCGGGCGAAGCGCCTCCAGCTCGTGACTGAAAGCGAAGTCAACTCCGACGCTAGCGTCGGAGGGTTCTCCAACTTCATCTTCTTATACTGGAGACCAGTATTCGTGCGCGTCAAGACACTCAGTGTCTCGACAGTCGTCTCCAGTTCCTGTGTCTGCCCGGCAGACACTGCGAGTAGCGCCTCGGTCCCTGACCGAGACTTGCGCAGCTTTGCTCGCTTGCGCCGTTCGCTTCTTGTGCGGAACCCAGTTCCGCGCGTCTTGTCTTGTCCGGGCCCGGCCACGGACAGATCTTCCTTTTGATCGCCGGCGGGTTCAACCCGCGGGCGCACGCAATCAAGCCCGGCTTGATCGCGCATCGCTTCTTCGTGCAGCCCGGCTGCACGCGAGCACGCAAGCATTTCCGGTGCGGGACGTTTGCAACCGTCCGCACTGCCTGCAGCGTCGGCTCCCAGAGCCGGTGCGCTTTCTTTACCTCGACGCCTGATGGCGGAGCGTCTTTCGACGTTTGGGCCAATCGCATCAGCTCCCTGAGCTGATGTGCCCGAGTCACTGTCCTTATTTGTGACTGGCTCCTCTTGTTGAACTTGTGTGTCGACACTAATAGTCGACACGACCGCGTCACTCTTGACGCTTCGAGAACCTCTCGAATCCGATCGAGTCTGAGTCTTCTGATTCGACTCACATTTTCTCCCGACGACTCTCTCAGTCGTCGGTGTCCGCGTGGGGTGACCGGAGACAGCCGCGCGTCGCGCTGCCTCTCCTGGTGGGTCGAGTGCACCGCGAGGTTCACGTGCTGCGCCGACAGGGCCATCGCTCACTGTCGCGCCGCTACTCCCGAAGTGCACGATCGTGCGCTTCGTCCAGTCGATCACCGGATCATGCCGTGCAAGCCACGGCATGCCCAACACTATGTCGAACTTATCGTCTAAGTCAAGTACGATAAGCTCGTCCACGAACTTCTTCTCTCGATACGAGAAGCGTACGCGTACGACACGCTTCTCGGTTCTAACAACGACACCCGTTGCTAGTCTTACTTCCAATAGACTTCGAGGCATTACTACCTCCTCGAAGTCAAGCCTCGCTAGGCTCTGCAGTCGAACAAAGTTGTTCGACGCACCACAATCCACCAACGCACGAAGAGACTTCTCTCTCTTCGAGTTAACCTTCAGGATGACAAGGTTCGGCCTGTCATCCCGCTTCTTACAGTGAGAGTGACTCTCACTGGGGGCAGCAGTCTTCAATACGGCGTGTCCGATATCGACACGCTCGACTGCATCACCAGCAGGGCGCCCCGCGCCTGCTGGTTGTTCTAGTTTTTTTATTGCCCGTGGCGATACTCGGTATCGTCACGCCGGCTCTTGGCCGCCTGCACAGGTGCTGTGCATTCACGGGCGTAGTGGCCGTTGTTTCCACACCGGAAACAGCGGACATTCGTTGGTCCACGACGCTGCTGAGACCCAGCAGCCGTCGCACTCGAGAGGTCCATTGGTTCGGGACCTCCCGTCGGCTTCACCGTCGGTCGCGGCATCGGCCGCGGGACGTTCACATGGAGTTTAGCCTGTCGCAGGCTAAACTCTTCTTGCATGGCAAGTGTAATCGCAGACTCGAGAGTACTTGGGTACTCTCGGAAGAGATAGGTCTTCACAGGCCCATCTTTCAGGCCCTTCATGAACGTGACGACCTTTGTCGCCTCGTCTATCGGGTTGGTCACGATGTTCGAGACCAAGTACCGCGCCCTTTGAGCGTAAGCATGCACGTCATGCTTGCCCTGTTGCAGGTCGAGGAACTCAGCCCTCGATCTGAACTCATTCTGCGGGGGCTCAAACGCTTGTCTGAGCTCCTCCTTGAACACCTCGTACGTGCTAAAGCACGTAGGGTCAGTGAGTCGGCGTCCGTACGCCCAACTCCTTGCTCGCCCGCCAAGGCATGACATGGCGAACGCAACCTTCGACAACGGGTCGACGATACGTCGAGCCGTAATGGCAATGTCAACTTCGACAAGCCATCGGAGGAGAGGCTCGCCCTCTCTTCCTACGTAGCTGTTCACGTGGAGTTTCAACGACTCCACGCGCGGTGTGGACGGAGTCGACACCGTAGCGCGAGCAGCGGCCTCGCGCTGTTCCTTCATGATGAAGCCTAGAGCAACACCGTGTTGCTCTGTCGGCGATAGCGTGCGTAGCATCGTCGCTACGGCCGCTTCTCCAATGACCGTCGACAGTCGTTGGAGCGCCTCCCACTCTGGATCCGCCAGATGGAGACAGTCTTCGCGTGCAACATGCGTTGCACTCGTGTTTGGGTTACCAGTGGACATACTCGCGTCCACAGGCAGGTCCTCAGCACCCGTATCGAATTTCATACGATACGTAACTAGTCGGTCGTTGGACGGACTACAAAGTGCTACCAGGTGTAATGGGCTTACTTAGCCCAATACTTTAGCTTACACGTGAGCGCACGTGTATGAGGAAGCGTAAGGTGTATTTAACTTAGATTAAGTATACTTGTATCCACAAGTATAATTAGATCTAAATAAAGGTACAAATAGTAGCTTTTGCGGTAAAATGAGAACTGGATTGAATGTTAACTGTGGCTTTCCTCCTAAAACTGATATATATAAAGAGAGGTTCTGCCAACGAATGGTTGGCAGAAACTCTGACCTAATGCTTGAGTATTACTGGCAGAAAGACCCTGCTTTCTGACCAATAAGACTGCTTCCTAATATGAATGGTGACCACACTGCAATGTGGCCCACCTGAATGTATCCACTTAGTGCGTGTTGCACTAAGGTGAGGTTAGCCGAATGTGTAGCCCCGCTACAACCTGTCTCTCACTAATAGCATATATATTGAATAGACTATATACGTGCGTGGCGTATTTCGGGGCAGATTTCAACTATATTGATTTTTGTATTTATAGTGGTAGTCCACTGGACACATTTCGGGGCATGTGTCTTAACTATAGGATACCGCATACCCCCTACTAAGTACGCTCGTATATTGCTCCGGCGAAGCCGAGACAGGCACCTTTGCGCGCTTGTGAGTTCGCTTGGACCCCCCCTCGGTTTTCGTCTTCGTGCGTACAGAGTCTCGTTCCTCTTTTGCTATCTTGTTGGAAAAGTAAGGGCGTCGCGGGGATTGAACTCACAACCATACCTGTAGAACATTCGTTGTTAGACCGTTACACCATACAGGCGCCCGGTCGTCTTCACTTCGGGCTGATACTTGACACTGTCGATTGCATATTTCAACATATATGTTTACCCAGAAGCACACGCAATGATTCGCTGTGTTTGTCGTGCAGGCTCGTCATTTCTCGCGCAATCTCCTCGCAGGGAGCAGACCGAGCAGACCGAGCTTTGACATCACCTTTAGCGTAGGCAGCGGCTACCATAATTTCGTAGCTTAGATAAACACCGCTAAGTGGGCGCGTATTAGCCTTCCTTGCTACAGTACTAAGGACTTGGCGCAACATGCAAACCGATGCAAGATCCATGTTGAGCGCGATAATTCAAATATATCGACTAGCTCATGATCGCCGCCTTCCGAAATGTACGCGATATCAGGTGCGTGCATCAATAGGCATAAGGCCTTTATGACGCTGTCGTGAAGGCTTACACGAGACCTTGTTGGCCACAGCTGCTTTTCGTAGCGGCATACCGGCGCTGACAGCAGTAGCGAGCGGCGTTTGCTGCTGTCGCATAATAGCACTGCTGCGCTGATGCTGACGAGATTTCCTTGCTCTTGTTCGACTCCTGCACCTTCGTCATCGAAGTGCACCACGGGGCGCAACGCGAGCGTCTTCGGGTAGGCTATGGCTGTCGTCTGGCTGCGCAACGGTGGCGACGCTTGAGGGCTTCTCAAAGGGGGTTATTGGGGGTCTTGCTGTGTTGCTCAATAAGATCGGAGAAGCACCCGCAATGGCTTATTGGGAAGGGGCGTTTCTCCCCTTTCGGGATATGGACCATACCAGGGATTGATAGTAACGGGATTTTCTTCCTAAACTACTATAGTAGAATGGATGAGCCCAAATCAATTCTACTATTCTAATATTAGCCAAATCGAGCGATCCAAAATACTATATTAATAGTACTATAGTAATCTAGATTACTATTGTAGCCATGTCGACCACCGGATGTCCTCCATGTCGACCACCGGATATCCTCGATGATGATCATCACGCGCAGTTGCTCTCTAGCTCCATGTGACGGATCTCCTTCTTGTTGTGCTTCAACAGCACCTGCATCTCAGCGCGCAAGTTATCCGTCCTCGTACGAAAGCTGTTCATCACGAACCCTCCCGTCGAGAAAACACGCTCTTGAGAAGCGTTTGACGGAGCTCTCCTCAACCAGATCCGCGCAAGGGCGGCAATGGAACGAAATCGCCCACAGGCGGACTCACGGAACCAACGCAGGATGTCTACATGTTCGTAGACGCAGTCCAAGTCGGCAGAGCCCACCGACCACTGTGTTGATAGGCTCTTGTGCAAATGACCAAGTGAGATTGAAGTTAGTCCAGCAATCTACGTAGTTCAGTACAAGTATCCTTCCTTTTCTCATGCCCACTTGAATGTTGTCAAACACTTACTCAAAGTACTAGTAGTACAACTACTGTAGTAGTAGGTTCCAGCTCGCTAACCAGGCTCACACTCTTCGAAAGGCACCACCCAGTCCGAGGAGTTCACCCTTCAGCAACTTGAGTCGCTGGGGCTTTGTAGAGGAAGCTCACCCCGCCTCCGTTCAATTCTGTCGCGGGATCCAGTGTACGCTCCGTAAACTCTTGGCCATTGAGCGATAGCGAAACATGAACGTGTTCCTCGGTGCTGATGGGTAGCTCTGGAAGTACAAAAGTGGCTGTGTGGGCAGCCTCGTCGATCTCCACAGGCACAACCTTGAAAAGAACAAATGTGCTGTTATCATTGATACAAGCGACGAAAACTCATCATACAAAACGTACCAGTGATACTTTGGAGTCCGCAGTTTCCAGCCTCACGCACGCTGCGGGTGTTGCGATTTCATTGTCCACTGCCAGCATCATCGTGGTGCCAGGTTCTGCTTCCTGCGGGGAAATCCCGCTCATTTCGGGGACAGCACAGTAAACGAAGCTCAGACCAGCGTCCGTGAAGTGCTCGCCGTCGAGCGACACGAATACTGTGACTTCTTCTCGCGTCCCGAGCACCATTCCCTCCGCCATTGCCGCAGCTGTGGCCGCATCCTCGGGGAACGGCAGCGGTGGAGACCGGAAGACGACGCGTCGATTCGTCGAGTTTGCCTCACCTGACGCTTCTTCGGGCCGCAAGCAGACTGCAGACACTATCATGCTGCTCTCTCTCCACTGTAACTTAACTGCAGCGTCTTGAGTGTCGAAGTGGAAGAAATCTCCGGCAACAGATACTTGTGTGCCGCCCGGGACCATCCCAACGCTAGGGAATAGGCTCAACAACCGCCCAGGCGCCAGCATGCCGAATATCTGCGCTCCGGTTGAGGAGCTTCTTCCCCCAAGCAGGAGCTGAGCGGGGAGAAAGGTCCTCCCGCCGTTCATGGACACTCGAAGTTTGGACGCAAAGCCCGTCTTGGAGAAGGACCTCCACCATTCAGCTGACAGACCCTGGAGTTTGGGGTTAGTCGGCGCCGTATATTGCCATTGAGACAGCGGTGGAATGGAGCACACGATGACGTTTCCCTCGACGCTGTCGATGGGGAGAACAGCCGAGGCGCTTGGCATCTTGTGAGGGTCGAATTCCCCATTGGATGGGAAGTACACGATGTTCACCTGCATCTGCGTAACCTCAGGAGGGAGAAGATGCTGCAGCTCGATCTTGATCGTTTGTGGCAGCTCATTTGTCAGGAACGAGTTCGGGACGACACGGACGAGCTGTGCGTCGTGAGCCCAAATCACGTGGGGCAATGCAGATCGAGGTTCCTCTGACTTTCGAGAATGACTGTAATGTGGAGCAAGTTCCTCCTCGTCTTCGGCTGTGTCTTCATCCTTCGGCTTCGCAAGTGTCGGGTCGACGCACACAGGCGCAAATATAAGTCCTCCGTCGTAAGAAATCTCAAGTGTGTACGGGGCAATGCCCTCTCCAGTATTCGGGAGGGTGGGCGCTTTCAAACGCAGCAATCGTCCAGTTATATCGGACGGATCGTACTCGGCCTCCTCTTCATTTACGCTTTCGGGACGCTCGTCAAAGTCTCCGACCACTGCGGGTGCAGGCTCCGAAGTCTTCTTGGGGACAAAATGGCCGCTGTTTTCATCAATACAACACCGTACGAACCGGACAATTGGGCGCCGACAGATCTCCGGGAGGCTGCCACACAAGGCCAACGTGATGTCTTCTTCTCCAGAGAATCGAGTGTCGAAAACGAACACTGAGGCCACTTGTGGGCGTTTGAAGACGGTGAAGACCCGTCCGTTCGACGTGAAGTGCTTGCCGTTCATGGAAACCTCCACGGCGTACTCTCCGGGCAAACGGAACTTCGGTACCTGGCACACAACCTCCGCTGTCGCCTCACTGAACGTGCCGAGCGTGCCACGCATGAGTCGACCGTCGTTCAGCGGCACGAATCGCACTGTCACGTTGTCGCTGGACCAGAACCCACTGCCGCATATCCGCAGCTCATAGCCACCGATGTGCTCCCCGCAGATCGGAGCGAACTCCGAGATCCAGGTCGGTGCAAACGCGTAAAGATTGCGATCGCCGCAGACGACAGACCCGACAGCGGTGTGCTGCAGAGAATCCACACGTCGCGGTGCGAACTCGCATTCGTATTTGCGTGACTTGCCATGCCCCAGCTTCCCATAGCTGCCGTTCCCCCACGTGTACAGTTGACTTTCAGTCGTGAGTGCTGCGGAGTAGTTGCCGCCTGCAAAGACTTTCGCCCACTTGACCGATTCATCACATTTAACGGCGTTAGGAAGAGCTCGTCCCCCTTTGACTTCAGCTTCTCCCCTTCCAGTCTTCCCTCCGTGTCCAAGTTGCCCAAACGTGTTGAAACCCCACGAAAACATCTCACCCGCGCTTGTTACAGCGAGAACGTGGTCGTATCCGCTGGCGATACCGACAAAAGGTTCACCGTCAGACCCCCTCTCTAGGATCAAGTGGAGGGTGCTAACCCCGGCAGTAGTTGTACTCTTGGGAGCTCTGGAAGCAGGTCGAAGCGAGCTACCTCCGAGGAGATACACACTCCCGTCAGCAAGTAGCACTGCAGTGAACGTATTGCCACAGCAAGCAGACACAACACGAGGCTTGCCGAGGAAGACACCCACGTATTTCGGCCACGCACAGATCCCGTTGAAGACCGCGTTCACCTCCTTCGGCAGAGTTTTGAACACCTGACCGAGTTGCCCCTCGTGGTTCCGCCCCCACGTGTACACATCTCCGCTGTCCGTGACAGCAGCCGAGTGGTGTTTGCCGCAAGAAACCTGCGTGAAGAAAAGTTCTGGCGCCGTCACCACTCGATGCGGAGTCCCCGTAGCTGTAGCTGCAGCTGTCACTGGCCCAACGAGGGCTTGAGCCGACTTGGCCGAAGTCAGTTCGCGCTTGTCTGGACCATCGACCTCCGGCCCTGGAGTCTTGACACGATAGTAGTTCTGTGCCATCGTCGTCCCGTGCTTGTGGCCGAGCTCGCTACTGGGCAGCGCAGCTCCAGGTCGTCCCCAGGAGAACAGTTGGCCGTCCAGCGAGAGCGCAACGCGGTGGTTCTTGCCCACTGCAACGTGGTGGACCTTGACGTCCTGCAGCCCTTCCACCACCAACTGACTTTCCAACACTGCAGCTTCATCGCCACCTTCAGTAGCAGGCCAGTGGAGCTCCCAAGCATCCACCAGCGCCAAGAAGCGGTCGTACGCGCCACAGACGCCTCGCACTTTGCGTCCAAGCAGACTGGCTGCGACGGTGATCTCACCTCCAGTCTGCCCCCCGCACACGTACAAGATCCCGAGACTGCCTTCCATCGCTCCGGTTGTGGAGCTAACATCACTGAGACCCGACAAGTCGGTAGTTACATTCCTCCCAAGAATAAACGACAGGAAACGGCTGCAATGTTCATGTCCAGCTAGCGAAAACATATCGGGCAGGTGCAAACTCTCCGAGGCCTAGATGGATGCCTCCCCCCACCCCCGCGCGGCCGCGCGAACGGCAGCTCCCGCTATTCTCATGCGGGCATGACTCTTACTCACGACGACGACGTGCCAGTGGCACTGCCACCGCCCTCACTCGTCGGATCAGTGACGCAACCGCTCGGTAAAGACAGCTTGCTTTCTGGTCGATACTGCGCTCACATTTATTCCTCTCGCGCAAGGCTCGCTAGCATCGTCAGCTACACCTGATCCTGTGCCTGCACTGTTCTTGCTAATGGACGATCCTGTTTCACAACTCGCGACATACAGTGCCATCGTCTGCGCTACCGCGGAGCAAGCAACTATTAATACACGTACGGCAATGATCTCCTCGTCCTCCATGATGCTCTTCGCTGACTGTCTCCAGGTGTCTCCACCCCTCTCCACCTCAAGTAGCTAGATACAAAACCGGCCTTTTGCCTCCAGTCGTGTTGTTGTCACCTGCCTCCTTTTGACCAATCATGTCCTTATATTTCTGGATCGTCAAATCCATCTCCACCTCCAGGTGCGTAGCGAACACGCTCTAACGGACGGCAACCAGGGTTCGGCAAAACCCATGTTTTGAGATTCGACTGGGTGGGTATGACAAGAACAGTGGGTGGGTGGGTTTAGGTTTTTTTTTAAGACCGATGACGTCATTTTTAAGCTTGGAAATTGTATACCGGTATGTGAAGATAGCTTTGATAACTGTTAAATTGGTCGAGCGCATTCGAGATGGAACAGGTTACAGTACTGAAGCATGCTTGAGTGGTAGGTACTGATTCATGCTTGAATGGTGAGTTGACGCTGCAGAGTTTTGTGATTTCGCTTTGCTTAAGTACCGCATACAATTACCAAGTATACTAACCGAATGGCTACAACCCAAATAACCTCGACTGGGGGAAATTTGGGTGGGCGGGATATTTGAAAAACCTAAAACCCAAAAAAAACTTTATCCCAGTTTTCGAACCCTGACGGCAACTGTACCACGAACGTCGTTGCGAAAGTTCTCTATGTTGGCCTCGTTGCTGCTGCTGCTGTCATGGGCGACTAGTCCGTCATGGGCCCGACCTGCAGCGTGTGACATCGACGGCGTGCGGATCGACCACGGCAGCGCCAGGTACCTGGTCGGTCGCGCGCATCGCCCCGGCAGCATCTACGCGCGGTGTCTGTACGGGGCCGCGACGTGCTTCGAAGACCGAGGGCTGGTGGACGCCCCGGAGTGGATCAACAGCCGCGAGGTGGACTGCTTCGAGGCCTCGGAGCGCCGCCGACTGGGCGTGGCGATCATCCTGGAGGAGGACGTCTGGCCCGACCACATCGTGTGGTACCGCATCAACGGCTCCTTCTCCGCCTTCGAGCTCGAGGTCATCAACACGGCCGTGGATCTCTACAGCAAGGCGGACGTGAACGTGACGCTGCAAGAGTGCGAGCCCGTGTCCAAGTGCAACGGCAAGTACGTGAGCATCGAGCATAATGAGGACGCGTGCTACGGCATGGTCGGGTACGTGAACGACGGCAAGCCGCAGATCATGAACCTCGGGGTGAGCTGCTTCTCTGGCGGTCCGGGCAATGTCGTCCATGAGATTGGCCACGCTTTGGGGCTCTACCACGAGCACACGCACCCAGACAGAGATGTGATCGTACTCACGGACCAGAACTTGCCCGTGTCGGCTGAGAACTACGCCAAGACTAGCACTCGTGAGGCTATCCTGAAGCCGTACGACCCAAAGTCCATCATGCACTACGGCCGCACTGCCGGTCTCTGCTTCCCGAAGGCGCAATACCCGCTCAAGTCGTTCTGCGACGTGGAGCTGGTCAAAAACTGCGTTCAACCAGTGGAGCAGCACTGCAATTCCAGTCGGGACTCCGAGATTGGCACGCGTGCGGTGCTCAGCGCCGGCGATATCTACACCCTCCGCATGCTCTACGGCTCCAAGGACAACGCAACCGTGCGTGATGTGAAGATTCCGACCGTGGCCTCGTCCACTGCTGGGAGTGTAGGCGCTCCGGACTCGATTTCCGACATGGTCAAGCACACACGGAAGTCGGCAGCTGGCGCTGCGTCAACTGAGTCACGATCTGCGACCAAGCAAGAAACGAGTTCGGCCTCAAGCTTGAAGTCCGTTGATCCGAACTATAAGCCGGGTGGTGTCCACGGAGAGAGCAGCGGGTCGGTAGCAGAGATGCTAGAGTGGTGGGAAAACCTCGAAAACACCATCCAAATCCAAAAAAAGAGGACGTCGGCGGCCTCAAAGCGATCGCTAGCTGAAGAGTATACGCAGACTTAGAGCCGACGAAGCGCGTATGTCGGGGTTTCAATTGTTGATATCCCTTGTTTTCAGGATAAGATAAATGTTAGTGATCACTGTTTTTCACAAAGTTGCGCTTCGCACGAAGAAGCTCTGAAGTTTGAAAGGTTGTGGGACAGCGGGGGTCTACATGTACTGTATTGTCCATCATACTATTTCTTTCTCTGTCAAGTTCTGAAATAAATTTCTGAGGAAAAATAGTCTCTCGGGGGCAAATAAATAATACAGACTCCACTCCCATTCCACTATCTTCGCATAGCCCTCTTCAAGGTTGTTTTGCAGAACATGGAGTTCTGGCAACTATTTTAAAGTTCTGTTGCAAAAACCTCCTGCCAAGGTCTCGCCATCTTCGCCGCCGCCTCCAAACTGTATGAGCACGTGTGTGCTAACTTGAGCAGGGTGCTGGATATACGACATGAATTATCAGAAGCTTGAAATTGCAACAAAAGTTGCCAGAACTCCATGTTTTGCAAAAAAAAACCTTCAAGTCGTCGGGTTCCCCTCGGACAGTTGAGCTGCTCAACAGCAGGAACCGAGGAAACAGGCGAGCTTTTGAAAGTCCTATTTTGGATGCCATTAGGATTTTTTGAGGAACGGGGATTTAAATTTTGTCGATGTTACAAAAAATAGGTAGCCCCAGGTATTAATTTAATAACTGATAGTAATTTAATAATTGTTTATGTTATAGACAATTAATTACCTGGGGGCTCAGTCGTATCTACAGTATTTCCTGCCACAAAAAATTACGTGGGGTTGTCTACGGTATAGACAATTACCGATTTCAGTTGTACAGTGTACCTATTTTTTGTAACATGGCCAAAATTTCATGAATCATCACATTGTGGTACATGTACTGTGCACATGTACAGCGCTAACGTTGCTGTATGGCTGTGAGCAACGTGGCATCCGTCTAGGGTTTTCTAATCAATTTTTAAAATGAGCACTCAGTCAAAATTTATGGGCAATTGTACGACTTGATAAACCATTTTAGCCAATCCGAGGGGATTGAAACGATAGGGTTAAACTAAAATGTTGATTCTTAGGTGAGCCAGTGAAGTATTAATACTGTATGTTATTATTAATAATACCTAGCTCCAAGGATTAAACGACTACAAAATACACGTTATATACTCTCTCTTAAAGGGTTAACCCTTTCACTACCAAGCGTGAATTTGTTCAAGTCAATCCGGGAACACCGACGCGGTCGAAAAACCGATCATCTATTACGCACCAGTACATGTACGAAAATTGTCTGACATATGATCTAGAGTTGTCTTAACACAGCCTCTTGGAGTTGTGCGTTAGCGTAGTTGGTATGTTGTCAATGAATTGGTGGTAGACAAAGTCCACCACAAAATAGCATGCTATTTTTTCGCGTGTCTTGCAGCTCGTAGGGTATGCAACTTGAAGCGCTAACGGGGTTCGAGCTCGGCTATTATTGTACTGGTAGTCACAACTTGGAAGAAAAGCGATGGTGTACGAAACAAAAGATTCCGAGGCCACTTCCTGGGTGCAAGGTGAGTGGCATGACTGTCAGATTCCCCTTGAATCGAAAGTCTCACCGACCGCTTCAACCTGGATCACTTTTAACAGGGGTCTTCTATTCAAGATACCCAGATGGCAATCCAGATTCCATCCAACACAGAGTGAGTATGAGCGCACTATTCAACGAGACAAACTGCTGAACTCCGCAAGTGTTCGGTTCACTGCTGATTTGAGAGCATCCCCACGGAGAGCATGGTGACCCCGCTCATCCTCGTCCTGTAGACGACACCAAATGCCTTGCACCTTGTTCAGCACTCGAGAATCACCAGACTACGATGACCGTCCCCAGTGGTTTTCGACTTGGCCATTCACCCAGCGCTGATGAATATTTCGCATTGGCATCTGCGGACGCTGCGTGTTTGACCGAAACGTGCGGAGCGGAGCCCGAAGATGCGCCGTGTTCGGGGGAACCGGGTGCGCAGAGACCCGGTCTTCGTGTGTTAAAAGAGGAGTCCGCCGATCCTTTGTCCGCGGCCGAAACGTCAGCGCGATGGAGATTCGAGCTCATGACAAGAGCGGCGTGGCTGCACGTCCACTGGACGTTCCAGCGGTCCACATCTCTCCGCAGCGAACCCACATGGGGACATGCCTCTCGCTGCTCGATGGCCGAGAGGGAGCCTCCTGCAGCTCCTCTCATTCCCCAACTCGCGTCTCGACCCGCAGATTGATCGCTTCGCCATGGTTCGCGTCTTCGCTGCTGCTGCTGCGCTGTCGGCTGCTCTCCTGGCCTCCACCGCCAAGGCCGACAACTATTTCGTCACGGCCGAGGCGCCGGACTACAACAACGCAGTGGTGGGCAACCTCCTGGCCAACGTGAGCTCCGTCCGCGGTGAGGGCGAGGCCTACGCCGTCTTCGACTGGGACAACACGTGCATATTCGGCGACATCTCGTACACGTCCGTGTTCTACCAGGTGGACAACCTCAACTTCCGCTTCGCGCCGGAGCGCTTCGAGTCAATCTTCTCGCTCGGCTACAACGCCAGCAGCAGCGACATCTGCCTCGTCAACGGCACCAACTCGGTGCTCGGTCAGGACGTGAACGGCACCGACGTTACGCTGGCCACGGCTCTCGCGGAGACCGCCAAGGACTACAAGGTCCTGTACGACGCGTACATCGCCCCCACGTACAACCTGACCAGCAACGCCACCCAAGCCTCCTCCTCGAACGTCACGCTTGATGCCATCAAGGAGACGACCGAGTACCTCAACTTCCGCGCCAAGATCGGCTTCCTGCTGTACGCACTCGAGGTCATGGACGGTGGTGACGACCACTCGGTCTGCGCCATGACCATCGCCATGACGGTGTTCCCCCACCTGCTCATCGGAATGACAGAGGACGAGATCAAGACGCTTATCCGGTCGAGTATCCGGTGGAATCTGGGCCAGGCCCTCGAGGCCCCCACGTACACGTCCACGGGTGACCTGCAGGTTGAGGGTTCGTACACCAAGGGCCTTCGCTTCTTCAACGGCCAGGAGTCGACTATGCGCGCCCTCCGTGCGGCCGGTGTGGACGTATACATCATCAGCGCTTCGCCCGAGCTGTACGCGGCCGAGGCGGGCAACCTCTTCGGACTGGGCAACATGGTGCCGAAGGACAACGTGTACGGCGTCCGCTTCAAGACGGACGCCGACGGACTCTTCACTGCTGAGCTGCAGGACAACTACCCGATCACGTGGGGGCCGGGCAAGGCCACCGTCGTTACCAGCATCCTCGAGCCGATCCACAAGGGGGCACCGCCTATTTACTCGTCGGGTGACTCGGACGGTGACTGCGAGATGCTCAGCACCGTTCGCGACGGCGTCGTCGACACCAACAACCGCCTCAAGGGCAACTCCAGCTGCATCAACGGCTTCTACGTCAAGGCCTGCGAGTACTTCGACACCACGGAGCCCAGCACGAACAACGCCTACCTTTTGCAAGGTCAGGACCAGGCCATCGGCACGTGGATCACGTCGGGCTTCAGCACAGAGGACGGTGTCACCTACGAGTCGGCCGTCTCTTCCTACGACGGCTGCTCTCAGTACCAGTTCCTCGACGTGTAAGTGACCACAGCACCAGGTCCACAGTAAACATTTCTCGTATAATCCGTCGTTTACTTGATACCGTTTACTTCGAAGTACTTGATTCCACACGCTTCAGCCCACTCAACTAGGCAGCTTGTGATGTGGCTCTTTTGCACGTTCAATCCCAAGTTGCAGGTTTGAACGACCAGGGACAGATGAACACCCGAACGAAAGTGTCGCCAGACTACATGTACTCCAACGTGCAGAGACTTGGAACCTGCCCCACAGTGCTGACTGCCGAGATATGAAGTCACACGCATTGAAATCCGCGGGCAAGCAGAAATACAATGCGAAAATCAACAACGACAAGAGAGTCATACAGCTCCACGTTTCAAGATATTTTCGTCAATAGGACAAGCAAGACCTTATCAACACGGATGGATCGTAGTACGCGCCTCGTAAGGTAGATTGTTGGTGCTAACCCACAACGTCTCTATATTTCATGACTTCAACATGCAACAAGAGTCAGCAACGTCAGTGGTTGCTTGCGCTGCGTGAAAACCAGGTGACTGGAAGCGCTGTGTCCTAGCGAGCCACTCCACTCTGCAAAAGTAAGAATCCTTTTTGAACGATGTACATACGTGTCGTAAGCTTATTCACTTGACTTGATACGCTCTCGTTGTCGTCGAAACAGGGCGTGCTACCAGTGAAAAATCTGCTGCAGTGATGAATCTGAAGTCGCCGAGAGCGTCACTGCGGATAGATACGGTAGGCCAGGTCCGTGGGTAGCAAGACCGACCAGATGTCGGCGCGTCCACGCCGCTGCTCAGGTAGCAGGGCGTTTGCGTGCACGGAGACAGCGCCGGTGCGAGTATTATCGGCAGCCGCAACGCTCGGTTCGTCTTTTGGCTTGCTCACCGCTAGGATCCGAGACAATTGTGCACTATACATCGCCGCAAGTGTCTTCATCGTGGAGACCACTTAGACCACGTGCAGCACACGGCCAGGGAGACCCATGTTGGGCTCCTGACCCTGGTGGTCGTAAACCACCCCCAGTGCCCTCCGTCTGCTTATACCCTGCCTCAGTAACCTAACTGCCCTCGTCCTACAGCTTACCCTCACTTAGCGTCCTTTTGCTGCGGTAGCCACTTGATTCAGGCTTAACCTGTCTAAACGGTGACTGAGAACGATCGCCTACTCCGCTCTCTCTTACTCCTACCCGTCGCCTAGCTACCCTACGTCTTGCCGCTCTGGATCGCTCGCCGGCGACCCCTACGCTTGGATCTTTCGTCTGTCTGGTCTTCCCAGCCGTCCGTCCTGCCTGCTGTCGTCGCTCCGCCTGCTACACTTTACTTCACTATCGCTGTCCAGCGTGTCTCCCCGCCTGCGAACTCCTTCCATGACCTCTTGCCGGGGCCCTTTACCAGCAACCGACCTTATAGCAGCAACCGACCTTATAGCAGCAGCCGACCTTGTACGATCTTCTGGCAGCCACTTCAACGGCACTCTGGTGTCACTCCACCGAGGTTGACAGCTTCAAGGTGTAGTGACGCTGCCGATGCCTACTCGCCATCCCCTCCAAGCTCGTCCCCGAGCTTGCCAACGTCCAGTAGCTCCTCGTACTCTGCAACCCCCAGCCACTTCCGCTCTGGTGGTGCTCCCTCCGCCGTGCGGTACTCCACTTCGTATTGGAGCTCATAGCGACCGGCTCGGTTTCGCCGACGCCGTCGTCCGAGCTCGATGATTGGGCCAAACACATATTGCTGCAGCAGACTTGGTCGAGTCGGTTGCTTCCTCAGTCGACCTCGCCCCCGTAGCGCCTGTACTGCTGCTGTGGGCAGGTCTTCCTCCTCGATGAGCCTTCTTTCCATGTTGACGCGCTCTCCTTCCGTGCCAACTTGCTCTTCGTCGCTAGTCGGGCTGCCGACTGGGCCCACTGGCACACCGTCCGTACTCAGTTCGCGTACGTTGGGTACACCATCGTCATGTAGACTCTGAGCAACATCTGCGTTAGCTTCCGTGGCTCCTGGCGGTGGCGATGCGTCACGACGAGAACTCCGTCGCGCAGCTCGTGCTTCCCTCGCTGTCTTCTCGGCGTGGAGGCGTAGTTGCTCGGCCTCAGCATCTTTCGCAGACTGGGCCTCGTTTGCCTCGCGATTTCTCTTTCGCGCCGCCCCTTTCTGTGAAGTCGCCTTCCGTTTTGTCGTTACTGGCAGGATTCCGCTAGCGTCTTGGTCATTTTCGGCGCTCGGTCTGGCGGCCACCTCCATTCTTATCGGCTGTGTGGTCCCACTTTGTTCGGTCATGTCTGAACGGGATGGGTCCTGGCCATGTTGCCGTTCCTCGGGTCCTCCTGCCCGACGCTGTACTGGCGATCTGACAACGCGCCGTGAGATGTGCCCTGATCTGTGGACCTGCCGTTCTGGTCCACTGCCCAATGCGCTGGCACCGGTCGCCGTGGCGGCAACTACAGTCGCCGTACTCCATTCCGCTGCTGCTGGGGTTCGCGTGCTGCTCTCCGCAGTCGGTGGCTGCGTCGCAATCTCACTCTCATCAATGGGCGAGACACAAAATCTCAATTCATAGCCTTCGACTTCGCCGATGAAGGGTACAGTACAGTGTACGTGCTGGTACCTTTCGACGTACAGTCGCAGCACCAGCACCACAGAGTCTGTGGTACAGACGAAGCAAGACGACGCGCGACTGGCAAGATTCGGATGCACGGACTCACCGACCCGGTGACCCGGTGAGTCACTTCCTGTGAGACTACAGTTCAAATCCGTGCGGATGCTAGCCCGCTGTACAGATTTCTAGCAGCTCCTCGGCCCTCTCGGCGGCAATGCGGAGGTAACCACGATGGTAAAGGAGTTCGTCCGCCTGAGTGAGCTCGGCATTTTCCAATTCGAGTCACCCGCCACCAAGACCAGTCCGGTACCTACCATGAATCTCCGAGGATTCTTTACTGCTGCTGCTGCTGCCATCATCGCTGTCTCGATCGCTACTGCTCAAGCTGAGACCATCGACCACGACCAAGTCGTCCCATTCGCCCAACCTAAAGCTAGCACGATCTCCCAGAAGGCTGCAGTCAAGTTCAAGCCGCAGATCCACATCACCAACGGTTGTCACCCGTACCCCGCTGTCAACGAGGCTGGCCAGACCGGTGGCGGGCTCAAACCCACCGGAGCCCCCAGCAGTTCGTGCAAGGGTTCTGGCTGGGGCTCGCAAGTCTACGGTCGGTCGACCTGGTACAGCGGCCGGTGGGCTATCATGTACTCGTGGTACTTCCGAAGGACTCGCCGTCGACCGGATTGGGTCATCGTCACGACTGGGAGCACGTGGTCGTGTGGATCGACAACCCCGACATCGCCAGCCCAACGATCCTGGCTGCGTCTCCATCCGCCCACAGCGGCTACTCTTACTACGTTCCTCCTAGCTCCGACTCGGTCGACGGCAACAGCGTCAAGGTGAACTACGAGAGCCACTGGCCCATCAACCACGCACTTGATACGACCTCCGAGAGTGGCGAGTTCCAGGACCTCATCATGTGGGACCAGCTCACGGATGTCGCTCGACTCGCGCTCAATACAACGAGCTTCGGGAAGGCGAACGTGCCGATGAACGACGGAAACTTCTTGACGAAGCTCGGCAACACCTGGCCGTTCTAACCGTAGGAAACGGGCAATGCAGTGGGTCCTTGAACGGACAAAGGCATACAGAGCTCACTGTCAGTAGTTGCTTATAAAATCTCCTAAATGTTCTCAATGTTTGGATTTAAGTATTGTCGTTTTCACCCAAATTTGTGGAACCTGGGGGAAAGTTGGGAGCAATCTGAATCGATTCCAACCGGTTTTGACCAATCAGAGGTGGCGTATGTCTCGTGGACTCAGACACACCACAAAATGTGTGCCACCTCAGACTCTGAGTTGGAGTTGTGGGTCGATTGGTGACTTCTGATTAGCTGAATATCGCGCGAATCGATTTGAATGCGATTCGCGAAAGCGATTCGATTCAGGCCATTCTCACAAATTCGAATGAAACTCACAATATCCGATTCAAGCAAGTATACTTCAAGCAAATACCTATCCAACATGTTCACATGCAGCCATATCACTTTGCACAGGTTTTGTGGTTGTCCACTGAGCATCAGCACCACAGACACACTTGTAGTGATGGTGCTGCAGCTATTAGCACGGCGCGCGCGCTCCTCGCTGCTGCACCAGCGCCAGCACTCGCACCTTCAGACGCGCCTCATTTCGTCCGCCTTCGATGCCCCCGCGCGCGAGCTGAGCGCATCAGGGCAGCCGAGCCGCGTGGTGTTTGGTGCTAAAGTTGCTGCAACCCAGCTGGGCGCCTTAAGTCGCGCCAGCGGCATGCGCAAGGTGCTGCTGGTGCGCGACCGCGACGCCGCTGCCGCCGCGCGCACGCAGTACGCCGAGTTCCTGCTCATGCAGGCGGGCGTGCCGTGCTTCCAGTACACGCTGGAGCGGGACTGCGCCACACTGGACGGCGTGGACCATGCGGCCGCCACGGCACAGCGCGTGGGCGCCGACGGCGTCGTGGCCTTCGGCGGCGGCAACTCCATGGACATGGCGCGCGCAGTGGCGGTCGTGTTGGCCAACGGCGGTGCTGCCGCGGACTTCGTAGCCGCTGTGGAGGATGACGAAGAGGTCGACCAGGAGCTTAAGTTGCAGCAAGTCAAGCGCGTTTTATCTACCGCGCCGCTGCTGCTGGTCCCCACCATCGCAGGTAGCGGTGCAGAAATTGCCAGGAGCACGCTGCTGCTCGACGAAGACGCCGAGACCAAGGTGCTCTTCGCGGCTGGCAGCGACATCGTGCCCGAGGTAAATGGGTACATGTTGAAGTTGACAGTTGCCTTTTTTGGGAACAATCTGTGACGTGTGAGATGTTTTTGGGTTCTTGTTGTTGCTGTTGCAGGCGGTGATCATTGATCCGACGTTGATGCTGACGGTGCCGCTGCACGCGACAGCGCAGGGCGCGTTGACGGCGCTGGGTCAATGTATCGAGTCGTACTTGCTAGGCTGCGGTGATGACGCGACGAACGCCTTGGCGCTGGAAGGACTGGAGGCGGTGGCGGGTGCCCTTGCTGCGTCGCTGAAGGAGGGGAAGCTGGACCTGAAGGGCGCCGTGCTGCGCGAGCAGTTCGCGCTGGCCAGTCTGCTGTCGGGAATTGCGGCAAACTCGTCGGGCACGGGGGCGGCGCAGGCGCTGGCGGTGTCCATGGGAGGCATCTCCGACCTGCCGCACGCGCAGGTGGCCACGGCGTTCTTGCCCTTCGTATTTGATCGGTACGCGGAGCTGGCGAGTGAAAACGAAGGCGACCCGTTCTTCGATGAGCTCCGCGAGAAGCTGGAGAACGCGACGGACCGACTGACGGCTGCGAGCGGCTTCCAGGGCACAAACGTGGCGGCGTGGCTGCGTTACGTCATCACGCGCTTCGACCTGCCGACTGCATCGACACTCGAGCTGGACGAGGGTTTGCTCAATGGCCTCGTGGACCGCGTAGCCCAGTACCAGGACGATTCGATGCAAGTGGCTCGCAGTGACGACAGTGGCGCTATCATGGAGAAGGAGGATCTGCGCGCGATCATCGACAGCGCTGTCCTGGTGGTGGAGCCTTCGAAGGAGGGTGAAGACAAGTGAACTGCTTCATCTTAGACGTGATAACGAATGGAGGCCAAGTTCCTTGCTACTACTGACTGACTGCTAGTGCTTGTGCTTGTGTCTGTGCCTGCCTTCTCTCCATCCAGGCTTGTTGTTCAAGGGATCAATGTGTTTGGGCTCGATCGCCAGCCAGTGTAGAGGCCAATGTGGCTGGAGTTGCGCGTTCTTCCCACATCGCGGCATTGCTTGACCATGCCGAGGACGAACAGCACCAGCATAGCACTCAGATACATCCACCAAATTCCTGGGACAGCGAACAACCAGAATCTGCCGCTACGATCCGTGTGCGAACGGAAGCGTTCAAGCTCGTCGCTGCTGGGGTACTTGCCAGCGAAGTAGCCAATGCCCCACACTGTTGTCAAGGAGCCTACGAGACTGCTAGCGACGATGGCAAACGGCCGCACCAGCAGCCACGAGAGCAAACCGCCAAGCAGAACAACGGCACCGTCGAGCACTGCACTGGATTTACCCGGTACCATCCGATAGGGAAGCGAAGACGTGAACGCGTACGCTAACATGGCCCCCACCAGGAACACACCTAAGGGGAAGAACGCCAACACAACGCAGCCACCAGCAATGCCGACGATGATAAACCCGATCCACGAAGCCACGAGCACCCAAGCCTTCAACCCGAACGTGTTCTCCAATGCCGACGCCGCCAGCAACCCACAGACGAGGAACCCGCAGACGAAGACCATTGCACGCAGCAGCCTGAAGCCATAGAGGCAAACGACGAGACCCACGATGATCGCGGACTCAGCGACGACACCCGGCTCGATGTGGAGGTGGTCGGGGAAGTAGCCTGGGGAATACGAATGCCCATAGGCACCCGAAATTCCAGTCGCAAGCACTAAAGCAGCAATGCTGAGACGCATGCTTGCCACGCTGGGACTTGTTCTCGAGTTTTTGGCATTGGTCTGCGACGGGTATCAACAACTCTCAGTTGTGTCCCCCCCTTTTGGGACTTTTTCGGGGTGTTCTCTTTTCCTTTTTCGGCATTGAATAACGGAGAGTCTCTCCAAAGTCCCAGGATGGATGCGAGTGTCGTCCCCAAAGGTGTTGCCGTGCAGGTAGGAACGTTGGATTGAGCGAGTTCTGGCTGAGAGAATACCAACACTGAAAATCCATGTAAAGATTCACGCGTACATTGGTCCGACTCCCGCGAAACCAGGTTCGTAGTTGGGCTGTCTAGTGCAGTTTGTCCTCAAAGCGGACATCACTGATCAATATTTTTTTTAAACCTTTGAATCTGCAGATAATTCCGCTCTACGAGTGAAGGACGGCAAGCAAATTGAGGTCGCAAATGGTTCGACAGGAGAGGTACATGCAGCCCTGTATGTAGGCTCTTGAATGCCTGAGCGTGCAGCCGAAGCTGACGACACGTTGAATACTTGCCAAGTAGACGTTGGGACTCCAGTTGGACTATGTCTATCAGCAGGCAACGGAGGCTGACGTGGTGGAGAGATCACTGCGGTCGCTTGTAGCCGCTAGCGTCGAAGGCGTGAACGTCTCGGTGCTTGCAGTTGGTTCCACCAAGTCGCAGAAGAACCGAGTGCTCTTCTTCCCCATGGCAGACCAAAGTCTGGCGGCTGCAGTTTTCCAAACTCTGTTGGATACGCTTCAAAGCAAAGTCTCGACACTCGGTAGCAGCGGTGCTAGTCCCGCTGCTGCAAACGGCGGGGTCACAAGCGCTAGGAAAAGCCAAGTGATCTCCGTAGCAACCTTCTCGCTTCGAGTATCGTTCGCTGAGTTGTATGAGGAGACGATCACGGTTCGATGCAGCTCGAAGTACCTTTTTACCTGCGTGGTGTTGATCAGTTCTTGCTTTTTTCTTCGTCTTGTGGTAGGATCTTCTAGCTGCGAGCAAGGGCGACAGCAGTGACAACAAACTCGCTCTCGTGATCGAAGACGACCCAGCACTCGGGAAAACAATCAAGAATTTGACCCAGTCGCCGCCACTAACGTCGCTTACGGACTTTCGCCGAGTGTTGGACGCCGGGCTCAGCGCGAGACGCAGCAACAACGGCCTGTACGGCAATTCGTCCGAGTTCAGCAGCGCCGTGTTGCGGGTACAAGCTTTGTTTTTTTGTTTGTTGGTTAACGCTGCGCGTGGATTGATCTGCGAACTGACTGCGTTGATGCCGTTCAGATCTCCGTCAAACAAACGTTCGCGTTTAGGGACGCAGCGACTCAAGAGCTTCACTCGTTCTTCGACCTTGTGGATCTACCAGCTACCGATCGACTGGCTCGGGTGCGTATTGCATTGATCCTGGCAAAAAAAACTTGGTTCCTCCCCACTTAACCTGTTTGTTTGATGTGATCTCCAGACTGGAGCAGCCGTGCGCTTATCGGAAGGTCCACTGCTGAACAAGTCGCTGTTCGCATTGCAGGAGGTGGTTGAGAGTCTCACTCATAAGAGCGGAGACGAAGTTTCGGTTCGCTACCAAGGCTCGCAGCTTACAACTGTGCTTCAAGACGCACTGGGCGGGAACTGCCTCACTTTCGTGCTCATGTGTCTGAGTCCGGGTGACATGGCTGGATCTACTGCCACACTGCAGCTTGGTCGGATGCTGCCTCGCATCAGCACGTTCCCTGTAGTGAACAACGACATGCTTCGTGGTTTGCGACGCCGCCAGTTGATGGTACAGAAGCAGCTCGCAGGAGCAGCGAAGGACAACCCGACAGGTGAAAAACTAGGACTGGCAGACTATGAGAGCAGACTTCACGATCTAGAGGGCAAGCTGGCCCAGAACGCACTGGAGCGTCGAGTGCTGCGGGAGGACAAGGACGCACTGACAGCTCAGCTCGGTGAATTACGCGTCAAATACCGCGAGCTGTTCGACAACGAGCTGTCACTGCGGACTGAGCTGCTGACCTGTGAGCAAGACAAACTGGCACTGAGCAAGGCGTTCGTAGCCTTTCAACTGGAGCGCGACACTCAAGTGCAGCAGCTCGACAGCGACAAGTTCGAGCTTGAAACGCGGCTACTGAAGGCGGAACAGCTCGTGGTGGAGATCCAGCAGGACGACGCCACCAAGGCGGCACAAATTCAGGATCTGTGCGCCAAGATGAACGAGCTCGTGGTGGACAAGACCCGACTAGGAGGCGAGTTGGCGCTGCTGCAGAAGGCAGCAAAGACCGCCGAGAGCGCGCGTGATGCTGAAGCCAAGAAGAACCAGCAGCTCAGTCTGGAGCTGATCGTTGCAGTGAACCAAAAGCACAAGTGTCAAGGTGAGGTGGAAGCCCTCGCTACTCAGCTGCGCTCGCGCCAGGCTCAAGTCGATGGCCACTTGGCTGAGTGCACGCAGCTTCGGTCGGACAATGACGCGCTGCGACAACAAGTGGCCGGACTTGAAGACAAGCTCGAGGCCATGCGCAAGGACGTAGTGCGTCGTGAGCTTGAACTGGAGCGCGCGGAGTTGGCGGCCAAGAAGGAGCAGCTCGAAACACAGCAGGCTGGGCGAGATGCTGATAGCAAGCGTCAACTCTCGGTGCAGCAACTGAGTCAAGAGCTGGAGACGCAACGTGCCGCGTTTGCTGCAGACAAACGCTCGCTAGAGCTGCAACTGGAACGCGGTCAACACGATTTGGCTCGCGAAACTCGAGAAAAGCAGCACTTGATGAACGCCTTAACGTCCAAGAACGAGGAGAACGAAGAGCTCGTGCTGGCTTTGGAGCGCGCTCGGCATGACTTGCAAGCGCAACTCGAGACGTTCCGTTTGAAGCTCGCACTTCTTCAGCAGTCATGCTCTGGTGGAGAGCGAGCAAGTGAGTCTGGGGCTGGGATTCAAGCGTTAAAGGAGTTGGTAGCCTCGTATCAAGTGCGCGAGCGAGAACTGCGAGACGAACTCAACAGCACACGCAACGCTAACTTCCGTCTAGCACGACGTCTTCGGGGTCCTGGTCAGGACACTACAGAGCCACCACAAAACCCCGACGATCGGGATCGTGAGGACGGAGGGGAGCAAGTTGAGCGACTGCGTGGGCGTCTTGCAGCTGCGGAACAGCAGGTAGCCTCGGAGATGGAGAGACGAGCAGAGCAATCGCTTGTACTGGCAGAGCTTGAAGCGCAGAATGCGACTCTAGTACAAGAACTGAAGGAGACGCAGCGATCAGAGCAGACGCCGGCAGCTCGAGACAGCGAAAGTGGCGTCCGTGCTATCACTGAAATGCACGCGGCACTGGCGCGTCAATTGGAGGAAGTGCGGCGGCTCACTGTTCAACAGCAGCAGGTGACGCGTATCGTCGACACTGCAGCGCCGCCTGCACAGTCACAATCCAGAACCGACAACGCGTCAGACGCCAACGAGCTGCAGGCGCTTCGGGCAGCCAAAACTCAACTCGAATCGCGTTTGTCGAGCAACAAGGCTCAGTGGATGGCTCTGCTGGAGCAGGTGGAGCGGCGTTGCGCTGAGCTGCTTACCAAGAATGTCATGTTGTCGGAGGACAACGAGAATCTTCATCATCATCTTACGAAGGCGCGTATGAAAGCTCCTCGACATTGACGTCGCCCGTTCGCGGTGCGAAGGTAAAAGGAGGGCTGCAGTTTTACATGTAAATTGCAAAGGTGGGTTGTTCAGCTGCTACCGTAGTCGAATTAGTGCCGGAGGAGCAGTGCGTTCAACCTGTTTTGGTTGGACGTCGGTAGAGTCATCACAAGAATCGTTACATCATCTATGTCGATATGCGTAGACATTGTTGTCGTGATTCACGACTCGTGATGCACATCGACTTGTCATTGACAAGTTATCAACAGCATTGTCGATATGCGGCTAGCCGAGCATCAACCACGTTTAATCTACTGCTGCAAGGTGGGGCTGGCTGAGATGCTGATCCACTACACTGTGGTGGTTCATCCTGATCTCGGTGCATTTGGCTTAGGTGGCCTTCGGGCACAACGCGTCCTACGCTGTGCTGTGACCATTGACAGTAGGATAGTGCTCTGCGGATAACTCATCCGATGAGTCCGACACCGGGCTCTATAATAAGGAACGATAGAGAGAGAGAGAGTCAGCTGGTTCAATTTAACTAGTTACCTACTCGAGCAAATAACTTAGTTGCTTGAAAGCTGAGAGATTCTTGTCATCTACCATGACTTCGCTTGCATCCTCCTCGCTGTCTCATTCTGCTGGCTTGGGACTTCAGACGTCACGGGGGGGCACTCCAAAGAGGTCCGTGGACTCGTTGACCAAGTCCGGGGTTAGTTATACGTGCACGGTCGATCCGGATGGTAGCTCATTGGTTGGGGCACTGCATCGCACTGGGACAGGGGACATTGGGCGGGCACGGGCGACCGGATCTCAACCGGAGCGTTTACGCCATCTAGCTTGCGCCTTGACACTGATCCTGACATCTCCTTATGGGACGGAAATTCTTGCTCTCCTTGACGGTCTTGAAGAAAACGTGCGCTTGCGGAACCTTGTCATCACTGGACGGAGAGGTGTCTGGACGTGCTTGCTCCTACAAATACGGTCCGGTACTGGATCTCAACGGGGCATCACGGTCTCGGAGGAGTTCACTACCATGGAACTGGGCTTGGGCGCAGCGAACGGGGTGGCGTCTTGGACTTGGACGAAGAAGAGCAGGAATTAATTCGCAATGGTTCAGGGGGTCGACACGCTCCGGCGGCCGACGCCCCCTCCCCTCGGGTCGTAACTTTACGGAAGGCTTCACCTCTCGGGTTGCCCACTGCGCTGCCCCCGCGGCGCACGCAGTGGAGAGAAGGCCTCCCCCCTTTTTACCTTGGCCTCAGTATGAGGGACTTCCCACCCAAGGCAAGGGGGCCAGTTTTACTGGCTCTCGGAGGTCTTCGTCTCTGTCCGGACTCTGGTCTGCGGGCTCGGCCGACTCTCTTGAGTCTGCTGGCCGTCGGCCGCAGATTGGGAAGTGATAATAGAGAACGATGTGCTGTACCGACTCTCTTGAGTCTGCTGGTGAGTACATGCGCACTGTACTACGTGAACGTTAGTATAAGCTAGGAAAGCCGCAAGTTCCAGTTCAGTTTCAAATTCGCCTCCAACAAGCACACTACTGTATGAACCTCCGTTCACTACTGATCACCGCTATTGCCGTCGCTGGGGCGTTTGTTCCGCAGGAGGCGTCAGTATCGACCACGACAAGGTCCAGCCGTTTGCACAACCTGAGCCAGTCACTGTGTCCGAGAAGGCCGCCGTCAAATTCAAACCGAGTCTCCTAATCACCGCCGGGTGCCACTCGTACCCTGCTGTTAATGCTGCTGGCGAGACGAGCGGAGGGCTGAAAGGAACTGGGAAAGCCGACGGAGACTGCGCGGGGTCGCCTCTGGGCTCGCAAGTGTACGGTCGAGCTGCTTGGTACAAGGATCTGTGGGCCATCATGTATGCCTGGTACTTCCCCAAGGAGAAGGGATATGACCTTTTCCAGAAGGGCACGCGGCACAAATGGACCGCCGCAGTCGTTTGGCTTGACAACCCAGCGCTCGAGAAGCCGAAGATACTCGCCGTGTCAACCATCGGCGTTAGCGGAGTTTATGAGATTACGAAAAATGGTCCACCAAAGTGCGGTCGTCGATCATGCGCTCCACCCTTTGGCGAGTATATCAACGAGACGAGTCCTATGCTGGCATACGAGCAGGGGGGTATGGCTAGTGGGCTGGCGTTGACTAGGGTGAGGGGCATAGGTGAATGGCAGGACCTCATTATGTGGGAGCAGCTGACGGATGAGGCGCGTACCGGTCTAACTGATGCAGACTTTGCTCCCCCTTTCATCGACGAAGCCTTCATGCCGAATCTCGAGTCGGCTCGCCCGTTCTTCTAGGGTTCAACGATTGAAAGTGCACTGGCCAGGTAAGCTTAAGTGCATCGCCTCAGTCTCAGACCTCCAGGGTCGATGAGGGTCCCTACGAGTTCGTTCCGGAGAAATTCCTACAAGAGGTTATGAAGAAATCTCTTGAATTCATTGGCGTTCGACTTCGTTTTTGCATGAAAACTTTTGCATTTCCTGTCCGTAGGCATAAGATAGCATCACGCACTGAAAGCACTCAAAACGCACGTGCTAGATTTGCTTGAATGGACCTAGCGAATGAACTAACTACCAACGGAATGCGCCCACCACCCACTAAATACTTTCAGGCGGTTCGACTGGCGCGATATAGCTCAGCTACCACCGAGCGGTAGCTGCTGAATCAACGCGGAACGTTGAAAATAACGAGTCGACTTGATGTCGACGTCTACGGATGAATGTTGTTGCTGCGCAACTGGAACGAGTCGTACTGTCGAGTGCCCCATGCGTTGTAGCTCTTACGCAGCAACTGGTCCACGCGGTGTTGGATATCTCGCCACGACTGCCCGACACATAACCGCGTGCGCATATCGGCGATGACACGCGCCAGCTTGGCGCCGTGGAAGCAAGGGAACGGCGAGTGCTGACCCGTAGTCTGCAGTAGCGCAGCGATCTCGGACTGGTACTTCTGGAGCACGGAAAAGCCCTCGCACAAGCAGTGGCGGAAGCGCTTGTAGCCGGGAGATCCCAGGCCTCCCATCACATCGACCATCTCCTTTGTGAGCTTGAATGGGGCGTCCTCCACGCTGAACATTCCACCCGGAGCTATGCCCAGGATGAACCCGAAGTCGATATGAATCACGCGGCCCTCAGCACTGAGCAAGATGTTGCCGTTGTGCCGATCCTTGAGTAGCAACACGTAGCTGACGATGGAGTACGCGGCCATACTTTCAATGAAACGGCGCTGCGCTGCAATGAACTCCGGGCTTGAGGGCTCGCCGTAGACGCTGCGGAAGTAGTCAGACAAATTGCCGCCCGCGAACGTCTTTTTGAGGTGGTCCAGCGAGCAGGCGTCGGTAATGGTCTCGAGTAATCCGATGTTTGCTCCGGTCGCGACAATGCGGTAAGTGCGCAGCCACAAGTGCGGCGCCTCAAACTCAAAAATGGACTTGAGCTTGTGAATGAGCTGCATCGTGAAGACTTCCTGACGCAAGTCATCGTTCGTCTTGACGATCACGGAGAACAGGTTCCACCCGGGCAGTTTTCCCATTGGCGACTCGCTCTGGATGCGCGCCTTGTGTTCCTCCCAGCTCTCGCCAAACACTTTACTGTCGTACACGAAGTTCTCGACTCTCCGGCGTCCAGCACGCGCTTCAGCACCCATCTTGCTGCCTCGGCTGGGTTGCGGCAAGTGGGGCATCATGCTGCTATGACGTCTGCTGCTAGCTGGCGCCGATGTGTTGCGAATGCTAGTTGGTAGAGTCATGTGGCGTCCCAAACCTGCACCTCTTTCGCTGCCCCCTTCCGCAGCATTCGATGATGGTTCAGTACCATGCAGCGGAGTGAGATCGTCCGGGCAGCTTACGGGGCCAGGAACCGTGTTGGTAGGAGTTGGTGTTGCTATCGTGGAACTGCTGCATGGGGATAGCATGGTCTCCCCACTTGACGAAACAACGTAGGCTTCGATCTCATCCAGCACCGCCGACTCCAAGAAGGTCGAATTGCGCGGATGAGAGCTGCATACAAATGGACGGAGGCGGTCTGTGTCGGCGTCGTCGAGACCAATCGCACCACTGCTTTGAACTGGGACGGTTTCCACGAAAATGAGGGTTGGAGCGCGCATCTTCGTGGAGAACACCTTGCCTTCCGTCGGCGGGATGCGCACAACCTGGTACAGCTCATCGGACGCCGCGCTTAGCGGATACAGTGCCGAGGACTGAAGTGTGTTGTTCAGCGTCTTTAACTCGCTCGCCAGGAACTTCCCACGGTCCGAAACAGGCTGAATGTGCCGCAGACGTTCACTAATGGCCGCCAGTGACTGCACGAAGCTCACTTGCTCAAGCACCAGCGACTCAATGCCAGTCCCTAGCGTATCGTCCGACACGCTGCTTCCGTCAACCTCCAGCGAGTCGTACAGGATGCTGGACTGGAACTCACACAGCTCGATCCCTGAGGCTGCCAGCTCCGCCTCGCTGTTCTCAAACTGCGGCACGTTCTTGGCGTTCAGCCATCGCTCCATCATCGAGTCAAGCTCGAGCGAGATGAGCTTCTCCATGTCGGCGTTGATCTGCCGCAGGTCGGCCAGGATCTGTGCTAGCTGGTGCTCCGGGCAGTCGGCGAGCACCAGGTCCTTCCAGATGCTGAACATGTGCGAGCTCTCGGGCGCTGTGGTCTTCGGGTAGATGAAGCCGAGCAGCGACAGCAGCGTGTGCGGGTGCAGGTTGTGGGAGCTGCCGTCGCCCACCGAGGCCTGCGCGTGCCAAATGGTCTGCAGCGCGATTCGAGGAGATCGTCGGCAAATGG